>ML685758.1:1374659-1521877 GCA_007922175.1 Pelusios castaneus
TTCTTCTTCTTCTTCTTCTTCTTCTTCTTCTTCTTCTTCTTCTTCTTCTTCTGTTAATTCCATAATCCACTCTGACCCTGACTTCATCACCAGGAAACTCCACACTCTTGGTAAGGCGGAGAGATAACAGAGACTCACAGTTCCATGTGTCACCAGCAATATGTTACACAGTAGCATTCTGAATATGTCTTTCATACCCCTCATTCATTAACTGTCATGCAAAGTCAGTTCCGTACCTCTCTGAGCTCACTTTCTGTGAATCTGTCTGTATTTAAAAGCAGGGTGTTTATGTTGACACCACCTGCCATTCTTTGTTTATTGTATTTTAAATATTTATAAACCCCATGAAATAGATAATTTTCCTTGGAACACCTCTTGACCAAGTTCAGAATTTGTCTACTCTCTTTTTTTTTTTTTTTCTTCTTCTTCTTCTTCAAGAAGAAGAAAGTTTTTCGTTTTTTGGGGGGGGGTTGTTTTGGGTTTTTTGATTTTGTTTGTGTGTGTGTTTTTGTTTTGTTTTGTTTCGTTTTTTGAGGCCTGTCAACCATAGGCCACTCTTCCACCTGATATAATCTGTGCAAAATCATCCAACTGACAAGACTTAACTTCACAATTGTATGAGATTCCTTTTTGTTGCTCCTCTTCCCACCATATCCTTGTTTGCATGTCATATGCTGTGGCACCTTTCCTGTTACAACACGTACACAGATGAGTAGATTCATGACAGTGCTCGCGTGAGTCAAATTACTTGCACATGTTGGCAGAGTTGAGCTTTTACTTTGTAAGCTGTTCAAGGCAGGGATCTTGTCCTCATATTTATCCATAATGTCTATGTCACTTTTAAAAAGTTGTACAAATAACATCTCTTCTGTGGCACAAAGTAAGAATAGTTCCAGTTTTCAGAATTATGCTTCCCTTCTAAAGTGTGTGTTGTTCAGAGAAGCATTTTAAGTTAGCTCAGATGATTTAATGACATAATTCTGTTGAATACGAAGAAAAACAATCATAAAAGGAAGAAGGTTGTGCCTTTTCTCTTTAGGGAGATAATATTGAAATGGATTTGTGTATCAGAATCCAGCATTTGATTCTATAGATGAAAATGTCTGAGTTTGGAAACATTTAATTTTTTGACATTTGTTGATTACCTATTGAAGAATTTCAGAAAATGCCGTGATGAATTTAGTAACTTATTTTTTTGATGCTTCCTTAATACAACCCATCACATTTCCAAGATTCTAATAATTTTCTTTAATATGCTGGTATCAAGGCCCTCTAAACAATGACCGTAGTCAAAAAGAACGTTTGAGCATTACTTTCATTTTATAATTCCAGCTATAAATGCTAAACAGTGATTTACGTTATCAACCTTTTTGTGTGTATTTGGATATTAAAACTTCTGAAAAATTAACTCTTAATACATTGACTAATCCATACCAGTTTCCGGGCATTTACATGCATAACTCACCAAATATCAAATTGAAAATGTGTGTGAGGTCGACATATGGTGTTTATAAGTGTATACCCTCATTATTCACACCTGGCATGAAATTAGCAGATTTGACTCTCTGCTCTCTGTCTCAATACTTCTAAAACTGCTCTCGCTTTCATAGAATTTTCAGGTGAATTGATACTTACAGCTGTTTTGGTCTATGCCATTCTTAATTTAGGGGGGAAAAAAGCACAAAACTTGATGCTCTAGAACTTGTGCAGCATGGATTGTTTGTGTCATTTGTTTCCCCTGGGAATCCACTAACTCTTGCATACAGAAATAGATGAAGGCTCTAAATGTTAAATTGCATGTACTGAAAATAATCCAAAATTAGTCAAATTATGGAAATATTTTATACTAATCTGTTTTTTTTTTCTGGTTTTAGTAATTGTTTAAGTAAAGGAATGGCATTAATAAGAACTGTGTGAAAAGACAGCTGTCATTTGCAGATGTTATATTAAAACCAAATTTCTTCTGTGATTCATTGCCACTTCTAATTAGAGGGATTCCCTGGATGCAGGGGATTTATATTATTCCTTTTGTCCGTTTATTGAATGACTGTCACAGTCACCCACAAAGCAGTTGCAGAAGAATAATAGAGGGTATTTATTTATGTGATAAGCCTCAATACAGATGGAAAAAATCCATAGATTAAATTTTGATAATTACTGCTAGCTCCTGTTTAGTTTCTTTTTGCATTTTGATTTTTGTGATGGAGAAGTGAGCTCATGGTTGAGTTATTCTGAAAATCAGTATCTTATAAATTTTTAATGTTCATAAGATTTTTTTAAGGAGCTATACAACAGAGGGGAAACCCTATAACAAGATTCCACTTATGGAAATTCCCCCAATATTTTCCCACTGGTGGAATGGGGTTTCCTGTTGAGATTCAGCATAGAAAAATATGTACCTTGAAAATCATTAAAGTAATACCTACCAGAAACAGATGAACTTTGCAGTTTCACATAGTATAAAAACTTAATGTGCTTAATCTGGAAAACCTTATGAAAATATTTGTTTATATGTCAGGCCTGCGGAGGACAAGTATGAAGTGTTTAACCTTTCAGCAAAATGTATCTGTGCATTGAATTATGCCTAATGTATCAAAAATGTATCTGTTCATTAAATTGTGCCTAATTTGGTTGCCATATTGAAACTATTTCAATAGTATGTGAAAGGTGAGAATGGGGACTCTGGAGATGTCTTAACTGACGGCGGCAAATTTGCCGATCTTCCCAGCTGACTGATCAGGTCTGTGAAGACCTGCTCAGCTGATCAGGAAGTCTATCTCTGAAGACCAACCTGGTAAGTAGAGTAGTGCTGAGTCGAAGGGAGGGCATTTCCCTTCAACTCAGCACTCTGAAGACACCATGGTAAATAGGCGGTAGGCAGTCAAAGAGAGATACGCAAGGTATTTTAAGTACTTAGCATATCTCCCTTCAAATGCCGCTGAAATCCCGCTGCCGTGTAGACCTGCCGTCTGTTAAAGTTCGTTGTTTGCGTGATCTTGACTGAATTTTTGGTGTCTGTCTAATGGTTGATTGTTGGAATTTAGTTCAACTCAGTATTTAAAAATAACAAGCCAAGAAAAGATAGAAACTTTCCAAATAGAAACTCAGTCTCTAAGCTATCATGACAATGCTGTCTGGTGTGCATGCTCTCTCCTTCCCTTCAGGAGCTCTTTCCAGAAAAATTCTTGTCTTGCATCAGATCACATATGGATGATATCTGATGCATTTATTCATTTTTAATAAATGTAGGGATCTGTTAAAATTTGACTTATAATGGAAAGCTAACTCCAACCTTAATTATAGAGAATCATGTATATACTGCCCTAAATTTATAAATCAATTACAAACATAGCAGAGATGTTCCCTGACCTGAACAATTTACAGTCTAAAAGAGATATGATGTGTACAGTATTTGTTGTTGGTATATTGCCATTGGAACCTGATCCTCCATCCATATCTGGCATCCCTGACTTAGACAGTAAGGCCCTTGAGAACATTATCACCTCAAGTCTCCAGTACAAACTCTTTAAAGCTAACAGAGTCTTGTGGCACTTTTAAAGACTAACAGATTTATTAATCGCATGAGCTTTCGTGGGAGAAAATCCCACTTCGTCAGACGCTTTGAAGATAGCTGAAAGGGAATGATTGTAGTTATGTCTTTAGAATCCCTTTGAGGCACATACTGGCTTACTTCACTTTTTAAATTTAGCTCAATCCAATCCAGCTGTATCAGATTCTAGACCTCTTTTGGGATGATCTCTTTTCTTGCATCCCTTGGAGATGTCAGTTTTACTCTTCTTACCTTTTTCATTCAACTATCCTCTTCTTAGGGTGAAGCAGATCCTTAGTTTCAATCCCAAAGTCAGGAGTGCACCCCAATATTCTTCCTAGTGCTATGGCTTTTGAGAATACACCTAAAAATTCCCTGTATTCAAAATGGGTTATGGTATCAGTATCCAATAGATGTTTAAATCATTTTTAAGGGGGGTGGTTCCCTATGGACAGTCTTGCACTAGCTGCATCTAAAAAGATCTGGGGCATAAAGAGGTAAAGCAGTCCCCATGGCCCATGCCAGACAAATCACAACCTAACAAATTTGCAGTACAGTCTCTACATTGTTTTGACATTGTACTTTAATGTTACTTCCATATATAAATGCAAAGACTAACAATTGCCATTAAATTTTTCTGTTCTTAACCTGAATCTGTGCTGCAGTTTAAGCTATAGCTTTGTGCTCAAGAAAAAATTGCAATCTGAGGTGGAAAGTTGATGAACAAAAAAGGCTGCTTTACAGTAATTAACAAAACTAAACTCTAGTGGGTATGAATTTTCCTCCATGTTCATTGCCCTACCTTACTACTGATCTTAGCTCGAGTGATGGAATAGAGCAGAGACTACACCCAAACCCATTTGCAGTAGGAACTATTCTATTAAGATTTTTATTTCTGCATTCAGATTTTCAAAAACTATTTATTAGTATCTTCTTGCCCTCCAAGGGAGATGAGAGCTGATGGTTAGATCTGTGAAGAATATCCAGTAACAGAACTTTAGTTATACAACTATTTAGCTGAGACTGCAATGCCAGATCCGAACAAAAATATGTTTTATTGAAAACAAAATGGCATGAATGTCTTACTGGACAATGATTTGGTGTATATAATAACATGGGTAATTTGTTTCTGTTGAAAACAGTGGAGCAGACTCATTATAAAGAGATAATTGGCCACATTTTTTCATTTTTGTAATCTTCCCTTCCAAAACATCATCGATTCCTATTTGTGAATTGCAGGATTTAATATACTGGCCTCAGAATAGACTTTCAATGGCCAGAAGGGCAGTTAGGGACCTACTCCTTTTAAAAGTGGGGATTGAGCACCTAGTTCTGATTTTTGCCTGTGAAATCTTCTCTCCTCCCACCCCCACCTCCCATGATACAATCAATTCAAAGCTGGAAAACGCTTTCGCAGAAAGGATTCTCACTTCTATTTTGGGGTTTGCAGGTGCCGTTTTTTGGTCCTCTCTTTGATGGAGCAATAGTGACCGCAGGACTGCTGCCAAGCCTTATATGTGCCACGTGCATCAATGCCAGCAGAGCTGTGAAATCTCTCATCCCACTCTACCAGAGCTTGTATCCTTTCTTTCTGTGCATGTCATGCCGTTTGTCTGCAGGAATCAGAAGTACAAATATTTTGCTATTAGAGGTAAGTGCTAATGAGATCTCTTCCATTCGGCTTCATGCTAAGAACTGGGCACTAGAAAAATGCCAAAGCTTTCTTCATATCAAGCAGCATGTTTCTGGACTCATTCTTGCTGAAATTTAATCTGCTAAGGGTGTTTTAAAAATAAAGGAGAGCAATACAAAAATGTTCCCTCCAACACTTTTGGACCTTCCTGTTAATTGCAAAGTCAACAGGCAAACTGATTAGCTGTAATTGTGTTTCAAACATTAGGGGGGATTATTTTCAAATTTCTGTAAGACAAAGAAAATAATTCTTTATATTAGCCTAATATTTACAAAAGGATCCCAGTTCTTCTCCATTGTTGTAATCATGCAAGCAGTTCCACAGTTGTCTTTGGGAATCTTCACATCAGTAAGGCTAACGGTATTGATATTTATCAGTCTTTATCTCCATTTTCATTTTACTCACACTGCATCTTAGAGTGTAGAGGATGCATTCTCCAACTGTAGTTCTAGGTAACTGTAAGGTATGCTGTAGTGTTGCAGAATTGTTTCATATGAATTATTTTTCTTGTGTGGTATGCAGGCTAATCACATGAAATCACTCATTACTTGACATTCTGGTTTTCTTTTCTCCTAATGTCACTAATGCTATCAAATGGCTCTGGTGTGCTTCATTAACCACACTGCTACCAACCCCAGATGTTTCTGTGAATCAGCACTCATCTTGTTTCAGTTTATTTTGGACACTTTTTTGGAAGGGGCAGGGGTTGAATTATGTAATGAGGGGTTCCTCATTTGATTTTCCTGAGATGAAACAATTGGCTTCTCAATCTCTGTGATGAAGGGAAGTAGGCTTTATTAGAGTTTATCAGAGGCATGTACATTTTAGGTTCAATTTTTTTTTTCTGGCTACTATGACTATATAAGAAGTAGTAATTTTTGCAGGAGGGTTGAATTTGACTCGTATTTCTGAGAAGCTTCGGACATGACGATTTGCATAAGAATAAAAAAACCTAAATAATGTTTTATTACCTTTGTGTCTTTCCTCTTCAGTTTGAACCAAGTGAAGTTGTTTGGAGTTGCACAGGCAGGTACAGACAATACCTCATGTATAAGATTATGGCAGTACTTAATAGCTGACTCAAAACTCACGAGCTTTTTCACTTTTGTTTCATGAGTGGGTAATTCAGCTAAGTACTACTGTCAAAGTAGTTCCTTCTATCTGTAACCTTGACTGTATGAGTGTGTTAGGCTGTGTCTAACAATAAAACAATCAGTGTAGTGTTGTAGTAACCTGAATATAGTACGAGAGATTAAAAGTGTGAAAGAGATGCCATTACCTCTTAGGGAAGAAATGATTTTTGACGCAATTGGAAAACAGAAGAGAAGATTTGATATAATGTTCATCCTTACCCTTTGTTACTCCTAGATTTTCCTATAATAACTTCCTCAGCAAGCTAAGTAGAATCTGTCAAGTTTTGCCTTTATCTAGTGGTCACTGCTCTTTCTCAGTGGTGAGGACTAACCCAACAGCCATCTGCTTATTTTTTTCCCTTGTGAGCAATCAGTGGATGTATGTCTATGTCTAGAGTGCTGAAAACTGGAAGTCTGCCACTTGCTATGGTTACAATTCCCAAGTTAACCAATGATTTTAAAATCAAATTATGGTCATGGGATATCAGGTCCAAAAACTATTTCTCCAAAGCTGAGCTCTTTCACCTGAAATCAATCATACACAGCGAATATAAATACTTAACAGGTAAGTTCAGAGCACCGTGTATGTGTTAAAATACATCCCATAACAGTTTATGCTTGGGTGTCCAAATCAGATGCACAGGTAGTGATATACATATTTGTGTGCACACGCATACAGAGGTTTGGATTAGTTTTAAAGAAAAGAGCTCAGGTCTCGTATAGGTACCTTATGAGTACCATTGGCTAATCCCATGCGCACACACACATGTATTTAACTGTGTGTGCATGTGTGTAACAACATTTGAGGGTGATATCTTGGAGTCTGAGGGTGACTGTTAAGAAGAAAATAGGTTTTTATATCCATACAAGAATGCTATGGATAGGTAAATTGGTTTTCATAAGGAACCATATCATTCAGTTGTTTCTCCAAAACAAATAATTTTTAAGGTTCCTCTTAAGGCAACACTACCCATAAACAGGTCCCCAGATCCTTTGTTGTGACTGCTCCATCCACCTAATTTACAGTGGAATCGCCATGACGTTCACCCCCCTAGAATCTTTAATATCTCTGCACACTCCATAGGCATTTGGTTTACACCAGCCTGGTATGACTTAATCATCATTAGGCATCTGTCCCCCTAATGCAACACACACACAGACCCGGCATGATGCATGCCACTCTCCTGTTCCGGATGCATTATGAGGTCTGACTGCATCATTACTGGGTTCCAGACACCTCTACCTTTCTGTGTACTTCGGCATCAAACCATATTGTGCATGTAGTGATGTGATGTGAGTGGAAAGAGTGAAGTCTGATAAAGAGGCTGCTGCATCTCCCAAGAGGTAACATAGCGGAGAGGTCACATCAGAGAAAGGAAGAAGCCACGGCTGGGTGGAAAGTCCTAAGCAACTTTTATTGGATATGACTGAACCACCTGCAAACAGCAAGTGCAGAGAATAAAGATTCCTCTTTAAACACAAAGTACAGGTTTGATGATGATCTGAAAGGAACAGAATAGTTTGTTGCCGAATCCTGACAGAGGGAGTTCACTAAAGCAGCTGATTTCTGAGGGGGAAAACAAGACAGAATAGAGCACTTTGGAACCTGAGGGTCTGTCATTGGATGAGAAGACAGGTGCAGCTTCAGCTGGAGGAATCTGTCCAGCTATTGTTTGGAATTAAGAAAGGAATGGAGGGGGATTGCCGGGATAGGTTCAAAAGTTTCCTATGTCCAACTATCCTTTCCCATGCACCTATATACACATAAAAGACTTATGCCAAAAGAGAAACCTGAGCAAATAGTAATATAATGAAAAATTCAATATGTATACATCTATAGCCTTTTCTGTAGTTTTCATATGTTGTGTTTGGTGATATCCAACCTTGGTGTTTTCAGCATGACTGTGTTCAGAAAAAGATGTGTGTTTGACTACAAATGAAACATGTTCCTTGAGAAGCACCCTGTGATTTGTAAGCAGAAGTACTAGAATAAGGAATTGATAGAGCTATAAGATCTGAGAAGATCAATGACTTCTTTTCTTCTAAAAGAGCAAAGAATAATCATTCTGATAATTCTCTCCCGGTGATTCCTAGTGGGGGGGGGGCCCCCCCCCAAATCCCTCCAAACCTCAGTAAAAAAATTTTTAAAATGCTGAGGAAAACTTTCTAAGTATCTACAGGTTAATAGAACTATGAGCAATAGGATGATGCATTAGTCATGAACACATCTTACAAGAGACATTTCTTTGCATATTTGACAGAATTACAAAAAATAGTACTTTCAATAATTGTACGGTGTTCAAATATTATTGAAGCTTTTCTGATGTCTCATGCAATCTTACACTCAAGATTTAATGAGATTTTCCTAGGTCTGGACAGTGCCATATAGATTGGAAATGGGCCGAAGAACTGTAACCAAAGTGTAATATGTTATCTTGCTAGGGTGATGGCTACCAGGTTGCTGAAGTTTTTGTCCAGTCTCCTTTATCCAGTGTCCTTGGTTAGGGCCTGATTATACTTACTCCCACTTAAAGGGACTCGCGCAGTGAGTAAGTGCTACTTGGTGTGAGTTGCAGAATTAGACCCTAAGATCAGAAACTCTTTGGGATTCAGTTTTTTAAAATAATGATAAGAAAAGGGCTAACCGCCATATTAACAACATTTGTAGAGGATAAAAGCTTTAGGGGTTACAAACTTAAATGAGGAAAAGAAAATAAGTCGAAAGGATCTTGTAAGATTGGAAATAACAAAATGAGATTAAACTTGGAAGAACACAACTTAAGAAATCTAGAGTGAAATCATTCAAATAAAATATTCAATGGAAAGAGTAAACCGAGAAAGCAATAATGTTGAAAGAATTAAGATGAAGATTGGACAGCAAATTAAACATGACTTTGCATTGGGATATGACACCAGAAAATGCTTGCAGCTTTGAGGCATGTATGTATAAAAGAAATTTTCTCAGAGCAGGGAAACAGTGTTCCCATTCTCTTTAAAGTACAAGCCACTAAAAAGTCAACATTTTGCCAAGCATTACCACAAAATTACCAAAGAGACTTTTTGTCCTATGTGTAGGTGGAAACTGGTAAATCCTATACCATGCTTTGGTAAATAATAGTGAGGCAAAGCATTGCTGAGACTGTACCTGAAATATTCTATTTAGTTCTGGGCCTCTCTATAACAGTAAAATATTGACAAATCTGAAGGCATTTAGAGGACAGCAACAAAAACAATTAGGGGGCTTCAGAAATGTGTTTGTGACCTCGACTTGGAAGGAAAGAGAGAAACTGCAGTACGGCAAATGAGAGTGGAGTCACAGACATGCAGCGAAGAAGAAAATAATTTTGGGAACAGGACAGTAATTGTAAAACATTTATTTCAACTAACAGAGTTCACTTTCATTTTCACTTGAAATTTAAAGAACATGCAGTGAATAAAATGCTTGCACTGCCTAAGGGGAAGTGATCTACATCTCCTAGATAGTGAGCTGGAAACTCCTGGCAGCCTCATGCAAATAATGGCAGCTGAAGTCACTTGTTGGAAAGTCGGTAAACTCTGGTTGCAGCTGCACTTGTCAGTAGCTTTAAGGGAAGTGTAATCAGCCACGGAGATTAATTTGCATCTCAATTAGAAAAGAGTCAGGAGGAAGCACTAGGGTCTGTTGCTAGAAGGTTGTGGAAGAAATCTCATCAGACACAAAAGCCTCCCAATACTTAGTACTCCAGCTGAGTGGAGGACAATATCTGAGGTTTAGTTACCATGGGGACCAGAAGCCTGCAGAGCCACAGAAGAATTCTAGGGTTTGCACTGTAATCATTTGGTCATGATGACTCAAATTCCACTGTTGTACCCAAATACATTTTGCTATTAGGAAGATGTTACAAAGTGGGAAAAGTAAAAACTTCAGCGTGTGTGAGTTTTTCCCCCCCGGTCTTAAATACTTTTCACGCTACTGCAGTGATTTCTGTGTTTTAAAGCAGGAAAAGTATTGAAAAATCTGTTAATGAACTGATATGTTGAAGTTTTAGTGTGTAGCTGCTGGTTTATATCTTAGAGCCACGGGTTCATTTACACAATTCAGACAGAACGCTGGCATCTCACAAAATCAAACCAATGTAGTTGTACTTCTGTTAAGTTAGATAACAAAAGAGAGCGAAGATCTGAATCCAACTTCCTCTTGAAGTTTTATTTAGTTCACTTGGGTCAGGTATTAGCATAAATTTAAATAATCCACTCATTTTCAGGGGACATTCTTAAAGCTGCTAGCAATGTCTGGACGCCCAGCTTTAACCCGCAGTAAAGAGTGCTTCTCTCACAAACTTGAAGATGCTACAAAGGGCTGGCAAATATGCTACAGGGAGCAGCCTCACTCTCTGCTTTTTGAGATAAGAATTTTCCTTCAAATGTGTTTTTAATGCTTAACCATAAACTTTCAGATGGCATAACATCATAATTAAGATTATAGCATACAAATATGCAAATCTATTAGAAATTGATGTATACCAACATAATAAATATTACATAAGAATCTGAGGGTTTCAAAACCTTCTTGTTTCCTGGAGAGAGGAATGAACAAGAAGTCTTCAAGAGATATCCATTCTTAAATATTCTCTGAGACTAGAACAATTGACTGCAGATAAACAAAAGATCCCCCTAATCAAATCCCAATTAAATCTGAGGTTGTTAATTGTCAGCACCAACTTGAAAGGAAGATAATGCTGTAAGTAGCATGTCCTTGGCATTTATTGGGAGATGGAATGATAAACTGTATGTGTAAAACTAAGGCTTTCAATCATTTTAACTACACACAGAGAAGAAGGCAGGATACTAAAAAGAGCATGTAAAATCTGTGATGCAATGACAAAGGTATCCACGTGAGAAGATTCATCCTTCTGTGTGGTCTCTTCTTCAGGGTTCTCCAGTAGTTTTTTAGTCTAAGTAGGGCTCCTTAAATGTAATTTCTTGGGACATTTTACTTATAAGCATTTTCTAATGATGTTAATGCACATTTTTGCTAAATATTGTGCACAGAGCTCAGAAAAAATATGCTATATTTTTACACCATCATTTCGAGGATTGAAACTGCTTCTTAGCAGAGGATGTGCTTCTGGGTAGAACAACTACATAGGAACAGTGTCAGATGCAGATAAATTCTTGTAATTCAAGACTGCAGGTCAAATTGCTGTTGTATGTCTAACTTATTTTCAGTTTTATTACCAAGCAGATCTGGAAGTAGCACATCTCCCACATTGGCCTGAACCTTGTAAATCAGGATGGAGGCAAATTGGTCATAGAGGTTAAGGCCAAAAGGTTCCACTGGATCATCTATATATCACAGGCTGCCAACAGCACTCCACACTAAATCTAGGAACTGAAATTAGACCAAGTATTACAGCCCACAGGAGGCTAAACTATTATGTGCCAGAGGCAGAGAACAGGAGGGACTGAGGTCCAGCACTGCCAAACACCCCTCATATGGCAGGGGATTGATTAAATGCAATATATCCAGATAATCCCAGAAAGTGGCTTGCACTCCATGTTGAAGAGGAAGGCAAACCTCTCCCAAACTCACTGCCAATCTAACCTGGAGGAAAATTTCTCCTAACCCCAGAAATGGTGATCGCTTAGACCCTGAGCATGTAAGAAAGAGCCAGTTAGCTAAGCCTCGGAGAGAGAATCATTGGTGAAGCAGTGTGTAAAAAGGCCACCACACGAAATCATATATCCCACCGATCATGGTATAAAATGTTAAACTACTCTTAAAATAGCTTCGCACTGTACTTGTGGACAGCAGTAAGTGCCTCCTCCCTTTCCTCTACTCTCCAAAATAACAGTTGCATCTATTATACTTAGTCTGGGTGGAGGAAGGGGGGAGTGTAAAAAGCTAACATAAGCAAAATGTGACTGTGGAGCTGCTGTAAAGTTTTCATTGATGGTTGTTTGAGAAAGACCTTCATAAGTCATTCACAACTGTTCTGTGTATGAGTTATTCAGTCACTCCAAACTCTTGACAGTAAAAACTTGAGAGAGCAAGTCCTCCCCTAGATTTATTCTTGTTTAAGAACATTGTTTTGGGTCCTAATCAGTAACATAATAAAAGAAAAAGTGCATACATTTTTGGCTAGTTAAACCCTTTATAATAAGCTAGTGAGGCCTTATTTGGAATATTGTTAGATTAAATTGCTGTTTCTGCTAACTCTTGATTTCCTTGTGAGAAACCAGGGTGTACCTAGGTGAGCTATATGATCATATTCTTCACCAGCAAGTCCAGTGTTCTTTGGTAGGAGTCCGCTTATGGATTATTTTGAGAAATGACTACAGAAGTGCTTAAAATTAAGATAAATAATGGTATATTGTTTGCAAGGAATTCCCAAGAAGCAGGTTTTGTAGGGAAATAGCTGAGCCTGTGGTAAGGATATGCATTGATGCCTGGGAGGATCAAGAATTGATTCAGGCAGGTTGCATGGAGCTGCAAATTTCAGAAAATGCACAGAAGTTTCCCAGTCTTTTCTATTATGGAAGATACTTATTCTTGACCTGTGACAAAGCAAGACTTTTACTATGGCTAAATTGAAAATAATCACTATATCAGAAGAAACTGTTATTGCTAAACTAGTGTTTGTGTGTTAATTTAATCCTGTAAATAAAGTCATTAATAAAGCCCAACTGAGCTGTCAGTGACTTAAGGCATATGATGATGAAATTATGTAATGTACTTTGAGGGATCAGGTTTATTGGAATCATGTGCACATAAAAATGGGGGTCAGCTAACAGTGGATTCTTCTGAGGTATTGATTACTTGTATTTAGCTTAGTGAACTTCAGGGTGGCTCCTCTTGGTGTTTTGTTTGTTTCTGTTTTTGTTTTTTTAACAATCTCTCTTCCATCTTTTTATATATATAACTAAATATGTATAAAATTGGGATTTGCTGTTTCTGTAACACCTAGAACAGAGGTGCACAACCGCGAGCATGTTCTGTGTGGCCCTCTGGTAGTGGAGCGAGTGGGGGGATCACATGACATGACCCCCTCTCTCCCCCCCGCACGTTGCATTTCTGGCATTCGAGTGGCCTTAGAAAATGCAATTTGGCCCTTGGCCAAAAACGGTTGTGCACCCCTGACCTAGAACAAATGTATACACTTACAGAAAGTCTATAATGAGATATAGTGATAGACTTGGCTTTTGATTGAATCCACATCTAAATACACTCTGGAGAAAGGTTGAACATGATTTATGTATTTGTAATTAAGTAAGGGTAACTTCTGACACTGGCACATGTACCATCTATTTTTGTGCTTTCCTCCAGATTCTCCTTAATGAACTATACATTAGGAAGGTCATTTTATGCATATGTTCCCCACACAGTGTCCTCAGTTTTCTTGCAGTCATTTACCATGTATCTTGAGGAGCTGGGTTTTATCTGTCAAGATTAGAAAGAAACAAAACATGGTTGTTTTATAAAATGCACTCATACCATTCTAAATCTAAGTTGCTAGATTGCTTTGAATATTAGGTACTTGTTTTATCTCCTGGACATGAAGGTGCAATTGAGTCTGCAGGGTTCAGGGACTTAAGTAATATTTGTTTCATAATTTCACATTGACTGCCAAAAGGATTTTGATGTTTGTGACCTTACATCATGCACAGACTCCCTGAATGCAACTGGAAAACACTGCTTTGGTTAACATGTCTCCAAATCCAATATGTTGAAGCAGATTAATTTTCTAACTCCCTAAATGTAAATTGGTTCTGGTCAAATATGCTTACAATTGAGCTGCTCCTCAGGAAATTTTATACCCAGAATACTTTGTCCCTCCAGGAGTGCATGTTACATATCAGCATCCTAGAAATTAAGACATTCCTGGATTCTCTATGGGTCACTAAAAATCTGGTGTCATGCAAAATAGTCTTTGTGTAATCAGTCAGTGATGCTTTACACAGATTAGCAAGAAAGGATAAACTTAGCCCACTTGCACTGGGCAACTCGTAAAGTTTGAAATACAGTAGAACCTCGATTATCCGGGTTAATGACCGGCGCCTGTGAGCCGGATAATCAAAAAGCCCGGATAATCGAAGCTCCTACTGCCAGCCAACCAGCTGGGGGAATCGGGTGGCTGCAGAAGCTCCCCCAGCTCCGAGAGAGCTCCTGTGACCACCCGATCCCCCAGCTCTTATCAGGAGCTGCGGCGTTAAGCCGCCGCAGCTCCTCGTGAGAGCTGAGCCCCGGGGCTGAGCTGGGGGGGTCGGCTCCAACGGGAGCCAGTCCCCCAGCACAGTCCAGGGGTTCGGGTGGCCACAGGAGCTCCGAGAGAGCTCCTGTGGCCACCCGATCCCCCAGCTCTCATCAGGAGCTGCGGCTTAAGCCGCAGCTCCTGCTGAAAGCCGAGCCCTGGGGATCCGGTCCCGGTTAACCGAATTTACGGTTAATTGAGGACCGGATAATCCAGGTTTCACTGTAGTACACAATCTAGTGAGGCCTTTCTGCCTGCTTCTCAACTTTAGAGAAGAGCATCTCATAGCTTGTCTCTGAAGAATGGCCATGCTGATCCATGGTGAATTGGATCCTTGAGTGGGATTGTGAGGCAAGATCACTCTGTCTTGAGCCTGAACTGTAAGAGGCACTCACTGATTTCTAGAGCATTCATTTCTTTGATGGAAATACCTATATGCTTATTCACTGAAAGTTCTGGTATGGTCCATTCTAACTCAGAGAGACTGTGGTGCTAAAATCTGCTAGTCCTCTATGGACTGTGGGTATTTTCTTTGGTTGCATTTGACCGTAGTAATTCCCATCCAATTTACTGTCTCATGAACTCTAACTGCTTAGAACAACATGAAGAAATCAAGTGTGTGGGACACATCTGAAGTGCTGCCCCAATTTTTCCTAACTGCTTGTAAAGTATCCATTGAAGACCATAAGATTTATAGTCTTTTGTAGTCCTGCGATCTAGGTTCCCGGTGTACGGCTTCATGAGCCATGGCATCAGTGGGTATGCTGGGTCTCCGAGGATGACTATGGACGGCTTTGCTGCCATGGGATTCCCTAACTGCGGGGGAGCCATAGACAGCACACACATCCCTATTTTGGCTCCAGACCATCTCGTGACCGAGTATGTCAACAGGAAGGGCTACTTCTCCATGGTGCTGCAAGCACTCGTGGATCACAAGGGGCGTTTTATGGACATCAATGCTCGGTGGTCGGGAAAGGTACATGATGCCCGCATTTTCAGGAACACTGGTCTGTACCGGAAGCTGCAAGGGGCTACCTTCTTCCCAGATCAAAAAATTACTGTGGGAGATGTGGAGATGCCCATAGTCATCCTCGGACACCCAGCATACCCACTGATGCCATGGCTCATGAAGCCGTACACCGGGAACCTAGATCACAGCAAGGAGCGGTTCAATTACAGATTGAGCCGCTGCAGAATGACTGTGGAGTATGCCTTCAGCCGTTTAAAAGGGCACTGGCGATGTTTGTATGGGAGGCTGGACTTGGCGGAGGACAACATCCCTGCTGTGATTGCATCGTGCTGTGTCCTTCATAACATTTGTGAAAGTAGGGGAGAAAAGTTTTCCCCGGGATTGGCTATGGAGGCACAGTGCCTCAAGGAACCATACAAACAGCCAGCCACTAGGAGTATTAGGGGGGCCCAAGGAGAAGCTGCTCGCATAAGGGAGGCACTCAGGGACCATTTCAATGATGCCCTCCCCTAGTTAACTTCCAGGACGCATCAGGTGCATCTTACGAGATTTTCAATGTGTACAAATAAAAGCACTCTTCAAATTATTTGTCACTGTTTTTATTAAAACCTAAAGGGGGGGGTTACAGGTGGGTGTAGCTGCGGGTCTATAAAAAGTAGCTCTGGGGGGGACTGGATGTTGCAGTGTACCAGGGGGACGGGTGGCCTTCAAATAAATTCTTTGAAGGACTATGGGGTGTGGGAGGCAGACATGGCTGAACTGTCTGGAGTGGAGCCCGTACATTAATCGCCTGGGTCTGCAAAGCAATCATGCTCTTGAGCAGTTCTGTTTGCTCCTTCATCACACTTATTAGTTCGTCCCTGTGTTTCTGCCTCCTCTGTTGGGATTCCTCTCTCCAGGCTCGATTCTCCCTCGCGGATTCCTGTGCTGTTTTCATCAGCTCCTGAAACATATCCTCCCTGTTTCTTCGAGCACGCCCCCGAATGTTTCTCATGCGGTCAGCTGGGGTAGACACCGGCCTTGTGAAGGTCGAATCTAAAAAATATAATAATAATAAAATAATAATAATAAAGCTGTTGTTAACACATAGCCTAGATAACCAATGTAACCTTCCAGTAGCACATTCCACTGGAAGGTGCAGGGCAGTCAACATCCTATGCTTCGCTGAAGCGGACAAGGTACGTCCTAATAGACGGCTTACTGGGGGCTAACATTCTGCACAGGGCACACAGATGGAACCTGATATCTCTCTCCTCAGAGTGCCCCTGCCAGCTAGAATACATATCCTACATGCCACCGGTTGCAAGCCAGGACTGTATGCTGCTGCACTGTGTGCTGCCATCGTTCCCAGTGCTGTGCTTTGCAGCTGGCGAGGCAGAGTATCCGTCTTTGGGAGTGTAGACACAGACGCTATCCCATCTAACCTGAGTAGGGGGCTCTGGCGGTACATCAAGGAAACCTTTACTGACCTAAATACAGATGATTTTTTGACACTCACTGCTTGTGTTGATGCACTTGTAATGAATGCAGAGTAAAGAGCATGCACAGCGGGGACCGAGACAGCAAGCACCCCCACCCCGGACAATGATATTTTAGCAGGAGCCATAGCTGCACGAAAGAGAAACTTACCAGAACCCCCCTCTGCCGCCTCAGAGGACACGCTGCAATTCATGTCTTGGGTGGACGTCTCAGCAGGGGTGCAGAAGAGCTCCTGGCTACACGCTGTTGCGCTTTCCTCCAGGTCATCCTCCATCTCCTCCTCATCGATCACGTCCTCATCCTGCTCGGATCTGGCATTCACTGGATGAGGGGGGGGCGATGTGTCCACGGGACTCTTTGCAGTGGTTGTGGTGTCCCCACTGAGGATGGCTTCTATCTCTTTATAGTACCTGCATGTAGCAGGCACTGATCCAGAACGGCAGTTTGCCTCCTTCACTCAGTGATAGGTTATTCTTAGCTCCTTCACCTTTGATCTGCACTGCACAGTGTCTCTATCATGCCCTCTCTCTGACATGGCCCGAGAAATTATGCCAAATGTATCATAATTTCGCCTGCTGCCGCGTAGCTGCACCTGCACAGCGGACTCTCCCCAGATGCTGATCAGGTCCAGCAACTCTGCCGTGCTCCAGAGGGGTGCGTGTCTTCCACAGCAGGCCGCCATTGCTACTGATGATCGGAGCTGCACTCCACTCCACGAGGAAGAGATAAGGAAGTGAAACAGACAAGAAATTCAAAAATCCCAGGAATCTGATCAGGGCGGGGACTGTTTCGTCACAGCCACAGAGCGGGTGGGGGAAGACCAGAGAGGACGACTTTGGAATGCTGGGACAGTTCCGGAGGCCAATCATTGCACGGTAAGCATACACATGAGTGGAAAGGCGCAAGAGCTGTTCCGCATTAACTGCTACCACCCTCGTTGAGGTGGGTTTTGTATTGCGCTACAACAAGGCAGTTAACGCGCAACAGCGCTATTGCACGTGTGTACGCTGTTGTTGGGATCGCGCGGTAATGACTGTTAATGCGCGATAAACTGATCGTGTGTACAAGGCCTAAGAAATGGTTTTGAGGGTAGGTTTTTTTATTATTCCTGTGAAGTTTGTGCCTTCGTTATATAAATCATGTTTGAAATTAGTATGAAATTCTTAAGAATGTATTGCCAGAGGCGGCTTTTGGGGTAGGCGAAGCAGGCACACGCCTAGGGCCCCGAGGTGCAAGGGGCATCACCTACCCCAAAAGCCACGTCTGCTTTGGTCCACAGCAGAAGGAGAAGCTGGCCCAGGGGGCCGGGGCCATGTGGGGAGAGCTGGGGCCGGAGTGGTGGGGGAGGCAGGGTCACATAAGGACCTATGGGGGCCTTGTGGGCCTATAAGGGGCCGCACAATGGGCCTTCGCCTAAGGCCCCCAATAGCCAAAGGCAGCCTCTGTGTATTGCTGTAGCTTTGGCAATTTATTTGACATGAAACCTGACAGTTTTCTGCTGAAGTGAACAGTTCTGACTCTCAGGAGTATTTATAGTCACTCTGATACTTTATCTACAGAAAAGCAGCAGATCTAACTTGCCAGGTTTCACTATTGTAACTCTGTCTGCTATTGTACCCAGCCATCACAAGACAGGCTGGAGTTTGAGATAGACGGAGTGGCCCAATCACACCAATTTCTGAAGTATCCTGATGAACGCTACAGTAGGTCTAATAGGTGGAGTAAAGGAATACTGACCTTCGTTTTGAAGTGCAGTTTTCCTGCTGAAGTAGATCAATAGTTTAGCTGTGTGTCTCTGCTGCTTGCCTTCCGTTCTCACAGTAAGAACCTTCTCCGGGCAGCAATCGATAGCTCTAATCTGTTCCAGGCTGTAATAAGTCATGCGAGGCAAAGCGTTTAGGTGGCATTACATGGGATTGTGCAGGCAGCTCTTCAGCTTTTATTCATAGTGCACTTCTTAGACTTGGAGAGAAATGTATTACATTCCAGGGGTACTGTATAGTTCTGTATATACTGCCTCCAGAGATTCCCACTTAGCAGTCATAAACACCTAAAACTTGCCATTACAGATATATTTTTGCCTCTTCTCATGTACTAATGACTGTTCTTTTTTCCTCTTCACATGTCTTGGATGTAAATTCCTTTTTCACTTCTGATTATGAAAAGCTCAGTGCCATCTTTTCCTTTCTGTGTCTCATGTATACAGAATTAAAGAGTATTAAGAATTGAATTGAGAGCCAGAGCAATAGCCAGCCCCTGAAAGCAAAGTCTTCTTTACTCATAGAACAGGTACAACAATTATAGTTCACACTTTCAACATCCCTCAGACTTGTGATGGGGGGATTGTCTCTGATAGTGAATAGTTTAGTTCTGCTAATTCATTCTTGTTTTCTTTGAAATCTCTCTCATTGTAACAGAAGCATTGCTTCTCTTCATTGATGTCAAGGCTCCATTTGATTCCTTGAAATCATTGCTGACAGAGTTACCAAATAGAGACCTATGGGTTATATATATCCAGCTTGCATTGTGCATGCAGTACTCTGCGAAAGGGTATTGACACAGAGGCCTTTGTTGTTTCTCCAGTTTCATATGCCCTAAAATTAGCCCATGTCAACAATCCAGCTTATTTTTCTATCACAACTTTGAATTTCATTACCCTTTGTCCGATTTAGGGACTGTGAATTTTGCAAGACAACTGAGCCTGCTCTGATGATTGGTAAAGGCACTGGTCTTGTTAGGAGAAACCTTATTTTCTGTTTTTGATATAGTCATTAGTGCTGCAACTCGTGATAGTGATGTCTCTGATACAGTCCCAATCCACTGGCCGCAGTTTCAATTGCTCAGATTGCATACTTTATTGATGGTGACCTCCTTATATGCAGAAATCACAGCCTCTCCAGTAAATAATAAGTAATTTTAAAAGGTTTTTATTTGCTATATTGCTTTAGTAACATTCATAAAACAGAATCTATGGTTAAATAATGTCATGGTAGACGAAACAATTTTAAAAACCATAAATGAACTAACTGTGTGAGATACCAAATCACAGAGCACTGATCAAAGTCTTTTCTGTGAAAATGGTGTAAATGTGGAGGAATTCCACTGAATTCAAAACTTTTGGCCTAATTATATCATAAAACCTCTGTAATTCACACTGAGGACTGAAAGATCCAGTGTGGTTTTGCAACATAGTCTATTGGAATGAGCACAGGGTCTGGATTTGGGAACTGTGAATTCTAATCTTGGCTCTAGGATGGAAAACACTTGTCTTAGACAGATCACTTTCGCTTTCTGTTTTATTTCCTCATCTGTAATCATTTTATTTATACAGCATTGATTCTACATGTACACTACAGAACATTGTTAGTTATTATGTGTATAATGCTTTGAACATGTATGTCCCCTCCGTGGCTAAAGCTGAACTGTACAAAAATGACAGTACACCACTTTTGTTCTCCTTAGTTTGCTTGAGATTGGTTTCCACCAATAACCAAGTAAAGGGAACCTCAGCTGTACTCTAATTTGTATTGGCTAATAATAGCTCTCCCGGGCTAGTTAGAATATTGAATCATCAGAGTGCAAAGGTGAACTGACCATTCCCTACCCCAGCCCTAGCCTGCAAAGGGGGATTGCGTAGGGCTCACCACAAGAAGAGCCTCCATTAAGGTAGCTTTATAGACTGTTTACAGGATCAGTCTGTATAGAGCTAGAGAAATACTAAATAGTAATACTGAATTTTGAAATGCCCATTGCCGGCCACTCACTGTTTGTTGAGCAGTGCTTTCTTCTGTGACTAACTCCACAGATTTCAGTAGCCTTACTCCCAGAGTGCAGTGCTATTCAGTTTGTTACAACAGCAACATTATCACTAATTAAAAGGAATATAGTTTTCTTTGTAACACTGATTTAATATTACACTAGTAAATGTACTTCAATACATTTTCTTAAAATAATGAAGTATTTGTATTATGAGCCCTCACTATACATTGTTATTAGTATGAAATCTGTGCTGGAAACAATGGTGAAACACCAGAGTTCTTTTTACAATATCTGGTTTGCTGCTAAGCAAAGAGAGCGAGAATTCGGTTCCATCCTAAGCAGATGTTAAAAACAAAATATTTGATAGTCACTTCCTCACTTGAGTGTCGGGTTCTTTCCTCTCCATGAAAAAGCTGAATACAACTCCCTATGCCTGTTAGCTTAGTGGTGTTCTGGGTTCTCATGAAAAACAAAGAGCCTCTAACTCAGATACTTCCAGGTAAAATGTCTTTTACAGTTAGGACAGAAAACAAAATAAACCAAAATATTGCCTGTGTTTGGGCTAAAACTGAATTCACTCTAAATAGTTGTGGCTTTAAAAAAAAACCAACCAAACAAAAACCACCACATCAGCATAAAGTAAGGATCTGGGGACTTTACTGTGAGATTTTTCAAAGCAACCCTTGGGAAATTTACTGTGCAGCTCCCATTAATCGCAAATGGGGCCATGAAGCTAAAACCTCAAGAACACTTTTTGAAAATTTACCTCCAAATATTATGCTTTGAGTTTCTGGGGCTGGTATGGAGAGAGAGAGAGAGCCAGAGAGAGAGTGTATGTGTAGAGATCCTATAATGTTTTTGTCTGTGAAATAATTTAAATCTGATTCAGACTGTTTGATCCCCTATAAAACAAACTATTCATTGGCTTTACCACAAGTTTTGCCTGACTGAAGAGTACCAACTTGGCTGCTTACTACATTATTGGCTGGAAATAATGATCACTTAAAATAATCAAGTTTCAAAGGGGTAGCCGTGTTAGTCTATTGTGGAAAAACAACAGAGTCCTGTGGCACTTTTAAAGATAAATAAATCTGTTAGTCTTTAAAAGTGCCACAGGACTCTGTTGTTCTAAAATAATAGAACTAAACTGCAAATCCAAAGGCCCTTACTCAGATTTTACTCAGCTCTTACTCAGGCAAATTCCCATGACTGTAGTGGGAGTTTGCCTAAATAAGGCTCACAGGACTAAGCCTTAAGATCTCAAAAATAAATGAAAATTTACACATTTTGAGATGCAGGAACTGACAAATTCAAATTGATATTTTCCCTTTGGAGGTTTGTGTTGTGAGCTCATGCAGTCTCATTAACATTCTAGCTCTGTATTGCCCTTGCTTCTTGCTTGCTTACCAGCTGTTCCTGCTGCTACTTACAATGTCTGATGTGTTCAGATCACTGGGTTCCTGTACTCACCACGGAGAGGAGACAGCCTTTCCACTGGGGATACCCACGTGTCTGCCTGTCAGCAATGGCACCAAATAAAGTAATAGGTCCTCGGATGGCATATGGTGTCTGGATTCAGACAAGATGCAAAACTATTCTGCCACTAATGCACAATGACTCATAGCATTGCTAATTTTTCGAACAAAAGCCCACTTCCACACCCACACTTTTAACCCCTCAGGCTAAAAAGCCTCTTCTTTAGTTCCAAAGCTTTAGAAATGTAAGTAGGTGGCTTCTGGATCAATATATGAAACCTTATATTTATTAAAAGTTTATGCACATTCTTGTCTTATTTTAAAACTAAAATAATATATAAATTCAAGATTTGCATTCTGACAACTTAAACCGTACTTTGTTCTGTTTTAGAAAGCTAATCAGAGTCATCCTGTACAAACACAGAACATTTTAAATTGTATTTCAGAAGCAAAAGAACCAATCACTATATTAATATAACTACTGTCATTTTTGAATTTTATAGTATTCATTGACCATCCATTTATAATGGTGAGGTTGAACATCTGTTTGTCTCCCCAGAATGCCATGTTCTTCTTAGTGGGGAGGAAAAAATACAAAAAGAATTTCCAACTAGAAAGAGTTAGTGATGTTGCTTATAGTATTCCCAAACCATCCAATATAATCCCTATATGCAGAACATACAGTAATCACTTTGAGTACTTAATTTAATTATATGTAAAAGGATGTGACCACATTTTTACAATGTAATGTGGCTGAATTAAACTGCCAAAACCAAAGAGATTCAGAGTAAAAACAGTAGAACAAAGAAATTGATTGTCCGGAAAATGAATGTTTGGGTAAAAGAATGATATTGGACATGAAAAAATTCTCAAGAAGAGAGATTGAAACAATTGGGATTGGTTACTTTAGAGGCAAGACAAATGAGAAAGGACATGAGAAAAGTATATAAAATAAGGAATGGACTAGAAAAGGTATGATCAGGAATTTCTGTTCTTATTACATAACACAAGAACAAAGGGACAGTCAATGAAATTAAAAGGTCAAAATCCATTAAAAGAAATATTTTTTCACACTTCTTATAAGTGAACTGTGGAACTCACTGTCACAGGATATTACTGCAGCTAAGAATTTAGCGAGATTCAAGAATATTGAAAGTTGTTATAATTAATGCTAGCCATTTTGGAAGGGAAATAAACAGCCATGCTTCAGAATTAAAAACTATCTCCAACTATTAGGGAGTTGAATGAGACCTTTGCAAGATAATCTGCCCCCATATCTGCCTACTGCGGGGTTCTTGCACCTTCCTCTGAACTATGCAATACTGGAGACAGGATGCTGAAGTTGAATGGACCACAGGACTGATCCAGTACAACAATTCCTATGTTCCTAAAAATGCACACTTACATTTGCACCTGTATCTAGAATGAGAGAAGATATGAAAGACACAGCTAAATGCCTGTTTTGCTATTTGCATGTAGATACTCAATTTATACATGCAATATACAATTGAATATGCATTTTGCACATGAAGCTCCAGTTTCTCATTCTGAAAGTTGTCTGAGCTCAGTGTCTACTTTTATGTATCAAGGTGCTGTCACAGCTTAAAAAATGCTAAGAATGTGGTGGCAGCTTTGGGAAGTAAAGGTGGATTTTCAGACTTCATTTCGAATGTCCTGAATATTGTTGACTCTTCTCATAAGCAAAATACATTTACTTTGGTTTGTAAACTTCCGTGAGTCTAATATGCGACTGCATCTATAAGATCTGGTGTATAATTATTTAGGGCTTTTATATTAGATGTCACTGTGCTGTTTTATATCAGCCCTTAAACAATTCATGATATTTTTCTCTTTCTCTATATGCTCTTCGAAAAAGGCAACTTTTACCTTATTTATCTCATAGGGCTTCTGTAGAACGTTGAAGCTCTGGTCCTGGAAACAATAGGAAGGAAGGGCTGGTGGAAACATAGTTTTCTGTAACTGATTTCCTGCCCACTAAGTCGAATTGATTCGTTCTGGGTAAATGTTTATTTTTTAATTCTGCTGGGTGTGTTACCATCAGAGTGAGTAGAGCTCTTGTTTCAGTGGTCCTTTTTTATGATTACTTAAATCTAAACATACAACAGATTCCAGTGGTATGTAGCATTTCCCTATAGTTACTCATTTTGAAAACCTTTTTCAGTTTCTCTGATAAACTGTAATGGCTTCTTTGAAGTACTGTAGCATGATAGGTAAATATTATTTTGGTTGTTTATTTTCAAAAATTGTTTTCCTCAGAATCCATAATTCTATCCCCTGAAAAGTTGTAGTCTGTGTTATAAATCTGGTCAGTTGTCCATATAAGCAGTAACAGTTACTAAGGAAATAATCTCATAGCACTTTTTAGGGAAGGTCTACGCTTAAAATGCTGAATCGGAGCAGCTGCAGTGCTTTCATGCAGATTCATAGACTCGTAAACTTTAAGGTCAGAAGGGACCGATACGATCATCTAGTCTGACCTCCTGCACAATGCAGGCCACAGAACCTCACCCACCCACTTCTGCAATAAACCTCTAGCCTATGACTGAGTTATTGAAGTCCTCAAATCATGGTGTAAAGGCTTTAAAGTACAAAGAATCCACCACCAAGTGAGTCATGCCCCATGTTACAGAGGAAGGTGAAAAACACCCAGAGCCTTGGAATTTCTTCCAGACCCCAAATATCGGGATTAGTTAAACCCTGACCACGTGGGCAAGTCTCACTAGCCAGACACCGAAGAAAGAATTTCTCTGCAATAACTCAGAACCTGTCCCATCTCAGGCAATATCTACCATCAGTAGACAAAGAGCAGTCAATTGCCAAACTAGGTTGTCCCTTCATGCTATCCCCTCCATAAATTTATCAAGCTCAGTTTCGAAGCCAGCTATCTTTTTTGCTCCGACAGTTCTCTTGGAAGGCTGTGCCAGAACTTCATTCCTCAGATGGTTAGAAACCTGCATCTGATTTTAAGTCTAAGCTTTCTGATGGGCAGTTTATATCCATTTTTTCTTGTGTCCACATTGGCATTGAACTAAAATAATTCCTCTCCCTCCCTAGTATTTATCCCTCTGATGTATTTATAGAGAGCAGTCATATCTCTCCTCAACCTTTTGGTTTTAGCTAAATGAGCCAAGCTTTGAGTCTCCTCTCATAAGGCAGGTTTTCCATTCCACAGATCATCCTATAGTAGCCCTTCTCTGCACCAGTTCCAGTTTGAATTCATCTTTCTTAAACATGGGCGACCAGAACTGCACACAATATTCCAGATGAAGTCTCACCAGTACCTTGTATAATGGTACTAACACCTCCCTGGTTCTACTGGAAATAACTTGTCTGATGCATCCTAGACTGCATTCGTTTTTTTTCCACAGACACATCGCATTGGTGGCCCATAGTCATCCTATGATCAATCAGTATGTCCAGGTCTTTCTCCTCCTCTGTTACTTCCAAATGATGCATCCCCAGCCTGTAGCAAAAATATGCCCTTGCCCTTTCTACTATTAAATTTAATTCTCTTCCTATTACTCCAGTTTACAAGGTCATCCAGATCTTCTGTATGATATCCCAATCCTTCTCTGTATGGCAACACCTCCCAACTTAGTGTTATCCACAAACTTTTTTAGCACAGTCTCACTTTTTGTGCCAAGGTCAATAATAAAAGGATTAATTAAGATTGGTCCTAAAACCAATCCATGAGGAACTCCATTGGTATTTCTAAGACAAATGGACAGAGCTCTCCCATCAGCATATCTAATCCACCTTCCCAGGAGGTGGTTTCTCGTGTTTTAGCGCTCTGTAGATGAGAGGTTAGTTTGGTATAAACTATGTCACATCACTAAGGAGTGTGAATTTTTCACACTTCAAAGCAATGTAGTTATACCAATATAGCTCTGTAGTACAGACCAAACCTTAGTTTGCAAATCATTGACTTCATAAAATGAAATGGATCTATCATGCTTGCACCTCTTAGCTGGATTAAGTAGTATGTGTCTCCATTTTAAATCCAAATTCATGAGTCTACCACACAAACACAATCATAGCTCACTGTTTTGTTACTGCAAAGGACTGACACCAAAAATACTGAATTATGAAACTGAAGTGAGAGATGTTACCTTGAGATTCCTTCTTTTCCCTCTTCATATTCGTCAATGTCCATATTTTGACTCATTGCTACATATTTTAGGATGCTATTTAGCCTTCATGATATAGAATGTTGATTTCTGGCTACATAAGCAGCCTGTGCACCAGAGCATCCTCTGAGGAGATAAGTACAGAAGCTGAACTGGACCCATTGCCCAGGGCATAGCCCAGAAGCTGCTTGGAATGCTAAGAACGCATGCCGTAAATGAACACATCCCCTTTTTGAGTAACCCTGCTACTTATTCCCATTCCCCTCTAAAAGATTCTTTTCCATCTTTTTGGAGCTACTGAGATTTACTACTGGCCTACAAAGTCAGGGCTCTAGTAAGACCTTTCCCTCTCAGCTCTTCCAATGGAAGAGGGAGAAAGGAACTGAGACTAATTTCTTGTCCTTTTATTTAAAAGGAGAGTTTGAAGTGGTGGGAGTCACTCTCGCACTGACTGACAGCATGCCAAAATGAGGGGAATTTCTGCTCTGCTACGGGGCAGATCTTCTGTATCTCTGCATTATGATTAGGGCTCCTTTCACTTTCCCTTAATTGCAGTGAGGGGGATTGCCTTCCTTACCTTCAGTTGCCAGAGGGCCCTCCAACATATTTTCTCACTCTCCATGGTCATGTTCTCATCTCTCACTCAGCCTGAGAAAAATTCCACCTGTTGAGCATAACCTGCACATACTTCATTCTCTGGAACCCAGTGCCATATATCAGTGGTTCTCAACCATTACTGTGTCACCACACAATGGCAAGTGTGTTGTGGCGAGCCAGGGAGATGGCTGGATTTGGCCTGGAGGGGGTGGGCTTGTGTGTCCTGTAGGGTTGCCATATGCCATCAAGTGTGCCACGACCCGCAAAAGGTTGAGAACCACTGCCATATGTGACAGCAAAGGTTGTTCCAGGGTTTCTCACAACGCTTGCTGGTGGCTGCATTGACACTTCTTGATCCAGTTCTGTTCAGTATTTTCATCCGTGATTTAGATGATGGCATAAAGAGCACACATAAACTTTGCCGATGATACCAAGCTGGGAGGGGTTGTAAATGCTTTGGATTATTTGGACAGACTGGTGAAATGGTCTGAGATGAATAGAATGAAATTCAACAAAGTCAAGTGCAAAGTACTCTTCTTAGGAAAGAACAATCCATTGCACACATACAAAATGGGCAGACTGTCTAAGAAAGAGTAATGCAGAAATAGCTCTGAGTGTTATAGTGGACCTCAAGCTAACTATGAGTCAACAGTGTAGCACTGTTTCAAAAAAAGCAAACACCATTCTGAGATGTATTAACAGGAGTATTGTAAGCAAGACACGAGAAGTAATTTTTCTGTGCTATTCTGCCCTGATTAGTCCTCAGCTGGAGTATTGTGTCCAGTTCTGGGCTCCTCATTTCGGGAAAGATGGAGACAAATTGGAAAAAGTCCAGAGAAGAGCAACACGAATGATTAAAGATCTGGAACACTTGACTTATGAGGGAAGGTTGAAAGAGCTGGGTTTGTTCAGTCTGGAAAAATGGAGACTGAGAGGGGACATGATCACAGTTTTCAGGTACTTAGAAGCTTATTACAAGGAGGGAGAAAAATTGTTCTCCTTAACCACCAATGATAGGTCAAGAAGCAATGGGCTTAAAGTACGGCAAGGGAGGTTAGGTTGGACATTAGGAAAAAATTCCTAACTGTCAGGGTGATTAACCACTGGAATAAGTTGCCTCGGCAGGCTGTGAAATCTCCCTCATTGGAGGATTTTAAGAGCAGGTCAGACAAACACCTGTCAGGGATGGTGTAGGAGGATACTTGGTCCTGCCATGAGTGCAGGGGACTGGACTTGATGACCTCTCATGGTCCCTTCCAGTTTCTATGATTCCTAAAATACTTAACTAACTTTAGGAAAAACTAATAAATATGCTCATATACACATCCAAAATCATTGTAATTTATTTATGGAGTTTTCTCTTTTTGTGAACTCAGTAATAAAAATAATGCACAGTTACTCTGTTCTTGGGCTTAATTTGTCCTGGGGCTTGCTGAGAACTCAACTTGCTTCTCTAGAAGCACTGCACAGGAGAAACAGGTAGGGTGGGGAAGGGGCCAATGTTTTGTGTCGTCCCCCCTCTCCCCCCAGTCACCACCCAGGAGGCTGCTGTGGCTGCACAAAAAGCCCCTGGTGGCCACAAACTGCCATGATGAATGCATTTGAGTTACCGGGTTAGGCAGTAAGTCACAGATTCCACCCCAGGAAGGTGACAAGATTTGCATGACTACATGATTTATACTTACAGAGTACATACATCCCATTCAGAATATGGAGAATGCTACATTGATACAGAGTTCAGGCAGAGCTAATACATGTCCTAATCTTGAATTTTCTATTGATAATTATATAAATATATCGAAGCTTTTATTCTAAATAAAATTTTCAGTGCCTTATAATGTTGCATGTTACATTTAAATTCAGTGCATATTACTTTTTCATCCAATGACAATATAGAGAACCTGGCAGAATTTCAGTTAAACTGATTTAAGTACATTACTTTAAAGTTTCGTCATCTTAGTTTTAAAATGTCCCTTTTACCAGATAAATACAAATGTGGCTAAAGTGTTTTACAGTAATGCAGTTGGTTTGTGATGACTGTACTGTAATACATTTTTCTAAGCATTTTTGCTGTGCTTGATGTAGCCACCTTTAATTACATTATCATAACTGGTCTTCTGAATGGGGGAAACGGTGACACTTTACACTGATGAAGTATGTGCTTGATTCATAAAAACATTAAGAACATGTTCTATGAAAGTGAAAATGTAGTCAAAGGTCTTCATCAAATTGATTTTGCTGTATTTAATGAATAAAATAATTTCTCAGCCTTCATGACAACTATCTCCTCAGTATTACATAAAACAAAAACAAGTTATGAAATAAATAAGGTTAAGGACTTATTATATCTGCAGAAATAAAGATCTAATTAGAGCTACTGGGAACAAAACATAAATTTTAAATAATCTTAATAATCCAATTTTCCGGATAGCTTCATTTACTAATCATACTGGTTTAAACAGCCTCAGTACCTGACACATTACATCTCCATTTTGCTGTAAAGATAAAAGGGAACTTCAGTGTCTCATTTTCAATAATGCATTTAATGTGTGACAAAAAGATTCCTGTTCTGTTCATTTCTGTAGCTAGTTATTTTTCAGATCATTGCCCTGTTGCCTTTCATTTGGTTAACCCTTTAGGTGCTACATTTCACTGAGACTTTGATAAACTGATTGATTCTACAGCAGATATAAAGATGGTAAACAGTTACTTTAAATCCTGATGATTTTTTTCCATGAGCTTGGCTGTGAGGATGTATTGTTTGAATCTAAAAGCATTTTCTTTATTAGGTTTTGAGGAGCCTTTTGGTCTTTGTGTTACCACGTTTTATGACTTGTTGCCATGATAATTCAGCTCATCTTGCAGGTTTCTGTAATTGTGACTAATGTGTAATTATTCATTTTATTGAACCTCATTAAGGTCTGCAAACCTCTGTACCAACTTACAGTAATTAGAGTCCAGATAGCCATTCCATCTGTTCCATACGCACTGTTTAATTAATGAACTTTTAACATGTTCTTTGCCTTGTAGAAGCTCTTAGGCTTCTCAAGCTGTTGAATAGGATTTGCATGCCAGCATTTCCATCTTTTTTTTTTTTAATACTACAGTAGTGTTAGTTATGGAATTCCAAAAGTCACACACAAAGTCCTCATAATTCTTGAAGCAAATTGGAGAGATTTGATTTGTATGACGACTAATAGATTAATTAGAATATGTGTAAGGAGGGGCTACAGATAAAATTCTCACATGAATTTTATTAGCAACTTTGATGCTAAAACTTTTAGCATTTTTTAAAATCTTTCTGATCTCTTTTCCTAGTATGCCAGAGAGAAGGATATATGGATAACTGAAGTAAAAAATGTTTAGTGTGCCCATCTTTTTAGCATTTTCTGAAAGGAAGGCAGTGAAAGTAGAGAGATGACAGATGGATCCAATTCTTTCCCCCATATTTTTCATCTGCCTACTTCATTAAAATGTAAGCTGTAGGGCAGGGTCTGTCTTTTACGTCTAAATATTTGTTCCCCATTAAATACTTCTAGACTGTAATCAAGTTGCCCCTTAACTGTTTCTTTGTTAAGCTAAATAGATTGAGCTCTTTGACTCTATACTATAAGGCATGTTTTCTAATTGTTCTGCAAGGGTCAGTGCTGGCTCCACTACAATTCAGTATTTTCATTAATAACATGGATAATGGAGTGAGGAGTAAACTTATAAAATTTGCAAATGACACCAAGCTGGGAGGGGTTACAAGCACTTTGGAAGAAAGGATTAGAATTAAAATGATCTTGACAAATTGGACAATTGGTCTGAAATAAACAAGATGGAATTCAGTAAAGTTAAGTGTAAAGTACTTAAGACAGAAATATGAAATGGTGAATAACCGGGTGAAAAGTGTCTGAGGGCTATAGTGGAACTCAAACTGAACATGCATCAACAATATGATGCAGTTGCGAAAAAGGCTATCATACTGGATTGTATCAATAGGAGAGTCATGTGTAAGACATGAGACATAATTGTCCTGCTTTTCCCAGCATTGATGAGGCTTCAGCTGCAGTATTGTGTCTATTTCTGGGTGCCACATTTTAGGAAATATGTGGACAAATTGGAAAGAGTCCAGAGAGCAAGAAAAATGATAAAACCCTATTTGGAAAGGTTGAAAAAATTGATATATTTAGTCTTAAGAGAAAAAGAGTGAGAGAGAATTGGTAACAGTCTTCAAAAATATTAAGGGCTGTTATATAAAGAAGATAGCGATCAATTATTCTTCATGCCTACTGAGAATAGCACAAGAAAGAGTGGACTTAATTTATAAGAAGGGAAATTTAGGTTAGTTATTGGGAAAAAAATCCTAACTATAATGGCAGCTAAACTCTGGAATAGGTTTCCAAGGGTGGCTGTGTAATCTGCAACATTGGAGATGTTAAAAAGTTTAAAAACAAGCTAGAAAAACACGTGAAGAATGGTCTAGGTTTATTTGATCCTGCCACAGCACAGGGGTCTGGACTTGATGACTCTCATAGTCACAGTCTTTTTTCCTCACATGCAGAATAGAAATATTTATTGAACTCTTCTGCTTTTTCAATGTTTTTATTAATATTTCACCATTCTACCATCCAGCTAGTGATGGACCTATGCCATTAACACGATTCTTTTTGTTTCTAATATATTACAAATCCTCCTTTGTATTATCCTTAACTCTGCAATATCAAGCTCTAATGGTACGTCTTCATCACATATTTCTAGCAGTTTTCTTAGGCTTTGTCAGCCTGAAAATGTTCTCTCCATCATTTCCTCTGTTCTGCATTAAGAGTCTTTTCATTTACATCTTTAAGTGGAATTCCAGTACGGCTAAAGTTTCCTGTTAGCTGTTTGATTGTCTTATGGAAGGTTGTACGTTCACATCTTTGGCTAGTATATTCAGCCTTTTGACATTTTCTATCAGTGTATGTCCTTTTATCTCTTCTAGCATTCCTTTTAACCACTCTGTCTAGATCTCTTTGTTCTTCTTTCCATTTACTTGTCTCTCCACATCTCAGCATTCTTGAGTTTTTGCTTTACATTTCTTCTGCTTTTCACCGCTGCCCAAATAGCATTGACTGATCTATTCTTCCCATTTGGATTTTGGTTTTATTAGGACTGTGTCTGCACTTTCTGGATAGCAATCTCTGCTGTTTTCCCACAGAGTGTCAGTGTTTTGGTTTTCTTCTGTTAAGGTCCTTCCATTACAACACCGAACCTGTTCTTCAGTTCAGGCTGAAAAGCACTATTTGTATATGAGTCTTTTAAATGCTCACTGTTGGTGCATGGTCTCCTTTTATCCTTCTTCGTCCTCTTTAACTTGACCTTCAGTTTAGTGATACAAAGATTATGGTCACTGCTTACATCTGCTGCCCTATATGCATGTACATCTGTCAGCAAGTTACAAAACACTGAAATTCAGAAGTGCCCTAGCTGGTTTGTAGTGTCATCTGGGAATTCCATGTCACTTTATAGATTTCTTTATGAGGAACAATAGCTAATGTGATGCCACTTTTTATAAAAATGCTTCTGCATTTACTGGCCAGTAAGCCTAAATTCAGTACCAGGTTGAAATTGATTGAAACTATAGTAAAGAACAGAATTATCAGTCACGTGAATATGATTTGTTGGGAAAGAGTCACCATAGCTTTTTTAAAGGGAAATCATACCTTACCGATCTATTAGAATTCTTTGGAGGGGAGGGGCCAGTAAGCATGTAGACAAGGATGATCCATTTGATATAGTGTATTTAGACTTTCAGTAAGCCTTTGACAAAGTCCCTTACCAAAGGCTCTTAAGCAAAGTAATCTAGTCATAGGATAAGAGAGACGATCTTTTCCTGGATCAGTAACTGATTAAAAAATAGGAAACAAAGGGTAGAAATAAATGATCAGTTTTCAGAATGGGAAGAGGTAAACAGTGCTGTCCCCCAAGGGTCTGTACGGGGTCCAGTTCTGTTCAATATATTTATAAATAATCTTGGAACAGGGGTAAACAATGAGGTGGGAAAATTTGCAGATGATACAAAACTATGGAAAATAGTTAAGTCCAAAGCAGACTGAGCAAAAGAATTATAAAGGGATCTCACAAAACTGGGTGACTGGTCAACAAAATGGCAAATGAAAATTCAGTGTTAACAAATGCAATCAAATTCCAGAGGGGTAGCCGTGTTAGTCTATTGTAGAAAGACAACAGAGTCCTGTGGCACTTTTAAAGACTAACAGATTTATTTATCGCATGAGCTTTCGTGGGAGAAAATTGGAAAATATGTTTCCAACTATACATGCACAGTGATCAAGTCTAAATTATTAGTTACCACTCAATAAAGAAATCTTGGAGCCATTGTGGATAGTTCTCTGAAAACTGCCATTCAGTATACAAAAACAATGAGAGTCCTGTGGCACTGTAAAGACTAACAAATTCCTTCGGGCATAAGCTTCCATAGGCTCCAACCCACTTCGTCAGATGCAACTGATGAATTGGGTTGGAGCCCACGAAAGCTTATGCCTGAAGAAATTTGTTGGTCTTTAAGGTGACACAGGACTCTCGTTGTTTTTGCTGTACACAGACTAACACGGCTACCCTTCTGGAAAAACTCAATATGCAGCAACAGTAAAACAAAAAGCTAAGAAAATGTTAGAAAACATCAAGAAAGGGATTGATAATAAGACAGAAAATATAATGCCTGTATATAAGCCCATGGTATTCCCACATCATCAATACTGCATGCAGATCTGATTGCCACATCTGAACAAAGATACGTTAGAATTGGAAAAGGTACAGAGAAAGGCAATAAAAATAATTAGGGGTATAGAATAGCTTCCGGGTAAGGAAAGATTGATAAAACTGGGTCTTTTCAGTTTGGAAAAGAGAAAACTAAGAGGGTCTGTCATAGAGGTCTATAAAATCTTGTCTGATGTGGAAAATTGAATAAGGAGGGATTATTTACTCTTTCACATAACACAAAAACTAAGGGTCATCCAATGAATTTAATAGGAAGCAGGTTTAAAGGAAACAAAAGGAGGTACTTCTTCTTGGAGTGTGCTCCTGCCGATTCCTGCCCGCAGTTCTGTTCTTTCCAGAGGCACAGCCAGGGGTCCCTCTCGGACACCTTCCTCCTGAGCTGGATCTCGGATCTCCTGTACGCCTTCTCTCCCTTTCCTCTGATCAACAATGTCCTCCTGAAAGTAAAGAAGGACAAAGCGTCAATCATACTGATTGCCCCCACAAGGCCAAGACAACACTGGTTCCCATCACTGATGCAGTTGTCAGTGAATCCCCCGATTCCACTGCCTGCTTGCCCAGACCTGATCTCCCAGTCCCACGGGAAGTTCCTTCATCCCAACCTAGAATCCCTGCACCTGACGGCATGGAACCTATGTGGTTGAATGAAAAGGAAAGGGCCTGCTCAGATTAGGTCAGGGGGGTCCTACTCGAAAGTAGGAAACCATCCACGAGAAAGGCATATATGGCCAAATGGTCCCGGTTTTCTATATGGGCTTCAGAGAGAGGGGTATTACCAAGAGAGGCCCAAGTCCCGATCATCTTGGACTATCTCCTCCATCTGAAGCGCTCAGGGTTAGCGGTAGCCTCATTAAAGGTCCACCTAGCAGCCATCTTGGTTTTTCATAAGGGGGAAGGAGGGAAGTCCGTTTTCTCACACCCAGTAGTGTCGTGATTCTTAAAGGGTATGGACAAGCTCTACCCTGCAACACGGGACCCAGTACCTCCTGGGACTTGAACCTGGTACTTTAAAAATTGATGGAACCCCCACTTTGAGCCATTGGGGTCCTGCTCGATGCTATACCTATCCTGGAAGGTATTGTTCTTGGTTGCTGTCACCTCAGCCCGCAGGGTATCAGAGATAAGGGCCTTGACTTTGGAACCCCCATATACAATCTTTCATAAAGATAAAGTCCAGCTGCGACCCCACCCTGTCTTCCTTCCCAAAGTAGTATCTACCTTCCATTGCAGTCAGGAAATATTTCTCCCAGGTTTTTTCCCCAAACCGCATGCAAATGATAAGGAGAGGGTGCTGCACCCGCTAGATGTAAGGAGAGTGCTAGCCTTTTACCTAGATAGGACTAGGCCCTTCAGGAAAACCCCTCAACTGTTTGTGGCAGTAGCAGAGAGACTGAGGGGTGAAGCGGTCTCCTCCCAGAGGATCTCGTCCTGGATTTCCTCCTGTATCAGAGCATGCTATGACCTGGCAAACCGTCCTGCCCCAGCAGTCAGAGCACACTCTACACGGGCACAAGCCTCATCGGTTGCATTTCTATCCCATGTCCTGCTCCATGAGATCTGCAGGGCCGCTACATGGTTCTAAATACATACCTTCACCACGCACTATGCACTCAACTAACAGAGTAGGGACGATGCAGCAGTGGGAAGAGCAGTCCTCCAGGGTATGCTGTAAAGGCTCCAACCCCACCTTCCAGGGCTAGCTGGTAACTCACCAGGATTGGAATCGGCAGGAGCACACTCGAAGAAGAAGAAAGGGTTTCTTACCTGTAACGGATGTTCTTCGAGAGGTGTGCTCCTGCCCATTCCAATACCCGCCTGCCAACCCCTCTTGTCGGAGAAAGGGCAAGAAGGAACTGGAGGGTCGCCGGGTCGGCAGGGCTATATATGCAGCACCATGAGAGCGCCACTCCAGGGGGCGTCCAGGCCGACCCGATGGATACTGCTGGGGAAAAAAGTCTCTGACGAATCGTGCACGCGGCGCGTACACACCAGGATTGGAATGGGCAGGAGCACACCTCTCGAAGAACATCCGTTACAGGTAAGAAACCTGTTCTTCACACAGTGCACAGTCAACCTGTGGAACGCGTTGTCAAGGGATGTTGTGAAGGCCAAAACTGTGACAGGGTTCAAAAAAGAACTAGATGAGTTCATGGAAGATAGGTCCATCAGTGGCTATTAACCAGAATGGTCAGGAATGCAGCCCCAGATGCTGCATTGCCAAAAGCTGAGAGTGGACAACGGGGTGGATCACTATGATTTCCAGTTCTGCTCATTCCCTCTGAAGGGTCTGGCATTGGCCGCTGTCAGAAAACAAGAGACTGAGCTTGATGGACATTGGTCTGAACCGCTCTGGGAATTCTTACGTTAATAGGAATTGGACTGCATCCAGGATAAGGAAGGAATCTTGATTTCCTGATGCAGGGATTGAGTCAAAGCCTAGATGCTTATGGTTCCCTTCAGGAGTGATGCACAGAGGGCTGTCATTCAAATTTTCTGGGGCTATCTGAGAATTGTTCAGAGAGAACACTAGTTACCTGCCTTTATTCCATCACCAGTCTCCTTCTGGCATCATGAATGCCCCAGTTCTGAGCCAGTCAAGCCTCTTTCTAAAGTGTTAGTGTTTCCCAGCTGTATCAGTCCTCCTTCCCATGAGGCTTCCTGGTCCCTCACATTCACGCACTCAGCATTTCTGCTGCACAAATTCCCCCTGCCCTGTGAAATACCCTACCTCTCATTAAAAATAAAAATTTCTTTGGAGCTCCTAAAGGAAATATTTTCATAAATACATTCTTAAATTATCTTTCCATATTTTCCAGAGGAACATTCTTCCCCTGCCTTTATGTATCAAGTCTGAGTGTCCAAATGTAGGATACCATGTTTGCAGGGCTTGAGTACAAAACAAATCTACTGCAGTCTTGGTGCTACCATAGTCTCCACACCTCTGGGACTGCTAACCCTCTCTGCCTCTTGGAGAGGAGTTCATAGCTCAGCCCTCTTTTTGGAGATTCTACCGCTGATTAATCTCCTCCTCTAGACATTACAGAGTCAGTTAAATGAAACAAAAAGGATAGTCACATAGTAACTGGAGTTCACAGAATGCATTACCTCTGCAGATCTATGCTGAACCTTCCTCCTCTCTTCCTTTGGAGTCTGGCGCTAGATTTTGATCAGACAGAGAGAAATGGGGCTTTTAGGGACCGAGAACCTTTTAAAATTTCTGGTAGAAGAAATGATCTCAGGCACATGCAAACAATGCCTGGTTGAAGGCACTGGAATTGGGAGGGAATGATGAAAATAAGGCAAACCTTTTCTTAAATGTAATTATCACACTTTTTGTCTTCATAATCCCGGGATCTGCAATGAATTTTGCATGTAAGAGCCTGGCTAGAGGAGATGACAGCTGCCTCATTGGGAACGGTTGAGTAGCATAAGGATAAACAGAGAGGGGTTTGCAAGGAGCTCTTTGTTCGTTTTCCACCACTGAACTCTGAGTTGGGTTGGGATGATTTCTCTGCCTCTATAACCCTTTCAGGACATTATAAAATCATCCTTACAAGAGAGGTTTATCTCTTGGGAACACAGATTGCTTCTAAAGAGCAAATATTTTCCCTTGGAAATGTTGGCACAAAACATTGAGTGTTTTCTGAACAGTCAGAGAAGGTGCTACCCTGGATCTCTCTACATGGTCTTCATACTCGTACACTTTCTGTGTCTCATGTGTACAAGGCAAACCTGTGCTATACAACTGATAAACTTGAAGCAGAGTCCTCCCAGCTATAACCTCGCTGCATGTAATGGAGTTGCCCCCAGATGAATTTGAGTGTATTTTCCAAAGACATAAACATATACAGCCTATGCATTTAATATGGTTTCTGTGAAGTCCTGCCACCTCCCTCCTGAGTTATAATTATGAGAATGTGTTTTATTTATATGGAAATGCATTCCTTACTTCCCTCATTCCTGCTCTCTGCAGGCAGTCAGCCCACTGTGCACAGTGTTTACATCAGTGTAAAGGAGAAGGTTTGAGTGGAAGCCCCTAGATAAAATGTTGGCTTCACATCACTGGAGCAGCTAGAGCATCCTTGAGGGGGAATGGGAGAAATACTGAAGAACAAGTCACCCTTCACGCTCAAGCTATCCTTGCCTTTTCTCTCAGAGTATACAGTTTTGACTCTGTCAGAATGTTTTCAAACCAGAGTTGATCTGCACCCATGGCCTTTAATGATAAACGGATTGTAACAGTTCTGGGGCCAAGAAAGCACTGTGCACTATTCCAGCAATATGGATCTATAAAGGCAATATAATTAGAGTATTCTAGTTATTGATAAATAATCTTCTTTTAACTTCCCCTACTCAAAATAAATAAATAGAATGAGACCTGAGATTTTACTCATCAAGGCAAAACGGGGTAATCAAAGTTGTTAATTAACAGGTATTGTGCTGTAAGAAATAATCACTTGATCTGTGGTAGACAGAAACAAATCAACTACATGTGGCAGAAATAAATACTTTCTGGCTTACAGACATGCCATTTTCTTTTCTGGACGTATCTGCTCCCTATATCTTGTAGAGAAAGAGCTCTCCAGGTCCAAGGATTTAGGTCTTTAAAATTGTATGTTACTCTGTCAATAGTTAAATCTTATTGCCCAGTGATAAAGATTTTACAAGTTCAAAGACTGCACTAACATATCTTTTTGTGTTCGTCTTTTTAATTTTGGTAATATATCATTGTATCAAGCATTCACATTTGTATGAAAAATGGAATTCAGTTCAGTCCGTGCATAGATTGGCAGAAAGATTAAAGTGTGCATCATGCAATTTCTTTTTTCTTTACAGAAAGGGGCCTTTGATATGCTAATGTTCACTTTCTCTGTTTTTATTCAGAAGTGCTGGTTATTGTTTTGAGCTGTAGAAGAGTATCTGCTTCAAATAGGCACATTCTAATACCTTTGTAGCCAAACCTTATCCAAGGTGAGGTAATACAAATAAACGATAATGTTAACGGCATTATAGGTTGGCTTGGCACCAGGTAGTAGTCTGCCCCAGAAGATAAATGCCAAGGCATACACTGCAAATAAATGTTGAAGAAAAACTGAAGCATTTGTTTTCAAAGTATCTGATCAAGGTCTACTCTTGTGGTGTTCCATTAGCATTACTGCTGTTACACCAAATAATATAATTCAGTTTGAAAATAAAAAGATGCGGTAGGTGATTACACTAACCTATTACAGTAACTCTTGAGAACTAAACTGTAATCCATTTGAAAAGTTAATTAGCAAGTGAAATTAATTGGACAGCCTCATTTTACCCCTTGGTGGATGTTTCCCTGAAAACAGACATAGTTTTGCAGTCTCTATATAGGAGCAACATTGGACTTCAATAGCAGAGGGTTGATGTATGTCAAGACAGAGTAAAATTAGAAAATATGAATGGATACATTCTTCACATGTCTTTGTAGTTCTTGCCAATGCTAGGTGTTCCTTTTACTTGTTAGCACCAAGCAATAGTTGTCTGACTTCACAATAAAAAAGGTAAAAAATGAAAATATCAGGACAATAGGATATGAATAGCCCTGCAATATTTAAGTTTAATCATTCCTAATGCCATTCTGTGGAGGACAAAGTAATTCACAATGAACTTAGACTTTTTACTTTAGAAAGCGGTGTTTACCCTTCCTCCTCTCTTCCTTCCCCCCCCCTCCCCCCCCGCCTTTTTTTTTAAATGAGAGCTTTTGCAGAAAAACAAACCAGGAGTCCTGCGGAACTTTTAAACACTAACACATTTATTTATTGCATGGGCTATTGTGGGTTTATTCCCACTTCATCAGATGAGTGATCTTGTTATGAATAAATTTATAAATTAGAAATAACTGTGTTGGTTTATAACTAAATGACTAACTCTTCAGAAGTATCAGAGGGGTAGCCATGTTAGTCTAGTTCATTAAAACAAACAAGGAGATTTGTGGCACTTTTAAAGACTAACACATTGATTTATCAGCACATAATAAATAAATTTGTTAGTCTTTAAAAGTGCCACAAGATTCCTTGTTTGTCTTGTTTCACATAAATGTGTTGGAACTGAGGGCAATTCAAAGACTAGCTCTCAGAGCATTTGTCTCATAGGTGCATGATGCAGTAATTCAAATGGCCATGGACAATATGTTGGCAGTATGCCATGTGAACAAACAAGAAGAAATCTGATCATCTCAACTTTTCAAAAAGTCAATACGACTCTGGGATTGTTATATCTAGCACAATATATACATAGTTGCCTTACATGTAGTGGGTCAATACAATATAATTGCAGATCAGTGAGCAGATATTCTTCACAGATGTATAAATGGTCTCTCAAAGATTTGGTGAGTCAGGATATTTTCAATCTTTGGGGATTTTCAGACATAGACCCACTGTATTTGCTATCAGATTCAATATGGAGTGTCCCCATTTCTTCTCAAGAGGAGGCTCAGACAACCTATCATTGACAGATGCATTTCCTCTAGACTGGGGAGAAGTTTTAATGTGTGCAGTTTAGGACCTCCTTCCCAGTGTCGTTAAAAAGATAAGAGATAATTTAGCCAGGATGATCTTCATTGCTCCAGCATGACTGAGGCAACAACTCAGCACTTGATTTATCCAAAGGCAATTACAGAATACTTCTTTTATCAGTATATCTTTATCAGTAGGTAGGTCTTCCACCTAAATCTCCAGTCATTACATTTGGCAGCTTAGATATAGTTCATTGACAGAGTTGTAGTCAATTGTACAGATTGTACTCAATTGCGATGCGCAGTTCTAAGTAATGCCACAAAACTATTAATCAATGGAAAAAATGTGTTACATGGACAAGTGAGAACGGACACACTTTCAGCTCCAATACAATTTACTCTGGATTATGTTACACTTAAAAATAAATGGGTTGTGTATGTTTGCTCTCCGTTAACATTCATTTAGCTGCAGTAGAAGCATTCCGTACTCATATTAATGGCAAATCTTTTTTTCGTATATGCTCGATGAGAACTTTTTGAAAGGACAGTTGAGCCAAAGCGGGACCTTTCCCTCCATAGAATCTGTATTTAATTTTGACTCAGTACATGTCTCAAACATTTGACCCATTGGTGATCTGCTTTTTGTTGCATTGACGCGTACCCAGAAGTCAACTACTGCAGGAGAAGCCCATGAAAAACAACAACAGAACGCCACTGGTCACCACCTACAACCCCCAAGCCAGACCTCTTCAACACATCATCAAAAAACTACAGCCTATTTTACAAAATGATCCCTCACTCTCTCAAGCCTTAGGAGACAGACCTCTCCTTGCTTTCAGACAGCCCCCTAATCTTAAAAGGATACTTACCAGCAACTACAGATCACAGAACAGAAACACTAAAGCAGGAACACAGCCCTGCAGCAGACCACGCTGCCAACTTTGCCCTCATATCTACACTGATGACACCATCACAGGGCCTAATCATGCCACCTACTCCATCAAGGGTTCGTTCACCTGCTCATCCACCAATGTGATTTATGCCATCATGTGCCGGAAATGCCCCTCTGCCTTATATATTGGACAGACAGGACAGTCTCTGCGCCAAAGAATCAATGGACACAAATCTGACATCAGAAATTGCAACACTGCAAAACCTGTAGGGAAACACTTCAATCTCCCTGCTCACTCCCTTGATGACTTGTTAATAGCTGTGTTGAAACAGATGAATAACAAATCACAGCTTCAAAGAGAGTCTGCAGAACTCGAACTTATATGCAAATTTGACTCAGTTGTCTTGGGGTTAAACAGGGACTATGGATTTTTCTCGCATTACAACAAGTGATTTGACCTCCCCCTCCTCTATGTGCTGTTCCCCAGTGTTTTGAATCCTAACACCTATTTTGATTTGCTGTTACAGCCTGACCTGATGCTATGTCATAATTTCCTCCCACTCTGTAACTTTCCTATCTTCAAAGCGTCTGACGAAGTGGGATTTTCTCCCACGAAAGCTCATGCGATTAATAAATCTGTTAGTCTTTAAAAGTGCCACAAGACTCTGTTGTCTTTCTACAATAGACTAACACGGCTACCCCTTTGAAATACACTCCCCTGCATTTAATTTCCTACCACTCTGTAACTTTCCTATCTTCAAAGCGTCTGACGAAGTGGGATTTTCTCCCACGAAAGCTCATGCGATAAATAAATCTGTTAGTCTTTAAAAGTGCCACAGGACTCTGTTGTCTTTATAATAGCAATTACTTCTGCAAGAAGAATTTGGGAACTACATACATTGGTAGAGAGTCCCTTTTATAATACCTTTTAGAAGGACAAGATGGTTGTTGGACCACACTTTTCTTCCTAAAATTGTTTGAGATGGTGAAACCATTAATCTACCAGTGTTCTTTCCAAAATCTCATTCATTTAAAGGGGAGATCAGGTTATGTTCATTGGATGCCAAGAGTATTACCATATTACTTAGACAGAACAAAGAGTCTTCTTCATATTCACACTTCCCACTCACATTCCCCACTCTTGCAAAGTCCAAATTAAAAAATAGGGTTTTTTCTACTTTAGTGGTGGAACAAATGGAGGTGGCAACGGCTCCGTGCCTTGTTTATACTCATGCCCTCAGAACATGCTCAAGCACTAAACAAGGAGGGTGAGAGAACATGAACTCTTAACAAACGCTGCTGCTGTCCTGCTACATCTGTCAGCATAGGTCCCCAAGATTGTTAATATGCCACGTCCATCTCAAAGAACCCTGTTTACAGGTAAGTAACCCTCATTCAAAAAATTTGTGAACTCTATTCTTCAGGCTATAGAAAAGGAGATTATTCATAGAAGTCCATTTCTTAAAGAAAACTGTATTGTAACTTAAGCAGGAAACCAAAGAAAAGACTTATAAATTTAGCTCATATCATATTATTTTATTATTTTTCTTTATTCCGCCAATAAAAGAAGACAGCTGATGTTCTAGCAAGCTTAATGGGTCAACACACCTAGTTCATTTAGTATTATTGATATTTAAAGGAAAGCATACTAAACTTTAGAATAGAAGTATATATCAATTATAATAAATTCGTGCTTGCTTTTCTCATAATTAAACTTGCACTTGAAATAATTTGTGAGTGTAGTATAGTGCCACTGCTCTGTGGAATTCCTCAAAACTTGTTTTCTTGGCATCCGGTTTTCTCTATACTTCCTTTTCTCTATTCACATACACCCAGTTGGGTGTATCATTTCAAAATTCAACTCCAGCAATCCCTCAGTCACCTCACTATCTCATTCATTTTCTTTCTCAAATCTGATCTCATTTTCACTTTTTTAAATATAATGCAGGTATTGTCATTAAACCTTGAGCTCTCTTTATACAGTCAGTCTAATATCACCACAGCAACAGCATACTTCACGGCAGCCCAGATGCTGCAGTGATGAGCAACAATATAAAGCCCTTAGCCCCTGCAGGCTAGATTCACATAAGAACTTAGGCACCTAACCTCCTCCCATTTTAGGTGTCGTCTAACCCTGTAGGCGCCTAAAATCCCTCAGATCCTAAATGCCCACTGTAAAAATACCCTGTGTGCTTAAGTTTCTGCCTCTGGGAGTGCACCTATTTCACTCCTGAGTTCCAACATGATCCTCAAACCAGGTTAAGTTGTGTGTTCCCCATCTCCTGCAGGGCACAGTCCAGGAGGCATGATCTGAGCTCCCTAATGCCCCACAAAATGGCTAGCCATGGTATGGAAGAGGAGGTGTCCTCCCTTTGCAGCCTTTCCAGGGCATAGGGTACTTTCCTGGGATGTAGGAGACCCAGGTTCAATTTCCCCTTCTGCCAGATGAGGGAAGGGGTGGAACTTGGATTTCTCACTTCTCTGGTGAGTGCCTTCATCCCTGAACAATGGGGTTTTCCAATATGGGGCTCTCTCAAGCTCTCCTGTGGAAGCTGTTCCACTATATAACGACTTAAAAAACTAAATACGCAGTGGGCCAGTGAGTGAGTGACTCCAAAGCTGAATGGTCAGGGCCCGCATGTGAGCTGTTGGAAACCTGTGTTCAACGCTCTTCTCATCAGGGTGGGAGTGGATGGAGGAAGATTTAAACAGGGGTTTCCCAATTCTCAGATTAGTTCCCTAACTATTGAGCTAAAAGGTTGTAAGGGAAGTCTCTGGGTCCTCCCTCCCGCCCTCCACCAGCCATTTTATATGGAGTTAGGCAGGCACCGCTGCGCTTCTTCCAAGAAATGGCTTAAGTGCCTGATTCCAAGAGAGGGTTCCTGGCTGTGGGTCTCAAGCAAAGATAAGAATCTTGTTCCAGCCCAGATTTAGACAGCTAAATTCACGAGAGACAGGGCTTAGGACACACCTTTCTCATTGCCTGGCTAGCATGTGGTTTTTGTGGTTCCCATTCTCAAGCACCTGTTTTTTCCATGGGGAGTCTAGGGACCTAATCCAAGGTTTGTGGATTCCACTGGGAGAGTAGGTGCCTAAAAATTAGAAACTGCAACACCCAAACCCCATTATGAATTTTTACTCACCTCACCACTTACACTACAGAAGGTCTCATTAATGCTTTCTGTCTGTCTTTCTAGCCAGGTACTTGTGTAGCACCATCACCATTGACAATTGTATTTGAATGGTTTTTGCTTCACACTTCAATTATTACAACTCTTTCCTTAGATGTTGGTCAGTCTTTTATGTCCAAACTGTACTGTTTTGCAATATAGTTGTAACTGTGCGGGTCTCAGGGTATTAGAGAGACAAGTTGGGCATGGATTACCAATTTCTGTTGGTAAGAGAGATGAGCTTTTGAGCCACACGAGCTATTCCGCTTGTCTCTCTCACCAACAGAAGTCGGTCCACTAAAAGATATTAACTCACCCTCATTGTCTGCCCAAACTCCACTTCATTTATTATGTTTCACTATGCCTCCAAATGTATCTGCTCAAAAACATTACCATTATCCTTTAACAGACTCCACTGGTTTTCCATCTTCTTCTCTATCCGCTACAAAATCACTCTCCTATTCTTCCAGATCCTTCATGGTCACCCCCTTCAAATTGTTTCTGCAATCTAATATCTTCCTGTACACTGATACATTCTTCGCTATCATCTCTGTCAACTCCTTAGTTCCCCTTATGGTCTGTTAAAAGTCACATCACCTATATGGCACAGTTTGCTGCCTTTATGCCTGAACCTCATATCCCTTTTATAGATGCAGCTAAAAACTGAATGATCTCTGCTGCCTTCAGTGCCCTGTCAACCAGTTCTGCAGAACAGAACTATTGCGCCATCCGTGCGTTCCTGTCTCATGTCACCACTCATTCTCCAACCTTCTTACTGTACCGTTTCCATTATTTTGGTTTAGTATTGAAAGAGTTTTGTCTGAATAATGTATTATACAACTGTACTGAATAATTAACTCTACTTCATGCTCCACAATTCAGTACATGATTGTAAGATCTTACAACAAACCTGTGCCTCTTTCTTACTACACTACTTAGAACTAAAAAAAAAATCTTCCTTTATAACATTTTTAAAGGCCATTGCTTTGAAAAAAAAGCATGAAATAGGAACAAAGCTTAGAAGAAATCAGAAAAAGTGGGCAAACTTTCACATGTAGCTTTTTGGCAAATTTGTTGCTAACACTTTCCATTTTGCTTTATGATCATACTTCCCACGTGAAAACCAGATGTTTTTCACCTACGTGCACTGGTATTTTAATTTACTCTTTTGGGGAGACTGAATAACAGCCAGAGATGTACATTGTGTTGGGCTGGGTAATGAGAGGGAATCTGCTCTGCCCATAGACATGTCCCTTTAAAAAAAAATAAGCTACTTCAAATTTTGACCTAATTATTTGTCTTTGGGGTTCCAATCATTGTGAAACTGGGAAGAACAATTACAATATTTTGTGAACTGAACGCAGTGGGAATTTGCTGCTGTATTTATACCACTGCAATCTGCATGTTTGCAAAGTGTCTTTTAATTTAATGGATTTTAAGCAACATTGTTCAGCGATCAACAAAGGACACTGTGTTATATGAATAAAAGATTTCCATTTGGTACTTGTTAACCCTAGAGTGACTGACTAATGTAACTGAAGTGCAACCACCTGGTAGGGAGATTTTTCAGTCTACTGCCAAGGAAGGGCCCGAATTGAGAGTACCAGGTGTTCTGCTCTGTTTGTCTGATTGGTACAGTGGAATAAACAGCATGATTGCACAGTAGGGCTGGGAGGCTAGAATCTGAAGATTGTTGCCAGCAATCTTTGTAGTTTTGACTGGAGTATGCAAGTGTTTCTAGTAGAGTTAATGCTGAATCTGTTTGCTGAAATTAGACTCTCTTGCCCCAAATAAAAGGAACCAAGAGTGGAATATCTGCTTTGATATTAGGCAAAGCTGAGGCTTTCCAGGGGATGCAATGTGGAAAGCTGAAAACCTGTGTTTCTGAAGGTGATGTTTATATTAAGAGAGCTCTGTGTCTGTGTTCAAGAAGCTAAGCAGTCTGATATATGGCTAGAAATTGAAGCTAGACCAATTCAAACAGAAAAGAAGGTACCGATTTTTAAGTGAGAGTAATTAACTGTTGGAGCAATTTACCAAGGCTTATGGAGGATTCTCCATGACCAGACATTTTTAAAACAAGATTGGATTTTTTTTTTTAAAGATTTGCTGTAGATCAAACAGGAATTAATTCAGGGAAGTATTATGCAGAAGGCTGAACTGGATCACAATAACTACTTCTGGCCTTACTTTATGAATATGGGAATTCCCAATTCCAGGCTGGTTTTGGATATTTGCAGCAGTCGTGAATATTTATCGAATTTTAATTTTCAGTTGTGGTTTTGAATGCAGGCTAGGAGACCATGGTTCTTTTGAGTCTTAGTTTTTTCTTCCTTAAAAATCTCAAACGAAGAGCTGTGTTTGGGTCAACAAGTCTTTGTGCTTTAGCACCAAAGCAGCAAAATATATTTAATATCGCACATCTTAGAGCTACCAGGAAAGCTTATGTTTGAAGCAATTTGTTAGTCTTTAAGGTACCACAGGACTCTCGTTGTAGAAGCTCCATTACAGAACATCAGAAATAAGATTTTGTTCCAATAATACTCTAAGCATTTCAATCTCCATTATATTAGATTAGTTCATTCATTACTTCATAGCTACCTTGCAAAGCTTTTTACTCCTTAGTAGAATAAGGGCCAAATTCTCTGGTGTGGGTGAGGAGTGCTTGGAGCAAGTCTGGGGAAAAAGGTTCAAAGGTGACTTTTAACCTTCAACCTACTTCCTCCCAGAGCCTGGGGGAAAGATGGATTTTGGAACCAATTTGAAATAATTTTCAAATTACATTTTGAAGCAAAACATTTTAAGTCAAAACTAAATGATTTTTTTTACTTCAGATAGATATTTTGACATACAATGTCATTTTGTTTATATTTTAAACTAAAAACCAAAACAAAATGAACATGTGTGCTCTTTCCTCATTATACCATCTGTGCCTTTCATCAGTGGAGTAACATAAGAACTAGAAGTACATGAAAATTCTCCAGTGGCCGGATATCCCAGCGTTAGGCTCCTTTGTGCCCTTGGAATGGGGCAAAGCTGTCCTAATAAAGAGGAGAATTGGGACATAAATACAGGTGAACGAAATATTTTGTTATCTAATCTACTGTATGCATTTCAATAGGCTGGGGACAAAATGCATTATTGAACACCCTACTACATTCTAAAATGGCATGTTTCATTTAACAGTGAAGATGCATATTTACCATTCTGTTTAGCATTCTTCCTTTTCTGTCCTTTAAATTGTTTTAACTGATTTTATTAGGCAACCATGATGAGATGGTCACAAGTTCTTTAGCTCAGGAAGACACAGTGCCCTAGAGTAAAAACCATTGCTCCAAAATTTCATATTTCATTTTTTATGTCTCTTAAAAATGTTTCTGGTTCTTGGAGTTTTGAAGATAATCTTGTAAATAGATGCAGTGTGCTCTTCCAGAGTTTATAGACAGCCCGAAATAAAACTTTCCTGAAGTGAGCCCCGTTTATCTCAATGAAAGATAAAGATGGCAGAACAAACAAGGAGTCTGGTGGCACTTTTAAAGACTAACAAATTTATTTATTGCACGAGCTTTTTATTTGCAATAAATAAATTTGTTGGTCTTTATGGCTATGTCTACACTAGAAAAGTTAAGTCAACTTTATTAAGTTGACTTAAAATCGACCTTATTAAGTCAACTTAACAAAAGTCGACTTAACTTTTCTAGTGTAGACATAGCCCCTTTTCGACCTTATTAAGTTGACTTAACACTTTAAGTCTACTTAATAAGGTCAACTTTGGCGCTAATCCCTGTCCACACTGGTTTAAGTCGACCTAATAAGGAGGTGTTATTAAGTTGACTTAACTTTTCCTTAAGTCGACTTAAGGAAATGTTTAAGTTGACTTAAGGAAAGCCCAGTGTGGACACGGAGTAGTTTAGGTCGACTTAAGCCTCCTTAAGTCGACCTAACTTGTAAGTGTAGACGCACCTTATAAGTGCCACCAGACTCCTTGTTTGTTTTGCTGGACTAGACTAACACGGCTCCCCCTTTGGAATAAAGATGGCAGTTCAGCGTTATTTGCTGTTTTATTACTAGACTTTTAGGGAGGAAAATCCAATTAATGTTTTTATCCTACAGTCCTAAAATGCCTTCCTCACTCCCTGATGCTGGGAGGCTCAACTGCCTCTTTACCAGTTGCTCATACTTCCTGTTTTCCCCTTGTCTGTTTCATGTATGCAGTTGTGTGTTGTTATTACAAAAATGTGTGGCATATTAAAAATACTGTCTCAGGGTAAAAAAAGATAACAAGGACTATTATACTACTATGCCAACTGAATTCATGTTCTTATTTATTTCATTGAAAACCTCTACTTTCTAAAGTTAAATACATCTGCAACATAATTTCTAGTCTCTTGCATCAGAATGGTGCAGAAATGAGGGATCATTTTAAGACCAGATGCTTTGGAGGAAAGGGGCCTTCAGTAAGATGTGTTCTTCAAGTCTGGAAACTTACTCAGCATGTCACAGCTCGATGCAAGACAGAAAAGTTTGAGTAGCATAATTGAACACATATTGCAAGAACTGATTCAAGGTGATGTGGCCCATTAACATCTCTTTAGTCATTGGGAGAAAGGGGAAAGAAGGTGTTGGTATAGAGTTATAGATTGTTGTAATAAGCCACAAATCCAGTGTCTCTATTCAGTCTGTGATTTTTAAAAACTAGCCAAGTTATAAAGTTATACCCCCAGGCTCATCTTTTGAAGGTGTTGTGCAGGTGTTCTTTGAGACTGGTGCCTGAGAAGTCAGCTACAGAGTGATCACTTTTGTGAAAAGTTTTCACCCATAGGTGACCTGGTGTTTTTGTCTTTTACCATTGTTCTGTGTGAGATCATTTGAGAGCACAGTGATTGTCTGATTTCACTGATGTAGTTGTTGGGGCATTTAGTGCACTGAATGTTAAAAAATAAACTCCACAACCTTAACAACCTCCCACAAAACACCATGTGTGCCCAATGGATGTCACCTCCCTGTACACCAGCATCTGTCACAATTTCCAAGGGTGTAGCCATGTTAGTCTAGTTCAGCAAAACAAACAAGGAGTCCTGTAGCACTTTTAAAGACTAACAAATATATTTATCTGTCACAATGACAGCATTGCTACCTGCCTCAAATATTTTCAAGACAGTGGACAATCCTCAAATATCCACCCCATATACATAGGCAAACTCATCAGTTTCATAACCATCCATAACAATTTTATATTCAACAACAAACACTTTGTCCAAACAACCCTGGGTACGAAGGTGGCTTTCCACTATGCTACTCCTTCATGTGCCATCTTGAAGAAAAAGTTCTGAACAAATGTACCATGAAACCAATTATATTCCTGAAATACATCAATTCTATTTTCATCTTCTGAATAGATGATCTAAAATCTCTCTCAGACTTCCACCACAACTTCAATAATCACCACTCATCCACTAAAAACTCTCCATGGAAGCATCCATTTAACATCAACTTTTTGGATACCAGTATCGTCTTCAACAATGGAGCCTTACAGACAACTATATATAAGAAACCCATCAGTTACAGATCCAGTTACCACCCCAAACACAACAAGAAATCTGCTACCTACAGTCAGGCACTCAGATACCACAGAATATACTCTGAGGAGAAAATCCAGGATAATTACCGTAACCCATTTAAAACCGCCTTCACCAAATGAGGACACTCCACCAGAGAAACAGCGCATCATGGAACAGGCCATGCAAATGCCCTGAGAGACCCTGCCTAAACACAGAAATAACCCCCCCTCTGACTGTACACCTCTAATGGTCAGCTACCACCCTACACGGGAATTCATACAGGGTCTTATTAAACAATTTCAACCCATACTCAATGGGGACCATGCTCTGAAAGAAATCTTTTCTGAACTCCCTATTCTGACCTTCAGACAATTGTCCAAACTGCTCATTACCAAGTTCCCCCTAAACCACGTCCCACCAACTCAAAATGGTACCAGCCCCTGCCAGAAAAACAGATGGAAAACTTGTAGGCATGTCTCCACTGCTACAATGAACAGCACCCCCACGCATCTTTCAAGATCCAGGGATTCTATATGTATCTATCACACCATGTGGTGTACCTGTCTAATGCACTAAACAACCATTGTATCCAGATAGCAACTATACTCTCAAGTGAACTCACAGAGAAAAACTATAAAAATTAACGCTGTATCACCTATGAATAAACACTTTTCACAAAGTGATCACTCTACATCTGACTCTTTAATCCCCATTCTCAAACAGAATCCGCCACAACACTTTCAAAAGATGAACCCAGGAGTGTAAATACTAAAAAAAATCACAAACTGAATAGAGATACTGGAATTATGCTTTATTACAACAATCTATGATCCACTTATTCCCCCCACCCCGCCCTGTGACTGCAAAAGTGTTAATGGTCCACATCACCTGACATGCTCCCTTGCAATATGTGTTCACTACTTACGCTAAACATTTTTTTCCACTTTGTACCTTGCTTTGACACGCTGATTACATTTCCCAGACCTGAAAAGTGCTCTGTGTATGCTTGGAAGCTTGTCCCTCACCAGCAGAAGGTGGTCAAATAAAAAAGAATACCTCCTACACTTTGTCTCAGTGGCATAGTTTGTCAGATAAGGTAATTTTTACTCAATCGTTAGACGTCTTTAAGGAAAGGTTAGATAAATTTATGGAACACGTTCTGGGTTATTTCTTTTCAGGAAAAGGTTTTGGGTGAAATGATTCAAGAACTCACTTCAAATTGCATCATAGTTGTGATTTCTTAGCAGATTATAAAACTATTTGTTAAGTTTTGAACAAATACACTATCTTCCTTTCTGAGAAAACCTCAAGAGAGGTATCTCCAGAACCCAGCAGGGGGGAAAATATTGTCATCTATTCTTGTCTTATTACTATTGTTTCTTCTGGATAAACTTGTGTATACAAGTGTATATATTCAGAAATCTACTGTGCTTTAAAAATGTAAAGCAGCATGTAAATGCTGAGTATCATGTTCTAAGCCCTAGTCTACACTTGCCGCACTTTTCAGTGGCAGTCAATGGGACATACACAAGGTACAAAAATACCTTGCATATCTACCATCGACTTATTAACTCCACTTACCTCCCTTTATGCACTACGCTAAGGTGAATGGAAATGCTGTCTGGTTGCCTCAGCGCTACACTACTTCCAGGCCTGGAGTTATTGATGCAAACAACCAGAGCAACTGAGCACGTCTTGGCAGACCACTCAATTGCATCCTGAAGAGCACGCTGACGGTAGCGATTTTCCTGCCATCTGTATAGACATCCCCTTAGAGACACCTATATATCAAAGTAGACAGGATCTTTATTTTATTAGTTACAATTGTAGGTACTGACTTCTTATTTTGCTGCACAATTGTTCCAAACATATCTTTTGTACCAAGCTGGGTGATATCACATCCCCAATTTCCTAAGCTCCAAAGTCACCGTAATTCTAAATTGTATATGGAAAAACTATATTTTTATAGTTTTTATGTTTGGTTTCCTTGAAATTTGGATATAGTGTTCAGATAATCAAAGATTTAAAATTAATCTTTACCTTAAAATATTGACTTATTCTATCATAATTACTTGATAATTATATTCATAGTTACAAAAACAATCTTTGGAAAATTATGGTGCACTATGGAGTAACAGCCAAAAAATTTTTAGAAAATCGAGAATCTATATGATAAAGCTAAATATATAGTCAGAAATGATGACAATATTAGCCAAAGGTTTGCAGTGACAGCAAGGGTAAGATAAGAGTGTATTATGTCCCCACTATTGTTTGCCACTGTGTCGTGAGGAAAGTAACCACAGAAAGCAACTGAGGAATTGTGTGGACAAACGATAAAGCAAGCTTGGATTACTTCATTTTTGCTGATGACATTCTCATGCTTAGTTCAGTGCATTGCTTAATAGAAGAAAAGACCCAGCTTTTGGCACATACAGCAAAACAAGTTGGTTTGTGCATCAATCCAGGGAAGACAAACTATTTGGCTATCATTAGAAAGGACAAATAAAGAAGTAAGTAGTTTTACCTCCTTCGGAGTGAGATGTGCAACGATGATGACAGCATACTAGATGCTAAGCAACAAATTTCAAAAGTAGCAGACAACATTCATAAACTTGAAACAATTTGGAAAAGGCATGATTGGCACTAACATAACAATATATATTTTTAACACCAGCATCACATCTGTTCTCCTAAATAGAGAAGAGTCATGAAAACCCACAACAGAAATTGATAAGGGGATTGATTCATTCCAACATACATGCCCATAGAACATCTTCAGAGTCAGTGGGAAAGAAATTCTGATATCCTAAGGGCACAAACCAATCTAAAGCATCAAACATGGGAAGAAGACAATGGACATATTAAGGACATGCTTTAAGGATGCCACCAATATGAGTTGCATAGCAAGTGATAATATGGACAGCCCATAGAGAGAGAAAGTGAGTAATTTAGAGAAACTATGCAAAATAGGGAGAGTCAGATCCATCAACATGATACTTGGAAACCTGAAGAGACCAACACACACAATGCCTACGTGGTTTCACCACTCAAGAGTAATGCAGCTAACCCAGAGTCATGCAGATAACATCTTTATGCCACAACCTTTATGTATTTTGGGTTGTAAGAGTGAATGGATTAGGTTTTGAGCTTAGTTGAACATTCAGCCCCTAAATACTGCAACAATTAATGAATTAAGAATTTCCTTTCACTCTGTCAGCCAGGATGCAATCTATGTATCCTAAAAAATCATACAAAGCATAAAGCTGACAATATGTTTATCCTGTGCTGCACGCTCGTCCTTGACAATCATACTCTTTTGTAACTCAGAAGAAATATTTTCACTTTTAAAATGCATATATCTGGCAGTTGATTGGTCTCTTAGTTAGTACAACTATTTAATTAGTGTTTAATCACCTGCTATACTGAAAAAAACAAAAAGCAGTGAAAATATTCAAGTGTGTGTCACCTAATGCAAATTTACAGTATTTTTTCCATCACCTTTTAAAGATTCTTAGCATGCTTGTTTGTCTCAACTAATGCCCCAATCCTGCAAACATGTAAGCATGTTAATAGGCCCAAGTTAAGGGCCTGTGATATAGAATCATAGACTCTTCGGGTTGGAAGGGACCTCATGAGGTCATCTAGTTCAACCCCCTGCTAAAAGCAGGACCAGTCCCACTAAATCATCCCAGCCAGGGTTTTGTCTAACCAGGCCTTAAATGTTTCCAAAGATGGAGATTTCACCACCTCCCTAGGTAACCTAGATTCAAAATGTCACATCTTATGTCAGTTTGAATTATAATGTTAGCAATAGTGCAGATGTTTCAAAACAGCTCTCAGAGCTAGTCTACTTCATGTCATGTCCAGTCGAAGCCAATGTGAGTTTTCTGATTGATTTCAGTGGGAGCTGAGTTAGGCAATGCCGAGGGCTTTTGGAAAATTCCACCTGTCGTTTTTACACATAAACAAAGGGCGTAGAATGTTGTTGTAAGGTGGGGAAAAATTGCATGCTTTGAAAGGAAATATCTCGTCCTCCTTAAGCATATACATACAGTATCAGAGATATTACTATGACAATGTTGGCTTTTCACTGTAATTTTTATTAGCTCTTCAATAATTAGCTTTTTGTTGTTTTCAACAGTAGCCTACGAAAGATAGCATCCCTTTTCTATCAGGTAGAATGTCCCAGTTCAGGGAACTGATTAGTAAATGGCAAATCAGTAACTAAACAAAAAGTAGGTTTTAATTAACTTTGCCCCCTTCTTAAAGTTCAGACATAACAGCTTATTAGTGGACTTACTAAAGTAGGTGTATTTTGTCAGTATTTTGAATAAGATTAACAAAAACAAGGGAAGCATTGCTTGGTAACATGTGACCTTTCCTCCAGTTATTTGTCCCCCGATGGTCACCCGGTTTGTGGAACAAGCTCGATAATTACAGAACACGACCGTCAGCAGCTGTACACACACCGATAAAATGGGACAGTCGCATTGTTATAATGATCTCTGTAGAAAAAATGACCTAGGGATTTGTCTTCTGTAATCATCGGGGTTATTTCATTGTGGATCTTTGGAGTGAAATGAGTGTTACATAAAGCCTCTACATGACAACAGGTTCCTTTCACACTCACTCGCCTGAGAATCAACACCTGCTGTCTCCATTGGCACAGGTCACAGATGCCCAAGCCCTGCTTGTAATGAAGTTTCTCTAAATATACCTTCTCATCCCTGGGTTTTGCGCTCCCTTAAATGAGACAGGCGGGTCACCTCAAGCTCTCAGATTTTTGGTCCTTGATGGCAGCAGTAGTATGTTGGTGTGGAACTGCCACCCCTCCCAGCCGATAGTTCTTTGGACATAGGGTCTTGAGCACTGTAAATCTGACCTTGCAACCTTACTGAGCAAAAAGCTCGCTAATGGAAGCAGCCAGAGCAAAGACTTCCAGATTGCATTGGGGACAGATGCTCTCTGCCCCAGAGGCAATCCAGAGACAATCTTCAGTGAGAACAGGACCTTCATTGCACCCCCTATTCAAAGTGCTGTCACTACAGATATGTCCCTTCTGGGATGAAGGGACTTATTGCGTTGACTTAAGCCAGTGTAGAAGGGGGATAGCCCTTAAGTCGACCTAATTGGCCTCCAGGCCTCCTTGCAGAGTTCCTGGCCACTCCTCCGTCGACCCAGCACTTGCCAGTGTGGATGCAGGGCTGTGGAGTCTCTAGGTCAACTTCACAAGGTCGACTTAAAAGAGCCTCCAGTGTAGATGTACCCAATATGTCTGTCCTTCTGATAAGAGAATCCCTAATGTTACACACTATCCAGTCCTGATCAGTGCATGCCTTACGTTAGTTGAGGTGCTTTTTCCCATGCAGAGATAAAATTTTGCTCTTGGAATGAAATATATGTGAAAAACAAGAACTCCAACCTCCTTTTCATTCTGGTGCATCCAATGCTGGACTTGTTTTGAAAGCTCTGTAATGACATAAGACCCTTTTCAGTATTGATTCATCATATATAATATCTTTTTAATGACTCAATACTATTGGCACAGACATTTCATATCTACAAAGATAAGTTGTCCTCTCTGCACTGATGTAAACAGTGGCAGAGAGCCTTGGTAGTGGATGGTGCCAGGACCAGATTATGGCCATGCAAAACAGCAGCACCTTCAGTTTTGGGTGTTCAGCAAAGTTGATTCCTCTGACAGTGCAGTAAGCTAAGCTGTTGCAGGCAAGTGCATTTACACCTCCCTGTGCAAAGTTTGCTGCATTGGCACATTGATTCCAGTGGCCAGGGTCATTTCATCATACAGTATTATTATTGTATTGGTAAGCAGTTACTATAAAGGAACCAGAATTTTAGCACTGTAGTTCCGACTGATTTTTCCACTGTGTTCTGTCTCATTAAGGTTGGTCTAAACTTATCATTTATTCCTATAAGTAACCAATGCCTTCAGGATTTGAATAACTGGGAAATGCTGGGCCTTGCTCCATTCAAAATAGGGGGTGTTTTGACACCTTTGATTGTTTCTCCATGGGTTAGTTACTTTGAATCCTTTGTTTTCTGCAATGGAGAAGTCAGACTTTCTTAAACAGGTGATGAACATTTACTCAGCCTTTTTTAAAGCAAACAGGGCAACTCATTAAATATTTATGATTATTTATATTGATAGATATCCAAGCACAGCATAGAAAGTATGTCCTTTAGTGGAGCGTAACAACCATTTCTTATGCATAACAGCAAGCTTAGTCATCCGAGCTCCTGTTCTCAAAGTAGGTATCGAGTATCTGAGGACCATGTGAGGCTAAAATGTGGAAGTCCCCTAGGCATGAGTGAGTTGATCTGGACTTTTATATTTTAATTCTTGAGTTACTGGCCTTTTTCACTGTTACTATGACATTTATTGTTCAGAATGAGAAATGATGGCTTCATTCTCTCAGCGTCACATGACTAGGAGTAAGATATTAAACCAGAGGGTAGCCATGTAAAATAATATCCATGGGGTGAAATCCTGACACCATTCAGATCAGTGACCAAACTCCTGTTGATTACAGTGGGGCTAAGATTCTACCGCAGGCTAACAGAGTCCTTCCAAAAGTAAATGTGCCTTGGCCTTCCAGTGTTCTGAGAAATGACCTGCTATTAAAGACATGTCTAGAAGTGCTGTCCATGGTATACAGTTTTCATTTGCTTAGTAGAAGCATTTATGATTTAAAAATGAATTATAAGTAAGAGGCATTGAACATCTTGTAATATTAGAGTTCCACTTTGCATTCCATTATGGAAATGATAGTTATCAATGTACATTTGTATTTCATTCAGATTTATCAAATTTAGGGGCAAAATAGATTTTTGGGGTCTATGTAACAGAATTATAAAGGCACAAAGAAGCCGGAGGAAGAAACCCAGGACAGAAATGCCTGGGAGTCACCAAGTCACAGGAGACTGTGGAATTCAGCACCTACCAGTTACACTGACTTCAGTTGAAATTTTGGGTCAAACTCTCTGTGAATTTATATCTCCACTGCAAATAAATGTGTTGTCATCAAGCCTCAGAAGCCATTCTGGTTTGTGACGCTTGCTTTTTAATAAACCGTGGACTTGAAACCTCGCCAGTAGGGTGCAGAGGGAGCTGGAACTTCTAGAGCTCTGAGTTTGCCATCTGCAGTGCCTTGTGTGAACAAATCCACCCTTTCTCGCACAGGCATAAGTTCCTCTTTGGTTTGCAGCTTTTGGCTTGTTTTCCTAATGCATTATTTTATGTAGCACAAGTATCATTATGACTTGGTTATCTATCTTGTGAACAGCTACAATTATGTATTTGTCTTGCTGGTGCATTAGGTTGGGGTTTATTTACAGTTTTCCTTTCTTCTCAGAGGACTGCCAATTTCAGACCCTAACAACCAGGTTGATGGCCCTGACAGGAAGGATTCAAATAGCTGCTGCCACACTGCTGTCAGTGGGTGAGAGCAGTCTCTCAACTGCACAGTGGTCAGGAGACTGGGGATATATTATTTTTCCTGTAACATAGTCCAGATCACTTGGCTTGATGGAAGTTGGACTGTATGTGGTGGATTCCATCACTTAAAGTGAGAGTGGATCACTTAATTGTTGCATTGATCACTTAAACTTTTGACCATACGATGAGACTAGGAAGATCTCACTAAGGAATTTGTCATGAGCTCACCCATTCCCAGCTAACAGGACTTCCAGGTTTCAAAATGTTTTCTTGTCTTTTAATTCAGTAAGATATCGTTGCCTTTTTTCAGTTGCTTTCAGTTTGTCTCATCACAAAGAGTGCCTTTGACAATTAGCAGTCTCTACTGAGCAAAGCGTAGGCCTGGAGAAGAGATGTATCGGGTATTATGAGTTCTGTTTTTGAACAATAGGAAGAACTCAACAGGACAGAACCTCTCTTGGTGTCAATTGTTGTAGCCCATTGAGACCCTTAGAGCAATAATCTTTGTTTTGCATGTCAGTTTATATGCAAGTGTAGTTGTATGAACGTGTTTTTAGCTAGGTTTCATCCATATTATTCATTTGATTTTTAATTGACAAATACTTTTTGTAGGGAGAATTATAGAGATGTTAAAAGTAAGGAATTACAATATTTTATTCTCTTCTTTCACATAGCTTGACAATTTTGTAGTAGAGGTATATATCTAACGTCATAATTTAAGATAAATAGTTTGGATTTCTTTCTGTTGTTTCCTACATAAAATTTTTTAAATGAAAAATACAGTATGTTGAACTAGTGTAGCTTTCTTGTCAAGATAAATTTAATGTGTCTCTTAAAGTAAGTGCCTTTTTTTCCTTAGATTTATAGATTTGGCCACAATATTTTTGAATGACAGTTTTTTTTTCTTTTTGCCAATCCTTCTAAATGCCACACTGTGAAATCATTTCCAAAGTATGTGGGAATTTTATATTAAGAATGATCTGTAATAAGAGAAGTAATTTATAATGAAGATGAATTGCATTTGTGATGTTTTCTTCAGAGCAGATAGCTGTACAAATAAGAGTGCCTGATAACAAAGGTAATTAAAAGAACTGGGGGAAAAAAACCTCAATGAAAATGCAAAGGATAGTATCAGGAAAGTAGCCCATTGCTCTTTCAATGCTATCATCAAATAAATCATCTAGAATAATATGATGCATTTGCTCCTATGGGGTCTCCTGCAAGGAAAGAGCAGTAATAAACAAGTTACGAGTCTTCACTCCCTTTGTCAGAACAAATGAACTCTTTTCCCCCAAAGCACTTGACCAAACTACCGTACATTCTTGACATCCTACAGAAGAGCAGTAGGACCCCCTGCTAAATTGGTAGTCCTTAGCACACTTTGGGCTACCACAGATTGAACCAGAACGAGGAGCAGATGCCACAAAGCATCTCAGTGCCTACGAGCAAAAGCCTTAGTCTTTCACCTGAGGGCAGCCACTATATGTTTTTGTTATTATATTATTATTCTTGGACTTCTCAGAAAATTACCTTATTTTCACTTTATAGCCAGTGGTGTTAATCATCATTGAGAACACACTGTATCCCACCAGCTTACCTTTTACAGACTTCTGTTGAGCAGTTCAACAAATTCCCATAAATAATTATTTTTATTATTTATATTATGATAGTGTCTAGAGACCCCAGTTGGGTTTCGGGCACCATTGTGTTTAGGGGTTGTTTAGATATATAGGAAGATGCAGTTGAAAAGGTTCAGTAAAGTTTCTCACTGTTCACAGTACAATCTATGGGTACAACACACAAATGGTTCATGTGTTAGAAAACTGCTGAAAATATTAAAAGGGAGATTTTCAAAGGTGCAAAGTTCTCTAACTCCCATTGAAAGCCCAATGGGACACCTAACTGCCCTTTGTGCCTTTGAAAACCTCCTATGTTGGCTTCTTTGTCTAGGTTTTCTAAAGCATGTACTCCTAATGGGCCGGACAAACATAGGATGGAAGGGTGGCACAAGGCCCTCTGTCCAACCTAAGTTCACAGGGTGACGCCACTTACCTCCTGATTACAGCAAAGGAGGATGCTGTTCTTCCTTTGAATAAGAGAAAGGCTAGGGAGGAGCAACAGCACTTGTTCTAAGCCAGTCCAGTTCAACTGTAGACAGCAGTGACTATGATATCCTATAGATTGGAGTAAGTATCACAGAACTGCACCATGTTATTGTGGCCTGGCCCTGAATTGAAGCAGTGAATTTCATCTGTATCCCACTTAGTTCCATACACAAAGCCATTGACTTAGGGAGTTGTGCAAGGCAGATTGAATTTTTCCCCATATTCTTAAACATGGGAAACTCTTGTTTATTTTTACAGGAAAGTTCCAGCATCTGACCTTAGTTATAATATGGAAACCTCTGCCCTACTTACCAAAAAAAAAAAGTGCACCTGTTAACAAATATGGTTTAATTGCACCTGTTCTGTGAAGGGTGTATGCTACCAGAATTCCCCCAAAAGTTTTCAGTTAAGTTTATGCAGTAGTGGCAATAACTGGACCATAACTAATAGCAGGCCTACCAAGCATATTGAATTTCACACACAAATCAACCATCAGAACATTTTATTTTCAAGTATGACATGTTATGTTTTTACAGCGCTTAGAGCAGTTGGCTGATTTGGTATATAAGGGTTGTGTACTAACACTTGGTGTTGAAATCATTTTTATGAGCCCTGCATTACTCCTTTTCTGTGAACTCCTATCATTAGGTACAGATTAGTTTTTATACATTAATTTGGTGTCATATTAATACTTCTTTGGAAAAGCATCTCTGTAATTTATGAGATGATGTAAGGTCGTTGTAAATACAATGTAAAGCTACATTCACATTTTGTACCTAAAATTCCTCAGGATTCAAGTCCCCATTTGTTTTTATAAGGTACCATGTTTTCTAGTATTTTATATTGGTTGTGCAATTTTCTTGTTTGTTTAATAAAGATGTTTAAGCTTCCTCATTCAGTTAAAACAACAACTGAAATGCACATCCCTGTTTCAGCACTTGGGAGGGATTTGACCTGCTGTTAACAGCATTCTCATCTAGTGCATACTTTAAATATGAGTTCAGTGATTCCCCTTCTAATTTTTACATGGAAACTCTGATGAACATTTAAGAGTATTCAGAAACAAAGAGTTGGCTTGCATTAGAATCTGTGGTTTGATTCTCCACTACTAGAGTCAATGGGAGTTTTGCCATTTATTTTACTGAGAACAGGATCAAAGTGCTTAGGGTTTGCCTCATTGGATGGAAATCATATTGCAAAACTTCAAGAAACCTCTTTTGTCCTGCAGTTGCTATTTCCACTAATACAGAAACTGTTGCCTCACTTCTTTTTACCAATACTTATTCTAAAGCTACATCTCAAGAGGCATGCTTTGGACCCTTCTATACTCAACTGTGAAAGTAAGTTTAATGCCCTAAAGATATAAATGCTAATGTAGCTGCATGGTAGATATTACCAGTCAGTTGTTCTTTGGCAGTGGAGTCTTGAAGGAGCAACCCACAAACAAGTAAAAATTCACTGTGAGCTTGTACTCCTTTTGTGTCCTGTAAACTGCAGAACTGATATTAAGGGAATGTGTCATCACAAAATGGGGTTTCCCTAGTCTTGACTACACAAAGTGAGGGCCAAATAATCAACTGTGTGTGCAGTGAGTTATTCCTATTTAGAAAGCTGGAAACTCCAGGTTTGGGCTGGTAAAACTTCCTCCTAATTTCTTTCAGTTGACAAAGCTTACCCTCTTTCTGAATTGGAAAGAGTGGGTTGAAAGAATTAACTGATCTCCCAGAGTCCATGGCCATCCACGCAAGGGGAGCCCTGTACTTCCATATTGCCTCTCAGCCTGTCCACTGACTAGCCACTTGCTCAGAGGTCCCATCTCAGGGTGGAATTCCTACCATTAACTGGAACCCTAATAAGTTAATACTGATAGTTAGCATTAGCTTATTTGACAATCTCCATAGTGATGATGGGAGAACAGTCTTTGGCTATGTCTACACTAGAAAAGTTAAGTCGACTTTTCTAAAGTTGACTTTAATAAGGTCGACTTTAAGTTGACTTAAAATTGACCTTAAGTCGACTTAACAAATTGGCAACACTTTAAGTTGACTTAGTCCACTTTGTTAAGTCGACCTAACTGCCCTTAGGTCGACTTGACAAAGTGGACTTATGCATCCACACTGGCTTAGGTCAACCTAAGGAAGGGGTAGGTCAACCTAAGGAAGCATAATTCGACCTAATGAGTGGTAATTATTAAGTCGACTTAAGCTTTCATTAAGATGCATGTCAACAAGATGTATGCGTGTTGGTGATCATGTACCATACACTGGTGAAAGTATTGAAACGTTACTGTAAAATGCTGTCGGAAATTCCCTTATTGGAGATGGGACTTAAAAGTACGAACCTGTCCAATTAGAAGGAATACAGAGCTGCTGGGATTTTGTGAGAGCACTGTCCAGGTTCTGCTTTGATCAGGTAACTATGGTCTGCCCACAGCAGTTGCATTGCCAATTACATTAGAATCTCCATTTTACGAATGCCAGTCTCATAAATGACTGATTATATGAACCATTTTTCCTGATGGGAAGAAGGCACAAGCCATACAACAAAAGTGCTGTTGACAAAGAACAAGTCAACATCTCTTCACATTTGATGCCTTCAGTGCTTTAGAAATTGATTTGCAGTAGTTTGAAGGACAGAAGATAACGGTGCAGTTTATGCACCAGAGCTACTGTAATTTTGAGATGTTCAATGTTATGAATTGTTTATTTTTATGAATGCCTCAATCCCCCAATTAGTTTATAAGATGGGATGGTTCTTCAAGTACTTTGCATGTGGATCCTACTCCTGGTGTGTAGGTGCCCAGTGCAGTAGCTCAGAATGTTTTCATTAGCAATGTCCAGTAAGGATCAACTCACATTTCCCTTTTACCTTGGAGTCTGAGTCTATATTTCATTCACTTTCTCCAAACTATTCATGATTTTACAGACTTCTGTCTTATCCTTACTTCATTGTCTCTTTTCTAAGATGTACAGTCTTGTCTTTGTAATCTCTTCTCATATAGAAGCTGTTTCTTAAGCCTTAATCATTTTGATGTCTTTCTCTGTACCACTTCCGTTTTTCAGACATCTTTTATAAGAGGGGGTGCCAGAACTACATGCGCTACAAGATGTGAGCATGCCCTGGATTTATATAGTGGCATATATTGGATGTTTTCTGTCCTTTTATCTAGCACTTTCCTAATGGTTTCTTACATTCTGTTGACATTTTTGAGTGCTGCTTCAGTTGAGCAGATGTTTTCAGAGAATTATCCACCGTGATACTAAAATCTTTCTTGAGTGGCAAAAGCTAATTTAGATCCTATTTATGTATAGTTAGAATTATGTTTTCTACTAGAATTATGTGCACTACTTGTATATGCATTTCTTTGCACTTAACGACATTCAATTTCCTCTGCTATTTTTTGCCCAGTCACCCAGACTTTTGATTTCCCATCTGCAAACTTTGCACCCCTTGCTGTGATATCCCTCCTTTTCCACATCATTTATAAATTATGGTGAACAGCTCAGGCTCTGGTTACAGATCCTTGTGGGACCCCACTTGGAGGACGCCATTATGAAAAGTAGCCATTTATTTCTATCCTTTGTTTCCTATCTTTCAACCAGTTACTGATCCATGAGAGGACCTTCCCTTTTATTCCATGACTGTTTACTTTACTTAAGAGCTTCTGGTGAGGGAATTGGGCAGAGGCATTCTGAAATTCTAAATACACTATATCCACTGGATCACCCTCATTTACATTCTTGTTGATGTCCTCAAGAATTCTGATGGGTTGGTGTGGTGTGCACATGTGGATCCAACAATCTGCCCTCCTTCCTCACAACTCAGAGTCTTGTATATTTTGGGTTCTGGATAGCAAAGGAACTGCGTGGGGTGAAGGTTGTGGGGTGGGAGGGTCGTTGCACTTTCTATGGCTTTGGGAGGGGGAACGCAATAGAATGCGGTGTTTAGGTGTGACCCCTGCTGGACACCATTAGTGAAGAAATTTCAAACTACTATACTATGGTGCCCATGCACCATGAGTGGGATCTACATGTGTAGATAGCTCAAAGAACCACTTTTACTGTGAGTTAAGTCATGGGTCCTTCTACTGTAGATGACATTTATGTTTTACAGGTCTTTTTGTGTGTAGCTCTTGCAAAGTACATCCAAACATTCAGGACTTCGGTAAAGTTAAGGCCTGATTTTTGAATGTCTGCATTAAAAATGTCTGTCTAGGATTCTGGTTCTGTTTGTTGTGGAAGTTCAATCTAGAGTTGAGGTACAGAGTTAATGTTTATTTCTTGCATGAGTGTTGTTATTTATCATTTGCATTATCATACTACCTTGTAACCTTAGTCATGGAGCAGGAATCATTGTTCTAGGTGCTGTACAGACAGAACAGAAAAGAAGAGTCCCTGCCCTAGAGAAAGAGAGAGAGAGAACTAAAATGTATGTGTTTATATATAGATCAAGTATATGTATAAAATGTGTATGTAAGAATTTATAAGGCACCCTGAAATCACTGGGGACAAACCCCCTATTTACAAATATAAACTGCTTTTGATAATCTCTGTTTCCCAAAGGCTGAATCTGAAAGCTTAATAACATTCCCGGTTCCTGCGGGCATGTGTTGACAGTGGATCATAAACCTTCCAATCTTTGGAGTTAAGTGAACACATTTTTCATTGTGATTCTCAAGTCTCTCCCTAAACTCCTTTATTTGCTACTTCTATCATGTCTTGGAAAATCTTCTGTCTTCAGGCCTCAGGTTGGTGCTGTATATATCCATCTAGTTGTCTGCTTTTCATCACTCCCTTTGTTCTCAGAACATTCTTTTTTCTGTCGTCATTGTGTATCTCATTCTGAGCTGACCTTTAATCATTAGTGAGGTTGAGCTGTTAAATTTTTCCTGTGCACAGCTTCCTGAATGATTGTTCCATGTCTTCACCCCTTCTAGTCCCATGTAACCCAAGCATATTTTCAGAGGGGCATTCAGGTGAGGAGGGAAGCATGCTTTGTAGCTCTTCTCCTTCCCTCCAGCTACACCTGAAATTGTTCCCTTAACCAACAGAAACAATCCTGATAGCACCTGACTGTGACAATGGAGCTAAAACAGTTTACTGCAGCCAATAAATTAAACAGTAATAAGTCACCAGAGTACCTGTAGCAGTACAAAAGTTGTTGAAGTGTTCTTCTGGAAGTCCTTCCTTTCTCCTCTTTTCCTTAAATAATTACTCTTTTGGTCAGATCTGTGGAAGGCCAGTTCTACTCTACTAATTTTTGGTGGCATAGTGTTACCAATCAGAAGTATGAGGAGGTGTGATCCAACGCTGTGCCATCAGAAGCCCTAGTGTAGACTCGGGTATACTTGCAAAACTGTGCTTTTGCTGACATAGCTTCTATGACATAGAACATATTTTCTCATGGACTCTTGACACCATACTACTAACACAATCCGGGATCACTAACTTTTGCTAACATATGTACTTCCATTCCACCATACTTTGTATACCCTCTGCAATATCTATAATGGTAATGCTCCTGAATTTCTTAACTCTTGTACCTCAAACCCATAGTCTTTTGACTTTCTCCATCCAGGAAGCTGTAGCTCATGTACTGGTTGTACATGCCTTCTTTACCATAATGACCTCTACTGCGAACCTGGATGCCCAGTCACTCCCTATGTTTAACACTATGATTGTCTGTTCCTTTATAACATTTTCTTAATAAAATTTTTAAAATCTGTTCTTATTGGTTCAATCCTCCGTCTCCAGGCGTGGACGTACAGGGATCACTCTATATGCTGGACAGGTCAATGTTATGCTTGGTTTGGCCTGAAACATTATCTAACATTTTCAATCTGTTCCAATCAGTTTCATATACTAGTGTAGCTATTCAGAAAAGCTCTCCTTGTGTAGATCTGGCCTGAGTGATAAACAGGCATTCAGGATGGAGTCATTCGTTGTTAAATTCCATGGGATTTGGACACCTGATTCTATTAGGCCTCTTTGAAAAATCTCAACCTATGTGCTTAGATATTTAGTTTTGGGGGAAAATTTATATGAAAACAGGCCATTTATATATTTGTTAGAATTCCCTTTATTTAAAGAAATATATTATTGTCAAATGGCTCTAAACTATACTAAATTAATAATCCCTCTATAGTCTCCTGTAAAAAAAATTGGGGTTTTACCTCCCATCTAAGCCAACATTTTAATGTGACCTTGATAAAACTATTTTTTGTCCTTAGACAAATATTTTTGGCCGTTTAAAATAGGAAACAGTGAATTTAGTTTATTTTCATTTAGTTGTTTAATACTTCTTGGCTTAGATTACAGGTGAAAATTAATTTGATCATCTCACTCTAGTCCCTAGTGAATTTCCAGCTACAATACAGAACTGACTGTGCAACATGGCCCTCTTGGTAGTTTGTGCTTGAGAGTAGACTGAAATTAGAGTAAAAAGTATGTTGAATTCAAGAATACAGTGCATGAGAACAACAGCATGGGGAGATGTTCACAGAGCCTTCCCACAGTGCGCATGGATTGAGCTACAGGTAGTGATTTTAGTCTTTCACATGCAAATTATTTTTTGTTTGGTTTGGTTTTTTTAAGTGAAAAATCCCTTTCATTCCATGAAAGCATGTTAAACCTTTGAAGATCTCTGGATGTTTGTTTTGCCAGCATAAATGTATTCTTTTTTGAATGTTGTTACTGTAAGCTAATGGACTTGTTCCCTCTGCCTTGTCCAATATTAGGGACATCTTTTCCCTCCTAAATAAGAGTGTTCATAATTCATTTCAATATGATTTCAATTAACATAGCAAGGGCCTAACGTTGCTAGCTTGCCATGCAATATTTAGCAAAATACATAGGACTTCTCCTTTGTTAGCAGTGGTTTATTGCACTGTATGCTTATGTGTTAGATGGGCGAGGCCTTTCATTAAACAGCAGGATATTATTAGCCATAGCATGAAAAGCCTTTATAGTGTATCTGCCTTGTTTAAACTTGGCCCCCAAGCAGACTGCAGACTAAAAGGGTGAGCAATGAATTGAGAGTTGATGGCAGGCCCATAGAGGTCCTAAGGCTCAGGTGGTTGTCAGCCATAAGTTTAGCTTAGCTCTTTCAGTAATTTGTCACGCCTTGGTCTGCTCCCGCTGCGCCAGCGCGTGCCAGCTTAGTGTCAGAGTGCCTGTTCGCCAGACGGCCACTCAGGCCTAACACCCTGCTGTTAACAGGACCAGCGGCTTGCTGCGGCAGTATGGAAAAGAGAGCCTTGGCAACAGCCAAGTGCTGTGCAGAATAAGCATGCTCATAATGAGATGTGAATGGCATCAGCCAGTCCCTTTAGAATAGGTTCTAGGCGTGTGCCTCCTCTCTTCGGAAGTTTGGCAGCCTATTCATTAACAAGAGTCATCAGGAGTTCAGCCTATCAATGAGGCAGCCCCAAACACACTCAGCCTAATGCTTGTGCTGTCAAGAATGCGTTCTTCTGGGCTTAAAGAGAAAATAAGTAAATAAAATTGTCAGCAGGTGCAGTCTCTGAAATGCTAAGTATTCATTTTTTTCCTTCAATTTCCCAATGGAAATTTATAGAAGGATTTATCATATGTGTATCTGTCTCCATTAGCATGAAAATCTTTCTAAAATGCCTTTTAACCCCAGTGCCTACAGTAACTTGCATACGATTAAGACATAAACACATTGATTATCCCTACTGAGATAGAGCATTAGAAATCTAATGCTGCATTATTTACTCTGAATTGAAAAAAATGCTCAGTCCTTTTTAAAGGATCGTATGCATGTAGCAGAAACTACAAACTTGCTCCTTGGAATAATTCTTCTAAGTAATGTGGGCTTTTCAATGAAAAAAAAAAACCCCAGTCACCTACTTTATATTGAGATCACTGGTGTTATTTCATCTCATCATTTGCTTATTTATGAATTGGCACTTTCTTCTACTTAATGAAACCTTGTAAAACTAGAATGCTTTTCTGCCTGACGAAAACACAATGAAGATTTAAAAATTCTTTTTTTTTTTTTTTTTTAAATTGAGGAAATGAGGAATGAGATGTCATACTGGCTTCTTCAAGTGTTAATTCATAAAGTCGTATGTGAGGTTCTGCAGTCCATTGTAAATTTGTTTCAGACGTTATCCTGTTATTGGAAATGCATGATTCACCTTCTGAGAAAACAGAAGCTGCACACAAAAGGAAAAGATTTGCTTTCTCCACTCTGGAAAGCTGCCGCAAGCAGGGGTCCTATTAAGACAGCTGGAAAGTTGCTTCAGCTTGTTACGCTTGTAAGTTTTATTGGTGACTGGTTTTTGATTACACATTTGAATGCCGCGTGTTCCAGGTTGCTGAGTTTTAATTGAAAGGCAATAGTCTTGGTTTAGATCGCTTTGTTTTCTGTATTATGTACACTGTACTGCAAGTTATTTTATTCATTTGTGTAATTTATTGGTACATCAGCTGATACCTTCTGCAGTATAACTTTAATGTTAACTTTCCATGCTGAGGAATCTTATTCAATATTGTACATTTCCTTATTTTAAGTAGTACTATGTTCAGTTACATCTGTTCTTTCCCTGTAACCTGTATTCCCAATTCATTTGTTTTTGATAGGATGAAAAGAATTAGTGTAATGCAAATATTGTCTGTCAGGAGCATGCTAAACATGCCGTAACCTTTTTGTTAATGTTACAGTTTTTCACCTTTTATTTCCTAGGAATGCACTCCTACTGTCTGTTTTCATCCCCAGTAACTTTTGAGACTCCTTGGATTCAGCCAGTAAGCCATTTCATTTTCAATAACAACGTTGGTATGGAAGCTGGAAAACTATTGTTATGGTAAATAATTTTTAAAAGTTCAGAGTTATAGTTCAGTGCTTCTGTTTACAAATCTTAAATATTGTAAGCAATTTTGAAAGGCACATTTTTCACACCACTGATGTAGTTCTGTACATGTGTTTGCATGAATGGAATTGTTAGCATTCTAAGATACTGTGTAACAGCATTTAATTTTGCACGTGCATTTCCTTAACCTGGTTATTGCAGTTATGAGGAAAGAGCTCTGTATCTTGAAGCAATAATCCAGAATCACAAAGAAGTAATGACATTTGAGGATTTCGCTGCTCAGGTCTTTTCTCCCTCTCCTAGCTACTCCCTCGGTGGAACTGGTGAGTCTCTGTATGGTATTCCTCTGTTTAGCACTAAGAAGCACTTGAGCAGCAGATGTACACCTGTTTTTCGTAGATAAATGCTTGCAAATTTAAGAAGAGCATTCTCCCTCTGAATCAACTAATGAATATCAAAAGGAATGATGACATTCATTTTAATTTGTTTTGCATCAGAGCTATTCACTCAGTTCCTTTCTTCAGCTATCCTGTTAACCCCTGAATCTAGCAAGGTTAATGAACTTTCTCTCAGTAATGTGCTCTGGTTCATTCAGGAGTGTGGGTTTCTTGCTGAGCTGGGAATATGTTGTTCAAAAGCTATGCCTGAATCAGTGCTTACTTATCGAAAAATAGTTCCTCACAGTAGAAGCCGTTGCTACTAATGCTAAATGGGGATTATGCTGCTGAGATATCAGGGTCAGGGATTAATGCAGAAGAAATGTCAGGATAGTGTTTGGTTAGGATATTCTAACAGTAGTACAGTAGTCTAACATTTTCCTTTTAATATTTGGTATATATGTGGGCAAATTTCAAACTTCCTACCTGTGCCTGGATTGAAATCTCATCTTTCACTTCTGTTTCAACAATTATTTCGGGAGCCTAGTTGAAAGCTGGAGATGTATTTAAAACGCGCTGAATATATTCTTTACATCATAACAGGATATTAAATTAACTTCCAAGGTCAATAAGATACCAGTTGCTACTTTGTCCTTTTAATTATTTTTGATAAATCTGTTTTAAAAGGAAACATTAATTGTGAAGAGTAGGTTTCTAGCACCATCATGATTAATTTGCCTCTGTTGCGGAAAAGTATATGGTCAGTGCTTGATGAATTCCTTAATAAAGATTCCTTAATCCCTTCTTTGCAGCCACTGAGTGTACAATTTCTAATTATTTCATGATACTCTTGTGGATTGTTTAATAGAGTATTTGAAACCTGTATAAATGTTTCAGGACATCTACTTTATTTCCCTTTATTCTGACTTGTTAACAAATATCTTCCATCTAAACTGAAAAATTGAAGGAAGAAATTAAATTTGCTGAAATAAATCACTTACCAATAAAATCAGCCATGCATCATTGTTTAACATTACTGGCTCCAATCCTTTAGCTTTCAGAGCTTTGTCAGGAGATAAGGGGTATATGCATGTACTTGTATTGCTCGCCAGTAGCAGCAGGCAGAAGGCTTTGGAGATAAGCAAGCTGGCAGAAGTAAAGGGGAACCGGTGCTATTTACATAATCGCGCCTCTGCTTCCTGGAGAGGCGTCAAGAAACACAGGGATGGCCTCTATTGATCTTTGTTGAACTGGAATACTAAACAACATTAGAAAAGCTTATAACTTAAAGCTTTGATTAATGTTTTCTACATTAGAAAAGTAGAACAGCTGTGAATTAAATTCTTTTATACCCCCTGCCAAAACTCTGAGACAAAAAAAAAAACTTATCAATTTCAATAGAAATGTAGATTTCATACCCAGTTTTGTTAGAAACTTTGAGTCGTTTATCTGTTTCAGTATCAGCAAATAAAAATATAGACATCTTGGCAGAATTTTAAAATACAGTGTGCATATTTTATTGCCGTCATCAATTTTCCACACTGTTGTTCCACCACATTTTCATATGTTATTTGTTCATATTACTGTGGTCAAATTAAGCGTAAGTAGAAAAGACATTAATATAGAATAACTCTCTAGATTCTACATTATATTTTTAAAATTACTTAAGATCTATTTAAATTGTTCAGAAACCTTGTTAAATAATCATTATGTACTAGAATAATTTCCTTTTGGGGGGTTTTAATTTTTCTTAAACTGAACTTGTCACAAAATTCGGATCCTGATTTTCAGCCTTTCAAAGAGTTGATGTATTTGGAACCATATTTTTAGTTCAACTTGTTATGATTCAGAGGCCAAAACCCAAATCTCCACAGTTCACGGGTGTTCAGTTTGCCCAGTTATTGTTAGAGGCACAAAATTCAGATCCAGGCTTGAATTTAGAAACATCCCCTGCCAATCTCCTTTATTCCCCCTCAAGGTTTCAAGTTGTTCTGACTGAGCAAATCTTTAGTGTTACAAGACAGTTAATATCTCTTGTGAAAGATCTGCTGTAATTAGAGAATGTTGAAAGAATAATGTGGCAAACTGTGTACTTCAGAAACTCATTTCATTTATGGGCTTTAGACTATTCTATATCCTAAGGTTTGAACTACATATTAGGATATAATAATTTATTTAATATTTTTAAAATATAATTTTCTAGATTAGACAGTTTCCTAAATCTTGAAAATTACTTGTCATATTATCCTTTATAAAAAAGTGCGAACCCAAGACTCAAGAATTTCCCTCTTCCCAGATTAAAAGAGAATCTATCCACACATTTACCTGTTACTGCTTAGTTGCTACATTGTTTAGCATCAGGATTACTATGAGTCCTATTATAATTAGATTTCAGGTTTCTGCACTCTTAGCTTTTAAGTCAATTTTGAAATTGGACATAACTCCTGTAATTTCACAATCATCGTTAATGCTGGTTAGTCCCAGCCAGGGCTAATATAGGCCAATATTCTGCAAGAAGACCCATGCAGGCAGTTCCTAATATAGCCTCACTGAAGTCGGTGGCGCTCACTCAGCCTGGAGATGGTGGTCTGCCCACACACTTACACCTGTAAAATCAGGGGCGTTTGGTTTAAAACATTTCCACTACCATCCCATTTTAGGTTAGTACTTGGAAGCTGATCTTCCATTGCCAAATCAATATGTAAAACCAAGAATCAGTGTGATATGCATTTGTATCTCTCCTATGGGCAGATCTGGGATATTTTGATCCTTCACGAAACGGTTATGCCATTGCTTTAAAATAAAAAGCAAGCTACTCTTGAATTCATTTTAGTGAGGTCACATTCATTTATTCATTCTCCTCCATGTCCAGAAAGGGATAGGAGGGGTGTTATTTTTAAATGAACTGTTCCCAGAGCAAATCTTACTGCTAGTGAACACAAATTGGGATAATTTCAATTTGTAAGTATTACCAGTGCTGTGTTTGTAGATCCAATTTCTACCATCCCTCCCATCTCACGTAGTTCAGAATTTTGCCTTATTTACATGTACAGGGTGGCTGTGCAGTTTGTGTGAAAGTGGCATTCTTCCATTTAAGAAATTTGACACATGTTGATAAGATCTCAGGTTATACAGAGGGGAATGCTCATCCCAAAACAGAGAAATGAAACCTGCAAAAAGAAGTGGAACTGCCCAAGGCAGCCCAATGTATCTGTGGTTTTTCCCTCTTCCAAGCAGCAAGCCAACTGGAAAAATTGACCCTGAACAGCTTAAGCTTTCACGGTGAATTTAGGGCCCATTCTTCCCCCCATGCTATCCTCAACATCACCTAAGCATAATCCATGATCACTGTATATACATATACACAATTCCAGGGATCAGAGAGTAGTATGGTTTTTAAGCAGTTAATGAAACATAAGGTTTAAAAACATCCTATGATATCCTGTAAGTTAGTGCAGTGAAAATGTAGCCATCAATAACATGCAATTTTATATTATTATTAATTACCTTTTAAAAAAAGAAATTGTTCTTTCATGTTCTGTGATACAGCATCAAATAGTCTGATGCTGCAGAATGGATGTTGCCCCCAGCCTCGCATGTGACATGGATTATAAAGTGCACACTGGCTTAGACTCCCATTCTGCAGATGTGTGCAGGTGCTTAACTCTATGCTTGGGTGAAGACCAGTGAATTTCTATGGCTGTTTGTAGACCCAGGGCCTTTAGCTTTTTATAAGTAATGTTAGATCTCCATGCACCTGGGACATTGAAAATACAGGCTGCTATGCAAATGAACACCCCTTAACTCTTTTAGGGGATGTGAATATTTTGGATCAAAAAATCAGAAGAAAGTCCTTTTGTTGCTAAGCTGGTACATTACATGCCTTATTTTAATTAGGCGATGTGTACGAGTCAACTCAGGAAGTCCTCAGTAATCCCTTAGTATTTAATTATTCTCATCCGCTGCAGATTTTCCCAGTTTGAAGGGTGGTCTTTGCTACAGTCATTTCCTCTTCTTCCTCCCACTTGCCAAAAAAAAGCCCCTAAAACAGTTTAATTGACCGAAATATTCGTACTCCACAAGAACATTGGAAGCTGCAATTTGATGGTGCATTCATTCAAAAAAGCAGTCCTAAATGCTCGATGCATATGTACAAACAAATGCATGTTATGTGTCCAACTCTAATTTCCCTTGTTAGTTAAACCAATAAAGTTGCAGTTTAAGACTGGAAGCCTGACTGTGATTTTAACTCCTAAGAGATGGAAATATTTGAAAGTTAAGAAAAGAGAATCAATATTCAGACTTCACGTAACAATTCCTTCAGAAAGAGCTCTGTGCTGCACATTTGGATGCTCATCAAGGTAGCTTTCTTCTGATGTGAGTACCCAGAAATTGTATCTGCAAGCATACTTTTAATATTGCAGACTTGCAGTTGGTTCTTCAAAGGGTTAATTGGAGTGGGCACACTTGACTGCTGAGAGAACTGATCTAATCACTGCCATATCCAAGTGCATCTGTTCACCATGAGGTCATTCTTGTGCATGCTAATGATTTGGAAAATAAAGCATAATGCTTGACATTATCAGAAAGGAGAAAAATCGTGTAAATCTTTACTTTTTAATAGCCGACGGCTATTGCAGAACACGAGGAAAGACACGTGACCCTCAGATTGCACCTTTTTTTAGGCAACCTTTATTTATTGTCACTAACAGGAAAACTGGCACACAATATCATCTGTGGATAAATGGATTCTTTGCTGAGTGCTGTAGCATTGCTCAGGAGCGACCCGTCAATTAAGGAACTGTCGGCCTTTCCAGCATTCCCTGGTTTTTAAGGCTGTTTTTGTTTTCTTTTGGTTTTATAAAAAAAAAAGACATAAAAGAATCAACCTTTCTTTTATTTCTCCAGTGTGTAATAAAAATGTTTTCCTTGCCCTTTTTAAAGTACCTTTTGCTTACTACTTAGCTTTCATTGATCTCTTTTGTTATTTACACGGAAAGAAACATTCGATGCAGCCATGTTATTGAAAAAGACACTTTATAGTCTTGATTTTCTTTTTACTCTAGCTGTTCATTATGAACACTCTGGGTATGGCTGTGTGGCAGTTAAACACCTGCAGCTGGTCCATGCCAGCTGATTCAGACTCGCGGGACTCAGGCTACACGGCTATAAAACTGCAGTGTAGATTTGGGGGTTTGGGCTGGACCCTCCTGCGTGATGATGACTTCCTATTCTGCAGTAGAGAAGGATCCACTTCACAACGCTCTGTGTCAGTTTGGCATTTTCTGATCAAGAAAGAGAGAAAGGTAGAATTGCCTCGGGTGTTTTGCATGTCAAGACTGGACTGCCCTATTCGAAGAGCCACAAATAGCCCTTGGCTGAATTGTGCTTGGATCTCTCCTGTACTATATCAATCCATCTGTTTCCAAAACCATTTTTATCTCCAAACATAGAGGAAACGCACAGTAGAATATGATGAGTACAGAGTCTGTGGCAAACAGTATGACTTTACTTTCTAAAAATTATTGGGTGCAGAGATGGGTTAGAAGGAGCGTCATGAGTCTCTCAGGAAAACAGACAGAGTCCTGCGGCCCTTTTAAAGACTAACCGATTTATTTATCACATGAGCTTTCGTGGGTGAAAATCCCACTTCGTCAGGTGCTTTGAAGATAGGAAACTTACAGAATTGGAGGAAATTAAATGCAGGGAAATGTATGACACAGGATCAGGTCAGGTTGTAATAGCAAATCAAAATAGATGTTGAGATTCAAATACGGGGGAACAGCATATAGAGGAAGGTGAGGTCAAATTGCCTGTTGTAATGAGAAAAAAAATCCGTAGTCCCTATTAACCCTGTGTCTCTCAGGAAAGATATTTGATGCCTTGAAAAATAAGAGAAAGTTATTGTCTAAGCTCAGACAGTTTCCTGAATTCATTTAGATGTTTAAGATTTAATCACTGAATCCTATAAGAACCCTGATGTCAAGCCTATCTTACTTAAGGCTATGCATAACTTTTATAGACTACCAAATGGTGTAGAATCTTCTGGGGTGCTCTGCCCTACCTATCCCCTACAGTTACATCCTTAGGAAAGTCACCTTCTCTCACTGTGAAGGTACTTTGTGCATAAGGGCCCCAAATTAGGATTCAATAACTATAGAAACCACATTCCGAAGGGGGAGCCGTGTTAGTCTATTGTAGAAAGACAACAGAGTCCTATGGCACTTTTAAAGACTAACAGATTTATTTATCGCATGAGCCTTCGTGGGAGAAAATCCCACTTTGTCAGACGCTTTGACGAAGTGGGATTTTCTCCCATGAAGGCTCATGCGATAAATAAATCTGTTAGTCTTTAAAAGTGCCACAGGACTCTGTTGTCTATAGAAACCACAGCTCAGTAACTCTCCATTGCTGCCATCCTTACTTCAGTGATTCCTCCCCTAGCTCTGTGTGATGGAATGTGGGGTGAAAACACTCAGGCCAAACACACTGTTCTGCTTTTGATGGGCTGATCAGACGCTTACCTTTTTTAAATGATTTAATGCTGTGTCTGCTGGCAGATGATGATGGCCATGTTTTTCAGGAAACAGAAATACTGCCGTTAAGTAGGAAACTGTGTATGGTCTGTGAGAGAAATAGTCTACTATTAAATCAGTGACAAAAAGTTGTAGTATATATCGGAGGCCAGATCCTGAGATGGTGTCAAGCATTGTAGCTTCATGTAGCTACACTATGAGGATCTGGCCCCCTTTCTTTTAGGGATCTAGTCAGGCAAAATTGCGAGGCCGAAAGTCTTGGCTTGACCTGTCTTGTGAAAATGCCGTCCTGCTATACGAGGGGGAGAAAAAACACTGCAGCTGGAAGTTGTGCGGAGGGATCAGGGCAGGGGTGTCACCTGCCCATGGCATACCATTGCTTACAATTTGTATCTGTTCCACTAGGGCTGCCTGGTCCGCGGGAGCTACTCTGGGCCTCGACTGTTGTAACCACAATACGTTGGTCTAGTGGCTAGGATCTGCGAACAGCAACATCTCGCTGCCTGGGCCGGTTTTTTTAAACTGTTGGTTGAGTCGGGCAGCTCTCCCTTTCCACCATCTCTGGAGGAGACGGGGGGGAGGGGGCGTGTCCTACCTAGCCATCAGTTTGTAGAGGAAGAAATGCTAATGTGATGTGCCTTTCTCTTCTTCCAAGCTGACAGCACCAGCTGCTTGATCTGTCAGCCAGCAAGAGTGCTCCAGGCACTAGTGCCCCTTTCAAATTTCATCCTTCCCTGAGAAACGTCAGCCAGTCGTGTGCTAGCTCGCTGTGTGGTCACGTTCTTCCCGTTCACCAGCTTCACCCCAAGAGGAACCAGGTGTGGCTGCCATTTTAGGGCTCTCTCTAGCATCACGGGGCCTAGTTCCAGAGGCTCATATCACCTTGAGATGGATTGTAGCTCCCGTGGCTGTGGAGCTTCGGTCGGTGCCACGTTTGCTGGCTGCTGAGTGAATGCAGAAGTGTCTTGGTGCTAATCGGAGCCCTCACTGCTTTCGTCATTTCTTTCTTGTAAACGTTTGCTTTTTATTTTCAATTCTTTAATGTCATGAAGGGCCTGATTCTGCGGGATGTTGAGCACCCATTGCCTTCAATGGGAGTCATGGGTGTTTAGCGTCTCTCAGGGTAAGTTCTCAAATGAATTGTGTTCACTTCCTTGGAAATATTCCAAGTCGCTCCTCGTGTCGTGTGATTGTCTTCTTTTAAACATGGCAACTTTTTCTGAACCACAGATGGTCCAGTGGTTAGGGTGCTGTTCAATTTCCTGCTTCACCACAGACTTCAGGGGTGACTTTGACAAGGCCCCTCTGTCTCTCAGGTCCTCTCCTGTATGTTGAGAATAACAGCACTGCCCTACTTCGCAGGGACATTAAAGATTGTATCCAGAGGGGTGGCCGTGTTAGTCTGTGTACAGCAAAAACAACAGAGTCCTATGGCACCTTAAAGACTAATAAATTTCTTCGGGCATAAGCTTTCGTGGGCTTGGAGCCCACGAAAGCTTATGCCCGAAGAAATTTGTTAGTCTTTAAGGTGCCACCGGACTCTTGTTGTTTTTATTAAAGATTGTGAAGTACTTTGATGAAATGTTCTATATAAAAGCTAGGTATAGTTACCTTTAAACATTATTGTACGGTAGTTTTGAATCCTCCTCTAGACATTCATCAATGGCCTGATCCAAAGACAAGTGAAGTCACTAGAGAAAGTCCCATTAACTTCAGTCAGCTTTGCACGTGACCCTAAAAATAAAGGAAACAAGGAGGCCTGTGGCACTTTTAAAGACTAACAAATGTATTTATTGCGTGAGCTAGACTAACATGGGTACCCTTTGGAACTTGTTTAGGAAAAGAAACTCCAAATAGAACTAGAAGTTGGACTATATGATGAGTATGTGTTTTAATAAATGTTTTGCACAAGAAGATATAAATGAAAGATCCAAATAAAGGTTTAATTGAATGATCCTGTCTAACAAAATATTATCGAATCCTTTAACAGGTTACACCAGACCTGCCATTCTTAACATGTAAAAAAAGTTCAGCTTATATTCTAGTGTTTTCCTTCCCACACTCCTATAGCTTTTTACTATAGAGCCGCATTTCTGATTGTCATGTGTGTAAAACGTGTTTTTCCTGAGTCAATGCAGCCATAATGGTTTTCATTAAATTGATCATTTCTTCAATGTATACTGAATTGAACACATAGGCTAAAGTTTCTAGTAGTAGAGACCAATATCCATACAGCTTTAGAAGTACAGTAGACTGACATGCTAAGCAGATGTACCAGGGTCTTTCTTTGTGGCTGTTTATTTAACAGTAGACATGAACGTAATATTCTGAAAACAAAGACTTCTATAGACTTTTCATGACTTACAGTTTAATTAGATGTTATTTTGTAACTCTAGGAACTCACAGCGAGGCTATCTCTAATTCGTTTCAGTTCTTTCTGCATAACATCTCTAAGAACCAACCTTTCCTGTCCACTCGCACAGCTAAAACTCTCATCCAGGTTCTCACCACCTTGCACCTCGATCCTCCCTTGACAAATGAAATCTTGCCCTTCCCATATCTAATCCAAATGATGCTTCCAGGATCATGTTTCTAGTCATTGCTTTGACCGTATCACCATTTTCTTTCCACTGCTCTCCACTGGCTCCCTCTTCTCTCTCCCATCAAACATAAGCAGCAGGCGTTCACTTTCAGGGCCATACACGGTCAGTCCCCATCCTGCCTCTCATCTTCCACTTGCTATCACACTGTTGCTACTCACCACCGATTAGGATCTCGGTCTCCCTTGCCCACCTGTGTTTTCTCCCATGCTGCCCTATGAAGTGGGAAGACACTTCTCATAAAACTCTGCAAAGCAACCTCCTTATCCATCTTCAGAATCCTGCTCCACACTCTCCTCTGCGTTGATAGCCTACCAAAAACTTGAGAGTGATTACGCTGTTGGTGTGTGGAGACCACTGTCCATTATCCTGTTTCCCTGCACTCCCTTGTCTGTCTGCGTCCGTCTGTTATCTCCTACCTGATACTTAGACTGTAAGCTCTGGGAGGGAGGAGCTGTCTTTTTGTTCAGTGGTTGTACAGTGTCTTTCTCAAATGTGGCCACAACAGTCTTCTGGGACATGGGTGGTGATGGGGGGCAAAACTTTGACCCTATCATGACCTCCCTGTTGTTCCTGTGCACCACCCTGCACAGCCTCTGGAAAAGCAAGGCGAGATCCTGACCCATGGGGTGCGGTGGGAGGGTGGGGAGAGGGGGAGATCCAGCTCCAGCCCTGAGGTGATTGTGTGTCAGGACTTCAGGAACCTGGTCAAATGGCTTCCAGCTGGGGGCGTAGGCCCTGACTGTATCCACATGGCGGCAGCTGCTGACCCCCAGCCCTGGACTCTGGCCACACAGTGACGGGTGCTGACCACCAAACTCAGTCACACAGCCCTGGGCATCAACACCCTGCTCCAGCTATGCGGCAGTAGGAGCTGGCCTTGATCTCAGACCACCTCTGGTCACATGCCAGCAGGTACTGGCCCCAGCCACTGACCTCCAGTCCCAGCCATGGGACTCACCACCTCCCTCCATTGCGCAAGGCCCCATGTCCTCCCACAGCCCCCTATTGCCCCTAGCTCCTGCTGCCTTACCTTGACCCCCATATGGGGCTTAATTTGTCCTGGGGCTTGCTGAGAAAATGATATTAACAAACATGCAAGTATCATTTTTCACAGCAGACGTACTAGCGAGCTGAGAGGCTGTGAAAAGTGATACTATTTGTATGCTTGTTCATATCACTTATCACAGTCTCCCAGCTAGCTACTTTAGCGTTCTGTGGGAAGTGAGGACTGTGTGTTTAACTTTGCTTTTTTCAGCAAGCCCCAGGACAAATTAAGCCCAAGAATACAGACACTGTGCACTGAGTCCACAAAAAGAAAAACCTCCACAAAGAAATTACAGTGATTTGGATGTGACTGTGTGCATGATCATTTGTTTTTCCTAAAGTTAATTCAATATTTTAGGAACAGGTGTCAGAGTGGCCACCGGCAAGTGTTGGTAGTCACATTCTGAGGTCACCAAAAAAATTTGCTCCGAGAACCCCTGACCTAGCACATCGGTGGCCTGGTCCGTGACTAGGGCTCCTGGCTGCTACAGTAACAGAGTGGATAACAGTAAAATAGTTTAGGGTTCTTCCTCTGAGTCGAAGGCTTTTCTAACTCCTTAATCACCACCGCTGAGCTTAATTCTTCTGACTTTATGTTACAAACTCAACCTTTCTTTCTCTTCCTTTTCTTAAATGAAGGAAATATTTACTCAGTTACAACCTAGCCACTCTGATGTTAGTTTTGCAAATCAGTTTCCCCAACCAAACCTGGACAACAGTAAAAGGAGAAAAAATGAATGAGGTACTCCTTTTTATGGTCCAGCTGAGATAGATGAGCAGTAACTGTTGTCACGTTTAGATAGGAGTTATGCTTTTCTCCAGAAGCCAAACGCCCTGGTCCATCGTAGGCCAATCTGGGTGACTGGATTGAAGGCAAAGTCCAGTTGTTAGAGTAAGTTTTCTCCTCTTTCCCAGTAGTAGGATCCAGTGGAGATGGTGTCAGACAAGAAAATGAGACCAAATCTAGAGCATTCTAGTATTCATTATTAAACCTACAGGTTCATTGGGCATAGCAACCATTGATTAGACTTAACAGGTTGAGAGAAGGAAATCAAAGAAAAGGACAGAAAGAATCAATACAGATCCCATCAATAGGTTCCTGTCTTAGGCAATGGGCCAGAGCAGTTATTTTTCCAGAGCTTTTCATTAATCTTGTTACCCAAGCAATCTTAGCTTCATTGTTTATGAGGTTTGGTGCGTCTTTGAACCTATCAACAAAAGTCCAGCTCTCAAGACAAAGTGCACTGGATTCCCCTGAGCGTAGTCTTGGATAAGAGATTTTAGTTCATTCCCAAAGGACCAGGGAATAGTTCATAGGCCTTAAATCTCTTAGGCCGTGTCTGTAGTAGTGGCCCTTTGCTGTGTCACTCATCATTACACCCCCGTCCAAAAGTCTGTCATGTAAAACTGGCCTTAGTCTTTCCCCTGGAGGAAGGGAAGACCTCTCAATTCCCTTGTCCAAACATACTCTAAGCAGAAGAGTCCATATTGCTGTAACAATTTCATTTTAAAAGTTAAAATCACAGAATGAATTTGATCACCACCAAAAAAAGGTATAAATTCTTGCATAATTCCAATCTTAAAGTGAAATTAAATACATTTGCAATTGCATTTTACTAACTAATTCAGGTACGCGGCAGATTACAGTTAAACTGGGAATAATCCATGTGTGATTATTAATGGTCAGAGACACAGGAATTGTCATCTCAACCTGACTGTGAGTCAGTCAGCGTACTGGGTTTAGGTGAACACATCCAGCTAAAAGAGTCCGTGTCTGAAAGCATGCTGATTAGGCCAGAACAAAGACCAGAAGGCCTTTGGAGTGAGGGATATCTTTGGGGGTACTAAGGTGAGAGGGTCAACTGAGAAACATGGAAACACTTGAAAGAAACTTCAAGGTATGAAGGGACTTGTCTACACAAACATTTAGTGCGCGGCAAGCTGGGGTAAATCTTCCCTCCACTAATATACTGTGCAGTTATGTCCCTGTCAACACTGCTGCCACACACTAACCGGTCCCTCGTGTACCTTGAGGAACTCCCATTTCCAAGCACCTGGGCCTAGAGAACGGTTGGTGTGCCCAGACTGACTCAGAGAGTGGCAGGCTAGAACGGCCTACGTCCCAGCTTGCCGCAAACTCAATGTTCGTGTAGACAAGCTCAAAAGTGTTCCGAAAAATAGGAACCTAAGCTGTTTTTCAAGCATAGTGATTACAATGATTGATTCCTTACATTAGGGAGAGGCTAACATCTCCGTCTGTAGAGACATGAGAGGGCACTACCTTAGGGGGGTGTCTGCAATGGAAAGCCAGGCACCTCAAAGAATCCTGGAAAATATAACAGAGCTGTGAGTCAGGAAGAAAGGGGGTGATGCCATAAGCCATCTGAAAGGAAATAATTTGTCTGGCATGTTACTTATTGGAAAGGTCAGAAGAGAGAAAAGATGCGCATTCTGGATATGTATGGTGTGTAGAAATAAGCTGTTCAGCTTAGAAAATAACCGACTAAGGGAGTGGATATTATAAAGGTCTATAAAATCATGAATGATGTGGAAAAAGTGAATGGAGAAATGTTGTTTACCTTTTCATGCAATACAGAAATCCAGAATCACTCGATTAAACTTATAGGCAACAGGTTTAATACAAACAAGAGGAAGTACTTTACCAGAAAATGCACTACTAACCTGTGGAACTCATTGCTTTGGGATGTTGTAATGGTCAAAAGTATAGCTTGGGTTCCAAAATGAACTGAATAAGTTCATGGAGGGTAGGTCCATCAATGGCTATTGGCCAAGATGGTCAGGGATGCAAAACCACCCTCAGGACAACCTAAACCTCTGACTGCCAGGAGTGAAAGACCAGTGCATCACTGCATTATTGCCCTGTTTTGTACACTCCTCTGGAGCTTTGGCACAGGCCACTCTCAGAGATAGGATCCTGGACAAGGTGAGCCATGATCAGACCCAATATGGCAGCTGTTATGTTCTTCTGAGTCTTGAGTTAAAGCTACTGCCTTATAGCCTTGAAGGGAAGACAGTCTTCTAACCTTACGGAAGGGGTGTTTGGGGAGATAACAGTCCCTACCCTGGAGCATACTGAGGCAATCACCTAAGACATTCCACCCTCACCGACTAGATTATTAGCAGGGCCCTACAAATTTCACAGCTGTGCAAACACATCCCTGACTGTGAAATTGGCCCTTCCCCATGAAATCTGATCTCCCCTATGCTGCTGGGAGTGCCCCAGCTGGGACCCCTAGCTGCTAGTTCCAGTGGAGCTGGGGCATCCCAGCAGCACACGGGAGATCGCAAGCCTCCTTCGGTTGCAGAAACCACTGGGGCTCATGCTGCTGGGAACACCTAGTCACGGGCTCCTAGCTGCCAGTCCCAGCTGGGCTGGACTGGGCATCTGACAGAGTGACTTCTAGTTCACCAAAGCTTATCCCAAATCCATTTGTTAGCCTTTAAGGTGCCACAGGACTCCTTGTTTGTTTTATAGGGAAGATAGAGGAACTTGGACACTACAGTGATGGGAACCATAAAAGTATGATGAATGTTAGGGATTGAGATGACCAGGTGTGGCAGGAATAGGGGATTTAAGATTGAATTTTCAGGTAAGATGATGATGATCTTCTCTAGCTGCTTGTTCTCACTTAACACAAAGAGAATGATACTCCAAACCTTCAGATGCCACAGTGACAAGGGACAGACAGACAGACTTGGAGAACCTGCCATCTGCAGCTTACTCCTTTCAATACCAAACATACAGAGATGTTTCCATTTCCCAGCAACGAACACTTTTGGAAACACCTGCCTTCTCTCCCCAAGAACGCCTGTCTTTCAGTGAAATGTCTTCTCACTTCTTTTAGCATTTAATCTGTGGAAGTTAAGATTTTTCACTGTCCAGTGAAAGAGGTTTGCAGCAGAGTTCCAGTCTGTCTACCTTCTTAGAGCAGTGGCTCTCAACCTTTCATGAGTTGTGAGACACTTGGCAGCATATTGCGACTCTACAGGACACACCAGCCCACTCCTCCAGCCAAATCCAGCCATCTCCCCAGCTCTCCACGACACACTTACTGCTGTGTGGTGACACACTAAGGTGAACCGACACAGTGGGTGAGAACCACTGTCTTAGAGCATTCTTTCCTTAGTTACTTTATTTTTACATTAATTTGCGCAATGTTCTATAAAATGGCATGCTCTATTTCAAGCGTGTGTTTGATTTACAAATTACTTGGGAAAAGAAACACTCTTTTGTGCACTAAATGGACACAATAATGTTGGTATTATTGGTTTAAAAAGATTCCTTTTCCCCCCAAAATCACACATTTTTATATCAGTGTAGGAAAAGGGAAGAAAAGAAAAGTTCATGCGAGAGTTTCAGAACAAGACTCAAGTGTCTGTTGAGAATGGCATATAGCTAATGATTTTCTATTGGTTTTTAAGTGCATAAAATTGTAATAAAATGAAAAAAAATAACTTGGGATATGTCTTCACTCCAAAAAAAAAAAAAAAAAGGCGCTCTTAATTCAGGTTCTCTAACTCAGCCTTAAAACAGCCTTTGTGCAGACATCAGCCTTGTATCGAGCAATAGCCAAAAAAGAAAACAGCAGTGAAGACGCACCAGCTAGGTGTTGTGCTCAGGTTAGCAGCTTGAGATAAAGCTGATAGATTTGGGCAGGAGCTAGAGCTGTTTGTCCGAATTGAAAGCAGAGTTGCCATGCCTTCGCTATTGTTTTAACTCAAATTAAGAACACACCCTTTTTTTTGCACTGAAGACTCACTTAAGGATATGTCTTCCTTGCAGTTACTTGATTTGGGCTCGGGATAAAGGTCTGTTTAATTGTGGTGTAGAGGTGCAGCCTGAGCTCTGAGACCCTCTTACCCCACAGAGTCCTAGAGCCTGAGCCCAAAGATCTACACCACCATTAAACACCCCCTTATCCTGAGCCCGATCAGCTGGCACAGGCCAGCCATCGCATAAACATACATTTAATTTAAGGACCTTAAATACCTAAACATCAGGTGTGAAATACTGCAACGCCTTGGAACTAGTGTGTTTCAGGTTCAGAGTTAGGTAATCAGGGACTCGAAGCATCCCTAAATGAGGCCCCCTCATGGCTGTGCTCTTCCTTGAAACAAGCCAGAGGCAAACCATTAAGCTATGTGATGGGGTGCCCTCCACCACCCATCTTCAGGTAGGCCAGGCCCTCCTTTCATCAGCTGTCCCTAAGTTGGCAGGAGGACTCAGCCCCTACCCAGCCAAGCAGAGGCTGAGGAAGCTCGCCAACACCGCCTCAGCAGAGCTAAGGGAGGTGGTGGGATCTTCATCTTTGGAGACATTTAAGGCCCAGTTAGACAATACCCTGGCTGGGGTGATTTAGTGGGAGGGGTCCTGCTTTTAGCAGGGGGTGGGACTAGATGACCTCGTGAGGTCCCTTCCAGCCCTAGGATTCTGTGATCAGGTAACCGCTGAGAGGATGCTGTCATGGCTGCCGACACAGCAGCAGGTGTCAGAGTTAACAACCCTTTAGACACCGGAACTGTTGTTTCAGACTGGCTGCAGAGTCAGGCAAGTATTGCTGCATTGGTTACCCTCAGATCAACTTTACAAACATCTCTTCAGAAACACGAGAGCTTAAAACCCTTTTTGAAATGAATGCTGAGCTTCTGTAGAGCCAGGTTGTCCTACTCACTTGATCAAGCCTTGTAGATATGAATTCCAACAGAGTCAACGCAGCCCTTCATCCTCACAAGGAAGGTACATTTAGTTCTATGCTCTTCACAATCTATTGGGCTTACAGTAATACCTGCTTTGCTTGACTTTTTTGGTAATAGTAGAGATTTGTCATTTCGGTCAAAATTTCCCCACGTTGTACTGAGCTGCTTGTCTGTCTTACTGCTCCCTTTCCCCTCCCACCCAAGGGATATTAGTGATAAAGTAATTTCCAGTTCTGCCAACCCCCCTCATGTTCAAAAATCATGAATCAGGCCTCAAAAAACCTTGAGCTTTGCTAAAAATCATAGGACTTTAAAAAAAATAGATGGGGGAGGTTCTCTTTAGTTGTTTTTCTGGTATCTGAGCCTTTAGGACACATTTTCCAGGTTTTCTTAGTACCAGTGAGGGCTAGAAGCTTTTTTTAAAAAAAATGAAAGCTGAGAGTCTCACCTAATAACATGACTCCAGGAGCTGAGGCATTCAGAAAAAACACTGAATATTGTGAGATTCACGATAAAAAATTTGAGAGCTGGCAACACTGAATTCTTATTATATACAAACTATATATTGTTTGTCAAACTCTTTGAGATGACATGGACTATATTCATATAAAGTGTACCTGTTGAAAATAATATTAAAAGAATGTTATCAATTTGAAAACCACATTTTCTATTGAATAACATACATCTGATTTTATGATAACACCTAAAATTACTGCCATGAAACGATGTTAGCGAGAAGACAATCTTTTCCAGTTTATTTATTTTGTGCGTTTAGCATCTCTTCCTGTCTAGTCAGTTTCACTGTTCTGGTGTTAGTCAGTTGCACGTCCTGTCTCATATTCTATCAGGATGACATAACACTCATGCACTAGGAGAGCTCCCATTATACTCTTCCACAGCAAATACAAAAGGATGTTAGCAGTAAAGGTGAAACTGAGGAGGCAGGCATATACACAGGAGGAGAAGGGGCAAGAAGGAAAGAGACAGAGCATATTGAATGGTGTTGCTTTCAGGACTGCCTTCTCTCCTGGGATGGAAAGAGCTTAGTTTTTTTAAGGAATTTTTTTTTTTTTTAAATCTACGTACAGTTTTAAGAGGTGCTTGAATTCTTTTAAGCTCACTGATTCTTTTTAATTTTCCAGGAATCACAAACTATTCATTAGAAGTATAATTTTCCTATTTATTACAAACTGAATGTTGTAATCCCTTTTATACATAATGCAACAGAAATATAAAGCATGAGTTCTTCTTCAAGTCTGTCCCTGTGGCAGCTCCACTTCAGGTGTTGTAGCACTGTGCAACGGTGATTGGAGACTTTTTCGCAGTACTCATCCTGGTCGTGCATGCGAAGAAGTAACCTCACGGCAGGCTTGTTGGCCTTTGGTGCATACGCGACCCTCCTCCCCCCAGTTCCTTTTCAACTGCCCACGATCAAAGATGGAACTCCTCATCAAAGAAAAACGTTTCCTTGTCCTTCGTAACAAAACAAGATATATCGCCTCATTTTGTCATCGTTTAGTTAGTTTCTGTGAGTTAATTGTTAGTTACTTGGTTTAAAAATGTTTTTTTCTCTCCTACTTTCTACTTCCCCGATAGTTCTACAAAATTTTAAATGACTCAAATCTTAGGATTCCGGGATCACCAGGCTGCAGGAGATGTTCCTCCTGTAAAGAAGCCAGGCCTGCCTGAGATGAGCCTATTGCTGGAGTGGGTGGACGAGGTCTTGAGGCCTGCATTTTGCAGGAGGTCAGACTAGATGATTGTACTGGTCCCTTCTGACCTTAAAGTCTATGAGCATTTGGAGTACATTCTCTGCCTAGCGGAGACTCATCTCCCTCAAAAATGCAGCCAATGCAAGAATCTTAGTGCAACAGCTAGGAAGGACCAGGACCTATGTTTAAAACTCATAATTATGGAGAAATCCCTACAAGTGTCTTCTGATCCTGGACCCGACAAGCTACCTTCGGGGAAACAGCCCTATACCCCTAGGCAAAGGGCTTCATCTCCACTTGAGACAGCACCACATAAACAAACAACGCGCTCATTAACGACTCATTGTCCGAGAAAAGGTATCAAAGAGGCTACTGGTCTGCAGATACCTCTTGATATACAAAGCCCAGAGACTCAAAACATCGGGGCGAGGCGTCGAGCAAGAAACATAAACACTCCTCCTCTGACTCAGTGCCCAGAAAGAACGTGGCACCAAAGATGGCAGAGCACCATACAGCGACATCAGTAATGGTATCATCTCAAGCCATGGTACTGAGTCCAGCAAACAAGAGGATTCACAAACAGCAACACTTCACCTCTCCTCAGTTGTATACTGACAGATCCTCAGGTGGATTCTCTCAGAAATCCCTTTCTCCAATACACAACAGGCGCTCACATGGTAGTGACTTGCAAGAAGCTGAATTATCTTCAGAACATTTATCCCCTCTAGACTATCAATGGATTCAAGGGTTCATACAACCAGAAGAGGACATCTCCCTTATTCCTGGTGTGGGCCACCATGTTGCCATCCACATGGACCATATCAAAGAGGATGGCACGTCTGGGACGTTTCTTCATCCCACTCCTCCCATTACTATAGACCTACCAGCTCTCACAGAATGAGGATAGATCACCTTTTCAAAAGTGCCCTCTGACGGTTTCAGGGCCAACAAACCACCCTCAAATAGCTGCAGCATTGGGAGAAGTAGAACTGCCTCCTCTGACATATGATTGGTCTTCATCCCCAGATGAAGTAGTCATCCTGTCTATAGCCACTCCAACAGATGAGCCAAAACAATTCAATGACCTCTTTGAGAGTCGTTCAAGACCTGGAGATACCTTTGGAGGAGGTGTCTGAATCACACCATAAGTTACTGAAGATCCTCCATGACTCCATCCTTGAAAATTGCCCTGGCAATGGATGATGCACCAATGGAACCAGCAAACTCCACATGGCAAAAACCAGCATCAGTTCCTCCTACAAATGAAAGAAATGACAGAAAATATTGTATTCCAGCTAAAGACATGGGGGTTTTTTACACATCCTCCAGCAAATTCCCTAGTCACTGATGCAGCCAATCATCGGGGTACACAACCAAACTTTAAATCAACCCCAAATTATAAGGATTGGAAACATTTAGATCTGTTGGGGAGAAAGGTTTATTCATCATCCACACTCCTCATGGGGGTTGCAAACTACCCTGCCATATTTTCCAGTTATGACCACACAATATAAGAGAAACTAGGGCAATTCCCTTCTGATCTCCCTGACAACAAACGAGATCAGTTTAAATCTCTCCGCACCAAAGGACAGCTGGTAGCACACACATCACTTCAGGCTGCCCTAGATGTCATAGACACATCAGCACAAATCAGAGCTACTGTTCCAGTTACGCGCAGAGCCACATGGCTTCCTTCATGCAGCATCTGTGCCAAGAGACCTGCAAACTAAGATTGTGGACCTCCCTTTTGATAAGAACTACCTTTTCTCCAAAAAACCAGACGAGGTGCTCCATTCTATGAAGGGTTCCAGAGCCATCTTATGAACCTTAGAGATCTACACACCCACTTTCAGGAGAAAACAGTGTAAGTTCCAACCTTACCCTCAATATCAACCTTACCAACAAAAACAATATGAAACACAGAGGGGCAAACAGCAGGGCTACAAACACAGACAGCCTCAACAACAAGCATCAGGGACCCGTTCTGTAGCCTCCAAACAGCAGTTTGAGTCCCTGGCTGAGAGCCTGAGAAATCCCACTCATCATGCAGCGTCAAACATACCAATAACCAATTTAAGTTCATGGTGGCTAAGTCCATAAATGGCTATTAGCCAGAAAGGGGTTAAGAATGGTGTCCCTAGCCTCTGTTTATCAGAGGATGGAGACGGATGGCAGGAGAGTGATCACTTGATCATTGCCTGTTAGGTTCACTCCCTCTGGGGCACCTGGGCACTGGCCACTGTCGGTAGACAGATACTGGGCTAGATGGACCTCTGGTCTGACCCAGTACGGCCTTTCTTATGTTCTTATGTTCTTAACAAACTTCAAATTGACTCTCAAGCCATTCCATCCACAATGGTCCGCAATCACATCAGACAAGTGAGTACACAATCCCGTTCATATCCATCCCAACATCCCACACCTCTTCCCCTTTTCTTTTCAGGGACTCCACTCATGTGCATATATTACATCGAGAGAGCACATTTATTACAAATAGGGGCAATCGAATCTGTCCCTCATGCACACAGAGGCAATGGTTTTATTCCCACTGTTTTGTAGTATGGAAAATGATTGGGGGATCGAGCCCAATCCTGGACTTAAGAGCACTGAACGAATATGTGAGATGACAGAAGTTCAAGATGGTCACGTCATCCACAACAATCCCAACACTTCAGTGAGGGCATCGGTTCTCAGCCCTCGATTGCCAGCGTGTGCATTTTCACAATCTACCCTGCCCACAGATGGTTCTTAAGACTCATGGTAGACGACAAATGTTCCCAATACAAGGCCTTACCATTCAGTCTGTCTACAGCACAGAGACTCCTTTCACCTTAAAAACAAACACATTTCTTTGGGCGTAAGCTTTCGTAGGCTGCAACCCACTTCATCAGGTGCAACTGCCAAAGTGGATTGCAGCTCACGAAAGCTTATGCCCAAAGAAATGTGTTAGCCTTTAAGGTGCCCCAAGACTCTTGCTGGTTCTCTGTATGGAGACTAACACGGCTGCCCCTCTGGAACGTCTCTGAAGATTCTTGCTGTTGTCGCAGCGCAGCTGAGAACATCAGGCATTGCAATCTTCCCATATCTCGACGATTGCCTAATAAGAGCAACGTCCGAAACATCAGCCATGTTTGCGACCTCACAGACAATTACACTGTTCATGCGGTTAGGACCGAAAATAAACGAAGAAAAATCTACCTTCGAGCTGACACAGCAACTCGAGTTCTTTGTAGCTCATCTCAATGCAATAACAGCAAGCGCATCTTTACTGAGACCCAGATTCCAAGCAACCTTATCTCCTATATACGACAGCCCCACAGATAACAGCACGCATTGCTTTGCAGCTCATGAGACACATGGCCGTCACTACCTTGGTTGTACATCATGCCAGATTGCACATGCGGGCCTTTCAGGCATGGCTAGCAAAGGCTTACAGCGGGAGCAGACACAGCCTCAACAGGATCTGACAATATCCAGGGATCTCACAGACTCGCTTTTATGGTAGACAGATGGGGCACACGTGTACCCAGCCAGAAAATACTGGGCAGGTCAAAATCAGAAATCTACCTTCACATCAGTATATTGGGACTCAGGGCAGTTTGAAATGCTTGCCAATCCTTTCTGCCCATAATCAGAAACAAATCAATCCATATACTTACTGATAACATGGCCTGCATGGTTTACATCAACCACCAGGGAGGTGCACGATAGAGCCTCCTGTGCACTGAGGCATCCATCTATGGAACTGATGCATAAAGCCCTCCAGTCACATTTCCGCTGCTTATCTGCCAGGGTCCCAGAATATGCTGAACAGACACTTCCCCATTGCTCACAAATGGCAAATAAGTGATAAGATCATACACGATCTCTTCACTCAGTGGCGTTTCCCAAAAATCGATCTCTTCACCGCACCCCAGACTCGAAATTGTCGGATACAGTTCCAGAGCGGGAATCGGCACAGGCACGTTAGCGAGTGCACCCTTAATCAACTGGAATGAGGGTCTGTTCCACGCCTTTCCTCCCATTCCTTCCATACCCAGGGTTTTATACAAGAGCAGGGCAGACAGAGCGAAAGCCATTATAATAGCACCAGGTGTGCCACGTGGCCACTCCTGCACATGCACAGTCAGGACGAGTACCGGGAAAAACGGTCCTACAACCCCTGAAGTGGAGCAACCACAGACACACACATCTCGAAGAACAGAAGTTATTGCTGGTGAGTAACTCCATTTATCTATGGACAAAACCTGTGTGCAGTTGCACAATACAGCTACCATACTTGTGCACACAAATCAAGTATTTGCATGTGCAAATGAGGTGTCTGGAACATCATTTGTTCATGCAAATACCTTATTTGTGCATATGGCTGTACAAATTGTGTGCATACCCCAGCACACAACTGTACATGCATTTTTAGAGGCACAAGTGGGCTTCTACATTATAAAAAAGTAGCCCCAAAAGCTTAAAATTACATATTCGCACACTGATATTTAACTTCTCTAGCAGGTAAAAGCTATTTAAATCTTCATGAAATTTCATAGCTTTTGGAAATTATACAGCCATTAACTGTGTTGGATATAAAATTGCAATCTCAGAGCACTAAGATTTCTCTAATTTCATAGTAATGTGCATATAACATGTCCTGCCATTGGGGAGAAATGGTTGTGTGCTCAAATATTTTCTCAATATTTCAACCCACAGTGGAGAGCAGTGTGGATCTGCTTGTCCCACTTCACCTCACTGCATAACGGCACTGCCGTAATCTGTAAAGAATGTCATTATTTTCCATTTATGAAGGATGCCTTGAAGTTACCCTCTGAATGTTCAGTTTGCATTAAGATACACAGCTAATGTTCTTGCCCCACTGAACGGGTGCAAGCAATGTCTGTGAGCCTCATCGCAGAGCCGTAGCTGTGTGGTTCCTTTATTGATATGATTTTGTGTTTTTTCCCTTTAGATTAAAATATGTAAAAGTCTCGTTACGGTAATTGAGAAAGGTAAGAGTGATACTTCGACCAGACTGCGCCGCTGGCATTGTGCTGCATTTACTAACCAGCTTCCCTCTTTCTGTTGTTAATATAAAGCTGAAACAACTCCTGGTTTGTGTGGGTCTGTCGCTTCCACTGTAGCCCACCTCACCTTCAGGTCGGGTCTTTCTTTCCTCCCAAACACAAGTTCCAAGCACCGTGGTGGAAACAAATGGCCCTGACTACGCTCTAAGAGCCGGCTGCCTGCCCTGTTAGCATCCCCCTGCATGTCTGAGAAGCACATACTTTTTTCTTTCTTTCTTCTGCTCCTGTTTGCTGCAGGCGGAATCTGACACCAACACCTGCCATAGTGGAAAATGTCTTTGTTGCTTTGCACTTTTGTTTGAATTGCTGCAGGGGAGCCAATGGGAGTTAAGTCCATTTACTTTTTTGTTGGCTAAGCACCATGGAATAGGATCTTGAGATGGGGCCGATAAGGAGCAGCACGTGGTGTGCTGGCCCTTTGAGTTAGCTCAGCTTAATAAGGGCCTCCCTTTCTGGGGAGGGCAGATTGCTGAACTTGGGCCTCTGAATGGAACAGCTGGGGGAGGAAAGGAAAACAAAAGAGGGGAAGCACAGAGTGCCCTGAACCTGGCGATTGGGGGTGCGGTTTAGGACCCGGAGAGCAGGCCGGCCGGCCACACGCCAGGTGTGACCTTTGCGGGCTCCTCGGTTCTGCTTGTTTGTCTGGGCAATTTCCAATGCACTGATCGAATGGAAGGAAGCAGCATGCTGGCTGGATGTGCTCAGTGGTAGGCTGGGCTTAAGCAAAGGGCTTGAAGCACTGAATTAACTCCTTGAATCCTGATTCACAGATGGATATAACCAAAGAGCCTTTCAATAATAACCTGTCAAACTAGAAGCGCAGTGGATTGATGAATGGTTGTTTATAGCCCACCTTGTATCAGTTAAATGCTTACAATTGATGGATTGTTTTATGTCACGTGAAACGATAATTTTTGGCTTAGAATATCGTTTGCATTGGAATTGTGTATGTTAAAGGGCGAAAACATTCCCCAGGAAAACGGAGCCATTTGTGAATCAGAATTAGATGCGAATGTTCATTATTTAATGATGGACGTTACCCAGCCATTTTTATAGCTGTTTTGGGCTGTAATTTTTGTGCTGCCTATTTCCCTCCCACTCCCCCCTGCCCATTTTTTTTTTAGAGTTTAGATTTAGATAAACTTTCTTTGGGCTGTTCAGAAATCTTGAAATCTCTCACAGGCATTGCGACCTTTGTATTAATATAGTGTTTATTTTTTACATACGTGTGTAATTGTCCTTTTTCCTTTCACTAAAGTGGTGTATAGTTAAGTGGCTAGAGTATTTTGTCTGAATGAAGTTCCAACTTTCCATTGCGAGAAGGCCAAGTAATTTGAGTTTGTGCCAGACAGCTTGCAAGTGGAATTATAATATTTGTATGAAAGCCTTTATCTTTTGTGGTTATTACTTGCTCATTCTGCAGCTGCCGTCTCCCTATCAATCAAGACGGTTTAGAGGGAGCTTCAAGGTTGATTGCATAGTTAAGGACTTGCCAGAAGAAAGTTTGACTGGAGGAATGTGCGGACTCTGAGGGCTAATGGAATGTGGGGTGATCCTAATGCTTAGGTGCGGTCGTACCTTCTTACACACGCTTTGAACTGCACTGCTTTTCGTATGCGCAGAGCTTGCATGAATATTGCTTGAGCTTGCCCATTTGGTGAAAATTGTATTATTTTGACCATCTGCCATTCTGCTTAGCTGCAGGAATGTAAAATACACCACTTCCCTCCCCCCACACTTGCTTTCTTTCTTAGGGAAAACAGCAATTTTGCAGTTCTAAGTCAAAACTACCAGCTCCTCATTTTTCACAGAAAATGTCTTTGCATGTTAAATCACATTTTAATTTATTTGGAAGTGCTTTTTCCTGCTCCAAACAGTTTGCTTTAAAACATAAAACTGGTAAGTAAAAAGTATTATTTGAAAAGTGATTATCAGATTTGTTAAGTAGGTTAAAAATTTAAAATAAGCAAAAAATGCTTTCAGGTTAACAGCACTGAATCGTCCTGGCTTTTGATTTTTTTATACATTACTATAATGTTTATTAACATAGTTGCATTTAATGATTACATGTTTGACTCTTGTCCCGAGTCCTGTGTTTTAAACCTTATAATAAGGAAATAAACTGAGACATGGACCATGCTGTTGAATTTCCAGCCTTTGCTTCTCAGAAGCGAGTTAGATTAATACAGGACTCTAGCTCACAGTGGTGTCAGAAGCACTCAGAAGATAACGCAGCTACACCCCTAAGAGTTGCTTTCTGTGTAAGTAGTTTGGGGGAATCTGTCTCCTAAACTTATAATTTTATCAAATGTACTTTCTGTAAAATATCTGAACCCATTCAGTGAGGCGCTAAAGCAGTGGGCTCGTGGTAGCGTGCCAGCTGCAGAAATTCGAATGTGTCCTTTCTGTCGGGCGTCAGGACAAAGTGATTCAAATGAAAATTCTTTACACACACATTGAGCCAGATTCACCAGTGCACTGCAGATGCCTTCCCCTGCTCCAGCTTTGCAGAATACCTATTCGCCTGGGTTTCCAGCTCCTTTCTGTCACTACAGGAAGGGATGGGATGAGGGGGGTTAGTGGCCCTAAGTAGCAGGTTTTAAATAGCTGGAATCACATGTTCAAATCCCAGCAGAGTCAACTTAGTTCTTTGTCTTTCCAAGGTAATGGAATATCATGCAGTTTACTGCATGGGAATCTTTCAGTTAAGACATTACAAATGGCTGTCCTGTCTTCTTTTGCTTTGACGTGAAAGATTTCCTGGCAGTTTTCACAAGGGCCAATTATTCCCCTCCTCCCGCTGTTGTGTAGTGTACTATTCAACCAGTCAGTTGCCAGCTTCCACCGCAGATGTAATTCAGTGGCAGATGCCTTTCAGAGGTGGTGTTTTTGCACAGTACAGGCAACATTTTGGGATCACGCAGGTTGAAAGGTGCTACAAACCTGTAAAATGTTATCAACACAAATCAATTAAATCCAGTTACAGGAGCAATTGTAAAATATAATATGTTGAAAAATTAGAGCTGATGTTATGCAAAATGCAATTCCAGGTCTGACGTTCATGGGTACTCAGCCTTTTAAAGGCACCGAGGGCAACTGTGAAATTTAGATCTAGATTTGAGTTTGGATTCTGCATCTTCCTCCTCCATCCCTAGAAGTTTGGAGGTGTTTGGATACAGAGCTTTGCTTCAGTGCCATCTCCAATAAAAATATTTCTATTGAGGATTTGCAGAGAAAACTAGACCACTATTTAAAACCATTGTACCAGGAGTGCGCTGATGAAATGGCATTTGCGCTTATGGAAATGTCCTGAGACAAGTCAAAACTACAGTAGCAACAACAGAGCTGTGTTGCAGCATGCATTTTATAATCCCTTAGAGCATGATTAGGATTGCACAGGGGAAAGACAAGAGTTGCACACACGCTTTCATTTTATTCATTTACTTTTGAGTTTAATAGCTCAGTCCTCATCTGTTCTCATTCAGACAAGCTATTGAATCCTGACCTCTAGTTGTAATCACCTTTTGGGAATAAATGAGTTGTAACTTAAATGTGTAAAATAACCATGTGTCAATTTACGCGTAGACTATATGATAGCTGGCAGTGATTTGCTAAGCTTTGCATAAAGTTTGTGAATTGACTACAGCAGGGACGATGGAGATTTCGTATCCTGCTTCCTTAGTGGAATTGTAAAGAAAAAGTTGCTTTCTTGTCTCCAGCCCAGCAGCCAAGCACATTCCGGTTGTAGTTTGATCAAAAATATTTATATTAAGGAAACTAATTTTCAGCCCTCAGAAACAGAGAAATTAAATCCTGCAGAGCCACCCAATGAAACCCAACCAAGAGGGAGATTTCGAGCTGCGTTGTACCTTGAAGCACAGCTGTGAGCACAGGGTCCTGTGTAAGCTACACCAACCTCAGAGTAGCTGCAGGAGACATAGTGACCCAGAAACACCTCTGAGTCACAATTCCTCCTCGCTCCAGGGAGGTAGAGGATGCTAACTACAGCAGCAATAAATTCGAACACCCTCTGTGCTAACGCAGCTTATCTGACCAGCACATCCGGAGACTCGATCTCCTCCCCCAGCCCTCCCCAAACACCTGCTCTGAGGTCGGGGAGTAGTTGGCTGGCAGCGTTCGTTCATTCCTGCACTCTCAGGCTCAAGGGCTGGGTAGCCTGTGAGGAGTGTGAAGAATATTTAAAGTCCCCTGTGCCGGCGATTAGTTCAAGTCACAGCCTGCCCCTTTGTTACCCTCTCTAGACGCTACCAATACTGGACCCTTAGCATGTACTGAGGGTTAACCCCTCGCGCCGAACACATCCCTAGTGCAACTCTGTGAAATTCAATTGCGTTGTACCAGGGATGAATTTTGGTTTCTCTTTTGTGTCTTAGGAAGCACTTTTGTCCTTGGATGCATTCTGTTTGTGCTAATAATCCCTTATTTTTCTTTGCCCATTTTTCCCCCAGCCGGTCTCACTCTGAGTGCGAGTGCTGATCTCACTGTAAACACAGGAACAGAGCTAGCAGGGCGGACCTCTCCACCACTACCACAAGCTATGAAAAGCAGAACCTCTGGGAAACTTCGCCGCTCTGCCAGCGGTCTCAGCAAATCTTCAAACTGAAGCACTTTGGAAGGGGAAGCCCATTCGAGGGAATTTGGGGGAAAAAATCCAAGTCTATAAAATCCTTTACTGCATCTATGGAACATTATAATATGCTTTGGATGAGCACATAGGGAAGTAGTTTTTGATCTTAAAATTACAGTTGCCTTATGTTGCAAAACTGAAATGATTGATGGAGAGCTACCACTTGTTTTACCCATCATGCATTACACTTTGATTACTGTTATCATAGATGTAACTAAGTCCAAACTGGATCTTTTTCAGAGAGGGAGGCATTTAACTGACATGGGATAACTCACTTAGATTCTTTTAGAATCTGTAGATGTGAGTACAGATGTCACAGGAAGAGGATGGAAAGCAAGTATTGAAACCAATTATTTAATTTACTTTCATTATGTTGATTATTTAATCATATCAATTATAGTTTAACGTGTGTATATTAGCAAATTTTGTCTAAATGGAAAATAAGTTTTCATTTAATTAAACATATGAGGGACTTTTTCTTAAGTATGAGTGAATGACTTGGGTGCTTTTTGGTATGTCATCAAGTGCTCCGTTCCTTTTCCCCCAGTACAGATTTTGTGCATAAAAATCCTAAGTATCAAATAGATGTTTTAGGTAATTTATTTGGAATCTAGGAAAATGTTACCAGTTACATAAAACATCAAGTCCTGGATTAAAGTCACTTGGCATAATTTTACCCTTTTATCCTAGGGTGCACATCACTGTACTTTAGAAAAATCATGATGTTCAACTGGCCCTGATCCTCATGGGATTGGGCCCTACGTGACACAGCATGCTACGTAGCAGAAAGCAGAATTAAGACCCCTATGTTCTCTCTCTCAGTGTTCGTTATAACCATCACATGCCAAGGCTGCTGTGCTTAAAGGTTTGAAATTTGGGCATTGTTTGTATCTCTTAACAAAGACTCATACTTACAGCATAAAATGTAACACAGGTTAGACGTTAACATGCATAGTTTTGTTCAAACAATTCGGTTTCTATCTCTCCATTTATTTTATGATAGAAATCATCTTTTGCAGCACCACCTTTGGATATGGGGTCGTTTTGTCATGTGAAATGTTGCGTGTGATTAATGGATAATGTGAACTAATCACCTTTTTTCTATTTGTGTGGAAAAATAAAATGACTGGTGATTTCATTTAGAAAAGCAAATATTGCACATTTGTAATAAGTGCTTTTCTCCCCGATATGTTATAAATCGGAGCCAGCCCCACTGACTCATCACATCAACAAGGCAATAATCTGCAAATAGACTAGATATTATAAAAACCTGCCACAGATATATTACATTGTGTTCTTTTGGTGATCTGCATATTATGCAAACGTTTTGGATATAAAAAACAACTCTGTAAAATTTCAGTGAATAGGAGGCTTGAGGAGTTGAGGGGAATTTTTTGTACTTCTAGAAAATTACTACTACTTTAAAAGCAAGGAAAATAAGAGACCCATACTGTAACCACTTAAGCACTTAATTGAAGGTAGAAATTCATATTTAAGTTGAAGTTCTGGCATATCGCAAAGGTCTCTAAACAGATGCTGGTTCTCCATATAATACATGCTGTAATACCGAGGAACAACAGGGTATGTGCCGGGTGGAGTTTCAAAACTGAATTGCCTGATCCTTTTCCTGTTTAGTGGAGGGACGGAGGAGGGGGGAGTTGTCAGACACCTAATGTTACCTTAACTTTGTTTTTTTACCTTTTAGCTACTGGTTCATTTATATGTCTGATTTTTACACTCCCATAATCCCCCTAATCTTTCTCAGGTTTAATGAACATAGTCCCTGTTTGTCTGGTTGTCTTTATTAAGCTAGATGCACACCTGCAAAATGAATGTGACTTCTTACCTTAACTGAAGGGAGCTGCTTTGAAGTGAAGCGAAGTGCACCGTTGGGTAGCCATTTTTGTTTGTTTTCTTGTGGTTCTCAGTTTCTGTGTCTACATTACATGACTGACTGTTTTCACGTTGAAAATGATCTGTGCTTGTTCTTTGTAAATAATGAGTGCTATTTGATCAATCTTTACAGTTTGGCATTTTGTTATTGACTTTATGTATTAGTTTATTTGGTTCTAGCGGTAACCAATTTATAAGGAAGAATTAAAATGGGAAGCACTCGTTATCCAGAGCAGAAACTAGAAATTGTAGCTTGTGATGTTAGGACGTAGTCGGCTCTAGCTAGCATTTACAGTGCACACAGGTAAATGCAGTCAGCCTTCTAGGACAGAGCACAGTTGAATTACTAATATTTCTGACTGCCCATTTGACTTTTTGTTTAAAACCTGGTTGTTGACTTCTTTCTGACTGTGTCTTTATAAAATACGTTAGGGAAAAAATATATATTGCATTATCTAATGTGTTTTCATTTTAATTGTTGTTGGGTAGGGAGCTGGGGCATGCACGGGGTGGAGAGTGGGAGGGAGAGCAACCAGAGGCACAGCCCCCACAAAAATCTCGGTGTCCCTTCAACTCAGCGCAGGGGATGTGCAGGATGTAATGAAGTCGAAGGGAGATCCGCAAGTTATTTTAAATAACTGCCGAAAACGGTAGACAGTGTAGACCCTCCCCCTCACTGTTGGGACTCTAGCAGCAGGGAAGAAAAACCAGTGGCTGTAGAAGTAGGGGGAAGAGGAGCCCAGCTGGCAGCCAGCCATCCTGTGCTTTCCTCTCTCCATGGGCTGCAGGGATGTGGGAGCGCTGCTGCTGGAAGGAGATGTTGCTGGGCATCCCCACTAGAGGCATCTGGAGAAATCTGGCGTGGACAGGGACGTCACACGAGCCTTTCATTGGTGTGCGTTTAACATACCCCTCCAAGAATATTCCAATTTAAATTCCTGTACACACCCAGGAGGGAGACCATGACTGAAGTTCAGTGGCAGTCGACAGGAGTTATGCAAGCTGCACAGAGTAGCCTGCGTAGCTCCCATTGACTTCCTAACTTCCCTTCAGGGCAGCATCTTCGCTGCACTCCACCGGTGGGAAAAGCGTTCCTGTTAAAGCAGCGCTGCGCCATGTCAGGGGACGGTTTTAACACTTCAACGTGGAAGCGATTGAGTGGGTCTCCACTTTACCACTCAGTCGATCTGGAAAGATCAATCTGACAGTGGCGAATTTGCCATCAGTGAAGACACACCCTGAGTTTAGTTATCCAATAAAATGCGTGTCAAATCCACACTAGGTGGAAGAGTTCAAAGGCATTTTTCTGAATGAGACAAAATCTTTCTAAAACGACCACTATCTCTAAGGCAGGGCAGAATGAAAGGGCAGATACAGAATTATTATACCCCTGTTATGAAAATATCTTCTTTTTAAAAAAGAAAATTAGAATCCAAGGGTTTTGGTCATGTCGAATAAACACGCACACCCTTTACTTAACTTCTCAGAAGTCAGATAAATCTCAGTTCACGAGGGCATTCTGATTAGAAGGGCATTAAATGTAAAAAATGTCTGTTGCTGAGATATACAGCTAACCTCTCTTGTCCTTCATTTTGATACTGAGGCAGAACAAGAGAAATAGATCCTGCGGCAATGGGTTTTTATTTCCAGTGTCCCAATAATAAATGTAGATATGAATGCCTTGGGTGAATATGGAGGCAGTAGAGTGTCATTTGCTTTCCCAGACTGATTTTCACCGTCTGCGTTTTAGTTAAGAGAACAGAACTATTGGCCAAAATTCGGACTTGCCATAAGCAAATGCAGTTTGCGTGGAAGGCTCTGGCCAGTTTAATTAGTGAGAGCCCTGGTGAAACGAGTTCCAGACGTGGTGTATGTGGTTAAGCAGTGTCCCTATTTACATTGATCTGTCATTGGTGTGACAAGCTGAGCGGCAGAGTGGGGTGTACAGCAGGACGAACAGCTGATGTGAGGGGGCCAGGGATGGAATGGGGGGGTAGAAGAGACACCTGCTGAATTGGGCCCATCTTCTCTTTCAGCTAGACAGACTGCTAATCCACAGAAGTACAGGGGCCAGACTATCCCATCATGCCTGGATGTGCAGGCTCTTTTGAAGTCACCTGATAGGATGATCAGGCCCCAGTTTTTTTAAAGTGCACTGTACCTTTATGAACGAGCTGGTTTCTGACAGGCAGAAATTCTTTTTTGGTTAGCTTTTATCAGTGAAAACTATTGATCTATCCAGCAGCATGCTTGCTCACTCCAGGTTCTCTCTGGCATAATTAAACTCCAGAAACTGCATTTAATTTAATCTAAGGACAAGGTAGGATATCATTCCCTGCCTCTCCTCATAGCAATATTTGTATTTCCTTAGCGCTTCCTAGAAATTTGAAAACGATTGTTACAAATACGCTCGTTTCAATATTTAAGGGAACATCTCGAGTATCTGATGACACGAGAGGAGTTCCAATTTACCCCTTATACAGTGACTCTTGGGTGAACAATAATACCGGAGTCTAAAATATTGTATAAACCGTTGGGGTGGCTGGCTCACTTCTTTTAAAGTCACGAGACTACAGATGTTTTTGCAGTTTGTGTCAGACCGAAGTCGACAACAGCTGTTGTCTCAGGTTCTCTGACTGTTTGCTTCCTGGTATCCTTAATGGGGGGGGGAGGAATTGCTCCGGAAGGGGGTGCTGTTGTGACGCAAGACTTTATTACTTTATAACCTAACCGGCCCAGGGCACCTTCCGGTCATGTGACCAGAAGCCACCCAAGATGCTCCAGTTGCTAGGCAACAAGTGGAGTCAACCATTGTCTCCAGCTCCACTTGTTACTTAGCAAGTGAGCTGGGGGGGTGGGGGGAGAGGCAGGGCGATGCCCACCATAGTGCCCGGCAGCAGCTCACACTTCGCCCCGAGCCCACCCGTCACAATACCACCATCAGAAACCATGCCCCAGATTAGGAATTCCCTCGTCAGAGGTTTAATTCATGGTTTCCAGTGGAAAGGGAACACTGCCCTATTGGTGAGTTGCGCTGGATAATGGAGTCAGAACTTTTGCTCCTCTTAGACCTCGATTTAGAAAGTCGGGTGGTCAGATTGCTCTGGACCCAAGTCAAGCGAGTCGCACACGAGAAAGTCAGAATCGTCACACGTCTGATTGCATCAAAGTCAAAGGAGATCCACGCGGGCTGAATTCAACCCATCCACTCATGAGAACCAGGAATATTCACTGGGAACAGAGAGGCTGATCCTTTGTTATCACCAGCTAATAATGTTTGACATCATACTTTAAATCCAAAATTCAATCTGCTCCTGAACAACTTAAAAGAACTGCATTTAGCAAAGCCTCCATCTGCATTTGGGCAAGTCTGTATAACGCTTGGATTGCCTTCCCATGAAATGTTCAGCAAGGCCCCTAATCATACCCATGTCAGGGAGAGATTTGCAGAGTGAAGAGTACTGAACTGAGCCCACGCACGGTACGCAACATAATCAAACTGATTCTTCATTGGAATTTATCCCTTTTATTCACACAGATGGCCGTGTCCTTGGCTTGTCTTCACTGACAGCCGTGAATTCGCCGCCATCAGATTGATCTCCCCGATTCACTGTTCGGGTCTGTAAAGACCTGCTCAGCCAATCAGGAAGCCGCCGCTGGAAGATCACCTCTGCAGAAAGAGTAGTGCTGAGTCGGAGGGAAGGAGTAAGTAGGAGGTAGGCAATTGGAGGTAGGAGTAAGTAAGTAGTAAGTAAGTAGGAGGTAGGCAATTGGAGGGAGGTATGCAAGATATTTTAACTACTTTGCATATCTCTCTTTCATTGCTGCCAAAATCATGCAACTGTATAGACCGGCCCCTTGAGGCAATTCACAGTGAAATTCGCTCCTTTAAAAAAAAAAACCATTCCCTGCTGTCTGTTCCACTTCCCCAGGATCTTTGACTGCTGAACTTAGAGCCAGCGCGGCCACTGGTGTCTCTGAATCATGTTTAGGAGCGTTCACTACAGCACTAAGTACATTTGATTAGTATTTTCCAAAAAAGGGCCCTTTGGAGAAGTGCAGAAATCGGCCCCTCCTGAGAGTGCTCCCACTGCGCGGAACCTGGCGAGCGTTCTCCGCCATAGCCCCTGGCACAGTTTGAACCCGCGGAGGCTGTGCAACTGCAGCAGTGGCGTTATTGTCAGCTCCCTCTGACGTGGTTTTTGCTAATAATAACATGAGGCCATTACCAGCCCCAAAAGACATTATTTATACACCGTTCGTTGTAAGAAATGCTTGATGAGAGTCCTCTGTCCTCTTCCAAGTCTCACCAGGCCTTGGTGCAGAGTGATCTGCAGGAACACTCAAAACCATCTGTTTCCAATGTCCATTTTCTACTCTCGAGAGAGTTTACATAAGAAAATGAAGCGGGTCAGTTCTCAGACATAATGGGAATCATATGGGGGTATCTGTTTATTGGTGGGAAAAGGCGCCCCACAGTGTCTATTTTGGAGGGAGTAGTGGATTAAAGAGTTATCCTTAAATAACCTTTCGGTGAACTTTTGATACCGAAATGGAAAATTAAACCTACACAGCAGGAGGTAAATTTTAAAGTCATTTTGTTTGTAAAAATGATGAATGTGATCTGAGAGTTAGTTGTTTTGCTCTGCCAAGAATGGGACACATGTGTCCGGGTTGTGTTATACTGTGGTCCTAGCAAAATCCTTTACATTCATTTTAGCGTTAAAAATACCGTTCTTTGGACAAGATTTTTTAAAAATGGAGGCCCAAAATTAGGTTCCTAAATAAGTGATGAGGTTTTTTAGAAGTGTTGCCACCAAGAAGCTCCCATTCACGTCAATAAATCAGACCACTGATTTCGGATCCTCTTGGTGGCCTTCGCCTTGGGAAATAATCACTGGATGATGATTTTGTGCACTGAAAACCCTGGGAATCAGATCTTACAGCCAGGGCTGGCAACCCAAGCAACACTACAAAGCCCAGTTTCTAAGGTCAGTCAGAAATGGGTTAAAACAACAGCAGGGAACTCGAAAATTGAGAAACCGGGAACAACTTTGTCTTCTTCAGCACTGATGGAGATGAAGGCCCTGAAGCTGTATGTGAGTGACTTTGCACACATGAATAGTCCCCACAGAATTCTCGTGGGCTACTCACGTGCATGAGTGTTTGCAGGACAGGGGCCGTGATTTGCTACGTGTTAAGAAACGAGAGGGAAATTTTCAAAGGGCAGTTACCCAACTACCTCGTATGGCCAGTCAATAAAATTGGGGCACCTAAGTCTGTGTGCTTTTGAAAATTGTGCCTTGCCTTTTGCTTCGCTATATGCATGTGACATCAGTAAACGTGACTAGGATTTAGTTGAGCAAAAGGGGGAGAATATTGCGTTAGACCCCAGCCTGGCAAATACACATCTGCTTTGCTTTACACCGGTGAGGAGTCCCGTTTAAGTCAAAATATTTTCATGCTCAGGATTTTAACATTGTTACTACTGCCCTGGTTATTTGTCAATGTTCCCATCAGAACACCTTGTATTATCAGGCAGTTGTAGGCTGGCATTCATTCAGGTGCATCTTGCTCTTGTATGACTCCAAAATATCTTTGTTGTTTACACTGGGGTGGCTTACTGTTAGTATTAAATATATAAGAATCGGGAAAAGTACAACGAAGGGCAACAAAAATTATTAGGTATATGAAGCGAGATTAAAAAGACTGGGACTATTCAGCTTAGAAAAGAGGCCATTGAGGGAATACAGGAGAGGTCTATAAAATGATGACAGGTATGTAGAAAGTGAATAAGGAAATGTTACTTACCTTCTCATGCAACACAAGAACTAGGGGTCACCCAATGAAATTAATAGGCGGCAGGTTTTAAACAAACAGAAGGACGTACTTCTTCATAAGACATGCAGTCAACCTGTGGAACTCATTGCCATGGGATGTTGTGAAGGGCAAAATTGTAACTGGGTTCAAAAAAGAATTGGATAAATTCCTGGAGTTTAGGTCCTTCAGTGGCTATTAGCCAAGATTAGGGGCACAATCCTGTGTTCTAGGTGTCCCTAAACCTCTGATTGCTAGAAACTGGGACTGGGTGATGGGATGGATAACTTGAAATGGCCCTTTTCTGTTTATTCCCCCTGGAAGACAGGCTACTGGGCTGGGTGGACTATAGGTCTGACCCAATATGGCTGTTCTTATGTTCTTAACTAATCCACTTGAGTAGTCAAAAACCATAAACAGCACAGATCAGTTTTAGATAATGTCAGTGCACATCACCATGTGCCGTGTAAGATCAGCGAGTGCACTTGCTCCCAGGCAAGCAGTAGCTAATTCTGTGAGACGAACAGGACGGAAACATGAATGCGGTGCTGCCTAATTTTCAGGGCATTAATGCTGTGTTCCAATTGAAACCGCATCATTCTTTGACCCCTAACGAGTCTATCCACCCAGCATGCAAAAATAGCAATAATAAATTTGCTGCTCGGAACTGATGATCATCTAGGGTCTTTTAACTGTGCTCCAGGCCATTTGCTCCCGTTGACATCACTCCCTGAGAAATGAACCACCTCAGCATCTTAGTGCTTTAGCAATCACCCAGCTAGCAAAGATCAGCCCTGAGTCCTGTGAGGAGTGTGGGCCTGATCCTGTAAACACGTGCTACCATTCAAGTTGATGAAGATTCTTTCTATTGCCTTCCATGGGCTTTGGACCGGGCCATGGTGTCTCCTAAGATGGGCAGGCCCGTTGAAGTCGGGGTCCACTTGTGTGTTGTGTTACAAGGAGGAAGTGTATTGTAAGCGATTACGTATGCACTTGACTGGAACGTTGCAGTCAATGCAAGTTAGGCATGTGCCTCCAGGTGACAGACGTAAACACCCGTATTTGTGTTTCCTGATTAACCAGGAGAATGTAAGCATAAAGGTCCCCGATATAACCAGATACAGTAGACCAGACCTCTTAGGTCTGCCAGCATTCAAAAGAATCTACGTAACCAACAGATGGACGGGTCAGACATTTTGAGACTTTTTTCTTTTGAACTCATATTTAATTTACATATGAAAAAAACTATAGAAAAGAGGAGTAAAATGCTGGCTTTACCCAACAATTAAAAGACCATTTTGAAGTGTCATTAACCTACTCTGCCGTGCCTTGGTATTGCATCATACACCAGTTAATACACTGAGCCAAAGGACATGGGGACTTCAGCTTCAAACTGAAACAAGCCAGGCAAGACAGAGCTAGGAAAGATCCTTTGAAACAGCTTTATATGTAGATTAAGGAAAAAGAAGTCAACTTTCTAATTTAAGAAATGTAAGAAAGGTGATGTGAAATTAACCTGTTGCACTGAATGACTGGACTTCCAAGGGCATTGTGAGAAATATTGAATATGTGTTTGTTTGTACTTTATTATGAATGCTTCAAAGTAGTTTTCTCATTTCTAGGAGTAGTAACTGATGCTTCTCTAGGCAAATGTGTGTTATTCTGGAGAGTGGGCATTTACTGTTAAATAATTTAAAGTGAAGTTTCATAACTGTAGGGTGCATTCTGAAAACTTTTCCAGTGTTACCTTACCTCACCTGACATGTCACTGGACAAAATGTATTAATTATGAGAATGCTGTATTCCCTAGTGGGGTTATGTGGGAGCTGTGGAACTCCCTTCTGCATGGTTTTAGTCTTGCCTTGGCTGTACTGCTGAACAATAATGGAAAAATCAGACTCCAGATGTACAGTCACATGGAGATGTACATATGTATCTTAGACTGCGTAAGATCACCTGTTCAGCAATGGACTGGTCGGGGTAGCTGTTATAAAAAGCAGGTCTTACAATGTCCTGTTCTGGTGCATTTACCTGCATTGCAATATTTGTAAGCTGAAAACCCATGCTTGAAATGCCCATTTTTCCAGTTAACATATCAAAAGTTTTTCTGATGTGAATCCGAGATCTTTGTTATGTGAGCTGTACAGTGAACTAAGTTTCATTAAATTTCTATGCAGCAAGTCTGAGTGTGCCCTTACTTCACCAAAACTAGCCTGAAGGGAACCACGGTGATATTCCAAATAGGGGAAAAATGGAATTATACTGTAAATACTACAGGAAAACACATGATTCTTAAATGGCTGTTCTGCCTTAGTTATAGCCACCTCCTTACACACCTGAGAGAGGGACGAAGAATTCAGAGCTAAGTTCTGTCTTTAATATTGCTACCTGAGGCGCCTACTTGCCTGTGCTCATTTTGTGCTAGTGCCAGATTGCACTGATCTACATACGAAACCAGGAGCAATGCCCCGGGCGCTCCACAGATATCTCCATAAAAATGAGGAATGGGTAACCTCACACACAGCAAATAGTGCAATCTTTGCAGCCCGAGGTAGAGTGGGAGTTGCATATTTCCACTGCTCCTGACCCTATCATTCCAGGGAGCGTTCTCGCTGGAACAGACTGGCTTGTCCATGGCACCTGCACCGCACCACCGAGGCAAGGCTGTCACCAATAGCTTACATGGAAACCCCAATGATCAAACAACACTGTGTACAAATCATAAAACGAGATGCATGTCAGCACTTGCCCTCAGTCCCAACTGCTCACCATTTATACAGGCCAGAAGAAAACATTTATGGCTTGAATATACTGTTTTCCAGATGCAACAGATCATGCCAGAAGTAGATCCTAGTGTGGGAACAGAAGCACGGAGCCTTGCAAAGCACTTTCTTAGTACATGTGGTGTGTTGGTGACAGTTTGGTAAGCGAGCACAAGCTCTCAGAATAGCCGCAAAACAAGAAACTATCCCGTCATGGAAGTGAAGTCAGCTAGAGTGTTGGGTTTGCAACATTACACTCCCAAACAGGCCGCTCACCCTGAAGAAGGTTGCCACCCCAGTAGAGGGATGTTGAAAGCAAGGACAGGTTGTGTGCGAGAAGCATTCTCATAAACACGTCACATCTTTCCCCTTGTCACTATTGTTGCATCTGCTTTTCAGCGTGGGCCTGAATCTCCTGTTCAGGATTCCAAAGGTCCTGACATATAATTAGAAAAGTAAAATGCTAACAGCCCCAATCCCAAATTGTGTGATCTAGTAATAATATATACTCCCAAGTCAAGGCCTGGGCTATACGACAGAGGCAGGTCAATGTCAGATACTTTGCATGGATGTTTCAAGAGCCATCCCACAATGGCCCCCACCGCCAGTCTGAGTAATGCACCTGTTGCTGGCACAAGGATCAAAGCCTAGACACGCATAAGCATCATAATTACTGCAGCGGCCATGTGCTGACATAAATTAGTTTTGTGGCGTAGACATGGCCCAGAGTAAAAATGAACCTGTCTTAGATGTCAAAAGTGATTTGAGATTCTCAGGCGGAGAGAGTGTAAGGGACTGGGTTTTAAGGTGCTCGGAGCGGTTGAATGGAGTGCGCCGAAAACGGTTCACTCCATTCGGAAATGTGGGCTATACACAGCTTCAGTCAGCAAATGCAAAGCCGGAGGGGGGGGGGGTGTTTGTAGCCACGTTTTATCATCATCCTATGGAAATGTGTCCCACTGTAATAGGAGTCACCTGCCTCCAAGGGGTATAGCTGGATTCCTTGAGCACTTAGAGACATTAATTCCCTCACTGCTTGCGGATGCGACCTTGCCAGCGCAGTGGAGCTGGGTTCCCTGGGTTGAGCTATGGCGGGCTAAAGCAAGGACTGTCTGATGCGCTACTGCAGTAAGGACCTGGATTCTTGAACCTAAGAGCTCGTCTGAAAGACACTGCTGTGCCAAAACCTGACAGCTGTGCTGGATACATCACTCACAGCCTCGCTTGGAAAACTGCTGCTTTTTGTCCCCTGCAATTAAATGCATCCACGATGCCTTTCTGGATTGTAAGGTGATGTTATACTAAGTCGCTCAGTCTGGCAGTTAGGGATTCACAGGAGCAGAGCTGTTGAACGAGAAGCTTTCCTGCCAAACATAACCCACCTGATCTCCAAGTAGGTGGGCCTGGACCACCCAGGCCCATCCATGGCTATGCCCAGCACAACTTTTTAACAAGCCCCTGATACTTAGACTTGCACACTGGGATCAGCGAGAGATTGGGTCTGTGGCTTTTCTGGCTGGCAGCGTGAGCCAACAGTTAAACCAATTTGAATTAAAATAATTTTCTGAATTGATTTATGTAATCTGAGGCAACTCCCTGGTGTGGACACCCTTCTCGCAGGCTACAACAGGCGCTGAGTTAGCATTGCATGGGAACATTAAAAAAAGTTATGTTTGTGTGTGGACAAGGGCTGCCTGTAGAGTTACGGCTGAGGGAACTGGTGCACGACCACGGCCCTGGGGGTAGGCCCATGTGCCAGCAGACGTACAGCTCAAGGAGAAAGCAAACCTGGGGCGGGGCCATTGAACTGCGCTGGCAGGATATGGGCGAATAGGCAGTGTGATGTAGGTCCCAAGGACCCCACGTTAAGGTGCAGCTAGGCTCGGATTCCTGGCTGGACCAGAGTCAGCCAGACCAGCGCCTGCTTGCCAGCTAAACTTTCATGGCTACTGCTTATGTGGGAGCAGCTCGGAGAATTTAGTGGGGGCTACAGGGCCGGGTGATATCACTGGGAAACCCCATTGGCTTCAACGGGCTCTAGCCCTTAGTGTGTATTGCCCAGTAACTGCATTACCCCCCCCCCCCCCAACACGCTGTTACAGGTGTGGGGCACCCGACCCACACTATGGTACAAAGGACGATCTGCCCCATGAAGGCCTTGATTGGGCCTGACCAGGAACGAATTTTCATTTCAAACCTTTGCTAGCCCCGGCCCCCATATTTTGGTAACATCATGAAACTGGGTGCAAGCAAAAAATGTTGGGGGGGAACGGAAACAAGTGATTTTTTTCACACAGTCAGCGCTTCCTATTTCGCGCTGATTGTATATCAAACGCCCCCCCCCCCCCCCCGGGGCCATGGTAGGGGGGGGGGTGGGGGGAAACCAATGGGCTGAGGAGGGCCAGGCTGTCTGTGCTGCACGGCCCGATCCAGGGCTGGGACCCCCCCCCCCCCACTTGGTGCTTATGGTCATGCTCGGGAGGAACCCGAATGCAGCAGACACTAGCTGATTGGGGGGGGGGGAGGGAAATCCCAGCTCTGTCTCCCGGGTTAGTGGCCAGCAGGTGCCACCGTGTCTAATTTTTTTTTTGCTGGTGCGCTGGAAACGGAAAGCTGAGGTTTGGCTTTACCCTCCGCTGGTCTCCAGCAGCAGCGCATCTTCCTTAATCGCTGGCTCCTGACGCTGACCGGTTTGGGCCGGGCGGGGGGGTTTGGGGGGGGGGGGGCGAGGACACAAGTTTGACTTTAACCCTTGCAATGCTGGGTTGGGTTGGGTTGTGCCGCGTATTAATCGCAGCTGAGTAACTCGGCCCTAGTGTCAGGGCCAACACAGGTGCAGCCAGTTTGGGTAGGACAGCTCGAGATGCCCGCTATTTTCAGCCGGTGTTTTGCCCGGGAATAAGCCGATTCGCTTTGCTGCTGGCTGGGATAAATACTACCCGCGATCTCTTACCCTGCGAGTGACTCATGGTGGCTTCAATTTTTGGAGGCGCGGTGGTGGCGAAACCTGTCCCCCCACCAGAGCAGGCGCTAGTGCTTGCTTTGTGGTAACCCCCTTTCATACCAAGCCTCGTCCACCGCCAGCCCTACACCCAAGTCGGTTGACCCGGGCACCGTGTGGGACGCTTCCCACTCAGCTCTCCGCCGCCCTCTAAAAAGAAACCCATGTGCTGCAGCGGCGCAATACAACCCCAGCTTTTGAACGACGCAAGTAGCGCTCCTGGGTCTCTGTGATTTGGGGCTGGAGCTAATGTATTGCTTTCCCGTTTCGCCCCTGGGGGGGGGGGGGCAGGCAAAATTCCGTTATTTTACAATGCAGCCCTGCGTACAGAGGGAAATTAGGCAGAGACACGGGCTGGGCAAGGCTGAGCTCATGCCCTTTCTCGAGGGGATTTAGCCTCAGTTGCTTTCTGGTAACTTTGCAAAAGGAGGGCCAAGACTCTTCCTGCCTCACCAGCGGTGATTGACTCTGGCTCGGCCCGCTGCTTGTTGGGTTTAAAGCTCCGAGGGGACGTAGCCCGGCTGCAGAGTATTGGTCTAGTCTCAGTCACCCAGCGCGCCTGCCGGCAAAGGCGTGTGAAAATGACCCTCCAGGCTCCACGCAGTGTGCGCGGAGCGAGAGCTTCCTGCTGCGCATCTGACCGGCTCCACACCCGGCTCCTGGGAAAGACGAGAGGATGGGCCTTTGCATTTGAAAATATTTTATTTGAATAGTAAATAGTGAAACAGTTCTATCGAAGCAGTCTATAAATAGCTAACAGTTAAGAAAATAATGTGTGTAGAAAAAAGATTGCATCTAAAAGTGAGAGCTGTCGCTTGTCCGAGGGCTGTCTACGCCCCTGGAGCAGGATCAAATGGTTCAGATCGGGTGTTAGTCTAGTATAAAAGTTAAAACCTTTGAGCAGATCCCTTTAGAACAAGATCTTCTAAATGCACAGTGAAATGGCAGGAAAGGAGAGGGGAAAAGCGCATTAAAATATTACCGATCAAATAATATCAATCTTCATAATTAATATAAATAAATAAAGAATAAATAATTACTCAAATCAACATATACATATAGGCAGCTCGTGCTTCTACCTCACTAAGGGAAAAAACGATCCAAAAAAAGTTGGCAGGTCATATTTAAGGCAATTTCTACAGCATTTTCTGGAGACCATCCACAGTAGACTCAAGGCATTTGTGGCACTACTAAAGAAACCCACAGTAAGCAGTTTCATTTGTTCACATTTAAAAAAACTCAAAGAAAAAAGGTAAAGCCAGATTCCAGCGATTCACAAGCCATAGTAAAGCTAATCGTGGGGAAATTCAGTGTACAGCCTGTGAAAGGTAAAGGCAATTCTTCGGGCTCGGGAAGGAATGACCCCCACCCCAGGCTAGGGACAGGAGACGGGATGGATCGCAGAGGGGCTGCTGCGGCGAGGGAGGCAGAGGAGTCGCCCCCGAGGAGACCCTGGCACGGCACGGCACGGCCCGAATGTTTTGGTGTCACCCTCCACCCCCCACTATAAATAAACCCGGGAGGGGCTGGACCCTGGCACGGCCCAGGGGTTTTGGGGTCACTCCCCCACATAAGTAAACCCGGGAGCGGGGGCCGACCCCTGGCACTGCACGGCCCGGGTGTTTTGGTGTCATCCCCCAATCAATAACCCGGGGGCCGGCCCGGCCCGGCGCCTCGCTGTCCGGGAAGGCACGGCGGCGGCGGCGGCGGCCTAGCAAGCGGGGCGCACGGGCAGCTGCAGCAGGACGACCTGGCGGTTCTCCGAGGGGTGGCACTTGTTGATGTGGCGGGTGAGGCCGGGCGAGCTGTAGAAGGAGGCCGGGCAGTACTTGCAGGGGAAGAGCTGGGCCGCGTGCAGCAGCCGCACGTGCCGCTCCTGGCCGCCCTTGCTGGGGAAGCTCTCGCCGCACACAGGGCACGCGTGGCCGCCCTCGGGGCCGGGACCCTCCTCGTGGCCCAGGCGGTGCTTGCGGAGGTAGGCCTGGCGGCGGAAGCGGCGGCCGCAGGTGGCGCACTCATACAGCCCCTCCTCCGAGCCAGCCGGGCTGGGCGTGTCCCGCTCGCTGCTGCTGCCGCCGGTGCTGGCGGGCTCCTTGGGCCCGGAGCCGGGCGGCTCCTCGCGGGCGGGCCCGGGCGGCGGGCGCGGCTTGTGCCAGCGGCGATGCGAGGCCAGGTTGGCCGGGCAGCTGAAGGCCTTGTCGCACTCCGGGCAGCGGTACTCCACGCGCACGATGCGCGAGCACTTGTGCTGGGCCAGGCCGGGCGGGTCGGCGAACTCCTCCCGGCACAGCTGGCACACGAAGGCGCCCAGTGCCCGGCCCGGTCGCGGAGGCTCCACCGGCCCCTCCTTGATGCGCAGCCCCAGCACGGGCGAGGTGGTCACCTCGTCCTCGAAGTGCAGCCGCCGGGCGGCCTTGGCTTTCTTGGCGGCCGGCGCCTTGGGCTTGGCCGGGGGACGGCGGCCGTCGGGCTGGCGTGGGGAGGCGGAGGCGGCCCAGAGCTGCAGCTCGGCCGGGGCGAAGAGCAGCGGGTCCAGCGTGGCGGGCACTGCCGGCGCCGGGAAGGACTCGGCGGAGACGGGCGAGCCCAGGTTGAAGCCGCGTTCCAGGGACTTGCGCTCGTGCTCCTGGCTGACCGGCCGCGTGGGGCTGTACAGCGCCTGGCACGCCGCCTCGGGGGTGCCGAACTGCAGCGGCGACTCGCGGGGCGCGGCGGGGTCCGGCCCGGGCGAGAGGGGCGGGGAGTAGCGCGGCCGGCCGCCGGCGAAGAGCAACAGCTCGGCCTCGCCCTCTTGGCCGCAGCGGACGCGGTAGGAGAGCGGCGTGGCCCGCCGGCTCCTCTTCACCAGGAAGCCGCGGGGCATCTTCGGCGGCGGGCGGGGGGAGGCACGTGTGGGGCGGCGGGCTCGGGCTTGCTCAGGCTCGGCTTCCTGCGCCCATCCGGCTCGGCGCTGCGCCTCCCCGCCCCCCCAGCCCTGGCTGCGGTGGGCGCCCGGCAAATATCCGTCCCGTCTGGCCCTACTCGCCTCGCCGCCCTCTTTTTAAGGGGAGAGGGTGTCATTGTTCGAGCCTCCTGCCCCTCCCCGAGCCAATCAGCGCTGCCTGCCGCTCCCGGGGATGCGGCGTGTGGGAGGGCGAGCGCCGCAGAAAGGGGCAGGGACAGCGGGGTCGCTGGCTAGGTGCAGCCGCGGAGGTACCTGAGGGGTTTCGCTGGCCTCCCGCCGCCCCCCTTCTGGCCCCCGCTTACTTCTGGCCCCTCCTGGCTAGAGGCACACGCCTGGCCCCTCCTCTTTTCACGGTCTGATGGGTTTCTATAGGCAGGCACACGCGCCTGGGCTTTGTGCGGCTCCTCCGGGGGGCACGGATCTGCCAAATGGACATGTCCATCAGCATGACAATGAGCTGCCTCCGATCGGGGGGATTACCCGCGGGTCTGGAGCAAAATAGCAACAAAGGAGAATGGTCAGAGATGTGTCAGGAGGGTTCAATCTGCAAACGGATGGGGGAGAGGAGAAAGAAAATGTAGGGCTGAATTGTTTAAAACGCTCCCGCCCCAACGAAAGGCTGAAACGGTGCTGGGGTGGGGGGTGGCAGTGTGAACAAAACATTTTTTAGGCGCTTGCCACTGGAGGCTGAAAATCAGGGCTGCCGGGGGAAGCGATGGGAAGCCATTTCGAGCGGAAACGCACAAGGCCGCTCACTGGAGACAGAGGCGCTCCGAAAAGCCAACCCTGCCCTGGCCACGGTCTCTCGTGGAAGTTGTGGCCTTAAATACACCGTTTATCAGGAAAACAAAGTGTTGATTTTGATGCATTTGGAAGTTTAACAGACTGGGGACGGAGGGGGGCCTGACTTTGGCAGGCGGGGGCTTTAATTACCACAGAAAAAATAAACAAAAGTTCCCGTGATTGCGTTTGCTCCTTTTGGTAAAAGTCCCTCCGTCCCTTTGCACGGTGCGGCCAGCTCGCTGTTGTTTATTAAAATCAGACCGCACCAGAGTGGCTCACACTGCGGGCAAATATTTGTTCTCCATGCTGACAAACTTCTTTTAAATGATGCTTTGCGGCCTCATGCATTTTAATTCAGTTGGTGCATTTTGTCTGCTGTTTGACATCAGATGCTAAATCAAGGGGTCTAATCAAGTAGCTAAAAAATAAAGAAAGGGTCTGTCTGTCTCTACCCAGGCGCTTCCCAAAGCCTCACCCCCTTCACCTTTGTGAAGGAAATTAACCTCTCTCTATTGAAGGCGAACCGCAGCCAATCTGGACGAGAAAGAGGCGCGTGCTGCGAGGTTGGGGGGGAGAGTAGGGGGGGGGCGCGAAATCTGTCCACCAAGACAAGGGGCACAAGAGCCCCCGCCATCAGCAAAAGTCATAAGAGCGAAAAAACAAACAAACGCCACCAGTCCCCCGCCGTCCCTCCCTGCCGGCCGCTGCACCGGGACGCACGACGCGTTCGCCCCCTAACACTCGCCGTCTTTCTCCAGGGTGCGCAAGGAAAGCCGTGGCTCAGCGCCTCGGTCAGTAAGACCTGTTACGTGGCCTGGGATAAAACCTCCCCAGAGCTGCTGGCCCTTTAATCTGGTCTAGAGTAAGACGTAGGAGCGAGATAAAAGAGTGGCAATGACCCCCCCCCGAAATGGCTCGAAAGACATCCAGCCTACGCCAGGCTTTCGGTGTGAGACCTGGGTCTGCTGCTGAACGGAGCGCAGGTATCAATCGCCCGCCGTACCCCACCGCTGAAGGGCTGGAGTTTGCGCGTAGGTTATCTATTGCCGTCGCTTGCGCAGGGTCAGGATTATGGATAAAATGATTTTCTGGTCGGCAACGCGTGTGCCTGTGCCCTGCTGTCACGGTAATAAAGGTATGTTAAGCACCTGCCTGGCCGCAGGATCGGGGCCCTAAGGTAACTCTGAAACAAGCGCCCAAGCTAGACAGTAGCGCAACCATTCCCAGCCATTCGTTAGTAGGCAAATCCGCGTGTCCAGAGAGACCACCGTGAAAACCCGAGCCAGTGACTTATGTGCCCATGCTTGTCTGCCCCTTCTCCCAACACACCAGCCGCACAGTGGATCTACTGGAACCATTTTTTTCTGTTGCCAGTACAGCAACCAGTCCAGACAAGCCGGCTAATCCAATGCAAACAATTCACTAGCCCTCGCTGCTGTAACTACAGAGCCCCCCCTTTACTTGCTTCGATTTTTATATTACTAGGCAGATCCCATCTTGGCTACTTTTGGAGCTGCGCCGACTTTTCTCTGTCCCCTGCCCTAGACAGCCGAGGAATATAGGCACTCTTTTCCATTTAAAAAATGATACAATGGATAAGGAAAGTGCATAAGCTTAAAAAAGCTAAATGTGAAAGCAGCAAAAGAAAAAACCCGGCTGTAGGCGCAGAGAATTCAAACACTGCTATGAATTAACCCAGGGGAATCTATTGAAACCTATTGAGATACTTAGATTCAAAGGATCCGTTGCTTTTTGTTGTTTTGCTCGCCCCAGTCAGCTGAAAAAAAAAGCCCGTGCTTTCAGACGTGCACGGTAAAGATTAATTGAAACTTGAAAGGTACAAGTATTCTAAACTATTTTTCACAACAACAGCGTGGAAAAAAATGTTGGGGCGGGAGGAGGGACCCGTCTTTAAAAGCAGGTGCAGCAGTTTGCATCAATCTGACAGTTGGCGCGGCTGTGGGACTGTACAGAGCGATGCTGCTTCTGCAGAGACAGCCCCCACCCCCCCACACAACCGCTTGGACTGCACCCCGACGACATTTTAGCCGGGCGCGCCTTCGGGGCACGGTCTGGGGCCTCCTTTGTGTGTGGACGGCACGCGCTGCGTTGGCGGCGGGCCCCGCTGCAATAGGAACGAAGGCGAACAACCGACTGTAATAATGACTTGAGCACCGATCTGGGGAAAGGCTCTGTCTGGTCAGCTGTAATAAACGGGTCTTTTTACAAATCCAGAGTATTAATTAGCTGAAACGACAGCGCATCCGCCCCGGCACCCCCCCCCCCCCCCCCCCCCCCCCCGCCCCGCATTACAACCCACCGTCTTTGCTCCAAGGCCCCCCACCCGAGCAAGATGAGGCCACCGGCATATGTGGGAATTTGCACGGGGACTGTTGCAAGCGGGATCCCTGTCATCTTCTATTGAGTTGTTGGCTGACACGGGCCTGGCCTGAGTGACTCAGAGCCGGGCTGGGGTAAAGCGAGCCCCTCCTGACTCACTTCAGCGCCACAAAAAGTGGCAACTTTCTCTTTGAGTGGGTGCTGGCTTTCCCTCGCGCCCTTTCCTCTGTGGCGCGCCGGGCTCCCAAGTGAGTTGCAGCCACTCACACCTGCCTAGGCTTTTCTTTTTGGCCCGGCTTAGCTGGGGAGACAAGTTCCTCCCGGGCCCTGATTGTCCCGGCCCGGAGCGAGCCAGGAGAAGCGGGCTAAGGCATACACTGCTTTGAATATTGCATCGAGCGTAACGACGCGAGCAGCTGAGCGGGTTGGTTTGTCCCGCCCGGTTTTGCAATCCCCCGTTGAATCCACCTTGCTGGGCAGAGAGGCGCACACAGGCGGGAGAAGCGTGCGGCCGGGTGGCTGGAGCAGGAGGCCGGCGTTTGCAGGAATTAGCGGTTGTTGTGTCTGTCTGCGGGCCACGCGAGGGACACGCGAATCCCTCGGCCCGCTGCCTTCCATTCACCTTCCCCCACTGCCTTTGTTCCGCAGATTAGCATAAAGCTGCCATGGATCTCCCGTTTAAATAATTACGCACAAAGCCTGGCACATGAAAGCGAGAGAAAACAAGAGCGAGCCCACGAGGCCGCCCCGTTTCAAGCAGCGAGCGGAAGAAAACCAGCTGAAGTATTTGCCAGCGCTCGCGCTTCAAGTCCCCCCACCCCGGCCAGTGCTGGGCTCCGCTTTTGGGGGGCCGCGCTTTCACTGCGCGGAGGAGTGTGCGCGTATTTGCGCGCTGTTTAAGGCAATCGAGGACCCAGCAGGTCTGGCCACCCAAAGGGAAGGGAAGTTTGTGTGTCCAGCCCGAGGTGGTGAATTGCTCAGGAGGAGACTGACCAGAACAGGCCTCCAATGGCGCTTGCTCCAGGCCCGGCACGACAGCGCTGTTACCTTGCAATCGTGCCACACGGCAATCCGGCCTTGATTTCCTCTAGCCGCCCCCGGGCCGTGTCCTGACCCGAGGGGCCTATCCTGCAAGGATAAAGGGAGAATCACTGAGCTTCGCCTCCAACCAGCCCCGCGCTGGCCAGGGGCTGCCCCGAGTCGCGCGCTCTCCCGGCCTGCGGGGGGGGGGGGGGGGTCATTTTATTTGTCTAGCGCCCGTGATCGTGTTTGCTCAGCGATGTGTTTCCCGGCCTCCTCCCTGGCTCGTGGGGGAGGCAAGGCTGGATTTGTGTCTGCTCTCATTAGCATACAGCTGCAGGTTACTCCTCCCCGCAGACACGCTCGAGCCGGCCTCATCCTCGCTCAGCCCAGCCAGCCAACAAGGAGCGGGGCGCCAACACGTGTTTGACCTCCGCCGCCCGTATGTGCGCGGACAGAGCCGGGCGCGCTGGGGTCGCGCCAGCCGCTTAGCACGAGTCAAGGGGGCCGCGCTGCATGCCTGGAAATAGTCCGGCTCCAGCAGAGCCCCCGGCCCCTGCCCGCAGCTGGCCTCCGCGTCCTCCCACGTGTGGGGCGTTTGGCGCGCCTGTCCCCACGGCCGGACACAGCCGTGCGGGGAGAGACGCCCACGTGCCCGAGCAGTGCCCCGCAAAGACGAGCCTGCTGCCCCCGGCCTCCTTGGGACCAACCAGGAAAACACCGGCTCTCGCGCCTCGAGGGGAGGTTTTTGCGCAGCTCGGGCGCGTGGCGGCGAGGGGGAGGCGCAGCGCTTCCCCACCCCTCGCGGAAACCGGCCCAGCCCCCGCCAACAGAGGCGGCCGGGCCGGGGGCTCCCTCAGCCCAGCCCGGCGGTGCCCCGCTCGGCGGCTTTAACGGGCGCCAACTCGCCCGCCGACGCACCGAGTCTGCATCGCCCCCGTCCGCTCCACCCCAGCGAACCCTGCAGCCCCGCGCAGACGGGGGGAACAGGCCGCCCCGCACGGCCCCCGGGACACGCTGCACCTGCGGCCGGCGCTGCCTGGCCCCGCGCGCCGCTGCCTTTGGCTTCGCCTTTCCCGCCTTGGGCGCTCGCCGCCCGATTGGCTGGCCGTGTAGCGAAGCGCGGCGGCCATTGGTCGGCGGGTTGCCGGGGCCCCTCTCGCGAGAGGTGCCTTCTGGCCGGCACGAGGCCGCGGCGCGGGCAATGAGCAAGGCAGCCCCCATCTGCACCCGCCCCTCCCCGAGCCGGGCCAAATAAGCAGGCGCGAGGCGTGCCCGGTTGCAGCGGGCTTTTATTGTGCAGCCCCGGGCCGTGGCGGGAGCTAAACCACCCCCGGCCAGGCGTACATGGGCAGGTGGTAGCTGTTGTAGTGCAGGTAGCCGAGGATGCTGGCCTCCACCCGCCGCCGGCAGACGCTTTGCTGGAAGGCGCGTTTCAGGTACTGCTTTGGCCTCTCGGGAAGAGTCAGCTCACCCTCCACCAGCTGGCGAACCAGCTGCTCCAAGGACTGGAGACCGCCCGCCTGCGAAGAGAGGCACAGATCGGCACGGCCCCGGAGAAACGCTCTCTATGCGCTGGGCCCCACTGCCGGCAGCCCACGGGCTGGGGCAGGCTGAGCCGAGCCTGTGACTTACACTTCCCTGCTGCTATTTTCCGCCCACGCTGGACGATCCCCTTCTTCAAGGGTCTGATTTTCTCCCACCAAGGCTCATGCAATAAATAAACAAACTGCAATGGTTTGTACAGCTGGATGGACCTAGGGCAGCGACGGGTTTCTCGCTTTGGAGATGGTAGGTGGCTGGTTTGAGGCAGCTTGCTTTCTCCCTCCAGGCTGGCCAGTCAAGACCCTGGCAACAACCAGGGAGACAGGAGCCAGCTGGTCGCCACATTCCTGGGATGACAAAGGGGGAGCCTGGTGGCAATGGTTGGGGAGTGCAGTGCAGGGATTATCATACTATGGCAGTGGAGCGTCACTGGACCTATGGCTCCAGGGACATTTCGATAAGACCATAAATTCAAATTTTAATCCGTTTTAAATTGATTTTCTGGCATAAAATTATTAGTCTTTAGAAGTGCCTTGTTTGTTTTGCTGAACTAGACTACAACGGCTACCAGGCTGGAGCTTGTCAGGTGTGTAAGGTTCTCTATGATGTGTATAGACACATATAATGTGTATAAAGCCTGACAAATGTCTTGGGCAAGAAACTATTTTAGTGTTTGAACTTAGAAACTGAATTTCCAAACACATTTTTGATGTTTAGAGAAGTTTATATTTTTCAAACGTCAAATCTGCAAGCAACATGCCCTAATTTTCCAATCAACCCCAGCTGCCATCTGAAAAGCAGACTAGTAGTTCTTATTGAGGACAAGTGCCTTTGCTTGAAAAGCTCTCACTGTACAATTGTCTACTAATACTTTAACAGCTGAGGCTAGATTTGCAAAAGGACTCAGGTGCCCAAATCCGAGAATCTGGCCCACTGGCAATCACCAAATTCCTACTCAATTACCACTGAACTTTGTAAGACCCTAAATTCACTCCGTGCCTAAAATTCTGCAGGAACAGTTAGGTATGTTTCTCCTGTACATGCGCACAACAACCCTTCTCTAGGTATCTGGAAATTTAAGTCCCAGAGCAATGTGCAAATTAGGAGAAGTTAAGTGTTCCTCTGCTTAACTTGCAGATGGGACCAGATCTGGATAGCATACTAAGAACTTGCTTACTAGATCAGGCACTTATAGACAAGCTTACACAAAAACACTTGCAAGGTATGCCTACACTGGAGGCTCTGTTAAATCGACTTAACCAAGGTTGACTTTAAGTCAACCTAAAGTCGAGTCCCCTCTCCACTGATGGAAATGTCTGCCATATAGTGGGTGAGTTCCCAAGCCACTGTGCTAGGGCAGTTTTTCTCAACCTTTTTGATACCGGGGACCAGCTTCCTGTACTGTGCCAGGGAGATCTCAGGTGCTGTTCCATGGACCAGTCCTTAAGAAACACTGTGCTATGGAAAAACAAACAAGGAGTCCTGTGGAGCTTTTAAAGACTAACAATTTATTTATCACATGAGCTTTCATGGAATAGCTTGCACAATCAGCATAGATGATTAATTCCAAGAGAGGATTTGCAGCTGAGAATCCTGAGCAGAAGGAGATGTCTCTCTGGATTTAGGGGCTGAATTTCTTTAGAATTAGGACACACCCCTTTCCCAGGCATCTCCCATTGGCTAATTTAGCCAGGAGCCACCCACCATGCTGGCTTTTGTAAAGCCATTCAGAGGTGCTTTCTTCCTCTATTCATAAGAATTCTAGATGCCAAACACAGGCTTTATGAATCCCAATGATTTTCTAGCAGCCCTTAATGTAGCAATACTCAACATCGCCATGTCTCAGCTTTTTTGTGAATCTAGCCCTGAAAGGAGGTGCAAAAATCCAGCTCTTATCTAAATGTCTGCATAGCTGGAGAGCCACATGTGGAAGTAAATACATGTTTGGGATCCTACAAAACAGGTAAGTGTTCAAAGTATGATCAGTCAGCTTTTGAAGATGATCATCCTGTGCAAGAGATTCATCAAATAAATACACTATTATGGTTGAAACTTTACACACACAAGTTCACAGACATGGTACCCATACAATGATGCTAACTTAGTTCCTATATGTGTCTTAGTTTCTCTTGCTGTATGTCTTGTTAAGTTCTGTCTTAATGTAAGTAAATGAGTTCCATTTACAGTGAAAACCATAACTTAAAATTTCTGACATGTACATTGACATTTTCACTATATCAATGGTCTTTAAACATTCTCACATATTATATTACTTATTTTTTTCATTTGATTGCACTTTTATTTGTATGCCCTAGTCAACTGGAATATGAGCAACAGATAGTAAAAGTTCTGCTCCTCCTACTCCCTAATTATGTAAAAAAATTTAAAGACACTTTCAGTATATTTCAAGTATGCAGTAGGTATATATTACGCACTCAACAGCATGCTCAGTACTATATGAACACACATATTTACTAAACCTATTGTTTCTAAAAATCAGTGGGAAGGGGATTAGAATAAAAATAGACAAAGGGTATGCCATATATGCATTGGCCTTGCCCCCTCAGATATAGGGCCTGATCCTCTAATCCCTTTCTCATGTGACCAATCCTGACTCATGGGAATAGTTCCAAAAGGTAGGGGGGGAGGGGTGTGTGTGTGTGTCAGAACTACTCCCATAAGAGACAGGTTGCATGCCTGAGTCTGTACTACTGACATATGTAAGACACCATTTCCAGGCTCTCTATAAACAATAACAGACACCACATACATGATAGTTCACATTACAATATGTGAAGGCAGAAAACTGCTAACCACCTGACAATTTTTTGCTTAGAATTTCATACTGTGTTTCTTTACAAGTTGCTTTCAAGAAAATCTAAAAAATAATACTTTTTAGCTAGCTTTAGACTGTGGAAAAAAGTTCTGTTTAGAGACAATTATATGTACACAATTCTGTGTCCTTCGGGGCTGATCCAAAATCCACTGAATCAAGCGAGAGCCTGTTCAGTGATTTCAATGGGCTTTGGGTCAGACACTTAGGCTATGTCTACACTAGGAAAAGTTAGGTCGACTTTGTTAAGTCGACCTAAAGTCAACCTTATTAGGTCAATTTAACAAAGTGCTTTCCCTTAACTGGGACTTAGTCATTCGACCTAATTTTCCTTAGCTCGACCTAAGAAAGTGGACTTATGGGTCCACACTGGGCTTTGGTCGACCTAAGGAAGGGTTAGGTTGACCTAAGGAGGCTTAGTTTGACCTAATGAGTGGTCCTTACTAAGTTGACCTAAGCTTTCATTAGGTTGACTTAAGGATTTTCTTAAGTCGACCTAATGAGAGCCTAGTGTGGACAGGGCTTAAGTTAGGTCGACTTAAGCCTCCTTAAGTCGACCTAACTTGCCAGTGTAGACATAGCCTTAGGGTGCATCTACACTTACAAGTAAACTATTCCATGTCCACACTGGGCTTTCCTTAAGTCAGTTTAACTTTTTCTTAAGTCGCCTTAAGGAAATGCTTAAAGTCGACTTAACACCTCGTTTTAGGTCAACTTAACGCTTAAGTCGACCTTATTAAGTCGACTTAAGCCAGTGTGGACAGGGATTAGTACCTAAATCGACCTCATTAAGTCGACTTAAAGTGTTAAATTGACTTAAGTTTGAAAAGGGGCTATGTCTACACTAGAAAAGTTAAGTTGACTTTTGTTGTCGACTTTAAGTCGACTTAAAGTCGACCTTATTGACTTAATAAAGTTGACTTAACTTTTCTAGTTTAGACATAGCCTTAGAGAGTTAAAAGAGACAAATTATGGGGAATTTATGCTCAGGTCTACGGTGCAAAATCTAAGGATGTAAATGATATTAGTAAATGCCTTGATTTCTCCCTATATTTGGGAATTTCATCAATCACTGAAAAGCCATTTGGTGTTACTTTATCAACTATGTAACTTGTTCCTATAGGCACTTATAGAAAGATTTACATCTCATAGGATCTGACATTTTAGGATGATATATATAGGGCTTTTATATCATTAACAGAAAAATCAACAAAACTGTATGGAAAGCCATTTATCTAAAGGAATGGGATTTCTAGCCTCAGTGCCAAGTTTGTGCTAAATCACATAAGATAAGTGGTATAAAAATGTTGCATAAGAAAATGGAGCAACTTAATGAAAAACCTTTCCAGCAACTTTTGAGATTTCTAAAAATTACTAAAATGAGCAATGTCCACTGTTTACTGAATCCCCATTATGCTGCATGAAGCCTATGTCTGTTTAGGTTTTCCAAAGTGAGTAATTAAACAGACAAAAGTGAAACTTTAAGCACCAGATGGGAGCAAAAACCCTAAGTGCTCACAGTAACAAATTACTCCAATAATAAAATGCACTTGCTAGTCATTTTTCTTACCTGGCTGGATATTAGGATTTGGCGCAGGTCCTTCTTAAGATCAATAAACCGATCGTGATAGATGGCCATGGACCAAGGTTCCCTGAAATAGCTAGTTAAAAAAGAAGAAATTTAGTTATCCAGTGAACCCCTCATTAACCACTAATAAAGTATTTACCTGCTTTTTTGCTTTTATAAATTACAGTTCTGGACCCATCATGATCGTTTGTTCATAAAATGCCTCCCGTAACAGCCTGGTCAATCAATTCTTTTAATGGATGTTCCTGATGTACAGCCAGCTTCAGTAATTACATTTAAAGTGGCTTAATTCAGAGCTGTGGCAAGACCCGGTGAAGAATCCTGATTTTATCAGAATTTAAAAGCCTGAAGACCTGTAAAGAACGGTGTCTCCATTATCTGTCCTCATTTGAGAAAAGCAGATTGTAGGATTAACTGAACTCCTGCATAAACAAATTAAATTTGTGTAGACAATGACACAAATGTTGTTCATCATTAAGGTTTCTGGATTAATAAAGGCCAGAAAAACAGGCCACCGCCGTGTTGCAATATGTTCTTTCCACTAGTGCACTGAAGCTAAATTGAATCTATTCAGTGAGGAATTATCTTAACATTTATATGATATCCACTGACGGAAAGCATTCATTACACTTTTTTTCTGTGAAAAGTTAGAAAAATCTAAGTATCTATTTATTGTAAGGACATAATGAGATGTATAACTAGATACTGTAAATGCAGCTAGAGGTAACTGGCTGACAAAGAAAATCACTGTTTATTTCCTATGTAATGAAAAATAATTGTGGTGGTGTCAATAATCTGTAGATTACACGAGGCATATTCTCTGCTTTACGTGCGTGCGCAATTCTCATTAATGTTAATGGGAGTTAAAAAGACCCACTGATGAAAGAACAGAACCAGAAGACCCAACGTCACTTAATAAACTAAGTATCAGATAAATAGGGCCTGATGCTGCAAATACTTATGCAAAGTGTTAACTTTGCTCACATCAGTCATCTCACTGAAATGAAGTCTAACGAAGGGTGTAAAGTTAAGCATATGCATGTCTGCAAGACAGGGGCCACAGTCCTTAAACGTGAGTTGTGTCACTGGACGTTTGTCACATCAGTGGGATTCAGATCCTGAATAAGCAATACTGCATGTGTAACTCTGTCCTTTAAGTGAATTTCTAGATTTAAAAAACCCTCAAATTACATAATTTTAATGATAACTGCCACAGAAAACCAGCATTGATTGCTTTTGAAAAGGGAGTCAACCTTTTATAAATGTTGAATTGTGAGATTTCCTATCAGCAACTTTTCTATGAATAAAAACTTTATTAATGAATCAACCAACACCACACAGCATTTAACTCATAGAGCTGTATCAATTCTTCACCATATCCATCTACTTTTATGTTATACCCCCATTGCCTTCCCACCACTTGTTTGCTTCTTTAGATAGTAAACCCTATGAGACAGCATTTTTCTCTGTTGTGTTTGCAGGGCCGGATTAACAAAGGGGCCTTACGGGGCTGCAACCCCAAGCTCAAGGGGGCTCCGCCGCCTCGAGTCCTGCAAAAATTAATGGGGTACTTTACAGTCCAAGTGTCATATCACAATTGGGGCAGGCTGGTCTGCTGGACCCCAGTGCTGTCCCACCCACCACGGCTGGTCAGTCTGGGACCTGGGCCCCCTAGCGCCAGCCAGGTCCCAGCAACAGTCTGTCCCATCCCCATGACTGGGTGGTCTGCAATTCCAGCTCTCCCCCCGCCCTCTCCCCCAGTGCTGGCTGAGTGCTGGTCTGCCCTGCACTGCTGGTAGGCATGCCCAAGTACTGCCCTGCCCCCATGCTGGGTGCCACCACGGGGAGAGGGGGGGCACAAAAGTTAACAGCCCTGGGTTCCCAGGAGCCTTAATCCAGCCCTGTGTGTTTGTACAGCACCCAGTACAATAAGATCCAAACACAATAAAGGATGTTTTCACAATATGAATATTTACTGCCACTGGTACTCATTTTGACAGATATAAGGAGCATCTTGCGGTACACGGCTAGCATGTTACCAAGACTGATTTCATCTCTGTATTTGAGTAGGAAATCTCCGAAAAGCTGAACTGAGCTTTAAGAGCCACTTTTAAAAATCTACTTTAAAATGCATTTATCATATCAAAAGAAAGAAAAAAAGAAATTTCCCAAAAGATTTAAATAACTAATCTAAAAAACCAACAAACACATTTCACTTAATGCCAACACTTAGACAGCAAAGCAAGATAGGAAGGGCACAGAAAAGATACCCCAAGATAATAAAGGATGCTCACATTACACTAACACATACCACCAAATCCAAGTCCCTGGAGCCAAATGTTTTCCTGTATTTTCACTGGCCTCTTAAATTTTAGTTCTGCAATTACTACTGGTCAATCTGTTTTATCAGAGAAACATATACTGAACGAGAAATAGATTATAATAATCTGAATACAGACATGGGAGTCTGGAATTCTCAAGTTTTAATTCTGGCCCTGACACTGATTTTATCTTGTGATTAAGCCTATCATTTTAACCTGCCTGTATGAAATTGCTTTCCTGCCTCACCGAGATGTTATGAGGATTAAATGATGTTTGTACCATGCTTTGAGGATACTGAGTAATACTATTATTACCAGATCAGCTGAAAACTACATCCTCAGGTACTCATACTTTTACGGTTCATCTCAGCGTTCCCATATTCGGGAGCGTAAGGCTTGACATTTTTCACCAACCTGCAGTATTTGGCTCAAATAAAAGTGCATTTACTCTGGAAGTGGACAATTTCTTGTCTATATTTTCAAGCCTGGTTGGAATTACCAATAGCCAGCTCTTTAATACAAAATGTCCTTTACCTCATTAAAAATGAAGAAATGCAACTAACGAGTGTTTTCCTGTATAAGCAATTCTCTTCCCTCTCTGACAGTGCATGTTAATCTTTAAGACAGAATCACCTTTCTAATAACCATATTTAGATTTACTCTCTCAAGAAACACCACATGTTCCATTAAAGTGAAGTTTAATAATGAAAAAAATACAACTGAAGCCAAATCAACAAGTTGACTTTCTGAGACTCATTTCAAATTTTATTACCACTTCAACAGTCGTCCCTAAGGGCAAGCTGTAGAAGGCTTGAAAGTATAATGCTCTTCAGTGTACAAGATGAACCTGGCATGCTACCAATAGTGGCTCAGGGGCTCCTCAACTACCATGAGAACAGCATCTGCCACTTGTGTTTGCGCCATTTAGTCTTTCATAACCTGCCAAAATGATCAAGCTAAATATGTACAATATGACAATGTTTGCCAGGGGCATTATAGATTTTAAAACTTGGTCACTTCTTACCAGGGATCCCCTGCTGGTAGACTTTTATATCTACAGACGCTATCACTGAAAGGCATTTGTAACTAGATGGGGTGAAATGGTCTCCTTTTGAAGACAATATGCGACATCCTTTTTGTTGCTAGGAAGCTGTTCTCTCCTTTCATTGACAAACAATATATAAAGTCTTTTCTCCCTCATCCGTGATGTGTACCATATACTAGATGAAGGGGGGAAAAAATAAAACTATCTAGGGGCATCCTATGCAAAAGAAGCTGTTTTTTGTTTGTTTTTTAAATTTAAAGGGGGCACAGGATAAAAATAAGCAGAGACAGTTGACCAGCCCTGGGAAATTAAAATGTGGTACCTCTGAAATCTGCATGTAAATGGATTCCAATCCAAAACCCATCTATTTTTATTCCTCAGACTTTTATTTAATTTACTGCTATCCCTCGCTTTCAGAGGACAATGCTTTTCTGTGTGAAAGCTGATTATGAAGCAGCAGTACTCTAAAAAAAAAAAAAAAAGCCAGGAGAACATCACCTTGCCGCCTATCTACACTTGCACCATATACATCATCCAAGACTTCAGATCTTTCCTTGGCTGTGGGTATGTAAAAAAAAAACCCTGAAGACTCTGAAAGTTGTGACACGCTTTTATGCTGATAATGCCAAGCTCAGCATCCACAACAAGAAATCATGAAAGAAATAATTAAACGGTTAAAGAGAACTTACTTTACCACATCAAAAAAGGCCCATGACATCTGAGTAATGGATAATAGTACCGAGTGATGAAAAAGAGAATAGGACTACGGATCTCTTGACAGAGCCTACATTCTGCCAGGCACACGTTATTAGTCAGTTAGGCACACTCCTATAAAGGAACAGAGACATAACACTCTTTTTTACTGCTCTCTGCAGCACTGAAAGCTGAGTCCCCCTTTCAGGAAAATGAAACCCATCACACATCCCCCATCAATCCCACCATGTATTGTTAAAGATCTATCTAAAATGAGCACTCAGACAGAGTAGACTGGATTCTTGGGCCACGAGATGTTGTTTGAAGAAGGATTGTAAGAAGAGATGGGATCCACCTAATGAAGAGGGGGAAGAGCAACATAAAAGACAGGCTTGCTAACCTAGGGTGCGTCTATACTTGTAAATTAAGTCGACTTAATTTACCCTGCGTCTACACTACAGTTTCCTTAAGTCGACTTAAGCAAGTTGCTTAAGTCAACTTAAGGAAAATAAAGTCGACAATGAAAATTAAGCTGACTTTATTAAACCTCATTTTAGTTCGACTTAAGCCTAAAGTCGACTTTTTAAAGTCGATTTAGGCCAGTGTAGACCTGGAGTAGCCCTAAGTTGACTTAGGGCTACTCCAGGACTCCACCACTGCCCTCCCTGCAGTGTACAATGGGGCAAAGGCTGAGCCCCCTGGCACTGGGCAAGGGGTGCCCCCTCTGCCCCCGTGGACCTGCCCTAGGTCCCCCTAGCCCCTAGAAGTTGACCTAGGCATCCAGTGTGGACGCTCTAGGTCAACTTTCTAAGTTCCTCCCGAAGTCGACTTTAAATTTAGGTGTAGACATGCTAAGTCGACTTAACTGAGTCGACTTAAAGTCGACTTAGTTAAGTCGACTTAGCTAAAGTCGACCTAAATTTACAAGTGTAGACATAGCCCTAGTGAGGAGGGCTTTAAACTAGGTTCACCACAGGATGGAGAACTAAGCCTGGGGGTAAATGGGGAAATGGAATATCAGGAGAAGCACAAGGAGGAAGGTGCAACAGGGGAGCCCTCCTGATTCATACCGAGAAAGTAGGCAATTGGCTAGTTATCTTAGGTGCCTGTACACAAATGCAAGAAGCCTAGGAAACAAGCTGGAAGAATTGGAAGTCCTAACACAGTCAAGAAACTATGATGTGATCAGAATAACAGAGGCTGGAGGGGAGAGTGTAACTCACATGACTGGAGCACTGCTGTGGATGGGTATAAACTGTTCAGGAAGGACAGGCGGGAGAAGAGATGGCGGAGTTGCCCTCTATGATTGCTCAGAGCTCCTGTATGAAACTGGAGAAAAGCCTATTGAGAGTCTTTAGGTTAAGTTTCGAGGTGAGAACAACAAAGCAGACATCTTAGTGGGTGTCTGCTATTGACTGCCAAACCAGGAAGATGAGGCTTTCTTCAGACAACTCATTGAAGTTCCCAGATCAAAGGTCCTGATTCTGATGGAGAACTTTAATTACCCTGACATCTACTGCAAGGGCAATATAGCAGTGCACAGAAAATCCAGGAAGTCTTCAGAGAATGTTGGAGACAACTTCCTTGTGCAAGTGCTGGAGGAACCAGCTAGGGTCTGTGCTCCTCTTGACCTGCTGCTCACAAACAAGGAAGAATTGATAAGGGAAGTAGAAGTGGATGGAAACCTGGGCAGCAGTGACCATGAGATGGTAGAGGTCAGGCTCTTGATAAAAGGAAGAAAGAACAACAGCAGAATACGAATCATGGACTTCAGGAAAGCAGACTGACTCCCTCAGGGAACTGATGAGCAGGTTATAAGTGGGAAGGAGTCCGGGAGAGCTGGCTGTATTTTAAAGAAACCTTGGTGCAGGAACAAACCACCCCAATGTGCAGAAAGAACAAGTATAGCAGGCGACCAGCCTGGGTTACCTGGGAAGTCTTTGATGAATTGAAACACAAAAAGGAGGCTTACAAGAAGCTTGGACATATGACTAAAGAGGAGTATAAAAATACTGCTCGAGCATGCAGGGGTGAAATCAGGAAAGCAAAAGCACAATTGGAGTTGCAGCGTGGAAGGGACATGCAGGGAACAAGAAGGGTTTCTACAGGTATGTTAGCAACAAGAAGGTGGTCAAGGTAAATGTGGGCCCCCTCTGAATGGGGCCAGATGAGTGTCTCTGGCTTACTATAAAGACTCAGAAAACAAAAAGTAAATATAAAGAACTCAATATTTATTAAACTTTTAGAGATTTTAAAGCCAATCTGTGTGTATACGTGTTGCTGAACTCATCATTTTTAAACATGGGCATTGTAAGACTGTGTAGATCTTCTTAATATGATATAGTCTCTTCTTGTCACATGCTTCAGTGAACAGCAGTATATTTAACAATGTTGACATTTAAAGTGCAATCTTTGGCATCTGAGTTAGCAATGAATGTGGCAGTTCACACTTCAAAGCTATAGTATCAGGCTCCCTGGCAAACATTGCTGCACACGTGGGTCATGCTTTCAAGGTTTTCTTCACAACCACAGCAGATAAAAACAGCCTCTAAAAAAGCAAGCAAGCAAGCTGAGATCCTGGAGGACAACTGAAAGGTCCCTTTATCCCTGCAAGCTGGCTTGTCTTTGGAGTGCACCCTACGCTGCGGGGAAATGCTGACTTAATATCTCCTTAAACTACCCAGGAACAATCCATTTCTGCTGGTGAATTTATTAAACAATGACTTTTTATGTCTGTTGAACAAAATCATGTTCATATAATTTAAGCAAGCATAGAAAACAAACCGAATAGGTAAGTACTATAACACTTCTACCACTTATACATTTCCTTATGCTACCAATTTATTGATTCTGCTCTGAGGCTAAGGAGTCTGGGTGGTGATGGCTGGTTGCTTTTTAAAGGCACAAAAAGTAGTTAAGCACCCAGTTGCTGCTGAGATTCAGCAAGGACTGGGCACCTATCTGGCCTTCGTGCCTTTGAAAATCTCTGCAGAAGTTACCAGGATGCTTTCAGCTAGAGTCATTTTTTATCCATGATGATAGAAGGCCCTCTCCTGGGGTTCTGTAGTCTACTTAAAAAACTTTTTCAATAGCAGCAGTAATAAAACTAAAGTAACAAGCAGGGGTCTGTTATTTTCTTACTCCTACTCTGCCCTTCTCACTCTTCCCCCCATTCGACATCCAGAAGACGAGAACTCGATCCAATCACTTTACTTTTGAATCTCAGCAAATTTAACAATGAGGACAAATTTGCCTGGATGCAGGGCAGGATCAATGCAGGGGCTGCAGGGGCTGAAACCTGGCCTAAAGGGGAGCCTGGCCCCTGGGCTGGCTGGTCCACCCCCGAGGGAGGCTGGCATGGGTTTGCTCAGCTCTGGGGGCAGGGCTGGCTGGCATGAAGTGGGGCCCTGGAGGGCAGCAGTGGAGACTGCACTGTGTGCCAGCCAGCCCTGAACCTGGGGCAGACCAGCCGGACTGGGATTGGGGCTGTGGCAAGAGTGCCACAGAGAATGGCCTCTGGCCCCAGGCCCTCCCCCTGCATTGGCCTGCCCGCAGCTCACGGTGATGGGGGGGCTGGGGCCCACAGTAGTGGAGGGCCCATGGCAGTGGGCAGCCCAAGGTCCCTTGACCTGGCCCTGTGCGGATGTATTTGGGTACCATAACTCAGTCTAAATCAGCAGGATTAATTTGGATCTCTTTGACTTTCATATTTGGATAAGGCAATCTCACAGAAGACTCGTGTTTAAGTTGTGAATCAACCATTATTACAATACATGCCCTTTTTTAGGGTCAGCCACAACAGTAAGGGTCGCTAAGGACCTGCCCAAACTCCACTGAATTCTATCAGAGTCTTTCCATTGACTTCAGTGGCTTCAGATCAGGCCCAAAATGTTCTCACCTTCATCACTCAGCATTCCAAATACACCATAGACGACTGGCACATCAGTGCCCCAAACTCTGAGGTTATTAATGTATTTATGAGTACTGTTCCTCTATTTATGTTGGGAACACAGAAAAATCCGTATTTCAACCAACTCAGGTGTTGCTCTTCAGAGGAGCCATTTTGGATTCCGGTCTGAGTTCTGCCTCCGTTCTTTCTACTGTGATAGCACCTAGAGCACACAATCAGGGCTGGGAAGCCAATGTACTAGACACACTCCAAATACCGAACAGAAAAAGAGCATCTGCCTTCACCATCTTACAGTCTAAGTATGCCACAAGGAGGTTTAAGGGGGGGTGGTCCCTCCCAAGCTTTACCTCAGCCACTCACACCAACTTTATGCAGTCAGCCAGACAGAAAGTACATGCAGGATAGATTCTTGTCCTGTTTAAAGCCCATATCATTGGATACGGCTGCCTACCCAGAGTGCAGTGCAGTGGACAGTCAAGCCAGATTTTTTAAAATTAGTTTTAACATAATTTTTGACAAAGAATATAATTTTTGAAATACAGTCAATATGGAAAACCTGGCAAGTGCTATGAGGTACATCTTGGGACACTATGTCAGTTCTCAAATGTTCATATTTGAAATAAACCCCAAAATATTCCAAGCAATTTTCCTCACCTATTTAGATGCCGTAAGCCTATACGGTTTATGGAAACTCTCTCTGTTCTGACGTGTAGCTGTCTAAGATTGGCAGTGCTTGATCTATGACGTGGGATGCAGGTGAATACAAGTGAATATATCACACCCTTCTTACTGGTGCTGAAAAGTTAAAAATCCCAAACGTTGGTGTGTGCTATCACTCTGATACACGCCAATTCCCCCACTTCCCATTGTTATCACTGGATAGTTGGTAGAACAAACACCTGGGCCACTGCAGTGAGCCTTGGCCTGAAATGACTGACAAATGTGGTCGTTGATATTGTCTCATATTTAAATGATGATTATTAAGTAGAAAATAGCTCGACTGCACATAGAAATAGCAAATTTCCCCTGAGAGCACCACAGGGGGAATTTCATTGTGTTCAAAGGTAATTTTGTTGCCTTTATGGTGAAAGATATTTTCCAGAAATCAGGTCTCATTTTTACAGTCTGGCAACTGCTCAAAGTATTCAGCACTACTGCAATGAGTTTAAAGATAACAAGCACATTAGAAGGTATATTATATGACTTTTCCTTGGGAGTTTTTGTTAGTCTCATCAAAACATTACTTAGAATGTCTACAGTCTAGATACAGGTATGGCAAAGTTTTAGGTACGGCCTGGGAGTCACTAGCACTTTGGTGAACAGTGGCAAGATGGAGGTTCAAGTGTTTGGAAGAACTCACGTCTATAACTTTACTCTTCATCAAGGTGACAGTCCTACAATCTTGAAGATGGATCACAACCTTTCTGTCCTTACACCAGTTGTGGAGCCAGCCCCTGTTTTCTGGCCAGGCCCCTGCAAGTGCAGGGTGGGCCCAGCCAAGGGCTGCCCATACCCCCAGGGTGGGGGAAAGCCACTGCACCCAGGCCGGCAGCGGCATGAAATTTGCAGCCATGGGGCTAGCCAGCAGCCAGTGACCACAAGCAGAGCAGAGGTGTTGGCACCTGAGCCTCTGCCCTACAGCTGTGGCGATGAAGTTCACACCACTGCCGAAGGCTAAGGTGGGCAGGCCTCATGGCCAAGTGGGTGGGCCCTGGCCCACCCAGGCCCATCCATGCCCCTGTCTTACACATTCCTGGTTCCTTGTAGTTATTCAATTACGTACAGCTGCTAAAAATGCCCAACTAGAACTGGCCAGAAGACCATGTCTTATCCCATCAGACTCTTATTAGTGACCTCTAGGCTATTGTAGGTAATTTCTAGGAAGGAAACTTCTGACCCTTCACGAATTTCCAGTTGGTTTAGAATGTCACACACCACTCATTGTTATCAGCCCTATTTCATCTGAATCATTGTATTAGATCCATGGGTTATCATTATGTTGTCCCCCAGTTATACACGTTTCCAATTTGGCACTAAGTGCTATATTTAAACAAAGTCTTTGCTCAGTTGCAAGGACATTTATGAAGCACAAGAGGAAACTTCTCATTCTGTTACAGAAAACACGGGCAAGTTTGATGACATTTAGGCATGTACAATTCTGTGCCTAACATGCAGAGGCGGCTTTAGGGGTTGGTGAAGCAGGCGACTGCCTCGGGCCCTGAGCAGTAAGAGGCCCCTTCGCCTACCTCAAAAGCTGTGTCTGCCTCCCCCTCTGCAGAACACATGGCAGGGGGCCGGGGTGGGCCAGGCTGGGGCCCGAGGCCACAGCTGGGGTTGGGGGGTGGCATTCCTGTGAGTGGGCAGCCTGCGGGGGCTCTGGCAGTGGAGGGGGCGGGCCAGATGGGCTGGTCCAGAGGCCAGGCTCCACTCTTCTGTCCCTGGGCTGGCTGCTCCACCCCTGGGGGTGGGGTGGGCCAGCCCAGAAGCCCAGCTCTGCACTTCTGCCCTGCCCTTTGCCTTTGGCAGTGGGGGGATGGCACCAGGTCCAGTTTTGGGACCCCTGACAGGGAACCGGAGCCAAGGAGTGGGCTGGCCATGAAAAGCCAGGGCCACGGGAGGTTTCTGGGGCCCCCAGCGGGGCGCCGGGACTGGAGGGAGCTGGCCCCAGGGGGTCCCAGCCACGGTGCCAGGCTGTAGGGATCCAGGGCTGCATGGGCCCTGGGTGGAGCACTGGAGCCACAAGTGGGGACCCAAAGGGCTGTGGCCGTGGGGGTGGGTTAGGGTACCAGTGGGATGGAGGGGGGCAGCCATGGGGGACCCGGAAGGGGCACTGGAGGGAGAGATCTGGAACCGTGGGGGACGTGGAAGGGGCACTGGAGCTGTGGGGGCAGGGCTGCGGGTGGGGTTTCAGGGTCCCTGGTGGGAAGCCAAGGCCACAGGGGGGTGGGGGGCAGGACCAGTACTAGGGAGCCCTCTAGGGGGCCCGCGCCTAGGGCCCCAGATAGGCTAAGGCCGCCTCTGCTAACATGTAATTGGTATAACTGTAGATGCACACAAAATATATGTGTATTCAAATGGGTATTTCTGGTGATTTCTGCATACAATTATGATGCAGATGCAGTCACATTAATTATGGATGCCGATTGTGTGTGCAATTTTGAAAATCTGGTCCTATGAATCTACTGAAAATAGCATCTTCAGCAACCAATGCTTATCAGAATCATGGAAAGGATGTTGCAACAAGTAGTGATATCAAAGAAGGCTGAAAATAAAAACTTTGATCAAGATGTAAGCTCAGAGACAGTTTGCCTAAACAGAAAATAATGGAAGCTTGCAATGTTGACACATTAGATAAAGCTTCAGAGTGTGAAAAATGACAAGTGACAATAAATGGAAAAGTTATGTTCCTATATAAAGAACCCCCTGCCTCTATACACAGTAAAGGTTATTGAGTCCATACTAGAGTATTATTTATGAATATACAAACAAAGGATTCAGCAACTACTATCCAAAAGAGGTCTTATTTTTCAATGGAAGATGACTTTTTATAAAACTAACAAACACCCCATTCAAAAATAAAACAAGACAGTTGTAAAAAATACTCAAAAAGTCAACCTGCTAGAAATAAGTAACAGGGTGCCTGACCCTGACATTGCTGGGCTTTAGGCACTGCAACTGCAATTTAATTGACTGAACAGAAGTTATTCAGTGAATCATATGGGCAAAAAAAGAGAGAGAGATGCTGAATTATAATGAGACTGTGATGAGATCAGAAAATGAAATTCACAGTGAAGAAAACAACACTGAAATTTTGCTACCAACACCAGATGATATAAAGCAAATTAAAAGTTGTAGTACATAGGTAGGCAACTAAGATGATTAAATTGTGTAGAACCTTATGTTGCATCAACTAAAAAGTCTCTGGGTGTGTACAATGCAAAGTATATAGAACTGATTTTTAACTGGTTTTGTAATTTTTTTTTTTTTTTTTTTTTACAGGGCTTATAACATTTATGATTGATCAACAAGAAAACAGAAGTACATTACAACAGTACCGGAGTACTGTTTAATTCCTTGCATAAAAACATTACTTACTGAATATCTGTTTATCCATGTATTCCAGGTATTCCCTGGATAACTCAATTATCTGGGATTCTGTACTATTAGCCTGATCCAAAGCCTGTTGAAATCAACAGAGATTACAACCGACTTCAAGGGATATTCAGTTGGGCCCTATGATTCAGTTGGGCCCTATGATTTTCTTGAAGCAGGACTACAAAATGATACAAATTTACCATTTGAAAGGATGAAATTTATTTCATGCTTCTTTTAGTAAGAATATACAAATCAAAAAAGAAGTTCATGGCTATTTATCATTTTTTAAAAGAATATGGGACTATTGCTAACCTGGCTATATTTCCTCTAAGAAATAGTTAAATATTTGCTTTCAAATCCAAGATGGATTTACTGGCATTTAAAATAGCGTACTGTTATAATTTAATTATAGTACATAAGCACACTGGCCCAATCTCGTGGTCCTCATTTAGGGAAAACAACCACTAAGCTGGATATGGGTTTTGCCTATTGATCAAAATACTGCTTCGAATGGTCCTGATCAAACGCCTACTGCAATCAGTACAAAGATTCCCACTGTCTTCGATGGGATTTGAATCAGGATCTCTACTTGTACCTATTTACATTGTTTAACATCTTCATATTATGAAATCTATTCATCCATCTCAAACTGATTTTTTATTTTCTGTATTTCTAATATCAAAGGAATATTATGCTATAGTATCATAGAGGGTGGTCACCACTAAAAAGTAAACATTTATTGTAGCAAGAGACACTTCACTCCAGTAACTGAGTTCCTGCAGTTATTCCCGATTCTAAGAACACTACACGGGCATTCTGCATGACCTCAGTACCACAGGTTATAATTGTTAGGAAATGTTTACTTTTTAATAGTGAGTACCACACAAAAGAGCCTAACCAAACTGCAGTGTGCTAATCTAAAACTTTCTAGCTGGTTCCCAAAATGTCAGTGTCTCCTCTATTCTCTCAAAAAAGAAAATTAATAGCAAATGTATTAAGGTTTCGTATATTTTGACATAGCACCCTGCAGGATGTATATTTAATATATCATGAAAAATAATTAAAAGGAAATTAAAGCTGTCAAACAAAATCAATCAAATACATTTTGTGGTGCAGTATGATTGCTTTTCTAAAATTATTTGTTCTTGTACAGATTCAGAACATTCAGTAATTTACAATGGTTTGTCTAATTATTAATATGAATTAGCAAGGATCTACCAAAAGTAACCTATGTTATAAATTAGTGACTTTCTCTCTATTAATTCTGGTCTGGGGGTTTCTTAGTAATCTAGCTGTTCATTAGAAGCTTAGTTGCTCATTAAAAACTACATTAATTAAATATATAAAATAAATCTAAGCTACCTAAAGATGTCTGGCTTTTTATATTGATTTGTTATGAATGTACAGCTTTAATAGTGTGAATCATGGCTAGCATTTCATTCCAGTAGAAAAGAAAAGCTGTTAGAGCTCCAGTATCCATCCCTCATGAGCTCCTCTTATTCTGGTTCTCTCTTCATAAAAAGCACACCAATTTACCTCTAATTAGGCTGAAAAGGGTACTGAGTAGCATTAGTTCCACTCAGCCATGCTCACAGCCTTCCCCATTTCCTTTCTTTTTTTTCCCCCCTGCATGGAAAAAATATCTCATACAAGTTTGCAGGGTTAACAAAAGAGTAATGTGGAATCCCATTTATGTAACAGAGGCATACTAATGATACAGAACCCAGCAAATTCCAGAAAGCAATGCAGTCTAATATTTCTTTTAATAAACAAATGCTCTTCATTTTTTGAAAGGCTGCTCTAAATGTTTATATGCAGTACATATACCATGTTTAATATAATCCTTGATGTGCAATGATTATCCTGTCCATAAGTCCTTTTTAATGAATGCCTTTTACTAGTTCTTTAAAGGATAACATTAAAAACATTAAATGTTCTTTCTCCTTTCAATTGTCTCTATTATGTTTTGAGATTAGAATTGTGCCATTAAATATTCTATTGTGGTGTTTCTGCTCAGAATCTTGTAAAAATTACACTAATTATTTAATTAATTCTGGCCTACAACTAAAAATACCATGTGCAAATTGAATTTAAGAAGAAAAGGCCAAATGGTTACATCTTTAAAATGGCAGTGCTATTTATATGACTTTCAAATATTTTTGAACACTTAGAATCACAGACTGCTGGGCATTTAACTTGGGGACAAGTGGATATGACTGAAGAGAACAGCTACTTGAACACCCAGTGATGTTCTCCATTTATATGGTATTTGCAACCTTAATGTTATTTTAATGTAGCTTTTTAGGCTGGATTTATAGCCTTAATGTTGATAACAAATGTTACAAAAATACAAATCGTTTCCATTATAGCTCTCTTTTTTTCACACGGCTATAATATTACCTTTGGGGCTAAAAATGTGCATGCTTTGTCTGTGGAAGATTTGTGTCACAACATGTCCTAAGAGTCACTAAACCAGAGCTCTGCAGAGCTAGGTGGGGACAGTGGATTCTAAAGTCAAAGGCATATCATCAAGAATCCCCTAGCCTCGCCCGTATCCCTCTTCCATGTAAACCAAGAGGATAAGAGGATGCGAGTCAGACGGCTTGATCTGACCAAGGCTACCACTCTACCACACAGAGAGGTCTCTCAAATAACCAGAGCTTTATAAGTCCAAAACATCTTAAATTTCATCCAGACAGGAGTTTTTTGGATTTGGAGGGGGGGGAGGAGGGGAGTTGGTTTTGTGTTGTTTTGTTTTGACACAGAGGATATAATTGAAGAGGTTAAGTGACTTGGCAAAAGTCACACAGAAAGTCTCTGTGAAGAAGAAATAGGATTTAAACCCAAGTCTCTGATCTGCTAAAAAGGCTTCCTAATCCACTAGAGCCCTATGCAAACTTTAAACTAAACAACAGTAATGTAGTAAAGAGGAGGAGGGAACAGCATGTAATGTGACCACCTTCCAAGCCAGTATTATAGAAAGATGCAGGAAGACACCCTTTGAGTGTAAACGCTAAAAGTAAGAGTTACTTTGGTGGCAGCAAAAAGCTAATTCATTTGATCCTTTATTGAAAATATCTTATATATTACATTGTGCTGTTGATCACTCAGATAATGATAAGGAAGTCTAATGAACCATTTATAACATGTTCATCACCTTGATATGTGATGAGCTAATCACATCTGCTATTGTTAATCACAGGGGCTATGTCTACACTTGTAAATTTAGGTCGACTTTAGCTAAGTCGACTTACAGTTGACTTAGTTAAGTCGACTTAGCACGTCTACACCTAAATTTAAAGTCGACTTAGAGGGGAACTTACAAAGTCGACCTAGAGCACTCACACTGGACGCCTAGGTTGACTTCTAGGGGCTAGGGGGACCTAGGGCAGGTCCACGGGGGATGGGGGGCACCCCTTGCCCAGTGCCAGGGGGCTCAGCCTTTGCCCCATTGTACCAGGGTAAAATGGGGCAAAGGTGGACAGGGACCTTGGCAGGGCATAGGGCAGGGTGGGCAGGGCTCTGCCCTGCCCTTTGGGGGGGCATGCCAGGCTCTCCCTGTGCCCCCCCCCCACGGCAGAGAGGGCAGTGAGGGAGTCCTGGAGTAGCCCTAAGTCGACTTAGGGCTACTCCAGGTCTACACTGGCTTAAGTCAACTTTAAAAAATTGACTTAAGTCTGAAGTCGTACTAAAAGGAGGTTTAATAAAGTCGACTTAATTTTCATTAAGTCAACTTTATTTTCCTTAAGTCGACTTAAGCAACTTGCTTAAGTCGACTTAAGGAAACTGTAGTGTAGATGCAGAGTAATTAAGTCGACTTAAGCAAGCTTAAGTCGACTTAATTTACAAGTGTAGACGCACCCAGGGGGAATAAATTGTGTCCTTTGTCACAACATTTCAGGAAAACTCCATTTTATCTTTTTAAGAAAGAACGACTGGCATGGCAGAGCTTCCCACTACAGTATTTCCAGTAATGCTATCCCCCAAATGTGCTCCTTTAGAATATAATATGGAGAATAACTGTCCTATGTTAGCTCATCATTGCTCTATGTTAGCTTATCCTTTCCAGTGATGACAGACACACTCTACTTGCTGGTACTTAGGACTGAATCTCAGCCGTGCCTTGCCTTGGCATCAACATTACTGCATCATATCACGGTGATCAACTTCTACATAGTATGATTGAAAATAAATTCACTCATCTGATACTTTACCAATCTCATATATGAAAATCACTCGCTCTAAATTCAATAAACAGGCTCCTTACGTACTTTAGAAACTAGTTGGTAAAGAGAGATTTTGTGCATTATATTAACAAATGTGATTTTCATTAATGCAAAATGAAGCTTATATGAATCACTTTCATATCACATTAATGCCCTGATACCAAAGAATATTTAGTTGGTTGCCAAGTATCAGGAGGACTCTCTAAATATCTATTTTGTACTTAAGATGCAGCAGTGGGAGATACCTTTGCTCTAAAGATACGGTCCATAAATTGGCAACTATGCCCACAGTGGCTGTTTCACTGCAGGAGAACAGATAGTTTTCAGGTGTTTCTGACCCTTGTTTTGGTTAAATTGGCCAAATTCACAGCAAAATGCTGTTTCAAAACAAAAAAGTCAAAATAAAATGATTCAAAATTTTAAATGTTTCCAAATGAAAATGTTGAAACCGAACATTTCCAAATGGTCAAAACCTTTATTTATTTTCTCCCCCAATCTAGTTGTGGAATTCAATTAGTTTGGTGCCCCCAAATTCAATTTTTTCAGTAATATTACCATAACAACACCCCACTCGACTTGAGGAGGATTAAGTAGGACATCTTTGAAGGGAACGGCTACTTTTCTCCTTAGAGAGAGCACAACAACCCATCTACAATCTTCCCCAATAGATGTTGGAATTGTCTACAACTGTCAGGAGGAAAAGCTGATGAGATTGCTACTATTGAATAATGATTAAAGGGGCAGCAAAACAGTCATGGGGGTGCTCATCTTCTAGCATAATAGTATGTTCCACCAAGAATTTATACTATGACTGATGTTTTTACAGCCAAAAGCGGGACTTATTTAGGTATCTGAATAAACAGGCTCATTAAGGTGCTACACTCAAGTCAATGGGAGCTGCTGGACATTCAGCACTTTTGAAAACTGGCCTTTTATTTAGGTGCCTAAATATGGATTTAGGAGCCTAACTTTAGGTAGCCTCTGATGGGGCACCCTTGCCCTGCACTGCTTCTCCAAGCATTAATTGTACCCCGTTTCAGGCAGCAGCACAGGCTGCTGTTAAGGCAGCAACATACAGCCTCTGGCCATTAGGCCATACCACCCTGAGGGAAGGGGAGCCATATTCATTCTTGCCACCGTACCGTTCAGAGAGAGAACATCACATTGACTTTGGAAATTCAGCTGCAACCCCTGAGGCTAAGGGAGTCGGGATACACGGTTGTGGGGCTAGAGCAGCGCCTATGGGGATAGACATTCTTCCCCAGCCATTTCTGAAAATCTTGGCCAGCCCACGTGATATTGATTATAGCTTCACAGCATGTTGTGTGCAGCCTCTTGGAGCGGTGCTGGGAACTTAGATCTCAATGCTATCTGAAAAGGAGCCTTGGTGCAGCAAGGTCTTGTGACCCGCCACTGGAATAAAGATCTTTTTGTGGACATTGGTAAGCAGATATCCATGACAGGACAACTGGGATGCCTACCAGAGCAGGAGAAAGAGCAGACAGCTCGAGAAGATGTATAAAAAATATGATTTCATGGCCTCTCTGGAATATGAACAATAACTCCCCCAGACATGGCGCCTACAGCAGCCAGACCCTCAAGGACAGGATCTTTATCAATGGCTGGCTAACCAGATGGGAAGAAAGCACCAAAATCAGGATGAAATGTTTGTAGGCTCATAAAAAAACAACCCCAAAACAAGGAGAAAGTTAAACTTGAGTTCGGGAAGGGAAAAAGAAATAGAGCTCTCCTCGGAGACAACATGGCCAAAGACAGCACTGCAGTGGCCGTGGACTGCCCTGCCATGGCAAAAGATATTGCTGAGAAAGACGGGGAGACACAGAAGCAACTCCTGGAGGCAACCCAGCGCCAGGATGCTCTGGTGCAGCACATGTTGCTGTTAGGGCAGCAAGCAATGCAGTGCTCTAAATCAGACTGCCGTAGCCACTGACAGATCAATGAAAGAGGTACTGGGCTTGAGTTTTTGTTGGAATCCAGCTGTGATGTTTGTAGTGAGGGCCAAGACCTGGTTGCAGCCACTTCTGCAGGGTCAAAAACCGCTTGACTCCTCGGGTAAACTGGTGTCCACAATGGGCCCAATTCAGTTCAAAGTCATATGCTCCATCACCTTTTAGGTGGTTCTCAATAGGGAGACAGGCCTATAACAAGACAGGTGATCTGCTGGCTTTGCAGGCTCTCGGATTGTAATGATCTTGGCTTTTCTCCCCACGCAGGGGATTTCACCATTCTCCTGGATGTTGGTGAAAAGCTGCACCATCCCTTTCTGTGCCAGGACACCCAGGTTATACAGGAACTCGGGATAGATACCATCTTTTCTCATTATTTCCTCCAATTTTATGGCTGCAGTGGCAACATCAATCTCAGGTCTTGTGAGTTGTCCAGTCCCAACCATTGAGACGATGGAGTGCACATGGATGTCACCTGTTGAAGTTGGTTCTGGGCTTGTCTGTGGTACTGTTTGTCCACTGGCTGCTGTTTTGATGTCCTTAACAGTTTAGGAGTGATGGGGTTGCTTTTTACCTGCGGTCTAGTGGCATGTGCATGACTTGCTGCCCTCAGGTACCTCTGCAGATTAGAGAGTTTGCTCAAGAGTGTAAACTGTAGACCTTCTAAGCATTCAGGCCACCATTTCCACCTTGCTCTCTTTGCCAACCTCAAATTCTCACACCACTGTTTCCCATTCCAGGTCTGCAGAATGATCTTGTCTCGTCAATTGACACTAGTTTCCTGATTCCTGAAATGGTGCTGCATGTTGTGAAGCTGCTCAAGAAAATAGCTCCTGTAATATCAGTTGCACAGCGACGTCCTCTTCTTCTTGTCTCAATTGCTCTGCCACTGATGCTCAAACTCCTGCCGCTGGAGGAACTGGTTGTTGCTGACACCCCATCTGCTTGGGTGGTGTGGTGGCGAAATCAAAAACCAAAGCCACCCAGCTTCAAGAGCTGTAATACAGCCTAAGCAGCTTCTGCATGTCCACAGTTGCCACTAGAGCAGCATGGAGCCATGCTGGCTGAGAGCAATGTGATAATGGTGCTACCCCATCCAGAAAGGAAGCATGGGACAGAGACAACAGAATCACAGGATTTTTTAAAATGTTGAACCTGCCTCATTTCTGCTCTGCATCTTACAATGCACAGAAAGACAAGTCCCAGAATGCACACTGCTAAGCAACAAAGCAAAGGACCATGGGATGCCCTCTGAGAACAGCATGTGCTTAGCGAGCAGCTAGCTGCCATTGTGTGTCCACAATGATGCCAACTGAAAGAGGGCAGAGCTGTCCCATGTGTATATGATGCGTACAGCTTGTGCATTGCACATTAACGAATCCAGTTTAAACCCTAGTTTAGACAGGCCCTAAGTGTTTGCAGTCCAAAGTGCTTTTATTTTTTGTCCTGGTCATCACAGGCCAGTAAGCCTAACTTCCATAGCAGGCAAATTGGTTAAAAAAACAAAACAAAACCTCTAGTAAAGACCAAAATTATCAGACACATAGATAAATACAGTATTTCGGAGAAGTCCAGTATATTGAAATTCTTTGAGGGAGTCAACAAGTATGTAGTCAAAGGTGATGGAGACTACATAGTATTGGTCCCTCATCAAAAGTTCTTAAGCAAAATATGCAGTCGTGGGTTAAGAGGGAAGGTTCTTTTCTAGATCAGTAGTTGTTTAATAGAGAGGAAACTGGGAATAGAAACAAATGGCCAGTTTTCACAACAGAGACAGCCAAATAATGGCATCATCCAAAGGATCTATACAGTGGCCTGTGCTGTTCAACATATTCACGAATAATCTGGAAAAGGGGCGGGGTGAACAATGAAGTGGCCAAATCTGCAGACAATAAAAAATTATTCCAGACAGACTAGTTAAGGCCAGTACTGACTGTGAAAGATTACAAAGGGATCTCACTAGACTGGGAGAGAAAATGGCAGATGAAATTCAATGTTAATAAGTGCAAAGTAAAGCACATTGGAAAAAATACAACTAAACACACAAAATGATGGGGTCTAAATTAGCTGTTACCACTCAAGAAAGATCTTGGAGTGTGCTGGGGTGCCAGCACTGCCCACCAGACAGGCACCTCCTGGTGATATTATTGTGGAATTGCTCAAGGGGGCAGCCCCATCCACAGCCTGTGCTCCATCACTTTTATTCCAGTTGCTCAGCCCTCTGGCTGGGCACCTGTCCATGTACCCACCTTTGGAGGGAAAGTCTTACTAGCTTGGCTTTGATATTCTCCACTCGATGGCCGCCGCTGGTCTGCCGGCAATCTGAGAGAGTGGGGAGGGACCTGGGCCCGCCACCGTTTCCAGGCCCCAGCCCAGGGACCCTGTGTACAGCGACCTCTACACCATTGCTTCTCTCCAGTCTTTCTATTCCCTGGTCCACTTCCCTACAATCCCAGTGTTGTGCTGACCCTTAACTCAGGGCTGCTTCTCTCCAGTCCATCCCTGGGCCGCTTCGCTGCTGCCTCAGCGCTCGGTCAGCCCTTACTTCAGAGCCCTGGCTCCAACCGATCCTTGTGGTCAGCCACTGAGCTGTCCAGGGTGCTGACTCCTCCAGCCAGCCAACCTCCCTGCTATAGCTCCAGGACAGGCTCTGCCTCTGCAGCTCCCTTACGTGCAGAGCTCCTGGCCCCCGAGCGGCTCTCTGAAGTACTTGTGCATCGGCTGTGCTCCCAGTGCCTCTTTTAACTCTTTATTAGCCAGTGGGGGGGGGGCATCCGTCGCATAACATGGCATCTTTGTGGATAGTTATCTGAAAACATCCATGTAAAATGCAGCATCAGTCAAAAAAGCTAACAGAACATTAAGATCCCTTAGGAAACAAGTAGATAATAAAACAGAAAATATCCAAATGTCACTATACAAATTCATGGTACGCCCACATCGTGAATATTGTGTGCAGTTCTGGGCACTCTATCTCAAAAAAGATATATTGGAATTGGAAAAGGTAAAAAGAATGGGCACCAAAATCTCGAACAGCTTCCATACGAGGAAAGATTAAAAAGTCTGGGACTGGTTTAGCTTAGAAAAGAGAGGACTACGGTGTGGATATGATAGGTCTATAAAATCATGAATGGAGTGGAAAAAGTGAAAAGGAAAGTGTTATTTAGCCTTCATGTAACACAAGAATTAGAGGATTACTGAATTAAATTAATGGGCAGCAGTTTTCAAACAAACAAACAAAACAAAAACAAAGTATTTCTTCAGACAATGCAGTCAACCCTATGAATTCATTGCTAGAGGATGCTGTGAAGGCCAAAATCACACCAGGGTTTCAAAAAAGAATTAGTTAGGTTCATGGAGGATAGGTCCATTAGTGCCTGTTAGCCAAGATGGTCAGGGATGTAATCCCATGTTCCGGGAGTCCCTAAATCTCCAACTGCCAGAAGCTGGGACTGGACAATAGGGGACAGATCACCCGATAATTGCCCAGTTCTGCTCATTCCCCCTAAAGCACCTGGCACTGGCCAATGTCAGAGATGGGATACTGGCTTAGATGGACCATTGGACTGTCCCAGTGCGGCCGCTGCTATGGTTTTATGTTTATCTGTACCACATTGCACTGAGGTAACCTTGCAAAATGTCCATCCTAGCTGTCTGTTAATAGAAGGAAAAAAGGAAACATCTTACTATCTGAAATGGATTAATTCCATCAGATCCCGTGCTGGCTGGTTAAACTATGAAAACTGAAAGCATTGTTCCCATTGTTCAATGGCCTTTGAGGTTTTACTGAGCTGTGAAAGGACTATAGAGAATCTTTAACTCAGCAAAAGCTTTTAGTGCTTTTAACCAACACTATAGACTAGTGCATCTTCTAATCAAGTGGCTGTGGAAATGCAGCCTGATGATCCTATGCTGTTTTGCATTTTCTGGTTAGATAGTTCATGAATTTAGTCTTAAGAACATCAATCTTTTAATACATACAGCCAACATCACAAAAGAAATTGTAAGAATATTTGCTACTTTTCTTTCATTTAGCTCTGCCAATCCATTGGGCCATGCAACCCTGACCCAGGGACTGATTCAAAACCCACTGAATCAATGGAAAGACTCCCATATATTTCAATGGGCTTTGGACAAGATCCTCAGTGCATCACGGGTTGTGGAAGGGACAGGCAACCACTTTACCAGACCACGGAATGTACCTACCACTCAAAGACTGGTGGACAGATCTCATATAAATGGCAAGACTCCACCCCCCTAATGTCTCCATGGTTCACCAGGCCCATTGGGGCTTGATTCTCTCCTTGGCTGACAATTCTGAAACACAGTTAGTTGCCAGTCAGGGAAACTGTGAATGATTCAACTCCTTTTGCATCTTGCAGGCTGCCAGCGATCAGCCAGGAGAACCAGCCTCATCACCTGGACCTTGAAGAGATGCTGTACATTCCCTATCACCACTCCCAAAGTGCCTAATAGGGACTGAGTCCATGACACCCTGTGGAGAAGAAGCCAGACAGATGACACAGCGTGGATGAGGAGTGCCACAATCCTTTGGAACTGCAGGGGCTTCTGTGAGTGCAGGTGCCACGGTGACTAAGCTATCAAATTCTAAGAGATTCTAAGACTAAGAGATCAAATTCTTAGAAGATTTTAAAGTCACAAAGGAGTTCTTTCGGGCTTGGAGGGATGGCAGCTGCTTTTCCAGTCCCTAGATTGCCAGAGTGGTCATGGGAAGGCTGGACATGGCGTCCCAAGAACTGCCCCTCTGCTAAAGGGCGGATTTGCCACAACTCCACTTAGTTTCCGATGCAAAGCAAATTTACTCTTGCTTGTGTGTGTGAAGAGGAGGCAACTCTCAGTCCTCACCCAGGCAGAACTCCTGTTGAAATCAATTGGAGTCGTGCCTGGATGTGAAGTACAAGATTTATCCTGTTATTAGCATTAGTGGCAGTTTCATGCACACATCAGAAAGATGCTACTTCTTAGAGCTAGCAGGATCTTGAGGGCCTGTTGTTAATGCTAATTTGAAAAGTGCACTAGCACATTATGTGCAGGAAATCCAGTACCACAGGGTTAACCATCCGCCTTTTACTGAATGCAAGCAGTGAGGAAATTCATTGCTAGGTGCAGTCTCTAATTATTTCAAAGATAATTTGCATGTTACAGAGACAAATTATCTCCCAGGTGACAGCTGTATCACTGTGTCCATTCCTGGCAGTGGATGTCATGCTGGGAAAATTTGAACACAGCCACAAAAGGATTAAAACTGAGCTAGGTCTTTTTACTTTACAGTACGGACCTAATCTAAGTCAGAGTTGTCATAAGAAAGGAACAGAGAGGGGAAGTTCATATTGCAAAAATGTAACTCAGACTGAGCACTTCCATGGGCCTAATGCTCATTTACATTAAGGTCACTCATTTACACCCTGGCCATGTAAAGGAGGCCTTAAAGTGGATGTAAATGTAATTTACTTAGTGTAAATGAGAATTTCGTACTCTCTGTTTGCAGTAATGTAAAGGTATTATCCCCTCACACACATGCACACGCTGCATTTTTAATTTGGATAAAAGCCTCAAGACTTAATTTCACAAGAGCTGCAGAGCCATACCCCTTTCTAATTTATTTATTTTTTCTAACGGGCAGCTCTTAAAAAGATATATATCATGGAATACTTTTAAAGTTCTATTGAAGTGACGTACTCTCAGGGAAGATGAGTCACTGACGGGCATATCAGTGACAGCAGCAGATTGCCCTTTCTCAACAGAATGAATCATAACAGGCGGAGCCAGTAGCGTCACATATTAGTAAAATTGTCCAACACTTCCCATTGTAAGATTCCATTTTCAGTTGCATATGATTTTGCCAAACTCTCAACAGTTGGGCTGAATTTTTCTATTCAGTTACCTGTTAGAACTAAAGTTTTGGAAAATTTAAAGCAAAACACTTCACCTATTTCCAAGCATGAAACTAGGAAAAAGTACTTGTTCTGCTCATGTTAAACACTTTGGGAACCTTTTCTTGAGAAGGTTGATTGCCTCCAAGTTTGGGGCAGAGCCTGGAAATGTGAGAGAGGGGTGGACCCTCTTACAAGGGTCTTGTGAAAATACATTATTGTTTATGAACTACTCAGATACTACAGTGATGAGCGCCACAGAAAAGGCCATCTTCAGAACAAATTGGAATAGTGTGAAGTAAATAAGGCCAGGGAAACAGAATGAACAATGAGAGGAAAACAAAATATTGAGACTCTGCTGATTAAGGGAGCACCATCTATCCTGTGCAATGAATGAGGCAGGGTCCTGTGAAAAAAAATACTATGTGATCATATGTTTAAACACTTATCAAAATGCTTACACAGAAGGGAGCTGAGTTAAAATTGCACAAAAAACCTAGAGTCCTGTAAAACAAACAAGGAGTCCTGTG
>ML685758.1:1521887-1572566 GCA_007922175.1 Pelusios castaneus
GGGCACTATGCTGGGTTCCCTGGCTAACCAGGCTCAACAGTTCGCTGGCTGGCTATTTGGTTGGTTTTGTGGCCAGCCAGCAAATCAGCTGGGAAGCTAGGGAGCTGGCAAACCTGGACAGACAAGCCAAGTGGGCAGCCGGAGAGCCTGCCCATCCACAAGGTGAGCAGCAGTTGTTTGGGGCCTGGACAGCAGCAAACCTGCCAGCTTCTCGGCTGCCTGGTGCTTGTCTGCCTGGCTGGCTTCCTGGATCCCCAGTTGGTGACTGGGCTCCCTGGCCAGCTTATGGAGGAGCTGGCTCACAGACAAGCTAGCCAGGTCCCCTAATGGTTGAACAATTTTGACCTTAGAAAAAGAAAATGTTTAGATAAGGTGAAAACAAAATCTAATTTTTTTCTTTTTAAATGAAATTTTGTTCTGTGAGGGCAAAAATCACAATTTTGAAGTTTTGACATTTTATAGTTTCCCATGGAGCAGGAATTCTGGGTTCCGAACAACTCTAATTGATATGTTACTGCTTCCAATTGTTTTTAATAGGTGGGGAGAGGTCTCTTTCTTCCTCACACACTCTGCAGAGCGGTCAGAAGTGATTCGTGCTCTTGCTACAGCACAAATTCATTCAGCTGGCCTGGCTGTGCATTTTGGCAGACAGAATAGGACTTGTCCTTGGGAAGTTCATGGGGAGCAATTGCAAGTTTGTCCAAAACTGCAGATCTAGCATTTCTGACCCTGTTGCCTGCTTCCTCTTGCCCAGAAAGCTTAGCTACCATGTTGCTATTGAAATCACGATCTTGCCAGCCACTCCCACTTCTGTTATCACTGCTTTACAACCCCGGCATCGCCATTAACACTGCTGGATCTTTTAAAAAGAGACAATGAATCAGAGACTGGAAAAACAGAGGAACCAGAAGGGGTCCTGGACTTGGCTGAGTGGAGCATCTGAAACTATGTCTAAGGTGAAAGACCAAAAGACAATAAAACAAACGTAAGTTAGCAATCAGCCCTCCTCTGAATAGCTGCAGGCCCGTATGGGAACTGTTGACAGCCGTAGCAGAGGAAAAAGGAATAACCGCTGCTTCTACGAAGGTCAAAAACCAATTTCTAACCATTCATTTTTTGTTTTGCTGCCACAGGTGTAAATTTTGCTAGCATGTCTAACTTCATGTGACATTGTAACCATGTCTGGGCCTACAACCAAGCAAAAGTGTCAGGAAACATTTGAGGTTCATGGTGAAGATGTGGCCACAGCTGGATGCACACACTATAACACAGCTATAAGCAATTAAAAGGACTGATGACATCTAACTGATGACATTTAGCTGCTTGGCAATGCACTCTTTACTTTACATTTGCTAGGTGCTATACCTTTTCTGTAAATCAAAACCAATCCCAGATATATCAATTAATCAGAAACTCCGTAACCCTCCATGTCGCTTGCCATAGGAAAGACTTCCCTAGAGAAAAATATTCAGTGCTTGCATTGACCTAGAAACATTAAAAACTTAAGTGTTCAAGAAATATGTTACCATGGTTTTTTTTTTATCTGCTTCACTCCTAACTCCCTGCACAGGACAGGGGAAAACAGATCAGCCAAACAGCTAAACGCCAGAATATATACATGGATTTTCAGGCAGAGAAATCATACCCCACGCATCTGAGAGTCCTAGACAAGATGCAGGTTTAACCCTGGCTAAGGGAATGTGAATCCTTTTCAAAGGACTTCACCATTTAAAGTGACACTTGGTAATATGCTCTCCCAAAAAATGAATACAAGGAAGCCATTAACAGAAGAGGATGATGCTGGGCAGCTAAGAGTGACAACTGTACAGGGTGGTATGTGGCCCAGCGTTCTCCTGAAACAGTTGTTAGCACAGTGGGACCTGCTCGATGCCCAGGTTCATAGCCACTACAGTAATACCCAGAGCAATAATAATAGCAGCAACGTTCACTACAATAATAATGAAGTGGGCTGGTATCAGTCGGCTTGGGAAAAACAATATGTGTCTGAGCAAGAGCCAGAAGCCTCACTACTGGCAGACACGAAACTGCCCTGAATGCTTTTAGAAATGCAACTTCAAAACCCAGCGTGGCAATAACAGATCAGTTCCCTGGTCCTCTTGCAGCGGCTGATATAAAAAGCCGTGCCCTTAATGCGGCTCAGCAGCGGTGCAATACTTAACATGAGCAATAAAGTACTTCCAAAAAGACGAACTCATTCTTCTGCTCTGAAGTCTATGACCTGGTTACCCTCTTATCATTGTTTCAGGCTGCACAACGGAAAATCTTCTTCTTCAAAGACCAAGTATTTTTAAGATGGAGTTAGGGATATAAAAACTCATTAGATCTTTAGCAAAAAGCCCTGTTAGAACGTTGCAATTATATTGAACACATATTTTGAAAAAGCCTGGAAGCTGGGAGGTTCTAAGTGAGGGTTATATTTAAATGTCTGAAAGAATGGTTCCTGTGATTTTCAGGAAGCTTTCCTACATCCCCATGTTTATCAGCGTGCAACAGCATTGGCACATTATTGCAGAGGGCTTTCAAAGGCTTTGAAATCAACAGGAGTGCAGAGGCAGGGGAAATATACAGGCTGATTGTAAAATTTCTGATCTTTCTACAGAGCTTGCCAACATCTGAGAAGTTCAAAAAATTTCAGTGAGTATCTCCAAAACGAACTACGCAACAATTCCAAAAACAAGAACATCGAACCGTAGGCATTGTGATCACACACGTGACAGTGGCCATCACCAGTTGCTTCAGGGAAAGACTGAAGAAACCCAGAATAATCTGTCCATCAGGACTGGCTTCTGTCCTTAAGCAGTTTGTTTTATACCCCTTCCAAAACTCATGGTTTGTAATCCTTATTATTATATCTCTGGATATTCTTGCTATCATTATAAATGGCCAATTTTTTTTTAATTCTACTAAGCTTTTGGCCTGAGCTTTATCTTGTGGCAGTGCTTTCCACAAGCTAATCGTGTGCGGTGTGAAAAAAACATTTCTTTTTTTCAGTTTCGAATTTGCCACTTTTCAATTTAATTGAATATCCCTTTGTTCTTGCATTTGGAGAAAAGGCAAACAGAAGTTCTCAACCAACTTTCTAAATACCATTTGTTATTTTTATCTTTATCTTTCTTATTTATCTACTCTCCAAAGGTACACAATTCCGGTCTTTTCAATCTCCCTTTCTGAGTTTTCCTATTCCTCTAATGATTCTCATTGTCCATTGCTGAGGCTTGCCCTTCCTGATAGATGCTGTTCGAAACAAGGTGACTAGACGTGAACACAGTTATCCTGGGGAGTGCTCAGCTTGGATTTATGTAATGGCATTGTAAAATACATCCCATATCATGCTTCATCTCATTACTTATGCACCCCAACATTTTGCTTTTTCAATTGCTGCTGCACACTGAGTAGAGATTTTTCACAGAACAGTCTGCCATGAAGCCCTGGTCTTTCTCTTGAGCTGTTGAAGCTAATTTGGCATGCTTTCGGGTACATAATATTTCAGATTATTCTTTCCTATGTTAACTATTTTTACAGTTGTCAACATAAAATTTCATCTGACACCATGCTGCCAAATCACGAAGCTGGATACAAACCTGTGAAGTTCCTCACAATCTTCTCTAGTCTTGACTAACCTAAATCATTTTATCTGAAAGTTTTGCCGCCATCTGCAAATCATTTGTGAATATACTAAGCAAGACAAGATCTACTCTGCAACCTTGTCGCATCCCACTGTTAACTTTTTACCATAATGAAAATTTCCCAACCATTTCTACTCTCTTTTTTGTCTCTTAGCCAGTTTCTGTTCCAAGGCAGTACTTGGAGCCTCTCAGTACAGGACTACTAAGCTTCTCTAGAAGACTCTTGAGACAGAGTTTGTCAAAGATTTTTACAAAGTCCATATAAATTAGGTCAATGAGTTCTTCTCTATCAACTATTTTATTGACATATTCAAAGAATTCTAATAAAGTATTGATGCATAGTTATCTTCCTTTGCAGAAGCTGTCCTCAAAAGCACTGGCTCTGATTGAGGACTGGTAAATAAAATACATTTGGAGTTTCTACGCCACGGTATTTTTGAGACATGACATTCCAAAAAGTATCAGACGACTTCAAAAACTCTGCTCCTTCATTTTTCAAAAACACTCATATCCCCAAAGTACCTTCTTCAATTAATTGAAAAATTTCAAAAGCAATAAAAAATCCTTTGGAAGGAGACATGAGAAACCACGGGGAGTAATAACCAGGCCTTGTTTCCACAACAGGGTTTACTGTCTCCTATCATTTGAGAGATGAACTTTGGAACTTGGCTCTGCCTCAGAATTCCTAGTCCACAAGAGTTTTTCATTCCTCATCACAGCTGGCAGAAATAGATCAGCTTAACAGAGGATCTATATAGCCCCCCCCCCGGTAAGAAGTAGTAGAGGCACCTCTGTTGTGCACACGGGTATAGTCGAGTTTCCCAGATGGAAAACTGATTTGAAATTAAAACAATTCCAAATGGTCCTCATTTGCACACAGGGCACAGAAAGTCTAGAGGGGAAGTCCATGAAATCTGCTTCATTGCCAGGTAAGCAGCCGCAAACCATTCAGCACAAGAATGTCATGACTAGAACCAATTCCATACATAACACATTACGTCAAATATTTCCCATGACCTGTAACTAAAAACTGTTTTATGAATTTCCATCAAACTTTATAGGAAAGTTCTCCTTTGCTTTCAGAGTAAGTTTGGTCATTTTCAGGGCAAATTCATTTTCCAGGCCAAAGTTACCAGGGTGCTAAGTGAAGAGAGAGAGAGATGTGTCCAGATGTGTTCTGGCTTTGTGGGTAAAGAACTGTAACTTTCCAGGGTCTCCAGGGCAGCAAATAGAATAGTTAGGCCTAGAATACATACTTTAAAAAAAGGAAACGATTTTATTCAGAAAGGAGAAGTTGTTCTCCTCTTACCTAAAAAGATCTTTGATCAATCCCTCCTTCCAGCGAGAACAAAGATTGTTAAGGACCCGCTCATGCTGTCCGAACAAACAAACGTAGTTGGAGACAGGGAAGGGCTCCTTTGAAAGGCAGGTAATGGTTTCTACCATACTGTATTGGTTGACATGTATCCTGAAGTAATTCCCCTTTGTTGCATCCCCTGTTATGATTTCCATCCCCTGGAACAAAAACAGTATGACTATTAAAAAAACTTAGAGTGAGGGGACATTCTAATTGGCACACATATCAGCTAAAAACTGATGTTACATACCCAGACCATTACACTAGCTCTTTCTGAAACAAAGATTTTAGTAGCAAAGAGCAGCTTTAGGAAATGTAGTTTATAAAGCAAGGCACCTTAGTGAGGCTGATGGTACAATCATTGAATCATAGAAATGTAGGACTGGAAAGGCTCTCCAGTGGTCAGCTAGTCCAGCCCCCTGATTTGACGCAAGACCAAGTAAAGCAAGACCATCTCTGATTGGTGTTTGCATAATCTAGTCATAAAATTTCTAATGACAGGGACAGACCACTACAAGATCCCACTAGACCCGTTCTACCAGTTTGAAAGCAAACCACTGATAACCACTCTTTGAGTATGATCTTTCAATCAGTTCAGTTTCAATCACTTTATAGAAATTACATCTGGAGCATATTTCCGTAGTTTGCGTATGAGACTGTCTTGTGGAACTGTGTCAAACATCAAGATCTATCACATCTACAACTTCCCACCATTCCACTAGGGCCAGTACTCTTTTTAAAGAAGGAAATGAGGTTGGTTTGGCATGATTTGTTTTTGACGAATACATGCTGACTATTCCTTATACCCTGTTATCCTCTAAGTGTTCACAAACTGAGTGTTTAATACTTTGTCCCAGTAACTTTCCATTTATTGACGTTGGTCTATAATTCCGCAGGCCCCCTTTTCCTCTTTTTAAAGGCAAGTACTATATTTGCCTTTCTACAGTTCTCTGGGATCCCTCCCATTCTCCAAGAGCTCTCAAAGATAACTTGAGATTGCTTCAGCTAGTTCCATATGTATCCTAAGATCAATTTTATTAGGCACTGTTGGCCTCTAAGCTATCTAAATAGTCTTATTTTGGCCATTGTTCCTTCCTGCTTATTAATATAAATTATGTTGAGTATCTGGTTACCTTTAACTGTTTTAGTGAAGATTGGAGCAAAATAGGCATTAAAGAAGTCGGCCTTCTTGATCTCATCAGATTATTAGCTCTCCTTCCTCACTAAGTAGAATATCTACACTTTCCTTTATTTCCAGAGGGGTAGCCGTGTTAGTCTGTTGTACAGCAAAAAACAACGAGAGTCCTGTGGCACCTTATAGACTAACAGATTTTCTTCGGCATAAGCTTTCGTGGATTATAACCCACTTTGTCAGATGCAGGTTGGGTTATAGAAGTGGGTTTTAGTCCACGAAAGCTTATGCCGAAGAAAATCTGTTAGTCTATAAGGTGCCACAGGACTCTCGTTTTTTACTTTCCTTCATCTTTCCCTTGCTCTTAATGTTTTATTAGAATATCTTCTTATTGTCTTTTATATGCCTCTTGTTAGGTATGCCTGAGCCTTTCTGATTTCATGAATTAGCCTTTTTGATTTTGTCTCTGGTATACTCTTGTAGTCCTCTTTAGCAATCTGCTCACATTTCCACTTTTTGTAGGCTTCCTTTGTGGTTTTCAGATCATTAAAGACCTCCTGATGGAGCCAGGTTGGCTTCTTACCATTCATCTTTCCTTTGCATTGCGACAGCTTGCTGCTGCATCTTTAATATTACCTCTGAGAAACGGCCAGCTCTTCAGAACTTCCTTCTCACTTAGGTTTTCTTCCCATGGGACTTCACCTACCAGGTCTCCGAGTTTTTAAAAACTTGTGTTTTTTATGTCTATTGTCCTTATTTTGCTGCTCCTTCTCCTTCCCTTCTTTAATACCATGAAATCTATCATTTCGTGATTACTCTCATCCAAACTGCCTTCAGGTTTTCAGATTCACAACCAATTCCTTCTCGTAAGTCAGAATGAAATCTATTGCCTGCTGTATCCATGTGGCTCCCCTTTGAAGTCAACGGGTGTCTATATGGGTACAACAAAAACAGCGAGAGTCCTGTGGTACCTTATAGACTAACAGATTTTCTTCGGCATAAGCTTTCGTGGGCTATAACCCACTTCGTCAGATGCATATGGGTACAGAAGTCTGCCCATGTGTTGTCATTTGGAAGGCCCGGACTCAAGTGCAGTTATTTACTTTTAATATCAAAAGTAGCTTTAATGTAACAAAGGGAAGATGATTTTAAAAATTACTATTGTGATTCAAGAATAGCAAAGTCAGTAACCAGACAGAAATAAGAAGGAACTTATTTAGCACTGATAACAGTAGAGGAAAAGACACAAAGTCCAGTATATAAGTATAATGAAATTGCACAAAAAATTAATGAATTACAAAAAAAGTAAATGTTAAAATAGTGCACTGAGCAAATCTCTCTTAACCAAGCATTGTTTTCTGCAGCAATTTTGTTGTGCAATGGCGTCATACAAGAATTCTTGTTTTTTTCTAAAATTGATTTGGAATTGCTTTTACCCATGGATAACAGATGGACTACCTTAATACATTCTTTCTTTGGTAAATCACTGTTCATTATTATTACTCTCACACAGTTCTGCTGCATTTAGAAATGCACATCACACTTTTGGCCATCCCAGTCTAAAGGGTTAAACTGTATTTATCAACTATGTAAAGATCTGTTCATCCTGACAAACTGCAAGGAAAGTTATAACCTATTTACCTCTCTGTTCCTTCTAGCAGATTATGCTTATTTTTTATTTTGCTTGGGTTTTGGTTTTTTTTGAGAAAGAAGCCTGCAGAACAGCCTTTTCAGCTGAGGTAGTGAAAAATCTAGTGGATATGGCACTAGATTGGGACTAAAAAACCTGATTCCACTTCCAGCTCTACCACTGACATGCCACACAACCTTGAAGAAATCACTTTCCCACTTTGTTTTCCTGTCTCTTACTATATTTTTCTAGAATTCCTTGCACCATGGGGCCCCAATCCTTGATGGGGACTCTAGGCATTCTGTAGCACTACTACAACTGGAATGCTAATCATGTTGGAAGTTAAGTCTGGTGTGACAGTGCTTGGTTTCACTTAGCCAAATCTATCAGCTACTGAATGAATAAGATAATTGTGTATTTTAAACCTCATGTTTCAATGTCATGGCCAAATATTTCACAGGTACATTTTAAGCTGTGTGCATGTTCCAGTTTTGTAAAATAAGTTGCTAGGTTACAGTAAGCTCTGCTACTCCCACAGCTCTCAGCTAATACATTTGGCTCGTTTTTCTCATTTCTTTCTGCAGTATGTTCTTCGATGATGTGTATGAAGTGTCTGGAATGTTTTAAAAGATGATCTCTTTTAAGAGGACTGTGAACAAGTCAAAAGGTGCTGTGAAAGAGTTCCAATAATGCTTTCTGTGTGTAGAATGGAGGAGTCACTTCTTGTCAGACCTCTTCCCCACAAGGGCTGTTGTAAGATTCTTTCCAGATCCACCACCTGGAACCCCAAAAGAGGGAAACCCATGATTTGATTTTCATGGCTTCTTCTAGGTCTATCTCTCCCCTTTAAACTCTCTGTTCTTACTAAATATCTCAGATACCTGACATCTTAAAAATCAAGATTGGATGCCTTTTTAAAGATATTCCCTAGCTTACTCAGAAGTTGTAGGCTTGATATTACTCTTCCTGTTTAACAACTCAGGCTCTGCAGTAAGAGAATCTTTGTCCCACTTATATCAGGAGACAATCTTCCATTTGTCCCTAGATGATGCATCACTTCTTCAATTTCAGGTATCCACTTAGTGCCCCGCTCCCATATATAACTCTTAATTGCTCACTACCACCTGATCTGGTTTATACCACATACCCAGTCCCTCATGCAAATCTGTTGTTAAGTGTATACTGTTGTTTTATATATTGTTTATTAAATACACAGTGAAGATTTCAGAAGAAATACAGTTCCAGGTCATCAAAGCCACCCAGCAGTCTTTCTTTCGTTCTCCACAGAATCAATGAAAAGAATGCCCATCTGAGACCAAAGCAATTGCATCAGAGCACTGAAAAAGCAAACGAAAATCAACACCATAGCTTCAAAAACCGTGCTGAGGCAAATGCACCAAGGACTCAGAGAAGGTCTGAGGCACCAAAAATGGGAGTAGGAGAGGGCAAGAAGGGTCAAGGAGTCATGCTACAGCTTTGTGTCAGGATGTCAACCAAAGCCGAAGCGCTACAGAGAGCAAAGTAACAAAGGACCATGGCAATGCACCATGACACCATGAAAAGATACTCCAAAAGGGAAGTGGACAGGCAAGAGGCCTGATGCACTGAGCAAAGCTCACAGACTAAAGATCTCTTGGATCTGACAGACCTGGAGGTTGGCTTGGGATAGACAGGTATAGGTGGGTAATAACCCAATGCAACCAATAATACAAGATGCAATTGTTCACACCTGGCCGCGTGGAAAGTTTCTGAGACGTATCAGACATATCTGTCCTCAGTTCCTCATGGCAGTCTCCACAATGTATTCTTGGTGGCTGATCTGAGCATGCCAGCACTAAGCTCCCAACTCAGAGGGACAGAGCTTCCCTCGATCCTGGTCATATTGGGCTAGAGAAAATGGGCACAGACTCCCTTTGCATCCCCAGATCTGAGCCTTATGAGAGGGGTAGGAAGAGGGGTTTTCACACCCCAAAAAGGCAAACACACTCAAACCTGGCTCACATGAGGATAGGACGGGATGGGGAAGTCAGATCCCCATATATGGGGAGGGCTCCACCCAGAGCCTGGTATGCACATGAGGACAGGGAGTAGGGCTTAAGCTTAAACTCCCAGCTCATATAAGGGAAGGGAGAGGGGATGAGGACCCTTCAGACAGGCAAGTCCCCTCCAGAAACTGGCTTATGTGAGGGGAGGCAGGAAAGGGTAAGGGGGATGGTCAAGAAAGATGGTGATAAACTGGAGAGGATTCAGAGAAGAGCCATGAGAATTATTAGAATTTGAAAAAAATGGAAAACATACCATATAGTGGTAGACTCAAGGTGCTCAATCTAATTAGCTTAACAAAGAGAAGATTAAGGGATGACTTGATTACAGTCATAGAATCACAGCAAGCTGCTTAAGTCGACTTAAGGAAAATAACGTCGACAATGAAAATTAGGTCAACTTTATTAAACCTCCTTTTAATTCGACTTTAGGCTTAAATCAACTTCCTAAAGTTGACTTAAGCCAGTGTAGACCTGGAGGAGCCCTAAGTCGACTTAAAGTCGACTTAGGGCTCTCCAGGACTCCCCCACTGCCCTCCCTGCCGGGGGGGAAGGGGCACAGGGAGGGCCTGGCATGCCCTCCCAAAGGGCAGGGCAAAGCCCTGCCCACCTTGCCCCTATGCCCTGCCAGGGTCCCTGTCCCCCTTTGCCCCATTGTAGCCAGGTACAATGGGGCAAAGGCTGAGACCCCTGGCACTGGGCAAGGGGTGCCCCCCCCGCCACTGGGGACCTGCCCAAGGTTCCCCTAGCACCTACAAGTCGACCTAGGAATCCAGTGTGGATGCTCTAGGTCAACTTTGTAAGTTCCCCCCTAAGTCGACTTTAAATTTAAGTGTGGACATGCTAAGTCGACTTAAGTAAGTCGACTTTAAGTCGACTTAGCTAAAGTCGACTTAAATTTACAAGTGTAGACATAGCCATAGAATCATAGGTGGGAAGGGACCTCATGAGGTCACCTAGTCCAACCCCCTGCTAAAAGCAGGACCACTCCCACTAAATCATCTCAGCCAGGGTATTGTCTAACCAGGCCTTAAATATCTCCAAAGACAGAGATTCCACCACCTTCCTAGGTAACCCATTCCAATGCTTCACCACCCTCCTAGTGAGAAAGATTTTCCTAATATCCAACCTCGACCTCTAGGTTCTGAAGACACCATGTATGTACAACTGGTGGGTGCGAGTACCTGTAGCAGTGACAGGTCTCTTACATGACTGCCATTATTGCTGACCATCGGGAAACCAAAACCCTTGAGAAGCTACAGGAGTTCTGTTGGCCTCATGCTAAGGACTTGAGGCCCATGAGAGAAGGTCTTGCACAAATGCTATCTTAGGCTATGTTTACACTTGAAAAGTTAAGTCGACTTAATAAAAGTGGACTTAACCTTTCAAGTGTAGACATAGCCCCTTTTTGACCTTATTAAGTCGACTTAACACTTTAAGTCAACCTAATAAAGTCGATTTAGGTGCTAATCCCTGTCTACACTGGCTTAAGTCGACCTAGTAAGATTGACTTAAGCAGTAAATCGATGTAAATCAAGGTGTTAAGAAGTCGACCTAATTTTTCCTTAAGTCGACTTAAGGAACTGCTTAAGTTGACTTAAGGAAAGCTCAGTGTGAATCCAGAGTAATTTAAATTGACTTAAGCCTCTTTAAATCAACTTAATTTCTAAGTGTAGACACACCCTTAGAGAAGCAACATTTTTAGCTTGTTTATCTGTTTGTCAGCTTGTTTAGCTGATCTGAAGGGGAAAGGTGTCCAAGACAGCTGGCTGTATTTTAAAGAAACCCTGTTAAAGGCACAGGAAGATAACATTCCGATGTGCAGAAAGAACAGCAAATGTGGACGGCGACCAGCGTGGCTTAGCAGGGAACTCTGCGGGGAGCTGAAACATAAAAGGGAAGCTTACAAGAAGTGGAAGCTTGGACAGATGACAAGGGAGGCGTATAAAGATATTGCTCGGGACTGCAGGGATCAAATCAGAAAGGCCAAAGGACAATTGGAGTTGCAGCTAGCAAGAGATGTGAAGGATAACAGAAAGGGATTCTATAAGTATATCAGCAACAAGAAAAGGATCAGAGGTGGTGTAGGTCCCTTACTGAATGGGGCAGGCATCCTTGTGGTGGATGATGCGGAAAAGGCTGAAGTACTCAATGCTTTTTTTACTTCAGTCTTCACAGGGCGGGCCAGCTCCCAGGCTACTACACGGGGTAACGCGGACTGGAGAGAAGAGTGGCCCTCAGTGATGGAAAGTCAGGTTAGGGAACACTTAATGAAATTGGAAGTGCACAAGTCCATGGGGCCGGATGAACTGCATCCGAGGGTGCTGAGGGAGTTGGGGGAAGTGATTGCAGAGCCGCTGGCCATTATCTTTGAGAACTCGTGGCGAACGGGGGTGGTCCCGGAGGATTGGAAAAAGGCAAATATAGTACCTATCTTTAAGAAAGGGAAAAAGGAGGATCCGGGGAACTACAGACCGGTCAGCCTCACCTCAATCCCTGGGAAAATCATGGAGCAGGTCCTCAAGGAATCCATCCTGAAACACTTGGAGGAAAATAGAGTGATCAGGAACAGTCAACATGGATTCACCAAGGGCAAATCGTGCCTGACCAACCTGATTTCCTTCTATGATGAGATGACTGGATTTGTGGATGCGGGAAGAGCCGTTGACGTGATATACCTTGACTTTAGCAAGGCTTTTGATACGGTTTCCCACAACATTCTCGTTGGCAAGTTAAGGAAGTATGGGTTGGATGAGTGGACCGTAAGGTGGATCGAAAACTGGTTAGATCAACGGGCTCAGCGGGTAGGAATCAATGGCTCGATGTCTGGTTGGCAACCGGTAACGAGTGGAGTGCCCCAGGGGTCGGTCCTGGGGCCGGTTCTATTCAACATCTTCATTAATGATCTTGATGATGGAATAGACTGCGTGCTTAGTAAGTTTGCGGATGACACCAAGTTGGGGGGAATGGTAGATACTCTGGAGGGCAGGGACAGGATCCAGAGAGACTTGGACAAATTGGAACAGTGGGCCGAAAGAAACCTCATGAGGTTCAACAAAGACAAGTGCAAAGTCCTGCACTTAGGACGGAAAAATCCCATGCACTGCTACAGGCTGGGGACCGATCAGCTAAGTAGCAGCACTGTAGAAAAGGACCTGGGAGTTATGGTGGACGGGAAGATGAATATGAGCCAACAGTGTGCCCTTGTTGCCAAAAAGGCCAATGGCATATTAGGCTGCATCAGTAGGAGTATTGCCAGCAGATCGAGGGATGTGATAATTCCCCTCTATTCGACACTGGTCAGGCCGCATCTGGAGTACTGTGTCCAGTTTTGGGCTCCCCACTACAGAAAGGATGTGGACAAATTAGAAAGAGTCCAGCGGAGGGCAACAAAAATGATTAGGGGGCTGGGGCACATGACTTATGAGGAGAGACTGAAGGAACTAGGCTTATTTAGTCTAGAGAAGAGAAGACTGAGGGGAGATTTGATAGCAACCTTCAACTACTTGAAGGGTTGCTCCAAAGAGGAGGGAGCTAGGCTGTTCTCGAGGGTAACAGAGGACAGAACAAGGAGCAATGGTTTCAAATTACAGCTGGGGAGGTCAAGGTTGGATATTAGGAAAAACTTTCTCACGAGGAGGGTGGTGAAGCATTGGAATGGGCTATCTAGGGAGGTGGTAGAATCTTCATCTTTGGAGATTTTTAAGGCTCGGTTAGACAAAACTCTGGCTGGGATAATTTAGGGGGAGTGGTCCTGCTTTTTAGCAGGGGGTTGGACTAGATGACCTTGTGAGGTCCCTTCCAACCCTATTATTCTATGATTCTATGATTCTATGTGTATGTTGTATTTATAGTATACCTGTGAACTTAGGTTTTTGGTACATGGCAAGCTGAAAATGCATTAAAGATATTGGTAATAATGAATGACAAGTCATTTGTACAGTTCATGATCTACTGATAAAAGCTCTGATTCAGGAATGCAGGTATTCAAGTCCATCATATTCAGGATCAGCACATGGTACTTAAGTACCATCCAGAATCAGAATGTGTTCCTGAATCAAGGCCAAAGCAAAGAAAAATTCAGTAATAATACTTACATAATTAGGCTGTGTAATTTGTACATCCAAGCGTGTAGGGATTCCTGGTTTGGAAACATGCAAGTAATTATAACCTCCGGGAAGAATGCCTCCTACAGACAAAATAGCTACTATTATTATCTTTGTTAATGTTGTAAATTACACTTTATTTATTCAGCCATAAAACAAAGGAAAAGAGTTTTTTCCCCCTAAGACATGTGTTCTTTACTAAAGAATTCCTTGGAGAGGAATGTTGCTTTTTGCTGGCATGAATATTGTATATGTTTTTGTATTTTTGTGTAATTCAGTGCAATACTCACATAGAGCCAGATTCTAACCACAGTTAGATTGGAATATAGCTACGAATTTCAGTGGAATTATTCCAGATTTCCAACTGTGTAAGTGACATCATCATCTGGTCCATTATTAGCAATGAATAGATTCTCTATATTTCTTCTGGTAACTATTAAGATGTAGAATACAATAAAGACAAACTAGTGATGGTGAACTCTTGCAAAGAACATACATGCTTCTTGTTCCAAGAAAGCGATGGATTTGTGCATATATATATATAGTCTTTTCCCTTTAAATGTTTGGACCTTCTGCACTTCCCAATCCCCAGTGGCCTCACTTCTGTCTTGGTTTCAGTTTTGCTGCCAGAATGATAAAGCTACCACCGCAGCAGACAGCTGTGTTTCTATCAGCTCCCTTTCTGTCTGTCTCCTTTTCTGCTGGTTCCAAATATTACATATTGGTTTCAAGAATCTTCTATCCCATGAGCATCCCGTTCTTTTTGCCTGAACAAAAAGAAGAAAAACTAAGCAGATAATATTTTAAAAAAGGAAAAAAATTCACCTGGAAAAGAGATGGCAGGCTGCTGCTGCATTTTGCTTCAGGCACAGCTGGAACTAGATAGCTAGAGAGGGGGGAAGTAGGCAATTCTGAGAAGAACAAAGGAAGAGATTTCTGCCATTGCTGCTGAACTACCAGAATTGTTCAACCACAGCATTCATGAGGAAGCAAGCAGCCATCTTGGCTGACCATGTGCAAGCAAAACAAACAAGGAGTCTAGTGGCACTTTTAAAGACTAACAAATTTATTTATTGCATGAGCTTTCATGGGGACAATCCCACTTCATCAGATGCTTGAAGAAAATGCATGTGCAAGCAGGCAGCAAGAGAGAGCGTTACCCTGCGATGAGTCCTTCAGGCAGCATAAGGAGATCAAGCACAGATAGCACTCAAAAAAGAAGGGGGAAAAAAAGGAAAGTTTCCCTATGCAAGTGAAGTTATCTGGAAGGACATGAAGTCCAACAGGAGACCAGAGAAATGGCAACTTCTCTGGACAATGTTGGTGAGTTTGATGAAAATCACACATCACAGGTGGTTCCTCAAACATTCTTAGCAATTTATAGCTCAATGGACTAAGAGTTTCAGCTTTGCTGATGGTGATGGTTGGAAGGCATGCACATTGCTGCATGACCTATGGGCTCTAACTGTGCCTGGAACTCTGGTATATGTCACAATAACTGCAGCAATGTGGGCATTTTTCTTCTATCCGTTAATGACAGCTGTTCCCCCAAACTGTACCCCAATGGGGAGGTTCATGTGGATTCACCAGATGCAGTCAAAGACCATTGAAAAGATGGATGATTTTTATTGAATGCCCAGGTGAATAACCCCAAGCAAGCAAAGCAAAGTAATAAGTAGCAATAGTTTACGTCCCTTCAGCAGCCGGGGACCCTTGACAACTGCGGACGACCCCAAGGAGGTTCCCTTGGTCCTAGGTTACCAACGCAGCCTGGACCATGGTCCGGTGGCGAAGTCTGCAGGTTCTCAGCGGCTATGCTAACATACAGCATTTCAGGAGAAGGTGGGGTGATCAATCCCACTTTCCCTTCACACGCTCAGGCTCAAGGCTTAGGTAACTTGAAGGAACAGATAAGAAGTACATCACAGCCAAGTCTTGCAAAACAGCAAAAAAAGCAAAACACCTTATATCAGGCCCCAGCTGGTTCCCACAGGAGACTGGCTCCAGCTGGTGCTTTGGGCATGAAGCCCAGCATCAGTTCACGATCGGGTTGCTCATGGGAGGGGGATATGGGCACCAACTAGCTGTCCATCACAAAATCTTCCGCTTTGGTCCTACAATAGCAGAATGATATCAGTTTCATTAGCGACATCAGGGAAGTGGACAGTAGGACACTTTATTTCTACTATGAGGAAGTTATCTGAATTGACAATAATCCAACAAACACTAAGTAATGCCCTGTGTGACCAATTTGTCTCTGGATTATGCAATGACCAGATCTGGAAAAAATTACTGACTGTATCAGTATTTACATTCAAGAAAGCTTTAGAAGAAAGAATTTAGTGAGAGCCAACAAATCCATGTTCTGAATCAGCAAGACGGTGGACCACAGGGAAATAAATAATTTCTTTGTAGATGCTCAAATTCCAAAGGGGTAGCCATGTTAGTCTATTGTAGAAAGACAACAGAGTCCTGTTGTCTTTGTAGATGCTGCGGACAAACTACACATGCTTAGGAGGGTTCCTGGGAACACCTGATCATTTGCAGGAAGAAGTGCCAGAAGAAAGGGCGTATTATTGTGAACCATCACACAGTTCATCAACCTGCAACACACAGTAACTATCCATTCAAGGAGACACCTATGAAAATTGAACTAAGAAAGGACAGAAGTTAGGAATTCATAATGTGGAAAAAGACAGCTACTCTAGTGACACTGATCAAGATTGAGCACTACACATGTTATTGGAAACTGGAGTCAGTGATGGCATCTGGATCACGCTTTTGATTGAGAAGGTTCCTACACGAACAAAGCTTGATAGTGGAGCTGCCACCTCACAGATTTCTACATCTATCTATCACCAGAATTCATCACAACTTCCTCTCCTCCACAGTTTTGAAGACTTATACTGGAGCAAAGTTAGTCCCCAAAGAGATTCTACAGGTGCAAGTTCAACTAGATGTACAATCAGTCTTTCACTCTTGTATGTGAGTGAAGGAAAATATCCACCATTATTAGGCTTAAGATGCTTAAGGTGAATTGGACCAAGATCAAAGAGATCATGAAAATATCTCAAAACTTCCAAGGAATACTGGACAGACAAGCCAATGTTTTTTAAAAAGAATTTCGACAAATGATCAATGTGTGATTGAAGTTTACTGTTAAGTCTGACAGCCAGCCAAAATACCACAAGCCCACAGTTGTGCCTTTATGTTCCAAAGTCTGTGATGGAAGCAGTTTTGGATGGTTTAGTGAACATTGGGGTCTTGTCAGTGGTTTCACGCAGTGAGTGGGCTATAGCCACCATGCCAATAAACAGAAGGATATGCTCTGTCTGATTTTGTAGAGATTTCAAAGTGATACCAAATCTGGTTTTATATGCAGTCCAGTATCCACTAACTTGCATTGAAGATTTGTTTGCTACTCTTAGCAGGGCACAGTTTCAGCAAATTGGATTTTTCAATGAGTACCTAAAAAAGAAATTGATCCGATATGTCCCAAATATTTCACAATCAACACACAAAAAGGCCTTATTTCACTATAACAAGATTCCTTTCACTATCACATGGGCACCTGCCTTTTTCCAGAAAGCCAGGGATGAGATGCTGAAGGGACTGAATGGAGTTCAGTGCTATTTGGATGATATTCTTTTTACAGGAAAGGATCAAGAGCATTCTTTCTTGCAACATTTGGAAGACTATGGCCTATGAGCACATTGAGACATATGTGAATTTTGCAAACCTCCAAATTAATTCCTTGAACATATAATTATGCCATGGGTTTAAGTAAATTGTAGAGAACGAGAAGGTGGGTCTTCAAGTTCTCACCACCAGAGACCTTGTCACAGTTACATTTATACTTAAGACTGCTTAACTATTATAGTAAATTTCTGCCTAATCTGGCCACTGTATTCACATTACATGAACAGTTACAAGCAGTGCCATTAAAGACACCAAAGCTTTTGATGTCAGTTCTTTCGTTACCCCTGAATTGATGGGAGTGTTACCCCAGAGTTTGACCAACCTAACCACAGCCATATTGTGTGCATTCATCTACCATTAATTAATAAAATAGAACACCATATCGTTAAGGTTTAATTTGGACAAGCAGGGCTTTTGAAGGCAAAGTCAAATATAGCTGCAGGCTTGCTGTTTCTGCTAATCAGAATGGGACGACTGGGAGAAAAGAGTCAACAAATTATGAGACAATGAAAATAAGTGAATGGAGACATTTGTTCACCTTCGATATAGAAACTTATTATGGCTAAGATTAATGGGAATGTTTTATTGATAAATAGTTTATTGAAATGAGGAGCAGTGATGACCCAGTAGGGATCAATATGAACTATGTGCTTTGTAAAAGCTAGTTATAAAAAGACTAACAGAATGCATTTTAGAGCAGTTTTCTGAAGCTATCCTGAGAGAATTTCTGGACACCCTACTCCCTGGTGGGGAAGTGACTGGCCATTGCTGATCTACTGCTGATTACTCAAGACCATCTCAGATTTTAGATAATTATTTGGGATGGCCTAAACCTATTCCTTATGTCTGTGTGTGTTTAAATCTAACAAATAGTTTTAGATAAGAGCACGCTTATTTGTATCAATCTTTTATCAGTCGAAAGTGCTGTGTTCTGATTGATTTATTACTGACACCTCCTGAAATGAAACAATTAAGCTACCACTGCTTTGGGTTTTAAGATGCCGGATAACACTTATGCACTTTGATGCCTTGCTACCATTGCAAATGGCTTTTGATGCTTCATCATATGGAATGGGTGCAGTTCTTTCCCAAATTTTTCCAAATGGTGTGGAGAAACCAATTGCCTTTGCTTCACAAACATTCACCATCCCTCAGAAGAACTATGTGCAAACAGAGCAAGAAGTTCTCAGCATTATCTTCAGCATGTGGAAGTTCTATGCCTATTGTGTAGTATTCATTTGACTTGCTAATGGATCGTTAGCTGTTACTTTCAGTTTTGGTGTAGAAACATGGAATTCCATCATTAACTGCTGCTCATATGCAATGAGGGGCATTGCTTCTTTCAGCTCATTCCTATACTATTCAGTTCTATAAAGGGACTCAGCATGGTAATGCTGATGGGCTGTCATGCCTGCTGTGCCCAAGCTCTCATCAACCCAAAGAAACTCCAACAAAGTGATTTATCTCATTTTGATGGATTAGTTACCCACAGACATCAACAAAGAAACTGATAAGAATTATATGCTTTCTCTTGTGAAATGGTAATAAAAGGTACAATGTTGGCACATAAGAATATCCAGTTTACACAGTTCATGGCATGTTAATGTGAATCCTCTCTGAATCATGATTGTGTCTTACGGGGAATGCAAGTGATCTTTCCAAAATCACTTCAACTTGAGGTTTTCTAAAATGCACAGGACCTGTTTTGTTTGTGACAAAACTATCCAGTGATACTCTGTGGAAATGACATAGGGACCAGTTGCAGCTTTGACAAGTATCAGATTCCAGGGATCTTCCAGTACGACTTTCTGTTCCTCTGATTGAATTTTGATGACTTGGTAGAAGAAACTTTGGTACCAGGTTCAGCTGAATCCTTACCAGAAACAAATGATTCCTTATCATTGACTGTTCCTGTTGTTCAGGACACTGCTGACCAACGAACACATTATCACAAAAGAGTTTGAAAATCAGTGGTATACCCAACCTTATAAATTGTTTAGTTACTGATTTGCTATTCTAGGGGCGGATAATCCCTTGCAATTTAAGAGTCTGCAGTAGTCCACCTGTAACTTTTAATTAGGTTACAGAGTGTTCTGCTAGCCATGTAAATGATCATGTATACATGTTTGGGAAGTTCTTTAAAGTTGGGTGGAGGAAGGTGATGTCGTGTCCCTTTAAACATTTGGGTGCTCTGCATTCTACCACACCAATGAAAAGACTCGCTTTTATTTTGAGTTCCAGTGGGGTTGGCTGTGTTAGTCTATTTCAGAAAAACAAACAAGGAGTCCTGTGACACCTTAAAGACTAACAAATTTATTTGGGGATAAACTTTTGTGGGCTAGAACCCACTTTGTCAGATGCATGAGGTGGAAACTGCAGTTTGTTAGGTGTATATACACATGCAAAGAAGGGTGAGTTTTGCTCTAAAACAATAAAGCTACCATCACAGCAGATAAGTGTGTTTCTATCTGCTCCCTCTGTTTTGAAAATCTCATAAAACCACACTTTTTACAAAATTTCTGTTACCTCCTGGATTCGGCTGGATAGGAAATACTGTGAGACTAGAATTTCTTGTCATATTTTGATACTTCTGTTTTGGGACTAAACCAGGAAGTCCAGAGACACACTAAAATGTAACCTTTATGTATTAGTAGGGATCATTTACCATGGGATTTCAACATTAAAACTGATTTCCGTGGGGCAAAGATTTGAGAGAAAGTTATTTTATTGAACCTGTTGGCTCAGTCCCTAATAAGAACAAAGATAAATCACAGATATAAAGAATCTGAGGTTTTTCCTTAGAGATTGTTGCTAAAAATTACATCATTGATATGAAACAAACAGAGTCCTGTGGCACTTTTAAAGACTAACAGATTTATTTATCACCTGAGCGTTTGTGGGAGAAAATCTGACTTCGTCAGACAAATTCTCAGAAAATTCAGTCTGTCAGAGCTGTAAACTGCAAGATTGGGAAAGGCAAATTTGAAACGTTCCCAGTACTATAGGCTAAAAACTAGTGTGTGTTATTAGAAACTAAGTATAAGTGGCCTTATTTGCTGCCCTATCAGTTCTCATCGAAGTGCTGAGTTAAACAAACCTTTATCATCAAGAAGTGATTCTGAAGGTAGAGGTAAAGAACTAACCGCAAACAAATGGAATACAGAACAAGTCTGATGATAGTGACAAAGCTTGAGGACACAGAGTCTTTCTTCAGTAACACAACTACCTGTAAATAGAGCAACATTAAACCTACTGCTGGGACCCATGGGCTTATGGCCTGGTCTATACTGTGGGGCTAAATCGATAGGAGATACGCAATCTGTGTGCTGCAGAATATGTATCTCCCATCAACTTAGTTACTTTCACTTACCTCCGGGTCTTCACTCGGCTGCATCAACCGGCAATGCTCTCCTGTCGACACAGTCTTTCTTCACTTGGAGGGGTGAAGTTATTGCGTCAATGCAAAAGCACTTCCGGGATCAATTGAGTGGGTCTATCCTCATTGCTCAATTGATCCCACTGTGTCAATCCATGAGGATAGACACAGCATTTTGAATGTAGACATGGCTTATGTGTCCAGCATAAAATTTGCTACAAATCAATAATTTGTTACTTAATATTTACTTACTTAAAACATTCCAACAATTGCTGATATAATTCACACCATTCCATGACATTTTTTGCTACAGAAGAAACTACTAAAGAAAACATAGAAATGTATCATACTGGCAAATGTGTTTTTGACGTACCTTGAATTTTACATCCCTTGTACATAGGGATGAGTCTATCCATATCTTCTGGTGGCTCAGAAACTGGCTCAAGAGTTGGATCGAAGAGATTCAGCATAGCTGCAGCAAGCTGGAAACCAACCTCTTTCGAACTGAAATTGCTGTGTGCCCATTCATTTGCATAATATATATTGGAGAACTTAGTTAAAGGACCTGCTGCTCTGATAGTAACGTCATTAGTATGGAAGTTATTATCAATCACAAGTCTTCCATCATAAACAAGACAAGCATCGTTAATTGCCTTGAAGGTTTCATAATCCACTCCCTTGTTGGAAAAGTTAAAGAATGCCTAAAAAGATGTAATAATTGTAGGTCATAATACATTAGTCAATGACTAATGTCATAAATGAGGTTCTGCGACACATTACGAAATGTGAGTTATTTTACAAACTACAGCACTAAATACAGTACGATTTTGTATATCCTCATATGGGCTACCTACCAAATTTTGAGATAAATTAAAATTAACAGTGATCCAAAGAGCTTGTTAAGCTATAAGTATTAAGAATTTTTTACTTTCTGGTTAACTAGATGTCCCATATTTTAATAACTATATATTATATAGTACTTTAAATATCCTGACTGTAAGTACATATTTTACCAGTGTCATTATAAGTATATGATAAAGAATGCAAGGCTTTATAAAACTCTTTCACCCATTAATATATTAGTTTGAAAAACAGCCTATTGAAAAATAACAGCATTTCTTGGCTTAGAAAGCATTTTTGTTCCTTACACACATTTTTTGTACACTGAAGCTATAATATTTATAAGAAACAAAAACTAACATGTTTGTCAGATTAGTTTTTATACTCTGTAGATATAATGATACTTTATTTTTTCAACTAACAAATGTTTGGGATAATTTCAAACATCTATCAGCATGCAAAGACAAATGATAAAATATAAATTAGTCAAGTAAAAGATTTTTCCACCAGAATTATGAGTGGTTAGCTTTCTATTTAGGTTTTCTTGATTTTACATCATGGGTTCTTTCTTCAGCAAGGTCTGCACCATTTTCTAATTTAACATCTTTTTTTATTTTTTAAATAATAAAAAAAAGGACATTCAATGAAATAAAATGTTATTAAATTCAAAACCGACAGAAGGAAACATTTTTACACTCTCTCTTATTAGACTGTGGAACTCATTGCCGCTGGAGGCAGTTGTGGCCAAGAATTTTAAAAGACTGATAAAGATATTAGAAAATGTATATACATAGCAAGAATTTCAGGATTTATTATAATTAGTTATAATAATAAAAATTTTGGAAGTATTATTAAACTTCATGCTTCAGGCTCTAAGCAAATCTCTAATGATTAGGGATCAGGATGAGACCTATGAGGGGAGCCAAATTATCCCACATCCGCCAAGTGTTCAGTTCTTGCTCCTTCCTCTGAAGCAGCTGTTTGCCAACCACTTGGCATCCTATGTACATTAGAGCTATCATTTGGATACAGCAGTCACAAATTCTACATATGTTTGTACTGGGGAGTTTTTGTGTAAAAAACAAAAAGAGATTACTTCTTGTTCCTCAAGAGTGTCACCGCTGCATATTCCTACTTCTGGAATATAACAGACTTGGTGAGCTGCAGGATTTTTCTAGTTAGCATTCCCATTAGGCCAGTTGCTTATCAAGCCCTCCACAGGATTCCAACATATAAAAATTATAAAAAGGTGCATGTGGTCCCATCTGCTGTTCAGTTCATTGCCTAATTTTGGAATTCTTTAGCTAAGAACCATGAAGATAAGGGGAGGGTGAGCAGATAGTATGAATATGCAGAAACAATACTCTCATGGAATAAGTTATGGGTAAGCAATCTCTCTTTTTTCCTTCAAGTGGCCTCTGCATTTCCCACTAGTGGAAAATTAGCAAGCAATTCAGCTCCCTAGGAAGGTGGGCTGACAAGTTCTAGGTGAACAAGGACTATCGAGCTACCAAAACTAGCATCAGGTGTTTTTGGCAGTCCAAGAGAATATTGGAAGTGGCCACAACCCTTAAGAAAATCCTTAAATCGACCTAATGAAAGCTTAGGTCAACTTAATAAGAACCACTGGTTAGGTCGAACTAACCCTCCTTAGGTCGACCTAACCCTCCTTTAGGTCAACCTAAGCACAGCGTGGACGTTTAAGTCCACTTGATTGAGTCGACCTAAGGTCAGTTAGGGCGACTTAAAGTGGACTAAGTCCACGTCCATGGACACCACTTTGTTAAGTCAACCTAATAAGGTCGACTTTAAGTCGACTTAACAAAGTCAACCTAACTTTTTCTAGTGTAGACATGGCCTTAGAGACTAACAAATTTCTTCGGGCATCAGCCTTCGTGGATTACAGCCCACTTTGTCAGATGCATTAATGGAAAGGGAGAGACAAAAGATTAAGGGGATGGGGTGAATGATGGAACAAAAAGGGCACTTTGAAGAGATGTAGGGCAGGGGGAAATGAGGGTGTTGGTGGCAGAGCAGACTAACGGTTCTGTGGGAGTGAAGCAGGATAGGTTTAAAGGAGGGAGAGATGGCTGGGATAAGGGAGAGAGAAGGAAGAAAGAATGAAGGGTTTATAAGGAGGAGGAGGAGGAGGAGGAGAAACTGGAAAGTTGCTAGGGGGAGAAAGGAAGGGCAAGAGAGACTCTTTGGGAAGAGAGACAACAGAGTCCTGTGGCACTTTTAAAGACTAACAGATTTATTTATCGCATGAGCTTTCGTGGGAGAAAATCCCACTTCGTCAGACGCTTTGAAGATAGGAAAGTTACAGAGTGGGAGGAAATTAAATGCAGGGGAGTGTATGACATAGCATCAGGTCAGGCTGTAACAGCAAATCAAAATAGGTGTTAGGATTCAAAACACTGGGGAACAGCACATAGAGGAGGGGGAGGTCAAATCACTTGTTGTAATGTGAGAAAAATCCATAGTCCCTGTTTAACCCCAAGACAACTGAGTCAAATTTGCATATAAGTTCGAGTTCTGCAGTCTCTCTTTGAAGCTGTGATTTGTTATTCATCTGTTTCAACACAGCTATTAACAAGTCGTCAAGGGAGTGAGCAGGGAGATTGAAGTGTTCCCCTACAGGTTTTGCAGTGTTGCAATTTCTGATGTCAGATTTGTGTCCATTGATTCTTCGGCGCAGAGACTGTCCTGTCTGTCCAATATATAAGGCAGAGGGGCATTTCCGGCACATGATGGCATAAATCACATTGGTGGATGAGCAGGTGAGGAAAGGGTTTAGAGACTGTAGGGATAGAGAACTGGAAGGGAACTTTACTGGCTTTGACCTCTACTCAAAATTTACTACACAAATGGGGAATGCATGAAAAGCAGACATGTCAACATGGTCATGGGGGTGCCTGTAAGTGCAGATCCTGAAACTTTTACGCACACAAGTAATCTTTACTCCTACAACTAAGCCAACTCATGAGTAAGTCTTAAAAGACTGATTCAAATACTGAGTGCTAATATTGTATTTTAATGGCAGTTCTTAACTTGGAGGGCTGATACATTTTTCCTCCTGGTAAAGAAAAGTCTATTTAAAGTAGTTAGAGTAAGGGCAGGTTAAATGTTATGCCTATCAGTTCTAACACTGCGATCTTACAATTGGACTTCAATTCAGTTTTCTAATCAGATTTAGATCACTATTGGTAGAGTACTGGTGGTATTTAAACAAGAGAAGTATTTTAAGAATGATTTTGAAACAATAATTAAAACTACCTGTCATTCAACAATTAATAGAAATTTGTCCAGTGATTTTAACACTTTGTGAAATCCAAATCTCTTTGGAAATCTAAAATGGTTTCATTTAGATTTTTTAAAAATTCCCTCAGATTAATAAATGAATGTTAAATTTTCCAGATCTAGTGAAATCTAGATAAACCAACCAGGGATTAGCTTGGTTTGGCTATCTTTGCTTGCAGGCTGGACAAAAGGAATACAAAACATATACTTACTGAACATTGCAGTTTAAATGGTCTTGAATCAGTCGTGAAAGCAGCACATGTTATAGGATCTGGGTGGTCCCCTTCATTCCACTGTGCCAGTATACTGTCATAATAGACACACACATCATTCTTTGACAGTGCTTCTTTGACAGCTTTTTCGATTGCATTGTTGTTAAGGCAAGTTACATTTGAGCTAAGTGGAAGCTGCACTAGGTGTATGCGAGAACCATGAATTCCAAGAGACAGGAGGGTGTGTGTGGCGCAGTAAATGTCGATGGTATTCCCATAGACAATGACATTCCCTGGGGGAAAAAAGGGAAAAAATTCTAAGACACACAATAACAACTCTATCAGTGTAACTCAGATGCTGATAATACAGAATTGCTTTCTTTGACCCTCTTATTGCTCTGATGCTATGAAGCAAACAATGTTACCTAGCAACAGTAACTAAAATAATTTAGTGAAGAATTTGTGCAGAACATCCCATAAAGTAGACAAGTACTTAAAGCAAAAGTATGACATTAATTATGGCCCCAGAACTTAAAACTATATTGATCAAAACCCTCTAAAATAAAAGTCTTATATCTTGTCTTTCATTCCCCCCTTGTTACTTTCCCTCGTTGTGCTTATTTAAACCACAAATTGAAATCACAATAAATGTATTTTCTTCTAAAAAATGTCACGTTAACAGGAAATAAAAGTTTCACATTTTTATAGAAATAGGTCTGGATTGTCAGCTCTTGCAGGAAGAGCAGCAGGAATGGACTTCTGGGGCAAAATCAACATGAGGAATCCTTCAGAGATTTCCTCTCATTGTCCTACCATTGGGAGAGGGTGGGAGTCTCTCCCTTGTGGAAAAGGATGTCTGGCCCACCTCCAAGACTGGCAGATTTGCAAGAGGCCTGGGCCACCATAAAGAGGTCTTGTGTCTCGGTACCAGTTCTGGTTTCTAGTGCCTATCAGCACTCTGACAGCACAGATCCATTTGAGTCATGCTAAGAGAGGGAACCAATGGACTGCAGGGACTTCAGAAGCCCAAGAACAGCAATACGGTGAGAAGGTGCTATGAAACTAATTTTTTCAGTCTCGGTCCATTGGACTGGAAGAAGGATGTCCATGTCATAGTTTGTCCTCTCTTCACCACTTCCCTCAGATGATGATTCTGGACACCACACTTGGGGAAGAGGGAGAATAGTGTGGCAGAGGTGTCTTGAGTCCTTCCTGCCCACACAGAACTGGCCCATAATTTGGTGTTCAACAAAAATATGTAGGGGAAAATGAAATTAAAAGGAAATCAAAGGACATTTAAAGGGGATTAAAAGTATTGAAACAGTGCAGCCATTCCAACAAGGCAGTGGTTTTCAACCTTTTTTCATTTGCAACCCCCTAAAAAATTTCAAATGGAGGTATGGATCCCTTTGGAAAAATGGGGCACAGTCTCCGGACCCTCCAGGGGTCTGCGGACCACAGGCTGAAAAGCACTGACATAATGGATTACATTTTAAATACATGGAGAGCCTGATTATATTGGGGTTGCATAGCTGTGAGAGTACAGTTTGGCCCCATAACTGTATTTTCTATACACAATTGGCTTGATCTTGCTTTGTAGTAGGATTTATTTTTTCTGCATTTCAGTGCACTGGCGAGGTGTTCTCTGTTCCTGCACAGTGCATTGTGCTCTTGTGAGGAGGTGAGTGAATGACTAGAATAGTCTCTCCTCTACGGCTAGCTGGTACGTTCACTTTGACATTGACATTTAGATGTCACTGTAACAAGAGAATCCTAACAACCGAAATCTTACTATTCCATAGCTTAAAACGTTTTTACTGGAAGCATGTGATGCTGACACATGCAAGGTGCTATAGTGGGTGCTAAGAACGAGTTTCTATACAGAACTCTAGTTCCAAAAAACGTTAATTTCAAAATGGCTAACAGATTAAGGAACCACTTCTGATATTGATGTTATTTCAGATTGTTTACATCAGTTTCTTGTAGATGCCAAACAAACATATTTCTTCATAGTTTTGTGAGAATGCAAAAGTATTCCACAGCCAATATAGATTCTCATGAGTGGTAGGAAACATTTTTGGTCAATCACATGAATGATCACTGGAAAGGAACAAAATAATTTACAATTCTGGGATTGTCACAGCAGCTGGCAAAAGATCTCGTTACCTTTCTAAATATAACACAGAACATTTACATGCCCACTACAGATAACGGGAAATTTTACTCTCATTTGCATATTGTAAAATATGCTGTCAAGTCATGATAACCTTTCTAGTTTCTCATCTTTTATTCCCAGGTCACCTACTTGTGGACCTGAAATACCAATATTGTGTGTGATAAGTCAGGCCAGATGGCTACAAAAGGGTATGTGAGCCCTAGTCTGTTAAAGGCCCTTTTCCCTGCAGGCAAAGGAGAGGTTACTACAGGCCAATTAAAGGCACCTGGATCTAATTGAGGGCTACTCCGGATCTACAAAAACCCTGCCTCTGCTAGAGGGTGAGGGGAAGAAACGGCCAGTAGGTTTGAGACCAGCCCAAAATGAAGAGATGGTGCTTCCCTGCAGCCGGGGAGCTAAGAAGGAAAACGCAAGCCCCAGCTTGCAAGAAGGACTGATGTGACTCTGATTCTCCAGGACATTGCTATCACCTCTACAGCCCCATGCAGGTGCCATAAGAAGGTACTTCCCTTGACTCTGGGATAGCTAAGAGGACTGGAACCACCCATCCTCCCCAAGGTTTGAAGGGTGCTCCACAGGCCCCAAACCCAGGCCTGCCCCAGACGCCCCAGGAGAGAGAGGTGCCAAGGCAGACATTTGGCAAGACTGCAGGAGGGTATTTTGCCACGTGTGCTAGTATAGAAGACCCAGAATGGGAAATTAAAAAGCAAGACTGAACTGTCTTTTCCAGTCTCCAAGCAAAGCGCAATAGAAAAAGAAAATAAACAGCATCAATGGTGAAATGTGAGTTTTTATATTTACACTTTAATAATCTAAAGAGGTATTAGCAATGCAGGGAAAAATATGGGTCTGTTTATTCTAACGGTGTCATGTTTCATTTAGAAAATTTTTTAATTTGTGGGGAGGTGAAAAAACATTCAAAGCTGAAGAGGATGCAGTGGCTGGAAAACGAGAGTAAGCAATGGTCACCAAGGACCAATCCAACAAAATTTTCATTCTGTTTACAAGGCTGAGAGTCCCAGAGATCCTGGAAATTTGATAGGCCAACATTTTCAGAGGAAAGGTGAGCTACAGTAATATATATTGACATTTCTATATATGCAAGATCAGAATTAAGAACTGAATTTCTCAAGAAAAATAAAAATCTATTTTATATCGTAACATTACATGCAAATACATCTGATTAGGGAAAACATTGTTCCTTTACTGACCTCTGTTAAATCAACCATTTATGGTTTCTGCTTATTACAATATTAGTGAATTTAGATTACAGAGCTCGTACTGTAGGAACTACAGATATTCATTATAAACTAAAATTATGTCCATTAGACAGACAGACAGTAATTCCTCAAGATGTTTTTATTATTTAACTGCATGAAAATGCATCTGTGAGTAAACACAATAATATTTAGTGGAAAACCAGGAATCGTAAATAAAGACCATTACTGTACTTTATCATTTAATATTACATGCCCACGTTCCACTGCAGAACATTCTCATCATTTTCTATAAGTGGAAACACAAGATTTCTGTGACCCCAGCCTGACCTAAACCCTTTCAATTTGCAAAAATAAAAGACCCATCAACATTAGAGAGAGCAACAGGAACTCTGCCTGATGATTCATGCACTGGAATTTTAATGCTTCAGCATTTCTACAACATGCTTTTAATAAGGTAGTAAACCGTTTTTACCTAAAGAGGAAAATAATTGATCCATTTTGGGTCATTAGAGAAATTTTGTTCTTTACTTTACTCCCACCCCCCTTTTTTATTTTCAGGGAAAGTGGAGCAGTAATAGCAGATGAATTTCAATTAGTTTAAATTAGAGTTCTAATAGGTTATCATGCATTAGGCTGTTGGAACGTTTGCTTACTTTACAGTAACTGTGGTTCTTTGGGATATTCTGCACATGTGGATCCTACTTATGGTGCCTGCTCCCCAGCACAAGAGTTTGGAACGTTTTCACGAGCTACATCCAGCAGGTGTTGCACATACGCCACATATGACCTCACCCCCCCTCCTGAGGGCATAAAGGAGGCAGAGACCCAGACCGCCATTCCCTTCCTTCAGACAGCCTTAGGCAGTGAACAATACTGTGTCTCTTCTGTGCTTTGTATTCAGTTTGTTTAGAGTGAGTTGTACTTGTTACTGTTTACTGCCATTGCCAGTAAAAAAGAAGAGGAGAGACCAGATCAGAGCAGGGGTTATGACAGAGCCTAGATATACCTCCTGGCTTCACGTCACGCCCCTCCGAACAGGGGATTACCCGCTGACAGACATTCTAGACACATCTCTACTGTTTGGGTGAAGAACACAGCATGCTACTGTAATCGCGTTTACACAAAGGGGTGATGTGTTGAACAGGGATGTGATTTTTAAAGTGTGCCAACATGTTGCGCATTAATTGGTCCGTACTCTGGAAAGGTTCCCTCTTGCATTTTAAGGCAGGACTCTTCTCAACTCGCACTATGTTAAAGCACACCAGCAGGATGTACATGGACCAAAACCTCCTTCACTTCTGGCTCATCTTTGCAGTGCTCCAGTCACCAGAGACATGACATCAAGCTCAGGAGCAATAAACAAACAGAAAGACTCTCTACAAAAACCCATCCAAGCAGTCAGGTATTGCTATTGTCTGAGGCCTGAGAAATGCAGACTCCAAACTGGCTTTCAACCTCAGGCTCATCCCCATGGCTAGTTAAATGCTTCATCAGAGACTAGGGCTCTAGGGCATAAATGCACAGTGTTACATTTATTATACTGCACCATGGTATCAGGTTTACTGGCACTGTCCACCTTTGCTCCAGGGTGGCCAGCATGATCTACTTCAGCTACTTCATCCTCATTATTCATTGAATCCTGCTCAGCCCCAGTGTCCAGCCTGTGAAGATTCTCCTACACATAGGAAGACAGCAATGGCATTCTCACCACAGATGTCTCTTCCAAACAGTTTCTCACCATGTGCTGAGGTTTATTTGTGCCCTCAACAGATCTCAAGGCTACTTCAGAGCCTGAGTCACCAATTGTGGAGGTTTCCTCAATTTTGACACCAGCTAAATCACTTCTGCAGGAAGAAATAAGGGTTCCTGTGGTGAAAATTTCTCTGAGGCAACAGGGCTCCTCCTCACGATTCCCCTGTTTATGCATCTCAGTAGTAACAGAGGACAGAACAAGGAGCAATAGTTTCAAGTTGCAGGTGGGGAGGTCGAGATTTGATCTTAGGAAAAACTTTCTCACTAGGACGGTGGTGAAGCATTGGAATGGGGGGGTGGTGGAATCTCCGTCTTTGGAGACATTTAAGGTCCGGTTAGGTAAAACCCTGGCTGGGATGATTTAGTGTGAGTGGTCCTGCTTTTAGCAGGGGGTTGGACTAGATGACCTCATGAGGTCCCTTCCAACCCTATGATTCTATCCAGGAATCACATGGGATTCATCCATGTGAGCTCATTTTCAGCTGATTATCCATCACAACCCCAAATCTTTTTCAGGATCACAGCATCTCAGGACAAAATCCCCCATCTAGTAAGTATGGCTGACATTCTTGTTCCTATGCATATACATTTACTTTTAGCCATATTAAAACTTATGTTGTTTTTAGTGCCCATCTTACTGATCAATCCAGATGGTTGTGTCAGTAACCTATCCTCTTCATCATTTATCACTCCTGCATTTTTTGTATTATCTGCAAACTTTACAGTAATAATTTTGTTTTCTTCCAAGTCTGTGATAAAGATGTTAAATAGTGAAAGGCCAAGAACTGAGCCCTGAGGGACCCCAATGGAAACATACCTGCTCGATGATGGTTTCCCATTTACAGTTACATTGAGACCCATCAATTGGAACATATTAAATGAATTAAAATCTGGCTATGTTAACTTTACATGGTTCTAGTTTTTTAATCAAAATTCAAACATTTACAGAAGTCTAAACATATTACGTCAACACTATTATCTTTATCAATCAAAACTGCAATCTCAGCAAAAATATATCAAGTTAGTTTGACAGGATCTATTTTCCATCAATTCATGTTGATTGGCATTAATTGCTACCTTTGCTTAACTTTTTATTAATCGAGTCCCGTATCTGCAACTCCATTATCTTGTCTGAGATAGATGTCAGATTGACAGGCCTATAATTACCTACGTCATTCCGTTTACTGTTTTTAAATAGTGGCACAACAGTAGCTTTCTTTTAGTCTTCTTGAACTTCCTCAGTGTTCTGAGACTTACTGAAAATCAGTGTTAATGGTCCAGTGAGATCCATGGCCAACTCACTGAAAAATCTTGGGTATAAGTTATGCGGACCTGCTGATTTTAAAATGTCTGACTTTAGCAGGTGCAGTTTAGCATCCTCCTGAGATACTAGTGAAATGCAAAGTATGTTATCAACTGTCATGATATGACTATATTATCTGTTTTCTTCCTTCAAATATAGAACAGAAATATTTATTGAACACTTCTGTCTTTTCTCCATTATTACTGATAATTCTACCATTTCCATCTGGTAATAGATGATTTAAAAACCTTTCAAGAACGATTGAAATGCATGATGAGAACAGTAGACGTTCCACTGGAGAGTGTTCAGAAAAAGCTTTGGTATTTTACAGCCAACATCCCAAAGCAGAGCTGCACTACTTATTAATGAAGGATTATGGGATCTGATGAAAGAACTTTGACGAACCCGCCTTGATATCAGCTATCCCATCTCGATTTCAGCTACTTTAAAGCATGCGGATCATAAATACAAAGTGCCATCAGAAAGGTTCAATTATTTTTATACTCACCTGGCTCCATCTTCCCTGGCTGTTACTGCTGCCAGTGAGCAGTTAAAATACACAAGGAAATCAACTCCCAAGGAGAAAGAACCCAAGAGCCTAGATCTCTTTGGGAAGAAAAATCTGCTCATTGACCTGTGTACAGATCAGGACTGGTAACTATCAGGCCATGCTATCTAAATATGGGATAAATAGACTGTCGGATATTAAGGACAGGTTAACTTCAGAATTTAGAGATGAGTTGAAATCAATTTGTGAAGACGGCCAACTGACTTCTAAAACTTCACTTCAAGCTGCATTAGCTGCTGCTGTTTCTGCTATTCATCTTATTTTATTTATTTATAAGTATTGTGATGAGATGATCATCATAGTTTTCTGCATCAGGTTTACTGAGAGAAGTGCAGACAACCACTGAAGAATTACCATTTGATGGTCAAAGTCTATTTAGTACTAAGACTGACGAGTCTCTTCATTCATTGAAAGACTTGAGATCCATTCTCAGATCGCTAGGTTTATATACTTCTATGTTTAAGAAGAAATAATTTCACCCTAAATTGTCATGCTTTAGACAGATGAACGAGATCAAGGTATCAATAACTCAGTCAATTCTACTACCCTCATCTGCAACTGCACATTCAGGTCAGATTCAGAGGCATCGGATTTGATGCAACAGTCAAGGATCTTGAACAGATCTACAAGGACCTATAGTCTTTCGTCCCACCTTTTAGTTCCTGCCTATCTGAGGCCATATCTACACTAGAAAATTGTTATGCAATAGGTCTTTGCACTATAAGAAATGCGTAGTATTTATAGAGTAATTGTGCATTCACACTGCACTCCTTATAATGCAAAGGAGTGTCCACACTGGTCTTTGCATTTCCACAAGAAAGAGTATTGAATTGTGGGAACTTATCCCACTGTGCCACTCGTCAACTTCCAGCGCTAGGGACCCTGGGTAGAAGGAGAGGAGCGCTGAGCACTGTGGGTACATTTACAAGTTCCCTGGGACATTGTGTTCCTTTGTCATCATTCACTGTAGCTACTAGCAACTCACACCCTTTTTCAACGCTGCCCCAGGAAAACAGGAAAAAATTCAAAAGTTCCAGGACTCACAGGATGGAGGAGTAGTCATGTCAGAGCAGCAGAGTCCAAGGGGAAGACCAGGGTGGTCAGGCTTGGAATTCTGGGACATTTCCTGAAGCCACTTATTGTGGAAGAGAAGTTCCTCAGCATTCACACACACTTTATAGCACAAGAGCTGTTCTGCAATAGGCTACCTTTGCTTCCACACTACTCATCTTTCAGGGAATTTTCTATTTTATCTGATGTTGGCAGATGATCAATCTAGTAGCTCTTATGGTATGGAACTTACTCCCTCTTGAATCCACCTTTGCCCATTATTCTCCATTTAAAAATAAATGGCTAAGGAAATTCCTTTTGAAAAATGTTTTCACTCAATTTTAAGGTGGATCTATTTTACCAGTATGAATTCTATTAACAGTTAATAGAGCAGCTGATCACTTAGAAAGGGCAAAATTTTGATAGGACAAAAGTAAGGTCTTTATTTGAGTTTCAGGCAACATCTCACTAAATTACTGGAGTTATTAAGTGAAGTGAAGTTCATAACCTAATATTTAGATCCACACTCATCCAGTAATTGGGGTGACTTGATCCATAGAGGAGGATTGTGTTGGATTGTTTTCCATGGGGGATGCTTGATTCCTGAATTCATTCTCTCCTTGATCCAAAACAGACCCAATTTGTTGACCTTCAGGACCTATTGCAAAATTCACCTGTTCTCCAGGACGTTTCTTAGGAGTGCTGGAGGATGATGGGTTTTAAGGTATGATGAGGGATTAATTTCCTCTCTTGTCCTGATTGCGGAGATTATTTTCTATTATGGACTAAGGATGATTTTCTCCATTTGTCTTGGTGAGTTTAATACAATAATTGGGATCTTTCAATTGATCCTGAGGTACAAATAGCTGTCAGGAGCAAATACTTTGTAACTATTAACTGATTTTTTTTTTTTGTTATTACTGAAATCTCTTTCAAGACCCAACAATAAATTATGAGAGTGGATGCAGACCCAGTTAAAGCTACTAATTGCTAAAGTAATTAATAGGACAAGTCAGTTGAGAGCACACACTAGCTATTTGATATGGTGTCATTATCAAACATATATTTAGCTTCACAACATCCCTTTGAAATAGCAAATCTAATTCTCATTTTACAGGTGGACAACTGGAGTGGAGAGACAAACTGAACTGCAGAGTTATGTAGTAGAGCCAAGAAGTGAACCGAGGATACACAAGTTGCTGCCTAGAACCCAAGACTCTGGGCTCTCTTTCCTTTCCTACTACACGAACAGTAAAAACCAAACATCCACAAATATCGTGACCACAGGAGGAAGTTTGATAATGAGATGTGTGGAGGAGGCTGGAGTGAGAGTTCTAAAAGTAAGATGCAATTTTCTTAATGAACCAAGCATGGAATTTATTTGAACATTGAATATTTAACAGAACATTTTGTGACATTTGGTCAGTAATTTCATAATCAGTGCCAGAGCAGCCTACTGTGTAATCCCAAACTGAAGATCTGGGGCCCAATCCTGTCAAGTCCTGAGTCCCTCCAACTCCCATTTCTAGCTATAGGAATGAGCCCTGAGATTTTAAGAGAGCAGCAAATATCATTTGGGTTAGATCCTTATCTATGCAACTTACACAGCATTGTCTTCAGTGGAGCTACAATGATTTACACCCGGTAAGAAGCAGCAAAGCATCTGTCTGTTACAGTAGGTGGGAAACCACAAAGTGACCCGATTAGGTGAAGGTCATGGATAGCTAAAATATGAGTAATACAGTGAACTAGCTAGAAAGAAGTATGAAAAAAACTGGGATTCATGGCTGCTAATTTGTATAATGTAACCCTTCTGCCAGCTGGAGTCAGCAGCAACAACAGCTGGGCTCAATATTTAGGGGTTCCTTTCAACAATACGCTATGAAAACAGCTCAAGCCCCTACCCAGTAATCTGGGACAATTACACCCCCTTTGGGTGCCTCTAGAGGCAATACTTCCATTTTGCAAGCACAGAGGCTAAGTGTAGAAAAGACTTTTAATAAAAAATGGAAAATAACCCAGCATTAATGTGGCAAAACACCGAAACCAGGATTCATATGTTTAAAACTATCTACCCCATAGTATGACAACAGAGTCTTGTGGCACTTTTAAAGACTAACAGATTTATTTATCGCATGAGCTTTCGTGGGAGAAAATCCCACTTCGTCAGACGCTTTGAAGATGGGAAAGTTACAGAGTGGGAGGAAATTAAATGCAGGGGAGTGTACCCCATAGTATGTTAGGCAGTTTTCTTTTGCCTAAGGTTCTTACGTCCAGCCACAAGAAGTTCCTTTAATGTGTCCCTCCCTTCACAGCAGCCCACTCACAGGTGTTATCTTCCTGCAGCACAGACCCAGCACCTTGTAGTGTAGTTGCAGACTTCACTTCCCACACTGGATGAGGGATGTGGAGAATAAGGCACTTTGCTCGCTCTGCTATCCAGCCACTTTGTTCTGGCTGCCCTGCCAGCCGCTCATTGCTCTGCGGGCCACTCTGTCGCACGCCATCACCGGCTACCACCAGCTTCTCTATTATGATCACTGCAGGTTGGCCTCTAAGTTCCACCCAGTTCTCTGATTTTAAGCTGTTAGGGGGTAAACCCCAGTGCTAAAGTGATTTGTAACCCAATACCAACCAAAGGCATCATTTCAGCAAAGTAGTCCCATCATGGTGAGGACCTAAGCACAGTACATATGCTCATGCACATAAAGTCTGGTCCTGATGCCTATTCCCTTCCCCTCAGCCAGCTCGGTGGGACATTCAAACCCTACTTATATAATACAAAAGAAAAAAGAATTACATTTCTGAACTGAAAAAATAAAGTACATATGCTCTGTGTTGGAAATAAGAACAAGTGTAGCATATCACTGGTAATCATTTTTTTCCTCAAAGGTTGCATTTTAATATCCATTCTGTATAACTTCCAGTACTACTGGAAAAGCCCTGAATTCTAAAAAAGTTTTAAATGAATCAATGGTTTAGATTGGAAACCTGATTAACAATAATTTATAGCAATCAAGTCTGAATAAAGGAAATGTATGAGCCAGAGTATTACTATTTCTGAAAGATACCAAAACTCTGGAAAGGTTCCTAAGTTGAAAGTTAAAAGTAAGATTAATTCAGAGGTGCCCACAAGCTGCAATCAGCCAAGTGGAAGTGCCAGTATGGCCTGCAGAAAGCTGAGAGATGTCCAAATCAATCGCTGAAACTTTGCAGGCCATCTGCTTCCAAACCTACCCTGATCCAGTCACTTATCAGACTGTTTCCCCAATAGGTTAGCTGAGGAAAAAGGGAATTTTTTTGAAAGAGAGAAGGTATCTTGTATATGGCTGAGAGGAGGTATGAAAGACCAAGATCTATAAGGAATGTAAGTAAAGAGGGGACAGAGTGAAGAACAGAACATGGGCAATGAAAGGGAGAAGGCAGAGAGAACAGGACACGTAGGGGAAAGTAACAGTAGAAGCAAGAAGAGGGACATAGAAGAAAGGAGGAAGATGGAGGGCGGAAAAAGGGAGAGAGGAGCCAAAGAGATAGTGGGGAAGAGGTGGGGACAAGGAGGGAAACATCATGCATCCTACTAACTGTAGCTCCACCAAAAAGAAACCAAACCTGATGTAATTGTGCACTTTTGGATTAAGCACATAATTAAAGATTAAATCAGTGTCTGATTAAGATATCCATCCTCTCATCACAAGAAATAGCAGCTGCAAAGCAGTCATCAAATTAAAATGAAAGGAGGAAGTAATCACAAACTAAATCAGCACTCAGATTTACCTTACACAACATTTTACACTTCAGAAGCATATGCTTTCAAAGTCTTTAAACTCAAATTTTCTAAAGACTTCAATAAACAACATTATTGCATATTTGTTTGAGTAAGTTCCACAGCTATGTGTAAATTAGATAGACAGAAAGCTAACAACCCAATCTATATATAAATGCAGTTATGTGTATCAACCGGAAACCAGACAAAAATGTGTATCTAACAGTTTAGTACTGACGAAACAGACGAAAAGACATTTTATTTACACCTTTCTCGCTGAACTGCTGGGAGTAGAAAATATTTACTTGTGAGACTATATAAGTATAGTATAGATCAGATCCAGCATCTATGCTTTTAGGGTATGTCTACACTTGAAAAGCTAAGTCAACTCTGTTAAGTCGACTTAGACAGTCTACACTAGAAACTTAAGTCGACTGCCTGTGTCCACACTGGCAGGTGCTAGGTCGATGGAGAGCCACGGCTGGCGAAAAGGGAGCCCTTCTCTTGGTGAGCTGTGGCTGCCTTGTCCGCAGCCCATCCCCCTTGGGTTGACTTAGGGAATTAGGTCGACCTAGGGCAACCACACCAGCTTTAGGTCAACTTAACAGGTTAAGCGTTAAGTCGACTTAAAGAGTGGTAGTTATTAAGCTGACTGAAGGAAGTGCTTAAGTTGACTTAATGAAAGCCAGGTGTGGACGCATCATTCTGTAGGTCGATTTAAGCGCCCTTAAGTCGTCCTAAGTTGCTAGTGTAGACGCACCCTTCGAGCGTAGGGCAGAAGTGGGAGGAGGAATAAAAAGTTTCAATAGCCTGACAATCTCCTTAAAGGCCTGTTAAATAGGACAACATGTGTGTAGACCATAAGCTATAGCTATCATTTTTTAATCATGCTCTCAATTGAAAGTGAGCAGTGAAGGCTAGACTACACCTTCAGTGAACACCAGTTGGGACAATCAGCTACAGTATGTAGCTCTAAAGATTAAATTTCCTCCTCCTCGCTCTATACTAGTTCAGATCAGAAACTTGGAAGTGCTATAATGTGAGCCCATTTTATTAATTCTTTTTCCTGTAGAGGAAGAAATGACGTTCCCATGTATTTTCTGTTGTAATCACACACACTGAATGCAGCACCATGTATGCAAAATGTAGGAGGCTCTCAAAGAACATATAAGATATAGTTTAGTCAAATTTTAAAAACTTGTGACCAATAAATGGAGGATCTATGGAAGACAGTAGGAGACAATACAATGATGATGATGGATAAAGAGATTCACACAAACGTGTGACTTGTACAATTTAATAGAAAATATAATAAACAAGCAATTCTATACTTAATACAGTGACAACAGAGTATGAAAAAATATCCGTGCTAATTTAGATTTTTTCCCTTTTAGTGCTTTTTAGATCTACATGTTTTCCTATATAATTGCAAAACATGTTTACTAGTTAAATTATTCTTTAATTAGTTAATTAATTATTGTAGCCAGGCTTTTCTTTTTGGACATTCATTTTGTGTCATATAATAATTATAGATAATTAAGTTATCTCAAGCTTTTTTCCCCTAGCAAAATATGCTGGATATCCAAAAATGACAACAAATTGTAAATTAATCTAGAAAACAAAGTGTGGCAGATGAAAGATTTTTTAGAATTAATTAGGCACTAATTATACATTGGAAATGGAGACACAATAAGCCTAAATTAATTTCTGAAAATGTGCATGTGTTTACTAAAATCCTTACCGTGCGAATTGATGAAGTTTTCTTTTAACCAGTGCTCTGCCTTTGAGCAGTCTTGATCATCGGCGAGATTAAAGAGATTGGTAGGAGCTGCACCAGTATATCTTTGTTTACAGTGGTGTATGACCTCCCTGTTAGTCACAAGTTCACTGATCTGTGCTCCAGTGGGACATGGAACCTGACATAAATATAATACACATATAATTGGTAAGTGTTAAGTGTTAACTGAGACTTATAAGAATTACTAGCACTGTAAATCTGATTCCTTTTGGACATATGACTTGTAATCAACTAGCTATTGGTCATAAGGAGAACTGATGGGTGTTACTATATATATATATATATACACACACACACACACACACACACACAGAGAGAGAGAGAGAGAGAGAGAGATATTTTCTGTTTCTTGAAGGATCTGCAAAGCCATGCTGGATTTGGAAGAACCTACAAGGATTAACCATTTTTTTGTTATGTGTATATGTGGGTGAACACATTGTGGAATCTCCATCATTGGAAGTTTTTAAGAGCAGGTCAGACAAGCACCTGTCAGGGATGGTTTAAGAGGGTACTTGGTCCTGCCATGAGTGCAGGGGACTGGACTCGATGATCTCTCATGGTCCCTTCCAGTTTCTATGGCTATGTCTACACTGGCAAGTGTATGAGGCTTAAGTCGACCTAACTTAGTCCCTGTCCACACCAGGCTTTCATTAAGTCGACTTAAGAAATTCCTTAAGTCGACTTAATGAAAGCTTAAGTTGACTTAATAAGAACTGCCAGGTAGGTCGACCTAACCCTCCTTAGGTCAGCCTAACCCTTCTTTTGGTTGACCTAAGCACAGTGTAGACACATAAGTCTACTTTGTTAAGTTGACCTAAGGGCAGTGAGGTCAACTTAGCAAAATGGACTAAATCCACGTCCCTGGATACCATTTTGTTAAGTCAACTTAATAAGATTGACTTTAAGTCAACTTAAAGTTGACCTTATTAAGTCGACTTAACAAAGTCGACCTAACTTTTTCTACTGTAGACATAGCCTGTGATTCTATGATGTAGCACACAAAACAATGTATTTCCCAGATACAGCATACATTCTATGCTTAAATTTATCTTCAAACAGCTAATTAAAAACTGAAGTGACAAAACACCCTCAATTTTCTATTTTACAGGTTTTGTGTCTCTTACCACAATTGTTATTGGCAAATGGAATGAGAATAATCAATGGAACACAGTAATACAAAAGCACAAATATATCAGGAGGACTGAACAGGTCATACTGGAGGGGAAATGGCACTATATATGAAAGAAAGCACAGAAGCGTAGAAAGCATAGAATCTCTTTGGATAGTAAGTCCTTTCTTTAATAATAAGAATATAGCAGTAGAGATATACTATTGAGGATCTAAAGCAAAATAAGCAGTCATGGAATAAGAGAGAAGGTCCTCTCCTGGATCAGTATCTGGTTAAAAGATACAAAACAAAGGTTTGGAATAAAATGTCAATTTTCAGAATGGAGAGGGGTAAACTGTGGTATCCCACAGGGGTCTGTACTGGGACCAGTGCTGTTCAACATATTCATAAATGCTCTGGAGAAGGGGTAAACAAGGAGGCAGCAAAATTTGCAGACGATCCAAAACTACTCAAGATAGCTAAGTCCAAAGCAGACTGTGAAGAGCTACAAAGGGAGCTCACAAAACTGGGTGACTGCGCAACAAGATGGCAGAAGAAATGCAATACTGATAAGTGCAAAGTAATGCACATTGGAAAACATGGGTTAATTATCATGGTCATAAAAAGGCGGGGAGCCAGAACCTTGGTCACCCTATAGCTCCCATCAGTGTTGTTACTGGGAGAAGTTTTTGGTAAAATTGTCTTGTCCACACACAAATTATATCACTTTAACTAATCTGTTATAGTTAGAGCAGTATAATCCACACTCTCAGTGATGAAGCTACACTGCTATAAATGCTCTTATCTCAGGATCCCTCATTCCCATACAAGAAGTGAAATAAACTAAACACATAGCTATAAAGTACTTTCTATCAAAGTATGTGTCCACTGGAAATTGACCAATTTCATTATTTTTGCCAAAAAAATCTTACCCTTAACCAAAATAATCATGGTTGTAATGCTTATTCTGCAATCCTTACTCAAGCAAAATTCTCAGGGAATTGAATAACAGTTTTCCATTGGATGAGACCTAAGACCTTTTATAAGGTGACATAACTGCAGCTGTTGGTCTATGGTAACAGACTGGCTGTGTACTACTCTGTTCCTGTTCTCCCTGTGACAGATAAGGCAATTTCCTGCAATACCCTTGATAAACCTTACTAAATTAAGTTTAACCATCTTTAGAGTCCATTGGACTAAATGCAAAGCTGACATGTCATTGTGGGCCTGGATCAGGAAAGGATTATATCGGACAAATGTGGCAGATGAGAAAGATCTTTTGGGATAATACATACGAAGTGGATTTCCTTGGAAGTATCTAGGGACATGCAAATCCCATCACCACCAAGGCCCAAAACAAAGTCCATTAAAACTACACTCTAAGGAAAGGGCAATTGCTGATTACCTTTCCCAGGGTCCCAAAATCAAAGGCCTAAACTGGGTAAAGGAGGAACTCTCAGACTCAAAGGGGAGACTGTTCTGAGCAGAAGCTGTTGTGAACTTGTGACTACCCTCAGTGGAGTCTGAAGGCCAGATTAGCTGCTAGAGTCCTTGTTAGTGTTGGGGGTGATCTCAGATAAGCTTTGTAGCTGCCTGTAGATTGTTTAAATCATTTTTCTCTGTAATGTTTTTACCTTAAGAATAAATATCCTTGCTTAGAAAGATCTAGGTGGTAAACTAACTATAGAAAACTATGCTGCTGACAACCTCTCTGGAGAAAGCAACACACAGACAATTGCTATTTAGGCCACCTGGCCTCAGTGTAAGCATGGAACTGTGTGCAGCCTGGAAGAACCCCAAACAAGGAGAGAGATGTGGGTCTTCACCCAAGGGAGGTGACTCCTCTACAGATGAGAGTCTAGAGTGAGTGTCTTTGCTGAACCAAGGGGGAAATCCATGTGAACTATGACACCCTCCACCAAACGTATTAATTGTTAATCGCTGTAAACAGCAAACATTCATTTTTTTTCCCCACTATGTGCATAATCTTACCTCATACTGCTGCCCAGTACAGAGAACAAGGTGGTCATATGGCACTTTTTTCCCTTTGGAAACCACTACATGTTTAGCAGCTCGGTCTATGCCAGTCATTTTACCAACCACAACATTAACCCAGGAACAGAGTGACATCAATGCATAATCTTTATCATTAAAACAGTGGCTGTGAAGAAAGAATATCTATAAGTGACATTTTAGCAACTGACAGCAGGCATTAATTAGACATCTGGTGAGTTGGTTGAAGTCCCCTAGTGGTTCAACTCTGTTGTCTTGCTGTGAGCTTACTAAAGTCTATAGTGAGAGATTATTCATTATGAAACACTCAGTTACAAACTGGCAACTCTCTGTTAAAACCAAATAATTGCTCCCAATGTCAGGCCATGCTATAACAGAGTTCAAAAACAAGTCAGAAATATATACTTTACTATGGTTCAAATTTGAAGTCTGATGCACAGAGCAGAGTTTTATACCTGTAAAAGAAACTATTTTTCTTACCTTATAATTTCCTCTCTTTGGCTGTCTTTACAAAAGGCTCCTCTGCTAAAATACTGCCAATTTTGCTACCCCTGGGTCAGCTCCACCAGTAACAGCTATGGTGGGAACACTAACAACAGTAATTACTGTGTTACATGGCCCTGCTCTGAAAGCAATTAAAACTATAAAGATGGCTACAAAGGCAGTTTTTAGACCACTCAGTAAAGGTGGGGCTATCATCAGATTCTATCTTCTACTTTCCCTCTCCAAATTCGCTCTTCCAAAATGGTCAGGATGAAAAATATTATGAATTTAAAGAAACCTTTAAAATGGTGTATGAACCAACCAAAGAGATGCCATTCACATGAGGGAGAAAGAGATTAGCATATATGCTATTTAAGGGAAAGAAATAAGAAGGCAAATGAAAATCTCTCTCTCTCTCTTGCAAGGGTATGTCTGATAATCCTCATAAAGACAGGCAGACTGACAAGCAATTCATTCTCAATCCTTAAGGAGAGGAGGAATTTTGAAACCAATTAATTTATATACAATTAAATGAAGAACAATGTATGCTGAATTGTATGACAAGTTCACAAAAAAAATTACAAGTATTATATTCTCCTTTGAAGCTATCACAGATATTTAGAAATTAAATCAAACCTGTTAATTAAAAATCCTCTGTGCTTACTGTCTGGTGGATTTTTTCCTGGAAGTCCATGAGTTGAAATCAGGGTCAGATTGTTAAACTTCAAGTGTGGACTAAAGAAGGAAAAACAAAATGAAATACATAGAGAAAAATGAATTGCCTGAAGTCCAGTTAGGCATACTTGTGATTTGATTTTGCTTAAACTGTTATAATTAGTGTTTATATCCAACAGGAATTCCCAATCGATTCCTAAGAAGTTTGTTTTAGCTATACAGAATCTAGCTAAACGGGCCCCTGAATCTCTTTGGGGGTCTCTGGTATATTATAATACAGGTAAGAAATAAAATAAAAGTATATGACCTGTGTTATGAGAGCTATATAGCATAAATTACCTCAGTCACCATGTTCCAAAGGGGGAGTCGTGTCAGTCTAGGTCAGCAAAACAAAAGAGGAGTCTTGTGGCACTTTAAAGACTAACAAATTTATTTATCGCATGAGCTTTCCTGGACAAAGTCCCACTTCATCAGATGCCAGAGTGGAGAAAACTTGCATTGAAAAAAAACATTAGCCATCCTAGAGCTAGACGAACCTTTGTTCTGTGACGTGAGTATCAGCATGTATCTACACTGTCCCAGAAGTGATCCATGGCAGGCAGGCCTTCCCTTCACTTGCAAACTAGGTTGTATGAGAAAATGGCCTTGAGGAGTAGCAGTAACGAAGACAGTATTGAACATGACTTAGCACCCAGAGTAGATAACGTTTGTTGTGTCTTGACATAGTGTCAGCTGGCATGAAGTTAAACCCAATAGTCCTTATCAACCCTGAGCATTACCACCATGTCAGTCACCATAACTTCTCTAGCTGGTACTCCCACCCACATGAGCTAATTTTCTGGGGAAAAGAAAGCTCTACTGAGGTAGAATTCCTTCTCTGATCCCCCCTGCCCTTGCAAAGTTACACTTGTTACCTCTCTAACTAAGTGCAGATTGCTTTCATCCCAGTACAGTTTTGCTTGCTGGCACCATGGAGGGGATGGAGCCAAGACTCTGTCCACTCCCTGCCCACCTTCTAAGGAACGCAGTCCCTGTTCTTCCCCTCACATCTGAGTCCAAGGCTTGGGGAAGCCATTCTGGAAAATGAAGATGATCTTACTCCACCTTTAATCCCTGTATTGCTCCATTAATGCTAGCCACAATCTGGATTGCTAATTCAAATTCTTTGATAAGATTAAGAGTCATCATATTTTTCCCTAAACCCTGCAAAAGTTAAAATAATGCAATCAAAGAAGGCAAAGCGGAAACAAAGCCCCCGTTTCAGCAAAGCAACATTAATTTTGAGCACACACTCAACGTTCATTGATTTCAAATGCTTTGCTGAATAGGAACGTATTTAGACGTGGGCTTCAATGGTTTGCAGAACTGGGGCCAAAGCACATATTCAGACACAATGCATGCTGGCAATGTGCAATTATTTGGACAGCTGATGAATATCCATGGACAGCTACAATTACTGCTTTCATGTGGCTTGTTGGGTACATGCTAGGAAAACGACAGAGCCTTTCTAGCAGTGTGCATGTTACTCTCACACCTGCTGGCACTGCCCAAAGCAGAACACAGTGTTTTTCTGAGTAACTAATTCCTCCCAACGTGCCATCACACGTCCTAAAACAAAGGCAGAACGCAGGACGGCTGGTAGGATGGGAGTCATAACATGACTTTGTGAGTGTCCTTTGTGGCTCAACCTCCAGAGGAAGGTAGCTGAATACTGAAGCCATAGTGGTCTGCGTGAGGCCTGCAGTACTCCAGTCACACCTGTAATGGATTCCTGGCAACTAGGCGGGTATGGCAACGGAGAAGCAGTTTTCAGTGCTAACTCCAGCAGGCTCCGTGCAGCCATTCATTTATATGAACCAGAACTTAGCACAAAGGGTTCTGCCATTTTCTCAGTTGCGGCTGCTTTTTGGATCATATCAAGAGAATCTGTCCCTCTGCATTTTGATTAACAGTGTGGGCTCCCACAATATATTAAACTAAACTAGATCTGACATTTTAAAAACAAATAAATATTATGAGTGATTAAGCCTTATGATCTTCAAGGCTTTGTAGAACTTAAATATGGATAGACACAAGTGCTACAAAAGAAATGGTATGCTTTTTATCTACTAATGTTAATTTGTTATTCGTACATTTTAAAAAATATATTCAAACAAAGTGAAAGGTCATACTTAAACCAAGGAATTTCAAGGTTATGGCTGCCACTCTATAAATGCATATTAATAGTTTAATTCTGGATTATGGGTCATCTACTATAAATCTCCATGCATACTTCAGGCACAATGTAATAAATAACATGAATGTAACAGAGTGCATATATTTATATGGATTATGGGCCTGACTTTCATTTACACAAAAGCCATTTTACACAGCAACGCAAAAGGTCCTTAAAGTGGATATAAACATAACTTTCTCCCACTTTAAGGTCCCTTTATACTCACAGAATGTTGTAAAGTGGCTTTAATGTAAATGAAAATCAGATCCAATCCATTTGTCTGCATTTTAAAATATACAGCATGCCATCTACGTTCAGAGCTGCTACTGCAGGTGTGAGTGTGAATGAATACAATTAATTGTAAAGATCCATAATATTCAGCTACTTGGCAGCCTGCATATAATTACCAGGATAATAAATGGAAATTGATATACAAATAACTGATGTTTCAATGTATAAATCTGTCTCTCTTCTCCCTTCATATGTCACTGGTTATCTTTTATTGTAAACACTTTGGGGCAGGGACCATTTTTTCCCGAATGCTTACAGCACATATAGCACAATGGGGGCTTCATCTTGGGTGCTAGTGTAATGTACATATTAAATTACATTAGAAGAACGATGTGAAAATAACATTAAGATGCAAAGTCAGACACTCGGTACTTAGGAAATACCCATTTTTAGGTTGCTTGTGAAACCTTAATTTTCCCTCCTTTGGAGTGTACACTCTGATACTGTCTTTAATTACACCTTTTTTCCCCACAGGTAACCTAGCTCATTCAATAAGTGAGTAGTTATTTAATATTTCTTTTTATCTTCCTCATTCAGTGTGTGGCCTGGATCTTATTACCCATTTCAACACTGTACTGAATAAAAAAATTATTAATTTCCTCCTCAACATTTCTAGGATGTTCTAACTGTAATGTCCAAGTGCTTCATAAACATTACTTACTTCATTTTTACAACACCTCTGTGAGCTCAGGTGGTATTTTATCCTCATTTAACAGGCTAGGTACTGAGACACAGACCTAAAGTTAAAGCCAAAATTGTCGAAAATGTCCACTAATTTGGTGTCCAATTTGAGACACTTGGGGCCTGAATTTTTAAGAGTACTTTCATAGCATTTTTATAGCACTTAATATGTTAAAAGCACAGCTCAAATTGAGTTCATCTTCAGGTCTGAGTGCTCAAGCCTTCTGCAATTCTGCCCCCAGGTGTCTCGTGTTGGGCAGCTATGAACATATTGGTATAAATGACTTTCTTAACATCCTATAGGAACTCGGTGGCAGAAACAGAGATAGAATACAGTTCTTCAGGGTAGCACTCAAGTTAACCATGAAACAGTCTTCCCGCTTCCCAGTCGCATTCAGAAGGTGTGAGGGGCTGTGGTACACTCAGTACAGTTAGAATCTTTGGAGATTCTAGCTTCCTGATTCTAAAGAGCATCTCCAAAGTGAGATTTTACAAAGGCAGGCAACCTGGTCAAATCTGGGCATTTTTTTTTCTCAGGAACAATGAAAGGCACAACCTTGACACCAGGATGACCTCCCTGCCAAATTTGAAGTCCCTCTTCAAAATCACAAAAACACTAGAGCATCTAAAATGATTTCTTACAACTACTTCATTAACATGGGCAAAACAAAAAAATTTTCTCTAACCTCATTTTAAGAAATACCTGAACTATTTTTGTGGAAGCTTTCTAGAACAGTTCAGACCGAGACAGATACCATGAACAAAAAATCTCAACGAAGGGTTAAAGTCTTACAAAGTTATAAGCAATGGAAAACCAGGTTTTATGATGGAACGTGTTGGGCAGTCAAAGTATTGGGCAGTGAAAGCCCTTACAATAAAATAAATAATAATAATAAATTTGTTAGTCTTTAAAAGTGCAGAGGACTCCTTGTTTGTTTTCCCTTATAATAAGTAGCTGACATGTTCTCCTACCTTCCAACCTTCATACTGTTTGACATTTTAATTACTTTGTAAATACGAAAATGGGAATTGGGGATCAGTTACCAGCCTTACCCCATTACCAGATAATTTGGTTGAAGGAATAAGTAGAAGGCCTAGAACATGAGACAAGGGGTAAAGCAACCCGCATTCTGTAAAGGAAAACTGGGCCTCTTGAATTTATTAGAAATTTTTGAGCACATCAACATGAAGTTGATAATGCAGAACCACTTGAAACCATTTTGGTTGGGATTTTCAAAAATGCTCAAATCAAAGCACTCCACTGACTTTACTGGGAGCAAAGCTAGGCCAATGCTAAGTGCTTTTGAATATAGCTGATCAGAACAACAAAATCCCTCACAAAAATAAATCAAAGGACCTAAGCATTCGCAGAGGGCAAAGTACTGCCATAGGTGAGAAACTGGCTAAGAGGCAGAAAAAAGAAGTTGGAATTAATGGCTAGTCTCCAACATGGTAAAAGATTAGCAGTGAGGTGTCACAAGGTACTCTACTAGGACTGGTGCACTTTAATATGTTCTTAATGATATCAAAGGAAGGGGAAGAGTAAGATGTCAAAACCAGCAGAAGAGACAAAAACATTTAGGTGGGTTCATACTAGAGAAACCCACAAGGAACATAACTGCGATGCTGGCAGGCCAGATGCCAGCTCTCATCCAGGCAGCAGGCATTAGCTAAGAACTGACAAACTCACAGCTGGAGACCAGACCAGTTCACCTCCATGTTAGTTTTGCTCACAATAGGAATTAATCTTATAAGAATGTATTTAATGTTTAAACGCTAGGAAATGTTGGTATGTTGCTGAATGCACTAATATCACTTGTGTGTCTGTATACCATGCTACCAAGTTTTGCTTTTTAACTTTTAAAATGTTTGCTCTGAACTTGTTCACTCAGGCACTGGAATCATTCCTCTGCCCATCCAGAAAGACTATCAAAATCAGATGGGCCATGAAGGAACATTGCAATACAAAGCGTTAATGGCCCTGTCACACCTTGGAAATACTACATGAAAGGCAGCTCATCTTGTGGACTTGGAAGCTGGATGAAGGAAAATGTTCTCTCTCAGTGGTTTGAACTCTCACAGTGCCAGAGCCACCAAACTGAAGCCAGAGATCCCCAGCGGTTACCTCTGCCCTGAAAGACACTTTGAATTGATGCTTCACTACCACTCTGTCACTCTTATGATCTACTAGGTGCAGAATGTTTTCACCCACCCCTGTTCACCAGGGTATATATATTTGCTTGCTTCACCCTGCAAATAACTCTTATTTCTTTGTCCTAGTTAATAAATCTTTAGACTGTTTATTACCTGATTGGCTACAGGTATTGGCTTTGGTCAAGATCTGGGGAAAGTGACTGGTCTCTTGGGCCCAGAAGCAACCTAAATACGGTGTGATTTTTTATTTAAGTGACCATTTATCACCAAGTCCAGTTTGTCTGGGCAGTGGAATAGATGGGAGAGTCTGAGAGGACTCTCTGTGACTTCATGGTAAGACTGTTACAATTAACCAGGAGCTCATATTTGTTACTGGCGAGGTGAAATCTAATTATAGAACACACCACCAGTTTGGGGTGTCTGCCTGTTTTTGACACCCTGCCCTGAAGAAGGCAATCACAGTTGTGAGCAGCTCCAGACAATGTGACTATAGCAAAGCTAGATGGACTGGCATCGGCATAGAAAATGAAATTCAGTGTTGATAAACGCAAGGTAACCAAGTCTGGAAGGGATAATTTGAACTATTCAACTTACTGGGGTTTAAATTCGCTAAACCCATTGAGGGAAAAGACCTGGCTGTCACCATGGACAGTTCAGTGAAAATCTCTGCTTCATGACAGTAATAATTAAAAAAGAAAACTAAATCTTAGGGTGTATGTGGATTAGAATATAAAATAATACTGAAAACATTATATTTTCATTACATAAATTAGCGTTGCTAATTAATCTCAGTCAAGGCATGTGATTAACACAAAACAAATTAACTACATTTTAAAAACAGTCACAATTAATTACCGTTTTAATGACTGTTAAACAATAGCAGAATATCAATTTAATTTCATTATAAATATTTTTGGATTTTTCCTATATTTTCAGAGATTAGTGATTTCAACGACAACACCAAGTACAAGTATTTAGTGTGCAGTTCACTTAGTCCTACTTCTTGTTCAGCCAATCACTAAGGCAAACAGGATTTACATTGATGGGAGGTAATGCTGCCTGCTTCTTATTTCAACGTCACCTGAAAGTCACACCAGGTGGTCGCACGGCTCTGCTGCCAGATATTGATGTGCCAGATATGTTAACCCTTTGTATGTCCCTTCGTGCTTTGATTTGAAGGTTCTAAAATTTTACAGTTGTAGAAAGTGGGTTTAGACATGGGAAGTTATATTATTGCTTTTATAGACATAGTGGTTTGTTAGTATAGGCCCAAGCCTGAACCAGTTTTCAAAGGCCGTAGCATATTGGCTCACATGAACCTATGCCAAGAACTGACGTCACCAGCGTGCGCCTGGAGCCTTGACCACACACTGTTGCAAGGAGCTCTCTGCATAAGCGCATGAGAACTAATGGTAATGTTGCAAAGGGTACATGAGCGAATGGAAACTGATAGCGATGTTGCATAGCCTCAAGAGCGTATGGGAACCGAGGGGCTATGTTGCAAAGGAATGGAAAGTAAGGGGACCCCTGCCAAAACAGGAATGAACAACAAGTGACCCGCTGCCAAAGCAGGAGGAGAATGGGGGGCAAAAAACTCTATAAATATTAGTCCCAAAGATGGGGAGGGGAACAGTAGGCTGAACAGATTCAAGACGCCCCGTGGCTCCTGCTATGATAGCAAGTGGGGTCTGTTCATTGCCAAAGCCAGAGAAAGGTCAGCACCTGATCCCCAAAGGTGGCGAAACTGACACGTTGGTAAAGAGTTCGGTGAGTATTAAGAATTCCCCTAATAGGCCTCGGTGAACACTGCTTCAAAAGTAATTACAGGTATATAAGTTTATAAGAGATAAGTAACTTAGTAACTTGATATAGGTAACAGAAGTATTAGCACCCCAAGTCCTGGTGTTAGGACTAAAAGTAGTTTAGCACCCTCACCCGCGAGAGTATGGGGGGGCAGGTATAAAGTAGTTTAGCACCCTCGCCCGCGAGAGTATGGGGGGGCAGGTATAAAGTAGTTTAGCCCCTCACCCGCGAGAGTATGGGGGGGCAGGTATAAAGTAGTTTAACACCCTCGCCCGCGAGAGTATG
>ML685758.1:1572666-1674430 GCA_007922175.1 Pelusios castaneus
CCCGCGAGAGTATGGGGGGGCAGGTCTAAAGTAGTTTAGCCCCTCGCCCGCGAGAGTATGGGGGGGCAGGTATAAAGTAGTTTAGCACCCTCACCCCCGAGAGTATGGGGGGGCAGGTATAAGGTTAGGGAACAAGTAGTTTAGCACCTCAGCCTGGGAGTTTCAGGTAGACAGACTGCAATCCCCTTTAAAGGTAGGGGGAATCGCAGTGTAATAAGAGTAGCTTTAGCAATCAAATAGTTAATAATGCGCATTTACTTTCTTTTTTAAAGCCTGCTGCAGCATAATGATAAATCATTAAACCTTGCAAGTATATAACAGTTAAAAAGAGTGTACAACAGACAGAAAAGAAGTGCATAAGTTTTATTGTACTCATGATGATCTGCAATAAACATCTTATGCTTATAACTCTGCTGATTCCATTGTTGTTTTCCCTGGTACTGTTAATCCCTAGTACCCCTCTACCCTACTCATTACTTCCCCTATGGGAGCAATATTTAGTTCCTGTAATGATCACCTGGGTTATCGGCTGGATCGGTTCAACCCTTTATAATTTGGTTCCCCTGACTACTGATGTACATGTCAGTGCCTCCTCCCTTCCATCAGATCAAGGCCGGGCTATCATCCCGGTGGACAAAAAACCTTTCGTCCATACGCACCCCTCGATGAATAACACCCCGAGGGGGGACGTTAAACAGTGTAGCGGCATACAACAGTCTTTTGGTTTTGAGTGCAGTTATGCAAAAACAAATTCTGTATTTGCAAGTTGCACTTTCACGATAAAGAGTTGCACTACAGTACTTGTATGAGATGAACTAAAAACATGATTTCTTATCTTTTTTACAGAGCAAACATTTATAAAACAAATAATATAAAGTGAGCACTGTACACTTTGCATTCTGTGTTGTAGTTGAAATCAACACATTTGAAAATGTAGAAAAACATCCACAAATATTTATAATACATTTAAATTGGTATTCTATTATTGTTTAATAGTGCAATTAAAACTGAGATTCACTGCAACTTTTTTAAAATTTCATGATTAAATGTGTTGGCTTTTTTGGTTTTTTTGGGGGGGTTTTGGCAGCTATAATATAAATCAATGTACACGCCCTCACCAGAAATACTGATGTCATTTCTGGTCACCCTCTCTCCAGGAGGATATATGACAGGGTTTAGGAAGAATCTTCCACTAATACAGGAATTATGGGGTATTCTATAATTGTTTCTTGCATCTTCTCTGAGATATCTAATACTGCCTGTTAGCGGGGAAAGGAGATCAGATTAGTTTGAGCACTGGGGCGATCAAACATGGCAATTCCTGGGTTCCAAACGGAGATTATCGCACTAATATGAACAATTTCATTTTAAATAAAAAGCTATTTTTAAGTTAGAGGGTCATATAGAAACCATGAAGACCCAATATATTTTATATTATTTGCACTTTTGTAACACAGAATAGTCATTTTTTAAAAAATATCTAAAATAAGCTTTTGTATGTCAAGCCTCCAAACTATTTCTTCTACCCAAGTTAAAACCCCCCAATAACAGAAATTTTGTCAGTTTCATAAATTTAGTTGCCAAAATGTTCAGGCCCCTGGGTGACATTTCCTAAAGTGCCAAAGTGCCAGATTTTTAAAGGTATTTAGACATCTAGAGATGGAGACAGCTGTTTGTGAAAATCCTGTTAGACCTTATCCGCACCTGGAAGTGCCTAAATAGCTTTCAAAATCTGTCACTAAGTGACATGGGTGCATAAATCCTTTTTCAAAAATACCTACGTCACAAAAGTGCTTTGAGAAATTTTACCCAGAGTACCTAAACTAAGATCTTAAGTCAAGATTTAGACTCCTAAATATAATTAGCCTAACAAGTCAGTGGGGACTACAGGTTCTCAATATCTATGAAATTCAGGTGTTTAAATATAGATTTATGCATAAGGAGCCAGCTTTGAATATTTGGGCCAATGATACTGCTGAATATCATTACACTTTCCATGCATACACTTGGGCTTTTTTTTTTCCCCCTTTAGTTTTATTGATATACCAGTGAAAAAACAGCTCATACATTCTGTCTTCAGATTCCTCACTGCAAGTCTAAAAGCAACTCCCAAGAACTGAAAAACAATAACACTGAAGCAGGTACTGCACATTAGGAGACAGAGTGGCGTATAGGCTTTTAATGTATATAAACAATACCCAACATCAAGGGCTGAAAACAGAGGTCACCATTTTGTGAAAAAAAGTCTTCAAGTTAAGAGCTCAAACCAATGAAACATTACACCTGCATTTTAGAAGCAAATAATTCCTGCAGGGATTCATGTTGCTGTGGATACAAAAGGGAAGAACGGCCAAAGATACTTGTAAAGCAGTATCTAGGGAAATAAGTAAAAGCTATTGAGTTTCATTGTACGGGTCTAGAGGACAGCTACAAAAGGAGGCCTAGCCACCCTTGTTTTTGAAATAAAAAAGGGTCACGTTGCCAATTTATTGTGAGCATAATAAAGGAAGTAAACACAAAAATTAATATATTACTTATCGGCATCTCAGCAAGAACCATTTGAAAATCTTTCAGACTATTTTTCCTTAGCGTTTGCTGTTTTTAGCAAAAACTCTCTAAGCAAGCCCTTTAATTAACTGCTTTCATTAAACTTCTCATTTGAACAAATAAATAGCCAAATAGCCTTTTGACACAAAGTAAAGAGCAGTAGTCCACATGGATCTAAATGTTTCCATTTCATTTACTTCAACCTAAAAATTACACACCAGTGCAAACGCTTTTCCAACAGTTTTAAGAAAATGCCAAAATTAAATACTAGGATCAATACATTCTCTGAATAAGAAAAAAGGCTACCTGACATGCCGGTCTCCTGTAAACATAGTATTCAAATAACAATCTTTGGTGTTATATGATGTACTAAATCAAAGGCACAGACAACATGAATTCCATTGTACTCTAACCTGGTAACATGAACATGGTTCTAACCAGGAAAGCTCAAGCTAGTTCTAAAAAAGTGCAACTGCCAATTTTGAGCAGTATTCAAACTATTAATAGCGATGTAAATGCTACAGTTTAACAAAGGTAACTGATATTAATGGGGGGAAATTAAATCAGTACATACATTATATTTCTAATTTTCCATTAAAATCCAGCAGAATGGCCTTCACTCAGTGCACTGTTCTCTACATGTTACCTCTGTTAGGATACCATAAATGATCTTAGTCACTTTTTTGACCACTTGTTGCCTTGTAACTTGTTCCTTTACCAGCCAGAGTTGAAGTCAGTTGCATATCTTTCCTTTTCTCCCATTGTTCAGGTACAAGCATTCTCTTCTGGCATGTAAGAATCAACATAACATCAAGATCTCATTATTGGACTACTGGTTTATAGGGGATTGGGAAGGATGGGCGGAGAAAAAAGGGAGGAGGTGTTGCATTAGACATCAGGAACACATATACTTGTTTTAAGGTCTAGAAGGATGTGAGGGGTAGACCAGTTGAAAGTCTTTGGGTAAAGATAAAAGGGGGGAAATTGTGTTGCTGTTACAATATGGGTCTACTACAGACTACCAAATCAGGAAGAGGAGGTGGATAAAGAGGCATTTCTAGAACAAATAACAGAAATATCCAAAACACAAGAATGGTAGTAATGGGGGACTTAAATTACTCAGACATCTGTTGGGAAAGTAATATGGCAAAACACAAAATTTCCAGTATGTTCTTGGAATGTGTAGAGGACAACTTTTTGTTTCAGAAAATGGAGGAAGTAATGTGTGACAGCCATTTTAGACTTGATTCTAACGAATAGGGAGGAATTGGTTTTAAAGATTAAGGTGGAAAGCAAGCTGGGTGAAAATGATCATGAAATGATAGATTTCATGATTCTAAAAAAAGGAATGAGTAACAGCAGCAGAATAAGACAATATTATTGACTTCAAAGAAAGCAGGCTAACACATTCAGAGGTTACATGGGAAGAAAATCTGAGGGACAAAGGAGTTCAGAAGAGCTGATGGTTTCTCGAGGATACAATATTAAAGTCACAATATAAAACTATCCCAATGCAAAGGATAGATTTTAAGACACCATTATGGCATCATCAGGAGCTCTTTAATGACACGAGAAATCAAAAAGGAATCCTACAAAAAGTGGAACTGTGGACAAATTGTTAAAAAAGAGAATAAAGAATAACACAGGCATGTGGGGGCAACATCAGAAAGGCACAATACAAGTTACACCTTGCAAGGAACATAAAAGGGAAGAAGAAGAAGCTCTTTAAATACATTAGGAGCAACAAAAAAAAAGGGGAAGAAAAGTGCAGGTCATCTACTTATAGGGGAAGGAGAGTTAATAACTGAGGACATCAGGAAGGCTGAGTGTTTAATGCCAGTTTTGATTCAGTCTTCACTAAAAATGTTAATGATGACTGCAGTGAGGTAGAGTGCCTTCCCTCCAAACTGAGTAGGCGGAGCTGAATCTGCTCTGTCCCCAGTACTGGAAGTCCTGAGTTGGGTCAGGAAGTATAAAAAGAGAGCCCTGGAGCTCAGCTGATGCTGGATCATCAGAGAGAGAAGACATTTCTTCCAAGGAACAAAGATTTCTACAGGATCCTGGATTAGCCCCTGAGGAACAGCACCCTGCAGTTGGAGAAGACAGATAAGTAACCCAAGGAGCTGCCAGGACCACCATCAGACAAATGTCCTGAGGAGCTATGGGGATTGCTGGTAGCTGGCAAGGAGACAGAGGAGCTTTGGACTATGGAGACGTACACCCAGGCAATGGTAAGAAGTAGCCCCTGGAAACCAGACTTTAGTCTGGTTTTGCTGCCAGTGAGTCAGCCAAATGTTTCTGCTAGGACCACACTGACCCAGTGATGGACCCATCTGCCATTGTTAGCACCCTGGGTTGGGACCCAGTGGAGAAGGATGGGCCTGGGTCTCTCTACCCCCTGCCGCCAACCCCACCCCTGGTGTGGTTGCCAACTCCCCTACAGACTGTTGATTGCTGTCTGCTTGTAGTGACGGTGAGTAGCTTCCCTCCCCACCGGAGAGCAAGGGACCCGGCACCAACCAGATACTCAACACAAATCGTATTAGCAACAATGGGAAAGAAATGAAAGCCAAATAGGAAAAGAACAGAAATTAGAGAAATGTGGGCTAGATGAAATTACTATAAGGTGAGTACAAAACTGATTGAAAGGTCGTATTCACAGAGTAGTTATGAGAGGTTCGCTGTCAAGCTAGGAGTGCTATATAGAGGGGTGTATTAATACATCTGTGGTGTAATAATAACAACAGTGTTATATATAATACATGGGAGGTTATTGTTCTGTTCTAATCAGCACAGGTGAAGCCTCAGCTGGAGTACTGTACCCAGTTCTAGGTAACACACTTTAGGAAAAATGTGGATAAATTGGGGAGAATCCAGAGGAGAACAACAAAAATAATAAAGACTTTAGAAAATCTGACCTGTGAGGAAAGGTTAAAAAACTGGGTACATTTAGTCTTGACACAGGACAACTGATGGGGGATCTGATAATAATCTTCAAATATGCTGTGGGCTGTTATAAAGAAGATGGTGATCAAATGCTTTCCTTTCTACTGAGGTAAGACAAGAAGTAATGTGTTTAATTTGTAGCAATGGAGATTTAAATTACATATCAGGGGAAAAAACTAACTCTAAGAGTAGTTAAATTCAGGAACAGACTGAGATTTCCAAGGGAGATTGTGGAATCCTCAACATTGGAGGCTCTTAAGAACAGGTTAGACAAATGCCTGTCAGTGATGGTCTGAGTTTGCTTGGTCCTGCGTTAGCGCAGCAGGCTGTACTTGATGACCTCTTGATACCCCATCCAACCCTACATTTCTATGATTTTATACGTATGAGGAGTCACGGGAAAACAGAGCAGCAAGATTCTCTCTCAGTGGAAAGGATGCCATACTTAAGATCATGACGGCCCCACACCTGAGGTCATGTTTTCTTGTTTACTATGCTCTAAGTGACTGTGATAATGAAGGAGGAAGCAGAAGAGATCAGTATGTGAGTAATGACTTCCAAACAAATGTGGTGGGTAGACAAGAAACTATATCTGTGCCATGAACTTAGGTCTTCAAAATGGGATTGCTGCATGTTTAGAGAAGAGTTCTCCAATATAAACCTGTTCTCCTTTAGATCAACATTGGAGAAAAAAAAAAGTCAAGGCATTTGAAATAGCTTGGGTGAAGAGAGACATTGCAGTGCAGTTTTTAGCAGGACTCCTTTCAAGACAGGACTGCAGGAAATGACCTCAAATACACTTTTTTTTTTGCCCTGGTGGAATTTTTAATGACTAGGATTCTTTGAGAGAGAATTATACTCCATTGGGTCAAGCATACATAATTGTTCTCAAAGATTTTGTCTGAATAATTCAAAATCCAAATTTGCTGCATTCTCTATAAAATTCTCAGCAAGCATCAGTGCTTTTTCCTCAACAGTCCCCTCTCCAGCTGAGTTGCAGCACCAGAGCTAAAAATGAGCCTACTTGTCAGTTGCCTCTTTCTCAGTAGCTGACACGTTAGATAAAATCCTGGGCCGCACTGAAGTCAATGAGAGTTTCAATGGGACCAGGTTTTCACCCCTTACGTTTCCCAGACTCCCCCAAATCAACATCCATATCAGCCCATATCAGCAGAGGAACATACCTTCCCAGCTCCATTGGATACAGCTGATCAAAACTTTGAATTTCTGTTCTGTGGGAAAATCCAACGTTTCCAAATTTGTTTTTGTTTCCAATTAAAATAAAATTTCAGAATTTCCCACAAAACAACATTTTTGAAAATCTGATTTGGGGTTGGTTGAATATCTCATTTTTTGATAAAAACTAAAATTTTTGTTCCAATTTGGACTGACTTTTTTTTTTAAGAACAAGGTTGTTTTGAAACAAAAACTAAAAAAAAAGTTGTTCTAATAGCATCAAAACAGACGATCATCAAAACACTTCATTTCATTTTTTTTTCAACACAAAATTTAGTCAAACCTGACACACTCCTGTGAATCATTTCGATTTCACAGAAGTGGCATTTACTGACAGAGGAACTTTCAGCTGGAAAATTTTCCAGCCAGTTCTACCAATGATACCCTGTTGATTTCTCTGGGAGATGCTATATCCTAGACAGACAGACACAGCAAAGTGCCGTACACCCCTAGCCACTAGGCAAGCCATGTTTCTTTTATATTATTGGCAATTCTTCCAAAATAATTTTCACTGACCTATGACAGACTCTCCTCAAGGAAGCTGCAAGGGCTCTTCCTCTCTTCTTGTCTTGCAACTCTGCATCCCTGAATGCCAAGGGACCAACAGAGTGACCTCTCACTCCTACTTACCTTGCAGATTCTATTTCTGCTAAGCGCATTCCCATAATCTGTACTCCCCTTCCCTGCTCCCGGTGCCCCTTGAACGCCTGCTACATCTCCATTAAATTCATTTGGATCCAAAAATCGTTTCCTGTTTCCTTCCTGTTCACTAAAACTTTGTTCTCCCCTCTGACTCTGTTTGGGTTGCTGTTCTCCCCTTTGGTGATATCACCCCTTAACCATCCTGATTCAATGGTGCTCCTCTCCTTCTCTCGTCACATCCTGACCCTTTCTCCTCCTCTCAGCTTATTCCATTCAGTTTTCCTTCCTCTATTCCTTCCCCAGACTCCCAGACTCTAACTTCAATGGGTGACTCTCTTTCGTATCTCCTCCATCTCTGCTCTTATTCCAGACTATTTAAGTTCCCATAATACTCACTTGTCTGACTTTTCTCCTTTCCACTTCTTTTCGTTGTGCTCATCTGATGGCTAGCTTTGGCCAACTCACCATCTCGGCACCTTTACTGACCAAGTCATTACCACAGACTTTGCAGTTTCTAACTTCAAACTCCTTCCCTGATCCCCACTTAGCCTTCTTGAATAACTCACCCATCCCTCTCCTTTTCACCACCATTGCTTGTCTGCTCTCCAGTAGATTCATCTAACTTGTCTGAAACTCTCAACTGGCAGAGAAGGTGAATTAAGCTTCATGCATTATAGGTTGATCCAGTTTACTTCCCCCATGGAGCAAGGAATAATCAGGGTCCAAATTATGAGGCATAGTTTGGTCCCTTGTGTCTGCAAATAAAGGCACTAAAGAGCTTTAAATTAAGTCAGGACAAGTGGAGTGTGTTTGAGTTTCTTGTCTGTGACTATTCTGTTTTTGCTATAAGAATGTGGGAAAAGAGTAGCTCCCAGTGTCTCAATGAGTAACATCCAGTGCATTCTAGCTCTTTAACAAATAAGACTTAGAAAGACTAACACATTTATTAAGACATAAGCTTTCACGGACTGTAACGCAGACGCATAAAGTGAAAACTGCAGCATGCTAGGTATATATACGTATAGGGTGAGTTAACAAGGTCAATTCAAACACTTCAGCTGTGGCCTATTAACAACAATTGGTGAGAAGGCAAGAATTTTAAAATGGGGAAATTACCTTTTGTAGTGAGTTAGCCCCTTTTATACTATGGCCTATTTCCTCATGTCACAAGTCTGTTTTTGAAACCTGAATGCTTAACCTGAATTATTTTTAGTGTTGTTACAAGATAGGATTTAATATTTTGAAATGCTCAGCACAAATATTGCATCTATTGCTCTTGACTGAGAGAGAAAGCATAGGCTTGAGCTAAAGCATGAAGTCAATAGAAAGATTCCCACTGGCTTTAGATTCAGTCCTACATGCTTACTCTTCTTGTTGACTCAGGGTGAGATGTTCCCCAGACATCTTCCATGCAGAAAAAGAATATTTCTCACAAAATTGTGTGATTTCTGTTTTTTTGCAGCCACCATGGTGCTATGTTGTCATACTGAAAAGCTGGGAGTTGTGTAATGAGAGAGGCCATGGCTAGCTTAGATCCAGAGGAAAACTGTGCCCCAATCCCTTGACCTCAGAAAATCCACACACACTGGTGGATTTGCCCAGGGGCCTTGACCAATTTGGGGACCCCTGCAGGAGCAGCAGAACCTGTGTAAAAGTGAAGGAGCCATTGGTAAAAAGTGGGTGGGCACGGTCTCTTGGCAACCCCTGTTCTGGTGCTCCTGGGCCCCCAGGATTTGGAGGGCCCAAAAGTTCTTTGTGCCCAAGGCCCCAAATAAATCTTAACCCACTTCAGTCCACACGTAGCAGCTGCCCTTTGGCAGGGTGGGTTCTCCCAACATCCACAAGCACAGTTGCTTGGCTGTGATTGGCTCCCCAGGAAACAGACTAGCTCTGTGATGGAGAGCCATGGTACACCCACTGCTTTACAAGGGAACATGCGGACTGCAAAGGCTGTTCTCCAACTCCTCCCCTTCCAGCAGGCTATGCCTTCTGCTTCAGATACTACTGCAATCACATCTGGTTGGTGTGTTCACCGTTACGCTGCTGCGGGAACATGCTACAGTTACATTACCATTCTTTATGCACTTAGCACCCCATGCCATTTCAACATAAACAGCACCCGTAGCATTCCTCTTTCCACCTCAGATGCATAGGGTGTAGGTGATAATTATACCCCCAAAGTGATCTCAAAACTGCAAAAAGGCACCCCTAAATAAATTAATAAATATCTTCAAACGAATGTCTTACTTCATCACAGAAAGCCTACAAATTATATTAAATAACGCACATGCAGGAATAAATCCTCTGTTCAACACCGAACAGCTACCTATCTCTCACATTTCAACTGACAAATTCCACTGTACTTCAGAACCACCTAATAGGAGGCCAACAGCCTTCTTTGAAGACCTCAATGGTTCCATCTCAATTCTGGGTAGATAAATTCCTTTCCATAGCATGCCTCTTTACACAAGGAAAAATAATCATGAACAGAACTGAAAAAAGCAATGATTTCCGGCGCCACTTAAACAAAGAAATGGAAAACAAACAGATTGTGATGCTCCTTTTCTCAAATTCATTGTCCAGATTACTACAAGCTTCAGGGCACTCAGATACAAAGATCCATAATGAACTGATCATGTTGCTATGATGCTGACTGACCCAACTATTTTTTTTCAGAATTAAAATATCAACTGTTCTTCTCATTGCCTACTCTGGGCTTTGCAACAGGCCCTTTGTCGGGTATAATAGTCTTTGTCCTAAATATAGTTATTAAAAATGTAAATAGTAACACCTACGAATACAAAGCATGCCAGAATGTAGTAGGTTTAAAATTGCAAATGCTTAAAATAGAAATATGCTTGCTTTCAAGTTAAAAACAGACTCTAAAACGAGCTATTTCATGCTAAACTAATAATACAGCTATACTAATTCAGTATTATTTTTGGCAGAATAATGTCAAATGATGGCTAGAAAGGATGATCTTGACTCATACCCTTTCCCATAGGCTCTGCTAGTATCATTCACTGACAGTATGCATTGTGTTACTGATTTAACAACAAGGCAAGATATGACCTATCCTATTTATCTCTGTCACAACTTGATCTCTATTCACTAGAAATGATGGAAGGCCACAGTGTCTGAATGATGCAGGAGCAGTGACACTGAACACATGGTAGACTACAACATTGTTCTGGATTTGCCTTGGTATGGAAAAAAGCAGTCAAAAGGAAGCGCACATATATCAAGGCATGTGGCAGAGACAGATAGACTAAAACAATGAAGATCACTAAACCCTTCATTACATGTTAGCTCTGTGATCAGCCAGTAAGCACTAACTATTTAATTAGTCAACTAATGAGTGACAGGCAACATGGAAAGCTTCAGATGTTCTCAGACAAATGTAAAGATAAAAAGCCTAATTAAACAGCAAGCATTGTGTGCACTATTGCCAAATAGGACAGATGTGCAGGATACTGTGGAATAGCGTGGTGCCTGATAACAGGAGCTGAAGTTAGTCTGTTGCAAATAGTGCTTTTAAAACCCCTAGTATTCCTCAGCTATTCTTATCACCTTCAGAGGGAAGCTGATTTCTTGACAGAAAATTGGCCATTTTGCAAATCAGTGAATGTGTTTTAAAACCAGATTCAATGCCTTGCTGAAATACTCTTTAAGACTATGGGTGTTTAAATGCTGAAATAATCCCAGTGTCTATAAATGCAAAGCCGAATGTGTTCTATTCTGTGCCATGGTACTGTGCTTTGTAATCTCAGTAACCCGTATTTGTTACTTATATAGTATGTTTATGAATATAGAAAATAAGTCATTGTTTACACCCGAGGTTGGATTAAGAAGGTTTTAAAATCTTGGACTTTCCCCAGTAATCAGGGCACAGTAACACTTTCCCCACCTATACGCAGAGATGGATAAAAAGCTAATTGGTTTCTTGTACTCGCACCAATGACAAGATGCCGTTATGAGGGAACTTTCTGCTATCTTGTGGCCAAATGCCAATCAACTGTTGTCAGAGTGTGCTAGCTGGTATGCGCTTTAGGGAATCATATGCTGGAATAAACTAAAAATGACATAACATGAATTATCTTTTTCCCTGGCCTAACTTTCCTTTTCTAAAGGACATTCTTAAATGCCATCTGACACTAAACCTTTGTGGAAAACTGAGAAAAATGAAAAACAACTAATGAGGTACTCTGCAGGGTAGGAGGACTAGGATATTTTTTCAGAGGATGTCAAAAATTTAAGAATATGCATAAAATATAATGCTATAAACTATGTTCAAATGGAAGCGTTGTCGGGATAACAATGATTAAAATGACATGTCCATTTCATTCTATACCCAGTTTCCAGTTGCTCACAATATCCTCAAATCAAATATTTAACTCAGGTTGTTATTTCTCATGCTTGATCTCAGCTTCAAGGTCTTTTTTTTTTTAAACTGTGAACTAGGTATGTACTTTTAAAAACAGAATCCACTCTTGAAAAATACTTTCAGACTCTGTTTTTGCAGCTGAGTAATTCAAATATGACTTTGTTTTATAACTTTAAATTTTGCATGTATATATCTGTGTATCTCAATAAGGAATGTATATTTTGTCATTTGAAATGAGGAAGTTTAAAGCAATTTAAAATTTTAGAATCACATGGCCAATACATTAAACTCACTCCAGTGATTATTTCAATAATTACAATAGATATTTCAATATCCAGTGACATATAAGTGGGAGCAGATATATTTTTTCCACTATGAACATAACTCCATAATGGGAATCATTTCAAGGATCACACACTAAAATAAATGCAAGTAGGATCAGATCTTGCATTTATATACCCCATACTCCCCCCCCCCCCCCCAAAAAAAAAATCTAGCACTGTGGCCAACTCTCCATGTTTAGTTACAAGTTTCATGGTATTTGTTTTCTAAAACCTCAGATCCTGGAATTATGTAATCAGAATCTGAGCTTTCATTAAAAAAAAAAAAAAAAAAAAAAAAAAAAAAAAAAAAAAAAAAAAAAAGGATTTCTGGTACTTACTGTTGTAGATAAAGGCTAGAAAACGTAACCCTAAAATCTCAAAAACCAGAAGGCAAATAAAAACAACTCAATACTTATTAGTTCGAAAATCTTATTACTTTTAAGTCAATCTCATTGTTTTAGGGGGTCCTGACTCAGGGTTTTTTTAAAAGCTTGATATTCACAACACTGATGTAAGACTGTATATTTTTACTTGAATGCTTATCCAATGCTTTTTCTTGTTTCTTGTCCTGAGACTAAGTAATTCAATGGAAAAAAAGGTCCATCTTTTAAAAAGCGCTCACTGGTACTTCTTTAGATTGATTCCATCCCAAATTGTGTTTTCCGCTGACAGTCTACAACAAACGGTAGGCAAGAGCAACAGTGAGATAGTTTGGAGCAGGGAGAACAATAGGGACAGAGACTCAGCGTGGCTGGATTGAACTCCTTCCCAAGAAGGGCATTGTTATTCGGCCGATTCTGCTTTAGGCCTGGTGTGCACACAAAAATTGGGCTGGTTTAACAAAAGGTGAGATGTTGTCCTGCCTTGTTCAATCCTAGATAGAGCCTGAAGTCCTGTCCTTGTGTGAGGAGAAGGATGGAACCGCACTGGGTAGGAACTGTGGGAGTCCCAGTTTCGTCACTGCTTGCCCTTGCTCCTGAGGCAATATGGTGCCACTGACTTCTTCCCCCACACTAGTTCAGTTCTGCCGGCCGATGAATTGAGGGGACAGAACCAACACTGTGCTTGCTTCCTCTCTTCGACCCCTTCCCACACACTTGATTAGGGATGTAGAGTAAAGCAGCAGACCTCAGAAACCTGCTTTTACATCTGCATCTGGACTCACATCTGGAGAAGGCCATGCATCTGATGAAGGCGGGGCTTATGCCCACTTCCTCTCCTGTGTAATTGCCGAGGAAGGATTGACAACGGTGTGGTGTCCCTTTGGGGCCATTTCTTGAAGGAAAAAACCTTACTCTTCTGTAGACAAAACTGAAATGACTTTTCAGCTAAAACTAAATTCTGAAGTAGAAGACTAAACTCAGGGGAAAGGAGCAGGAATCATTTATTTGGATAACGAAACATGGAAAATAAGAACAGCTGCACTCACATTCAATAGGGTAAAACATTAGGGCTATAAATCCTCATATTTCAGGGCATAAGCCAACAATCTACTGAAGGAAAGGGTGCTAGAAAGATGCTTCCCTAGCACAGTAATCCACTATAGGATTTCTTGCACCCTTCTCTGAAGCAGCTGGCCACCCTGAGACAGGACACTAAACTAGATGGACCACCAATTTGATTCAATATGGCAATCCCGGTGTTCCTAAAAACTCCTGATTTCCACTTTGTGAGTGAAAATGAGGGATTGAATAAGCATTCACTAATAAAAAAAAAATCAGACAAAATATACTTCAGCATTGTAGAGGATGGACTACAGAGTGCATTTTTGCATTCAGGTGATAAGAACGCATGCTAGAATCTGCTTTTCATTGTTCAAACAGCGAGAGCACTGAATGTCCTAGAAAAATAACTGGAGCACTCTGCCTCAAATGGCTTTATCACAAGCACCAGTGTTACTGCCATACAGCACACTAGCACCAAGAGGCAGTTTTCTGCATCTTTCAAACATGTAGATATAATTCTCATCAGTATTTAATGAAAAATACATTTTTTTCAGTCTCAAACTGGTTGAAGTCACTTCTAAAATCTAGCTGTAATGACTGTTATGCAAGTAAGTGAATTATATTTGTGTGTTTCTATGGTGACCACTAATGTAAAATAATTAAGTAGGAAGAAAAATGAGAAGAAAACTACTTCCTCTTTTAAGGATTAGGGGGGCTATAAATTGATTCAATCTAGTTATTTTTAGTGCATGTAACCTTTGCAAACAATAGCAGAAAATTGTGAATAGATTAAATTGTATTAAAAGGCCTCTACACTGATCAGGGGACTTTCTTTATCAACTGCTGATACAAAAATTAAAACATACCTGTGTTAAGTTTATACTACATAAACATAAAATATGTAAAAATTGATGCTGAGAATTGGCTCCTTTGGTTCTTTGAGTTCTTCATGGTTTTTATATGGCAGTACTCAAGTTCTCATGAATCTGAAATTTCCAATCATATTGTCTTCAAGACTAGTACCTCTAAACATCACACACACAGATCTTGTCAAACTCTTAATTAGAACACAGCGGGAATGAAACTTACTGCTGAGAAGTCTTGTCTGTGGCAATATTTCAAAACTGTAAAGGTAATTCATCAAGGACATAAGACAGTTTTGTCTGAAAATTGCTATACAAATGGGAAGGATGTCGCATGGTCAAGGTATTGGACTTGAACTCAGAAAATGTGAGTTCAGTTCCCAGCTTTGTCACAGATTTCCTGTGTGACCTTAGGAAAGTAACTTAATCTCATTGTACCTTAGTTCTTCATTTGTAAAACCGGGATCCTAACACTTCCTTTCCCCCATTCTCTCTGTCTGTTTTGTCTAGTTAGACCATAACTTCACCAGGGATTGTCTCTTACTTTTGTGCGGAGTGCCTAGCGAATCGGGCAGTTGGAAATGGGCCCAGCTCCAGATGGTACTGTAATATAAATTATTAACAACTTTTGCAAGAGTCATACACATAACATAGCTAGAGAGTATAGTAAATGACAGCATATGGTGGGGAAAAAAAAGAGGAGTAACAGCTAAAAAAATACACTGGGACAGATAGTCTAACACGCTGGGACAGAGAGTCAACATTGGGACCAGAGGAGAAGGGTCTGATGCCAAATGGGGGATATTCCTGATCAAAGGTTAGAAATAAAGGCAGCCCAGAGGAGGGAGTAAGAAAGGGAGCTATTCTGTCCATTGCTTATAATAATGCAATGCTGTTCATAAACTGCTTTACAGATATTTCTACTTGTGACATCAGCTCTTATAGAAATACAAAACCTTGAATTCAGCTCTTAGCAGGTACAATCACTAAAATGGCAATACTTTTTCAACTATTTTTGTTTCAAAAAGCAGTTTCTGTAATGAATACTTTGCTCTAGAGATTTTATTCAGGATATGACATCTAAAACTTCATATTAGTTTTTAAAAAGCTTTACAATGGACCTTTTAAACACGTTTAGTCTTTTTGAAAAGGCACTCATCTGGAAAAGATATTCAGATTGGAAAAGTGTAAAAATTATGCAAACATTTTCTTTAAGAAGAATGCTTCAAAAACAATGTCAACATGGAGGGTTGCCCAAAAGTTAGATCTCTTTTACTTCAATAGACCGTGTGTGCTATAGGAGAACAGGATTTTTGTTTTGCTGTATATGAGGTCACAATAATCATGGAATAAACTTTTCTTCCCCATCCACTGAAAAGGCATACTTTATTATGAATCTTTGATCTTCTCACCTGAACTCTGCTCATCTATGTCAACTTTATAACATTAGGACTACTACCAGAGCTGACCCAAGGGTTTTTGGTGCCTAGGCGAACTATGACTTTGGTGCGTTCCCCGCCACCCACATTCTATATAGAGAAAAATTATAATATATTAATGTTTTTTAAATATAGGGAAAAATTCACTTTCATCTAATTTGGTGCCCCTTAAAGCCTGGAGCCATAGGGGACCATCTAGTTCACGTATATGGTTGGACCAGCTCTGACTACTACCAATATCCCACTCCTGTCAAGCAATTTTCAGACAGACAAAGTTTTGTTTATGAAAATCTCCTGTCACAAAAAAACCAAAATGTTTCTTTGTCCCCATCTGTGGCACCTAAGAACAGGCGAGTGTAGGGACTGAAAATGACACTGTCTCTGACCCAAACCTGGAGCAATGACGCTTTTAGGTTCTGGTTGTTATGATCCATAAGGATTAGAAAAAAGTGCAGAGAATTATAAATTATCCAGCTCTGAAGCAGCAGTTATGTTTAGCCTTGGCAGGTCACAAGATAATGGGCATTAAAATATCAACAGTTTAAGTCAAGGTTAGAAAGTACTAGCTGTTAAAAATATTCGACTACTACTCTCTCTCCCTGCCTCTCCAGTTGATTTGCTTTGGTTTGGACAACTTTTAGTAACAATGGCAATTTGGTTTGCAGCTTTCTAATTGACTGTGGTTACCTATACCCCCTGCGGGACCTCTGGGAGGTGGGCCCTGCTGGAGCGCAGCATGCTTCCGTGAGACCCTCTCGTCACCCCCATCTCAGAGGCAGCAAGAGAAATTATGTAGGAGCTAGAAATGGCATCTCTATATTCCCGAAGCCTCCCAAATGCCAGGTTAATTATCAGCAGGAAAGATCTGATGGCTTCTAAGAAGCTCTGTGGGTTTCTGGTTTGAGGCCATTATGTATGTTCCAACTTAGCTCTGAAAATACCACCATCATGAAACAAATGAAATGAAAGGGGAAGTGTTCACCCTTCCTTCTGGTACTCTATCTACCTACAGACAATACTGCGAAGGAATGGCTCTAATGTTTTGCCAGCGAGCACGGAAAACATCCTCAGCATCTCTCCTCTGGAACAACTGAGCAAAACACCCCAAAACAACAACATCAGAAACCAGCAGGACAGGCAATCAGTGAAGCAAAAATCAAACAAGAAAGTGCCGAGTGGCACAGCAGCATAACCCCTGGAGGTCAGCACCCAGGGCAGCCGCCCTCCTCACCCACCACTAGAACGAGCCCTGGAATTGTGCAGAGCTAGGGAGACCATGCGGCTTGTTTTGGCTGGGACAGTCCCTTTTTTAAGCCCCGTCTCAAGTAGCTTGACCTTTTTTCGGGGAGTTGGGGGGGAGGAAAGGGGTGCAAAACTGGGCATTGGTCACGTTGATCAATTGGCAAGAAAAAACAGGACAAAGGCTCCCTTTTGTCAGAAGAGTGGGGTCAGGAGGAACATGGGGGAGAGGAGCAAGCAGCTATGCCAGCCCTGCAGGACAGGAGGCAGAGCTCAGGTGGGGGAGCAAGCAGGGTTTGGAGGAGCAGTGACACTCCAGTCCCAGCCTCGCATGGGGGGCAGACAGGCCTTGAGTGAGAAATGATGCCAGCCCCGGGTGGGGAAGGAGGAGCAGGACTTGAGCAAGTAGCTCAGGCCAGCCCACTCGAAGGTCAAGGGGAGGGCTCGGGCCAGTCGCACACCATGTCCCATTTCCCCTTTGGGAAATATGGATCACCCTATGTAAATCAAGCTCCAGTGATCAACTGTACATCGGTTTATATAGAAATGGCTAGAAACTGAAGCCACGTCTCTATGGTCTTTGCAACTAAGGCTAACGACTTATGTTTAAAGAGGATTTAAACTCAGCTGCAGTGCTCTATTATGATTGGGCAACCAATGGCGATAGAGGCAAAACATGCTCTAGTATAGACTCTAGACTTTCCATTCACCTCATCAGCTGCTAACTTCAAATCAATTTGGAAAGTACAAGACACGTCCTACGGAATCACTGCCACGATTCTGAGGGTACAATGCAAAGTAATTTTGTGTTCTCATTGTTCAGTCCTGTTGCAAGACCTTCAGTGGTTGATAAACAGGATGTCCTTTTGTTCCAAAATTTGTATTTTTAATTCTATCCACAGCTAGTGAGGACCAGATTTTCAGAGAGGGCCTTCATTTTTGGGGGCATAATTTTGCATTGGCAAACAATTACATTATTTTTGAATCCTTGTAGATCTGACTACTAATTTTGCATCCATAATTCAAATACAAACAAAAATGCAGGTGCAACAAAAGGAACAGAACAAACAAGGGGTCTTGCACCACTTTTAAAGACTAACAAATGTATTTAATGCATAATTTGTTAGTCTTTAAAAATGCCACAGGAATCCTTGGGTGTTTTGCTGAAATAGGCTAATACGGCCACCTTTCTGAAACTTGTCACCAAAAGGAACAGAAGTTGAGTTGAAGCTTCCTTGCAGAATCAAGACCAGCAAAATTTAAAAGTGGCTCATTCCCGTCTTTATACCAAAGGAAGCAAAAATTTAAAACTTACCAGAAAATCAGTGTTTCTAGAAAAGAGATTCCCACGTCTGATGCACCAACCACCACAATTCTAGCATTGACTGACACTTTAGGCTCTAGCATCAGCTTTCGATTTATGTGGTTCAAAGCATAGCTTAACTGTAAAAGAAACCAAATCCAAGACATATATAAATACATACAAACCAAGGAGAAAACTATTATTATAGTCCATCAACATGACCAACACTATGAATTGCCCCAGCCGCACTACAAATCAGTCTAGTAGCTAAATATGCAAGTGTTTAACAGGCTAAGAACAGTACTAGCACTTACTGTTCCCACTTCTCATGGAGAAGAGATTATGGAGTATTTGTTGGAGGCTAGAAACGGAACTCTTTTTTCCTGTCTTTTCTATAATTAACATTCACCTAACGCCCAGGAGCATCTGTTCATGTAATCTTGTGTGTCTTCTGGAGCTATTATTTTAGATTTTGCCTCTTTTTTTGTACTCATGGGAATGTCTTTACCTGAAGCATCAATTTTAAATAGTTTTAATGCTTTGGATTTCTCTGTGTGTTCAAGCAGCACGTTGAGAAATAGCTGCCAAAATCACTTCTTCCAAACAAAGAAAAGTTAGATTGAGGGTCAAATCCTTAGCTAGAGTAAATCTGCCTCACACCATTGACTTCAACAGAGCTATGCCAATTTACACCAACTGAAAGATCTGGTCAGTAGACATTAAATGATTAATTCATAGGTTCTCATCTTCACTTCCTCCAGTCTATAATATTGGTGCAGTAAAACATGGTGTATTCATCTTTACTGATATGATGTCCTTTGGTTTCACTAGCCAACAGAAAGGTGCCAGAAAATATGTGAAAGAGGGGTCAAGAAACAATAGTGCATTTGACAGAATAATCTCTGCAGTGTCCTTCATATAGTTTTCAGTTTTCTCATGGAAAACGGGGACTTATTCTATTTTGAAGCATTACACACTTTGCCTTTTAGTTATTGCTTTGGGCTGCACAAACTTCACATATCACAGAATGTATAATTGTATATTCATATGTGCACTGAAGGAAGAAATAGAAAACTGAGTTACTTGTATTATTCATCAGCCATCCTTCTCTTGCTGTACATTTCTGCAGTGACACTTATTCAGGAGGCAATCTAAAACTTCTAACAGGTTTCCCCCCTCTATTACCTCTAGGAGACGAGATGGGGAAACGGCATTTATTCTTCCAAATAAATCATTCTTACCAAGATTCCTATGGATTTAGACTAGACAGGTTTTCTCTTTATATAAATTTGTTGACACAGCAGCTTGATGTGCTAAAAATCGAGCCTTAACAAACAAGGTGACTTTAAAGAGGCCAGCCACGCCAGGAACCAGAAGAATGGCGAAATCCTTTGCACCAGAAAACAGTGTTTTATAATCTTTGAAATCCAAAGGAAAATGTATGTTAAATGCATTTTTTTGCCCATCTATTTTCTTATGTTATTTAATTTTTTTTTTTTACTGCCAGATAAATGTTCATCCAACTGTATTTTTTTGCGGTGCAGTGATGACATCCAGTGGCCAGCGAGTTTAATCTCAATTATGGGATCTCCCTAAGAATATTCCAGAAGATAGCCTAAGAAATATATTATTCTGATTAGATTCAGGTGATCACTACAGATGTCAGAGGTGTCAAATCTAGCACATCTTCATATGATTCCAAACTCTTTAGTTACTATCCATGTTTAGAGAAATGGTTTGATTTTATCTGGACTTGACTTTGAAGACTAGATCACTGTGAGAATTTACACTTTACTGAGTATTTCACAATTTTCTGTTTACAATTTTAAACAATTTAACTGAAAAACAGTAGTATTTCACCTACTTAGACATTTGTTACAGCAAAATTTGTTAAAATAAATTCCCATGTTTAAGGAAAATTATTTTATGAAAATGAAAATATATCATTTTTTGACATTTCAGAAGCTTGAATACATTTATAATGTGACAAAAAGTTAAAATCTTTTGCAAGGAGATTAGCGAAATCGAGAAACAATTGAAATTATTAATGGAAAACCTTCATAGCAGAGTTTTGTTTATACAATAAAATGTATATATTTGTGCCTTTATGAAGTACAATAAATGTACTATTTTGAGGTCTAATCTTGCAAGTGCACCACATGCAACTCCCACCACTGGACTTCAGTTGGAGGTTTCGCACGGATTATTGCAATTAGGGCCCTGAATGTTAAATTGGATCTGTTAGGATCCCTTATCAGGAAACCCATAAGTTACGCACTTAAATATTTTTGAGGTTCTAGGTCTTTCTGACTTGCAGACAGTGTTAGAGAGCAGGGTGAATCCTGGCTCCAATGAAGTCATTGACTTCAATCAAGCCAGCACTTCATCCCAGCATGAAGGGGACTGAATGTTAAAAACCACTGTACTTCCTGTTCAATTGAAATTAAAAATGGCAGGCCAGAGAATGGTCTATGCAGGACTGTACCATTTTAGAATAACCCCCGTATCAGCAGAACTCAGGGAACAAACTGGGTGTGCCTGTACATGCAGTGAGTTCTCTGTCCTCTGCAAGCCCAGACTGCGGAAGGCTTTCTCCAGCGTGAGGCACTGATCATTGACTGAGCAGCAGTTTTCTAAAAAGCACAGCTTTCTTAGAGAAAATGAGTAGAAATGTAGTTACTGAAATGTGGCTTTTAAACAAAACTAAAAAGGTGGTTAAAAAGCATATGAGGACGGGAGAAACTTCTGCAAATGTGTCCAATCAACCAGCACACCTCGACAGCAGCTAATGAGATCAACATCAAACATGCCTTACAGCGAGGCCTAAATTCAACTATTCTCTTCCACTACAGTGCTGTTATTTTTTTCAAAAAAAATGTAGCCCAGCAATGAAATATAAAGCAGTAATGCAATTTGGTGAGGAAGAGTTGTACCTAATTTGTGAAATGGCTCCTATATCAATGAGACAAAGGCAGCACAGGAGCAGAATATTACCATTTTTGTTCATCACACAATAGACCCACCATCTGTTGTGTTTCAGAATCCACCTTTGAACAGCTGCACATGCTCACCAGCCCCAGGGAGCTAGGAGTTAGGTAAACTGGTCCCCAAAATCAGCGGTTCTCAACCACTGTGACAGGACACAAAGGTGTGTTGCGAAGAGCCGGGAGGCGTGTCACGGAAAATTGGCAGCTCAACTTGGAGCTTGGGGCTCCTGCCGCCCGCCACTCTCTGCTGCCCTCAACAGCCCGCTCCTGCTCCACAACACAGAAATCAGCCAGGGCCAGATGAGTAAAAGGACTTAGGGGCTGCAACCCAGAGATCCCGGGCTGGGAGACGGGCCACCATCTTCCCCACAAAAATAAACCCAGCCCCATTGAGTGCAGACTGCCAGGGCACCCGCCTGCACTAGCTTGACTCTGCCCCCACGCAGGACCTGCAGTGCTGTGTCCTCTAGAGCGCCGCGGCCTCCCAAGCGCTCCCAGCCCAAGCGCCATCGCCATGGGCAGACTGCAGTGTGTCACACAGGGGAACATCATCTGTCAGGTGTGTCGCGACGGAAAAAAGCTTGGAGCACCACTGCCCAAAATGTCGCCCTGTTTTAATAAAATATTGGGACAAACGACTACATATGTTCCTGAATTGGAGTCTACAAAGCCCATACTGAGCATACAGAGAGCCTCTCCTGTTTACAAGCAGGGAGCTTGAACATATCCCACACAGCTGCTAGACATGCCAATCATGGAGGCAGGCAGCGAGAAGGACAACCAACAGAAAAAGCAAGGCCTGCTGCTATAAAGGGAGAGTACAGAGAATGAGGAGGAGGTAGAAAAGCCTGGGTCAGCAAAGGATACGTCTGTACTGACGGTGGCAGATTTGCTGCTCTTAGCGTGCTCTTCCGTGTTGGATTGAGTGGTCTGTTAAGATGCGCTCAATCAAACACAGAACCGGAGCTGTAACTCCAGCTCCATAACTGAGGTAGCACTACGATGACCAGACGCCATTTCCGGTCAGCTTAATGCAATGCGTAAGGGGTGGTTAGGAAGTCGGCGGGAGATACGCAAGGTATTTTACGTACCTTGCGTATCTTGCATTGACTGCTGCCGAAAAGCATGGCAAATATAAACTAGGGCTCAGACTGCTTCCAAGAAAACAGCCAGGTGCCCAAAGGATACTTCAAACACTAGAATTGAAGGGCTGCTAGGTGTAATTGGAGGTCAGGGTCCAGGAACCGCCCTGCCTGAGAGCAAACTACGGAGGGAAACAGGGGAAGCAGAGACCCCCTTAAAAGATCATACCAGGGAGATGGTTACAACGTGGTACAAAAGTGGGGTTGCAGTTAACCATCCTTTTTCGAGAAGATAGCAGATTTTTTAGACAAAATGCAGTGGATCTCGGTTACTTAGATTTCAGAAAGGTGTCTGATATGGTTCCACAGTGAATTATGAATGAAAATGATTAGGGGGCTGGGGCACATGACTTAAGAGGAGGGACTGAAGGAACTAGGCTTATTTAGTCTACAGAAGAGAAGACTGAGAAGGGATTTGATAGCAACCTTCAACTATTTGAAGGGGTGCTCCAAAGAGGAGGGAGGTAGGCTGTTCTCAGTGGTAACAGAGGACAGAAAAAGGAGCAATGGTTTCAAATTACAGCTGGGGAGGTCAAGGTTGGATATTAGGAAAAGCTTTCTCACCAGGAGGGTGGTGAAGCATTGGAATGGGTTACCTAGGGAGGTGGTGGAATCTCTGTCTTTGGAGATATTTAAGGTCTGGTTAGACCAGAGACCTGATCTTACACATCAATATCAAGGAGCTCAAGACAGTATGGAGGGCTAGTAAGTGCAATCCTCAAAGACAACACGACGACAATGTTTATATAAACAGGCAGTGTGGGGTGCGCTCCTCTTCTCTGTGCCACAAGGCTCAGTTCACCTCGAGTCCTCCTATCTGCAAGGGTTACTGAATGAACTAGCACAGGGGAGTCAAACTCATTTGCTATGGTGGGCCAGATTTGACTTAAATGTTCTTCAAGTGGGGCGTACATACCATAAATCGAAATACTACAGCACTCCCGTGGCATCGCAGAGAGCTGCATATATGAAACTGTGCTCTGCGGTACACACCTTCCTCTCTATTAGACAGAGAGTGCAGTCTCGCATACCCAGAGCTCTGTGATGTCATGAGACCTGACACTCTCACAGCATTGAGGAGCGCTGGGAATGCAAGACCCCCTTCCCCCCTGTTAGGGAGAGCATGTGGTCCAACAGAGCAGTCACAAGCCAGATGGTTTGCGGGCTGCATTCGGACTACAGGCCACAGGTTTGAAACCCCGAATCACCTCTGCAGATCCTTCTCTAGCTATCACAAGTGGTTCATCCATCCAGACATTGTGAAGGACATCTTCTGGAAGTGGGGACTCCTCACATAGACTGCTCTACTTATCATGGAAGGTAACCTTCCTGGTGCCTGATATTTCGGCAAAAAAGGGTCTCAGAAATCTGAGGTCTTACATCAAAGTCACCTTATACAGTTTTCTTCAAGGACAAGACAACTGTGGCCACACATGGCCTACCTTCCAAAGGCGGCCTCACAATTCCAGAGTTACCAGGATATCTTCCTTCCAGTCTTCTATCCCAAGCCACATGCCAACAGAGAAGAATAGAGACTCCACTTGCTGGATGTCAGATGCCTTCAATATAGAAAAGACTAAACCCTTTTGAAAATCCACACAACTATTTGTGGCCATTGTAGACAGAATGAAAGACCTTCCAGCCATGGCCCAGAGAATCTCATCATTGATCACTTCCTGTATCTGCGCATTCTATGATGTGGCAAAGGTCCCTGCTCCTCCGGCCCTAATGGCACATTCCATCAGAGCTCAAGCATCTTTAACAGCATTCGTAGCTCATGTTCCTATCTAGGACATCTGTAGAGCAGCAACGTGGTTGTCAGTCCACATCTCTGCATCTCATTATCCTATCACCCTGACATCAGAAATTGCAACACTCAAAAACCAATAGGGGAACATTTCAAACTCCCTGCTCACTCCATTGATGATTTCCTAATAGCTGTGCTGAAACCGATGAATAATAAATCACAGCTTCAAAGAGAAACTGCAGAACTCAAATTTATATGCAAACTCAACTCAGTTGCCTAGGGATTAAACAGGGACTACGGATTTTTTTCTCAATACAACAGATGACTTGACCTCACCTTCCTCTATATGCTGTTCCCCAGTGTTGGAATCCTAACATCTGTTTTGATTTGCTGTTACAGTCTGACCTGATCCTAAGTCATATACTTCTCTGCATTTAATTTCCACCCATTCTGTAAATTTCCCATCTTCAAAGCATCTGACAAAGTGGGATTTTATTCCACGAAAGCTCATGCGATAAATAAATCTGTTAGTCTTTAAACGTGCTACAGGACTCTGTTACGTGTCGAAGAACAACACTTATGGAAGGTTAACAACATTTTTTACCACCATTGGAAAAGGAACATGCAGCTCAGAAGTAACCTTTTCTTTTATTAGGATGGGTTTTCACATTGTTCTCCTATTCTTGTCCCTGAAAGCAACTACTCCCATACCATCTGTCACATGGCTTCCACCTGGGAGGACAGAGTGCCTATCTGCTGCTTCCACTGCAACTGCTGACAAAGGTGACTTTTCTTAATTGAACTGGGTGGATTGTTTTTGCACGTGGACAGCCAATTCTGTCCACTTAGAGGACTGTGTACTTGACCTCCATTAAAAAGACTTACTCAGCTTGCACTGTACTCAAGTGAAAATGCAAATCCTGCCTGGAAATCATGCCTCAGGCACATGTACTCACAACACTTTAATTATGCTAGAGCAGGCAACTTCACCAGTACTAACCATCCTTCCCCCACCCATAGATAACACAAACGAAAATATACATAAAGAAATGGTTTGCCTTCTGCTTTTCTAACATATCCTGATTTGCTTTGGGGGGAATATTTTCAAAGCAAGGTGTGACAAGTGCACCAGCAACATCACACATTTGCTGTTTGTGTAAAATTCCATGCTTGTGCAAATAGAGTAAGTAGGTATGCTTGTGAACATGAGGGGCTCTGAAGCAGACACTCAGTGGGAAGTGTGTTTTAACAAGTGCATAATCTTTTGTCTCTGCTTTTAAAATATGACCAATGGTTTATTTAGAACACCCCTAAAAATATATTTATTTGGGACCGCATTACATCTTAATTGAAACAGATAAACAGTTTAGATGAAATATATGAACCAGCAGAAAAATGGAAAGGTGAAGAGTAAATATTGGGATAGATGACTTTGTTGTTCGTTGAAAAGAGAAATTATGGAGCTTTTTGAGTGAGGTACTAAGAAACATATCTAATAAATAATGAAATAATGGATCAAGGAATGGAGTTATGGTACAATCACTAGAATTGTCCAAGAGAAGACTTGATACAACAAAACTTCAAGATTTAAGACTCGGTCCATAAGGTACTAAGCACTCTGGCCTAGTTCAGCAAAAAGGATTTAAGCAGATGCTTAATTTTAAGCATATATGAGTAGCCCCATTGAATCCAGCGGTATTGCTCATGTTCTTACAGTTAACATGTTTGAGTGCTTTGTTGGATCAGGACCAGAGTGCTCAGTATCTTGCTGGATTGAGTCCTAAATGTAAGGTAGAATCTGCATTATAAGAAGCTGCACTAGATGACCTATGAGTATTTTTCCCAGCCCTGTGATCTATGATGCTATGCAAGACTGTACATTCTTTTTCTTTTAATTTACCATTTGTTACTGCGAAATCTGAAAACCATCCACTGTTTATACAGAACCTAAAATTTACTACACTGATCTATGGACTCTGCTTCGGTAAAACCAAGATGGGAGTACAAAATGACTAACACACCTATTCCTGGAACTGTGCTGAGGTCAAAAATGGTGGAGCATGAACAAGGAAGTGAACAAACAGAGCTATTTTAATTTCAAGCTCCATTTGAAACATAAGAAATGCAAAACAATGTTTGCTAAGGAACTATGCTCAAAAACGGCTGTAAACAGCAAGCTTTTAAGAAAACATAACAATGGAATTTTTTTTTTAAATCACATTGTTAAAAGTAGAATTAGAAAGAATATGTCAGTGTTCCTTTCTAAGATGTGTACAAGCAGGCATAGTTCAATAGGTACAGTCAAAACACAAAGGGAATGGAAAATAACGCTAACTGGAGATGGAGAGAATAGCACAAACAAACCGCTTTATTCTTTATAAAATGTTATTTACCATAGTAACTGGGTTCTTTGAGACAATTGCCTTCATCGATAACTACAACAATGGCACCTGGCTCTGTAATAGCTCTGTGATGGGAAATACATACACCACACTAGAGAGCAAGAGATTAAGGAACAGCTCTGGGCCCAGGCAGCCCCGCCCAGAAACACCTGTTTTTAAAAGGGAAGCAGAACAGCAGGCAGTGGAAGGAGCAGGTGGCTACTGAGGAGCTCAATGCCTAGGACCTGATGAGTCCTGTGAAAGCCCACAAAGGAGAGGCAGGTGAGATGACAGAGTATGGGAGTCAGAAACTTGCTTGGAGTAGTCTACTCTGGGAAGCTGAAGGAGACTGGGGAAGAAAGTGATTCAGGGGGCAGTGGCTCAGCATCCCAAGGTGTTTGGTATAGCTGCCAACCAATTGACTCTGGACAGGAACCTGGTTAGAGGCTCCCCTACCCACTCAGAGAGGACAATAATACAGCAAGAGCCTTTACTTAGCATGGCCAGCCAGCTGGAAAAGATTGTGACTACTGAAGGACCAGCCCCCAAAGCCCCTTTGCTAAAGGGGAGGACTGGAAATCCTTGGGGGTGAAGGCATTGCTCCAATGGATGATGACCTGCCAACCCCTGCCTACTAGACAGCACTGCTGGCATGTGAGCATTTCCAACCAGATCTTTTCATCCATAAGCCTCAAAGCAATTTTAGAGGAGGCAGGTCTGATTACCCCCATTGTATAGATGGGGAAACTACAACTGCACTTTAGGTGAAGGCTGGGTCCTCAGAATTTAATGAAAAGCATTGTCTACTGGGACCACATACGTACACTGCCTATATGTTTGCTATTCTCTATGTTCATTAAGGGATTTGTTGAGGGATTCCAAAAGAGTAGGGAAGCAGGTTGGGTATGGATCATCCTGATGAACTACAGTTTCTACGGCCATTAACTCTTCTTAGAGCATGAAGAGACCCCAAGCCCAAGGAAGGAGGGTCTGGTGAGTCTTTGAATAAAGTTGTAGGTCCGTTCTCCCAGACAGAGCATCCAATGAAGAGATTAAACTCTGTTAGTAATGCTGAGTGAAGGTATGGATGGAACACTAGGATACACCTTATATATCGACATCTATTAGACAGGAAGTTAAGGCTGCCTTAGATCTGGCAATGTGCTCTCATGTCTGCTGGTATCAGAATTCCTACTAGTCCATAGCAAAAGAATATAATATTTTAATACCTAGCTCTGACTTCGTGCTTTTCATCAGTAAATCTCAACGCACTTTACCAAGGGATCACTATCATTACCCCTCATTTTACAGATGGGGGAACTGAGGCACAGGGAAATGAAGTGACTTGACCAGGGTCATCCAGCAAGTCAGTGGTAGACCTTGGAATGTATCCTGAGTCCCAGTCTAGTGCATTATCCACAATCTGATTCTTTTTTAGATAGTCTGCTGGTTTGAGATTGATTGACCCCAGTGCCCCATACACTTCAAGTTACCTAGCTGTTTTGTGGAATGGCTTAGTCTCGGGGCTTAGTTTGTGCCAGGCTTGCCAGGACTAAGTCCCAGCACCACTTGACTTGATAGTTCATAGCCTTGACAACTGTGGGCATGTCTTGTTATAAAAGTAAAAAATTGCCTGAGCCCTGGCACCTCTTTCATGACAAATTAAGCACTGCTTAGCTCTCTTCAGATAGTAGCTTTTAGCTTTCTTAATACTTAGATGGTGTTGCTTAGCTTCTTCTGGAAACGAATGAGGCCTGGAGAAAATACAGGAAGGCTGATAGATTGGTGTAGATAAAAATCAGGAACCACCTTGAGAAGAATACATAGGGTGGGCAAATGACCAGCTTATACATATGAAACACGAGGTACGGTAGATCAATCAGCTCTTATTGCCAGGCTCTTGGATTCTCTGGGTTGATATGACATACACCAGGATTGCAGTCTTCAGTAAGATATGGAATAGAAAATATTTTGACAAGGGCTCAAATGCGGGGTTCAAGTCACTTGCCCAAGGGCTTGGTGGCTTCAGAAGATATGTAAAGAAGTAGGACCATAAAGAAAATCTTATCAGTGTGTGGCCATAGAGTACAGGATAGTGAAAGACCAAACCTGCAGCCAAGGGAATTCTCATTGGTTTGAGGGAGAGAACAGATTGTCTGAGGTGAAGCAGGTAATCAGAATGAGTAGAGGAAAAAGACCGATAAAAAGCAAGTTCTTTTTGCCCTACCCAGGTAGAACAATCACTTCCATCTTATAGGATTTCTGGTAGAAAGTTTCTTGTTTCCCAGCAGAATTTTCTGAACTCCTACAGAATAATCGTAGAACAAGTTGCTCAGCCAGACAGGATCCAGAATGTCCGACCTAAAGACTTCAGAATCTGACTGCACCACTGTTACAGAAGTACAGTAGATTGGGGAGAAGGGCTGGAGGATGCATTGCCAGTTCCCCTATATGTTTGGTAGAAAAACTGATGGACCCAAATTGATACTATGAGGAGCATTTTGTCTTTGTCTTGTCTGATCTTCCACAGGACCCTAAGGATGAGAAGAAATCAGAGAGAACTGGAATAGGTCTGGTTCCACTCCAAGAAGAATCTGTCTGACTGAGAGCATGAGCTTTTCCCACCTCTGGGCAGGACTGGTTGCAGTTGGTACTGTCCTATGTTCTGGAGCACAAAGAGTAAGGTGAGGAGATCCCCACCTCTTTGATAGGTCACAAGTGTGAGGCACTGTACTTCTTGCAGAGGATTTTCCTTTCCTAGAACATACTGTAGGTGAAAGGAAAAGATGGACACCCTAGTTCCAAACGTCACTGCCTCTCTCCTGACCTGCCTCTATCAGCAGATATAATGCATCAGGGCGACAGTGTCCATTCAAATATAAGGGTGCTTTCCAGTCAAGGAAAGAACACCTGGCATGGCAGGTTGAGCATGCTCAATTCCAAGACATTTATGTGAAGTTTAGTCTGTGTTCAAAGGCCCCAGATTGTGAGATGATGAAGGCGTAGTTGTTGATGTCAGAATGTAAGGTAGGCCTCTGCAGAAAGGTGTCCGGGTTTCAACCATTGTAAAAGGGAGAATGAAAGCACAGGTGGAACAGTGATGAGTCAGCCCTTGACAGCTAGTTAAGGGCAATCAACCATTCTCTACTAGCAAAGCAACGGTCTCAGTTGAACAGATATGAGAAAGGCCCAATAATCTGAAACAAAACCTGACAGTTTAAAACTGATTTACACCAGGTGTGGATATGATCCATTAATAAAGGGCTCTTTCTACTTCCAAATTCTGATGGGGAATACCTCGATTGGAGAAATAGTCTTTCACTATTTTGCAGGAGGTAGGTTTTTTAGTCTAGGAGTCTCAAATGCATGGCCAATTTCACATTTGTTACATCCATTATGGGATTTTAAATCCCTGTGCTTTGAAGACATTTCCACCAAATATGGATAAAGGTATCTTTCATCCCCCACACACCCCATCAGTCATCTGATACTCTCGTAGTAGTACCTCTCATTTAAAGAAACTCTGCAGATACAACCTTGATTTTCTTTTTCCCTTACACAAACAGAAGACAAAGCTGCTTTATTCCAATAAGAGTCCAGTGCTGCAGGGGAATTTTCTTATCTTTTCCCAGCTTTTCATGTAATTACTTTTGTCTCCACATCTAGTTCAATAATGTCATGATGTAGTTTTAAAGTGATGCTTTTTCAACCTCTACAGTTGATTATCAGCTTTTCCATGCATGTTCCCTTGAAGCCTGGCCTTTTGGGGAGATTTCAAATACAGCGTGTCCATTGTACACAATTAAATACTGCTGTCTTCTCTACAGTGAAAGTTCTTTATAATGTCTCTGGGCCTAAGATTTTCTCTCCATAAATTCATTGTCCTATTCTTCGCAGGCCCACTTTTTTAAACAGGTCTCTAGTGCAGTGTTTCCCAACCAGTGTGCCATGGCACACGGATGTGCCATCAAGCCTGAGCAGGTGTGCTATGGAATTTTTTGAAAAACTACTCAAAAGAGTTCTGGATTGGCTCATGAATATTCATGAGTTCATTTGGAGACTATATGGTCGTGTGCCTCAAAATAATTAAAGGTATCAAGGTGTGCCATGGCAGAGAAAAAGTTGAGAACCACTGCTTTAGTGTCTCTTGAAAGGAAACTTGGATTTGAGCTAATCATCATTAGATAAATTCCAAAGGGGGAGCCGTGTTAGTCTATTGTAGAAAGACAACAGAGTCCTGTGGCACTTTTAAAGACTAACAGATTTATTTATCGCATGAGCTTTCGTGGGAGAAAATCCCACTTCGTCAGACGCTTTGAAGATGAAGTAGGATTTTCTCCCACGAAAGCTCATGCGATAAATAAATCTGTTAGTCTTTAAAAGTGCCACAGGACTCTGCTGTCCATCATTAGATAAGCAAGGCAACGCTGACTTTCAGTCTGAGTTTCCCTGAGCTTTTAAGGTAAGGGAAACTTCTAGTTGGGAGCCCTTTTCCAGCAGATCTCATCTGTTTTTGTAAAAATGTCATTGTCCCTAGAGAGAGAGTGAACCCTTTCTGCTCCATCTTTATTCATTGTTTATTGTTATCCTGATTTACACCATACTACAAGTATTTCTAAAAAAATACTTTCTTCTGCTAAGTTTTAAGGAGTTTATAAAATTGGTAAAAATGAAGAATTAACTAGTCTGAGATGCCCTCAGTGACGAGATTGGTGGAGGAGTCTTGTTTAGCAGGACTCAACGGATTCCAAGTATCTGTGATGTTAGTTTTGGTGAATCCAGGTTTTGAAATCTAAAGAGTGATATGGATCTGGAATTGAAAGGAAGACTCAAAGAACAGTCATACCTGTTTGTGCTTTTATGTATTCTAAGGGCTACAGTCATGGTAAACATACACTGTCTTCCTCTATGGTGTGGACTCCTACAAAAACACTTTAAGCACGCAATGCTTGTACCAGAAAGAGATGACTAATTTCAGTTACTCCCTGAAAATAACAATTGGCGTGGACATCCAACTTCCTTGCAGGGACAAATAAGCAAATAAAGATACTGCTCACTGGTGGCAGCAATCAAACCTAGGATCCAATCCAAGATATTGCCTTTGATCAATTAGTCATTTGATGAGGAGAGAAACATCTTCTGTCTTGTGTGGAAATGTAGGAAAGGCTTCTCAGCATTTATAAACACACACCATGCTGACTGTAGCCCAAAGGCAGTTATTTCTAATTGTCAAGGCTTTACTCCCAGCAGAAATGCAAATGTTACCCATCCAGAGACTAGACTGTATCCTTAGGAGTGTGAAATTGTCCACAATGTCCAGAGAACATAGCCTGTCACATTCCTCTAGTAGAGGCATGTATCAGACACGTTGTGCTCTGGCAGCAGCATAGCTGCTGAGATTACTTTGCTGCAGGCACAATGCTCGGCTGCTCAGGTGGCACACTGTTACGGGCCAAGCTGCTCCGGGGGTGGGGGGCAGGAGTGATGCATGGTGTGTGGTTTCTCTGGGCAGTGAGCATATGATGCTACATTGGTCCAAGCAGAGAACGGGAGATGTGGCCTATCAGAGGAGGCAAAGTATGGCCTCGAGCCTTTCAGAGCAGTTGCTTCATGCCAGCCCATTTGGAGATGAGAGCAGGGGGCTGGTGTGCTCGACAGAGAAAGCAAGCTTCGTGAGGTTGCCATGGACACCATTACACTGGGACACTCTTCGGTGCTCCTCTGCTTTGGGCAGCTGTAGTGATGACCAGATCTGTACAGGGACACATTCTGTTCGTCAGGTGGTGGCCTTAATGATGACCAGATATGTAAGTTTCCTCAGCACAGTGGGTGTTTATTAGAGCAACCCTTCCTCTGCTGCTTCTCTGTGGCTCCCATACATTTGGTGGGGGTGTTAATCACCTGACTTCCTTTCAATGTCAGCTACACTGTGCACCATTTACTGGTGAGTGCTGGCCCACCATGGACCAACAGTTCAAACAATACAGCTCAACTGAACCATTCACCCAGTGAATCTAGTTCATCCGTCAGCACCAGTTTTCCTGCGCGTTGTATATTCAGGAAAGAACAACCACAGTGCCTCAATACTTCTGCCACTTGCTGGGTCAGCTCCTCAAGGCAGAGCTGTCTCGAAGCCATAGAGATACTAGCAGCTGCATCTCATTAGCTGGAGCAGAATGTGTTGTGTGCAGGCATTTCCTGCCTAGTCACACTCCTGGAACATGGAGCCAAGAGTGAAGATCTACTACAAAGAGAAGGTCATATGGGAAGAACCTTGTGGAGTCTTGGGGGACCTCCCTATAAGCATATAGTAGATAGGATAAAATTTCATCCCAGTCCTGGGCCCTCCTGTTTGGATACGTTCCCAGCACAGATTTCAGTGTTCTGCTCAACCTCTCAACGAAACCATTTGTCTCTGGGTAATATGGCGCATTCCTTTAATTGTTTCATTCCACACAGTTTCGTAATTCCCTAAATAGCTGGGATATGAATTTTGACCTAAGATCTGATCATTTCTCATCAGGGAAATCCACTTTGCTGAAAATAATAATAATAATAATAAATAATAATAATAATAATAAAGTGCCTCTTCCACAGCATCATCCTCTAAGTTATCCAGAAGCAGAGAGACTGTCTATCTAGTGGTCCATTACAACCAAGAGATATTCCTTCCCCCTTTGGGTAGGATGAGGCATATGTCCCACAGTATTCATTGTTACCCTGAAAAATGCCTCTTGTGTCACAGGGAAGGGGTGCAGGAGAACTGTGGCACTGTAAAAAGAGAAATAGAATAATTTTTACACTAAGGTATAACCACTGATGTACAATTGTGATAAACCTCGCACAAAATATGCCTTGTAGAGTATCAATGGAAATATTATGAGCTAAGTAATATCATGCTGCTTAAATCCATGTGTCAACACTGTATCTGAAGTTCTGAATATTTGCTATATGTTTGTATCTCAAATGTGTTGTGTTCCTAGGTAACACTCACAAAACAGATTTACATCAAGATTAGCCAGCCATGTGTTAATAGCCCATTGAGAAGAATCAACTGTTCAGTGAGCTCCTTCTGAAGCAGACAGCATGGAGACAATACGTACCCTATGACTCAGCAATGGCATGTATGGTCATATGGTCCAAGTCTCCATGTTTACGTCAGTAACTTTCAATGCATATGGGCTGAGGATGCAAAAATGGAGACTGTGACATCAATTCCTTTTGCCTCTTTCCTGCACCACACCTCTGGACTATGATTTCTAACAAAGAAGAGCTCTGAACAATGGACGGAGGACCCCAATATTTGGAATGAACCAGAGAGACTTATTACAAACTGGCAGATTTAACATCACTGCTATTATCCTGATCTACAAACTCTGAAATAAACAGTAATGTATATGAATCATTTTAATCCCCTGAAAACACTCTTTCCTTTTAAAAAATATTAATAAACCTTTGTTTTTAGCTACTAAAAGACTGGCTACCAACATGGTTTTGGGGTAGGATCTGACGTATATTTTGACCTGGGGTTTGTTCTTTCGAATGGGAAGATCCTAATAGTCCATTTCCCTGGCCATGGGAGTTTTCCTGTAAGACCTTCTTTCCTCTTCAAAAACCTTGCCCCTTTCTTTTCACTGGGGTTACCCCTAGGACACATCCCCATATGCTTTCTAGAGTAAGGTTTGCACTCTGCTGAGCTGCAACATGCTGGCAAGCTGTCAATTGGGACAGCTTCTTCAATTACCTAGCCCTGGGAGCACGCTGCTTTCCTCTAATACACAGGAGCTGGTATCATACGTCATATGTATACACATATGTGCATTAATTACATTGCCCTTCTTTAACTGAATCCTGTATCAGCCACTCCATTATCTTGCCTAGGATCTATGTCAGGCAGACAGGCTGTAATTACCCAGGCCATTCTGTTTGCCCTTTTTAAAAATTGCCACAACCCTTGCTTAGTTCCTGTTTTCTGGAACTTCCTCACTCCTCCATGACATTGAAAATCCACATTAACAGGCCAGTGAGCTGCTCAGCTCACTCCATTAAAACTCTTGGATGCAACTTATCTGGACCTGCTGATTTTAAAATGTCTAACTTTAGTCGCTTCTGTTTCACATCCTCCAGAATGGAGGAATGAAAAGTGTATCATCACTGTAAAACAAGACTGTATCACTTGCTTATTCCCCAGAAACAGAACAGAAACGTTTATCAAACACTTCTGCCTCTTCTACCATTTCCACCTAGCAGTTGACCAACACCATTGTCAAGAATCATTTTGTTGCTAACACATTTTAAAAACTCCTTCTTATTGTCCTCAGGTGCTGATGACCTGTAGCTTCAGTTGAAGTCAACAGGTGCGGACCTTTAATTGAGACAGAAAGATAGTATGTTCATTGAGACAGTGTTAACTGAGACAGAAAGTTGGCAGTATTCACTGGGGAAAAGACATGGGTCCTGAGCCTGCAAGCTGCTCCCTGCAGGTTGACATCTGTGCCCATGCAGAGCCTCAGTGATGTCAATGGTACTCCAGGTGGGCAGAGGTTTCTGTCTGCATGGAAAAGCTCATAGGATCAAGACCTATGTGAGAATATGGCTGTAACCAAGATGCCAGAAATGACAGTGAGAGTAAGAGGAAATAAATTCTTTGTATTGATTTAGTCAGGGTTGGTCCTGCTTTAAGCAGGGGGTTGGACTAGATGACCTCCTGAGATCCCTTCTAACCCTCATCTTCTATGATTGTGAAAGCCCTGTTCTTAGTCACATCATGATAAATGCATTGTTAATGTATACAGCCACTAGTTAAGTAGCTGAGCTGAAAATATATTTTTAAATGAAAGTTTACTCTTTATTGGCAACTTCAGGAAGCCTGATCCAAAAAGCCGTGAAATGGAAAGACACCCACTGATGTCAGTGGTCTTTAGATCAGGCCTTACATGAGCATGGCGAATAACGTTACGTGGCAAAGCCGAGGTCTCTGCAGTTGAGAGAAATGTCATGGATGACCTACTATTGGCTACAAAAAGTATCTCTAGTTTTTCATGTTTATTTTACGTGGCATTTGTGCAACCAAATCAGCACAAATGGGGCATCTGTTTTTGGCCACATTCCCTTCATGCATCTTAAAATCTTTAAATAAAACAAAACGAGGGTTAACTGTAAATACAAAATCACATACACGGGGCAATTTTTCTGTTTCTACTGCTCTCTATCCTGATTTCTAAAGAACAAACGCTCTCTCTCTCTTCCTTGAAAGAAACCCAGACTCTTTAAGGTTCTGAAACTAACCAGATTCACTCAGCTGCCCCTTACTGTTTCAACTCAGAGAGACACTAATATATGGGACTGTGAAAATACCTGCTGGGGTTTAAGTCAGAAAATTCCACAGTGCCGTCTGGCTTCAGCAAGGTCTCCCCATAGGGGCACCTTTGGAGAGGGATACATCATTACTGAATCCAGGAGCACCTAAAGATAGATATGCAATGTCACAACCACCTTCTCGTCCCTTTCAAAACAGGATTGCCCCACATTAGTAGGGCAGAATGGAAGTCTTCAGTACCCTACCTATTCTGTAGCTAAACACATGACAACATGTTCCAAAGTTCTCAAAGCGGCACCTCACCTGAGAACAAAATACACTGACAAATTCAGAAAACCTGTAACCTTTAAAAATAAACCTTACAAAAAAAAAATAAACGCAGCAACATCAAATTTTATACTGACAATAATTAGCACAGCAAGGCTAAATAGCAATAATGTGATACAAGGGGAGATTTATTTGTTACTTGCTGTAGCATGTAGCAAAGTTACATTTTAGTGACAGCAGCTGTGGCTTTTCATTTTGTAATACTGAACAGCAAGTTTCTTTGGAAAAAACGTCTATTCCCTCTTTGCAAAGAGCTCTTACACCTAGCGTGGTTCCAATCTACAAGCTGTTTTCAAAAAGCCCCAAAAAAATCCCATCCTATTTTGTAGGCAGAATGAATATTCTCTCTTACTGCAAATGTCATTAACACCTGTATACTACCGACATCAAGCTTTCAAAGTAAGGGTAGGTCATCTTACTTTTAATTTCACACATGCACGCAAGTGGTAAACATTCAGAGCATTCCTGTTAATGATGCCATCTGGTGCCTCCCATAATTGTGTAACATTCAGCCTTCCAAACAACATGTAATGGCAGCAACACACAAAATCCACTGACATTTACAGTAAGGAAATTTATTATCAGTCATCAGTTCAAAATAAATGTGTTTGCATGACTGCTGGTGCTATAAAAGCAGCACCTTTACCAGGCAAATGACGGTACAATAAATAATGGATTTTAATCCATGCATGTACAAGAAAATCATTAAAAATGTATTGCTCATACACAACAGCATCTTAAGCAACAGTTACCTCTTAAAAAATTAATACTTCTCTTTTAGGTAAATGAAAATCATGCAACCTGAACCTTTGTTTGCAATTCCAACATGATCCTGCATATGCTATAAGATACAGAATTGTTTTAATTTCATTGTGATGTTAATGTAAATATATATTAACCTCTATGTTTAAATCAGGAAATCATCTCTTTGCCATCACCTGGGCCACGACTATTTTTCAATGTTAAAAACAATACACTACAGTATTATAACTGAAGAAAACAGCCCAAAATTGCAAAATATTTAAGTGAAAAGTACAACACAAAATCATGACACTGAATATCTACATTTTCTTTAGGACAGTGGCAGGTTCCCAAACTATTAAGGTTGCCAAACTCTTCCTATTAAAGACATTGTCCAACACTTCTAATACCTACATTGTTTACGGCAGTTTTTTGTAGTGTGACAGGGAGAGAAGGTGCCTTTTCAGTATCTATGAAAATCCATTCAGATTTGACTGAATCATACTCTATCAAAATTTACCATCTGCAGCCTGTGTGAGGTTGAGTAGTGATTGCTAGAGGCTGGTTGCTAAAAAAATCACTCAAACATTTCATCCACATGGAGTATGCTCTACAGTTTGTCACCTCAGCACACCCCATAGAACTGACTCTCTGATGGGATGCAGACAAATTGGATCCTTTTTCCACTGCTGATTCCCACAAATTGAAATATCTTTTGCTCCAAGGGAAAGTGCACTGGAGAGTGGAAAGTGTCCCAGCAGATCACAGGCTACAGACCTCCTCTTTTTTTCTAACTGATGTCACTAGTTCAGTACTCTTTGTAACCTTTGGTATTGAATGGGATAAAAGATGTCAGCTGCAGGCCAGGAACATTCCCACTTGTTCCTTGCAACAACAAAGAGCCCATGACAACCTCCCTTGGATGCAGAGTCATGTCTATGCTGGTCCCAAGTTGATTGTGATATTAATAAACCAGTAGGCAGTCCAGGAATATTTCAATTAGCTGGTCTGGAGCAATACCTAAGGTTAATGATTTGCTTTGCAAGAGCCATTTAATAATTAACTTGCAGTCACAGGTTTCCAACCCAAATACTTCTGTGCGGAATCAACTTCTGCACAAGATGTGGAAGTAGGGGACATAGAAATGTTTCAGTCAGTCTGAAAAAGGTCAAGATTTTTTGCAAATGAATATGTTATTTAGTGTTTAGATAACAAAGCAATTACCCTAGGCAGATTGTTTTTGATTCATAGAATCATAGAATAATAGGGATGGAAGGGACCTCATGAGGTCATCTAGTCCAACCCCCTGCTAAAAAGCAGGACCACTTCCACTAAATCACCCCAGCCAGGGTTTTGTCTAACCAGGCCTTAAAAATTTCCAAAGACAGAGATTCCACCCCCTCCCTAAGTAACCCATTCCAATGCTTCACCACCCTCCTAGTGAGAAAGTTTTTCCTAATATCCAACCTTGACCTCCCCAGCTGTAATTTGAAACCATTGCTCCTTTTTCTGTCCTCTGTTACCACTGAGAACAGCCTAGCTCCCTCCTCTGTGGAGCACCCCTTCAAGTAGTTGAAGGTTGCTATCAAATCCCCCTTCAGTCTTCTCTTCTGTAGACTAAATAAGCCTAGTTCCTTCAGTCTCTCCTCGTAAGTCATGTGCCCCAGCCCCCTAATCATTTTTGTTGCCCTCAGCTGGACTCTTTCTAATTTGTCCACATCCTTTCTGTAGTGGGAAGCCCAAAACTGGACACAGTATTCCAGATGCGGCCTGACCAATGTCGAATAGAGGGGAATTATCACATCCCTCGATCTGCTGGCAATACTCCTACTGATGCAGCCTAATATGCCATTGGCCTTTTTGGCAACAAGGGCACACTGTTGGCTCATATTCATCTTCCCGTTCACCATAACCCCCACATCCTTTTCTACAGTGCTGCAACTTAGCCGATCGGTCCCCAGCCTGTAGCAGTGCATGGGATTTTTCCGTCCTAAGTGCAGGACTTTGCACTTGTCTTTGTTGAACCTCATGAGGTTTCTTTCAGCCCAGTGTTCCAATTTGTCCAAGTCTCCCTGGATCCTGTCCCTGCCCTCCAGAGTATCTACCATTCCCCCCAGCTTGGTGTCATCTGCGAACTTACTAAGCACGCAGTCTATCCCATCATAAAGATCATTAATGAAGATGTTGAACAGAACCGGCCCCAGGACCGACCCCTGGGGCACTCCACTCGTTACCGGTTGCCAACTAGACATTGAGCTATTGACTCCTACCTGCTGAGCCCGTTGATCTAGCCAGTTTTCGATCCACCTTACGGTCCACTCATCCAACCCATACTTCCTTAACTAGCCGACAAGAATGCTGTGGGAAACCGTATGAAAAGCCTTGCTAAAGTCAAGGTATACCACGTCAACGGCTCTTCTCACATCCACAAATCCAGTCATCTCATCACAGAAGGAAATCAGGTTGATCAGGCATGATTTGCCCTTGGTGAATCCATGTTGACTGTTCCTGATTACTCTATTTTCCTCCAAGTGTTTCAGGATGGATTCTTTGAGGACCTGCTCCATGATTTTCCCAGGGATTGAGGTGAGGCTGACCGGTCTGTGGTTCCCCAGATCCTCCTTTTTCCCTTTCTTGAAGATAGGTACTATATTTGCCTTTTTCCAATCCTCCGGGGCTTCCCCCATTTGCCACGAGTTCTCAAAGATAATGGCCAGCGGCTCTGCAATCACTTCAGCCAACTCCATAGGCACCCTCAGATGCAGTTCATCCAGCTCCATGGACTTGTGCACCTCCAATTGCTTTAAGTAGTCTCTAACCTGGCTTTCCATCACCGAGGGCCGCTCTTCTCTCCATTCCACATTACCCTGTGTAATAGCCTGGGAGCTGGCCCGCCCTGTGAAGACTGAAGTAAAAAAAGCATTGAGGACTTCAGCCTTTTCCGCATCATCCACCACGAGGATGCCTGCCCCATTCAGTAAGGGACCTACACCACCCCTGATCCTTTTCTTGTTACTGACATACTTGTAGAACCCCTTCCTGTTATCCTTCACATCTCTTGCTAGCTGCAACTCCAATTGTCCTTTGGTCTTTCTGATTTTATCCCTGCAATCCCGAGCAATATCTTTATACGCCTCCCTTGTCATCTCTCCAAGCTTCCACTTCTTGTAAGCTTCCCTTTTATGTTTCAGCTCCCCGCAGAGTTCCCTGCTAAGCCACGCTAGTCGCCGTCCACATTTGCTGTTCTTTCTGCACATCGGAATGTTATCTTCCTGTGCCGTTAACAGGGTTTCTTTAAAATACAGCCAGCTGTCTTGGACACCTTTCCCCTTCAGATCAGCCTCCCAAGGGATCCTGCCCATCAGCTCCCTAAGGGAGCCAAAATCTGCTTTTCTGAAGTCCAGGTTGTGTGTTCTGCTTCTTTCCTTCCTTCCACTGATCAGGATCCTGAACTCTACCATCTCATGGTCGCTGCTGCCCAGGTTGCCATTCACTTCTACTTCCCCGATCAATTCTTCTCTGTTTGTGAGCAATAGATCTAGAGGTGCAAGGCCCCTAGTTAGTTCCTCCACATTTGTACTAGGAAGTTGTCCTCAATATTCTCCAAAAACTTCCTGGATTGCCTGTGCACTGCTGTATTGCATTCCCAGCAGATGTCAGGATAATAGAAGTCACCCATAAGAACCAGGGCCTGCAATCTGGAAACCTCTGTTAGTAGTTTCTTGATGAGTTCCTTTCCTCTCCCAGAGAAATTTAACTCATTCTAATAGCCTACAGCTCTGTTTTAAAAGCCGTGTCACAGGATAAATTTCCAGTAGGAGACTGTTGGATGCAGTTGTGAGACTATCTGATTATAGGTTTAAAAAATGTTACTGAACTAAGTGTTACTTCATTGCTAGTGAAAGAAGAACAAAAAGAAAAGATTACTCACCCTATGCAACAACGATAATTCTTCAAGATGTGTCCCCGCATGGGTGCTTTACCTCAGTTGCACATGTGATTCTTAAGGCCTTGATTAGACCTTTTCTAATAGCAATGTCCATTCAGCCTCTGGATGTGCTCTATACAACCTCATGTCACACACAGAGCCTACACACAAGGTTATGCAAGAGAATCACCCCCAGGTCCTTATCCAAACATCCACAAAGAGCAGTCTGAAACAGAGAGGAAGGAAGGCAGGAAGCGGCACATCCTAGGACACAGCTTGAAGAACTACAGTTACTGCACAGGATGAGTAACATTTTCTTTTTCTTCAAGTAGCATACCTGTGGGTGCTCCACTTCCGGCAACTCCCAAGCCCTATCCCCACACAAGAAGAGATTGAGTCTATGACTCAAGACAGTACAGCAGTACTAAGCGTCGTATCAAATCTAACTGTATGCACCAAAGTGCAGTGTTTGGAAATTGCCTGTGATCTGGCTGAGTGTGCTATTACCCTTTGTGGAGGCAAAGCACCAGTTGTGTCAAGGCAAACAATGATAGACCTAGAGATCCACCTTGAAAGTCTCTGTGTATAGATTATGGATCACTTGGCTGTCTCCGCAATGGAAACAATGGGGACTTTTGGAATTGTTTGGTCCTATCTAAACAAATGGCTAACACCCAACTAACATCTAAAATATGAAAGAACGTCTCATTCTGAGATGTTCATGGGTTCAGGGAAAACACCTGTAGATGAATGGCCTAGTTGAGATGAACATCCAATAGCATTTCAGATAAGAATGTAGGGTGTGGCTACAAAGACAATTTGTCATTGAAAAATACCACAAATGGGTGGTCTTTCACCAAGGCCCCCATTTCCCCAAGCCTGTGGACTGACACAATACTTATTAGAAAGGCCATCTTCACAGATAAGCAAAGCAAGGAGCAGAGTGCCCACAGGTTCAAATGAAGGTCCCATGAGGTATCTGAGTACCAGGTTGAGATCCTGAGTAGGACCCTTAAACGGGATTTAGAGGTTCCCTCAACCCTTAATACACCTTGAGGACAAAGAGTGAACGATCTTGGGAAACCCTCCTAGTGGAGGGTGAAATGCTGATACGGTAGCTGGATGAACCTTAATAAGGCTGATTGATAAGCCCAATTTCTTCAGGTTCAGTTGGTTATCCAAGATGGCTAAGAGCAAAGAGGATGCAGGCACAAAATGGTGAGGGTGACACCAGTGGTTGAGTCATTTCTGAAGGGAAGTAATTCAAGTTGACTCCTTTCTACTGTTTATTAGTATCTGTTGTACTCCTGTCGAGCAGAGAAATCCTGTGACCCATGTAGTAGCCATGCTTAGTGGCAGAGGACCCCTAGGTTAGGATGAAGCACAAAACCTATGTTCTGGGACAGGAGATAAGGAATGGTTGGAAGCTTGAATGCTGGTTGGACGCATGGGTGAAGCAGGTAAAAACGTCAAGCCTGTCTCTGCCAGGATGCTATATTAAGGATAACCATGTCCTTGCCCCATTTTGTCTTGTTCATTATTCTTAGAATTAGTGATATTGGAGGGAAAAAGTAGAACAGGTCCTTCATTCAGGGAAGGAGAAAGACATCTGCCAAACAGTGATGACCTAGGTTTCCTCTTGAGCAGAATACGAGACACTTTTAGCTGTGAATGTGGCAAACAGGTCCACCTTGGGTATAAATGCCTGTCTCTGGCGCTCATGAGTTGGGTCATGAGACAGTTCCAGCATAGGAGTTGTGTCAATGCAGAGCAGGAGCATCAGTTAAAGCAGCTTCCTGCTTGCCCTGAAACCAGGGCCAGGCAATAGAGTTCAAAGCAGTAAAGAACTGAGCCTGTGGATTCAGTCCTTCCTCAGAGCCATAATCATTATGACCATAAGCAAAGGGATACTCAGAAGCCAAAGGCCAGGGTCATACCAGAAGTCATACAGACCTAGGCAGATATGAAGAAGCCTGTGGAGAACAGGGTATATGGAAACGCAGGGATAATGATCCACCAAAGAGAGGCTATCATATTACAATCTCCTTGATTGTAAGAGTCACTGCCTCAGTCCTAAATCTGACTCTCCATATGAAACGGCTGAGGGGAGACAGATCCATAGTTTCTTTGGCACCGTATAATAGAGCTCTTTCTCACTAAGTGTGGCACAGATTGAACTGCCCTAATGCTAATCATGTTGCAGACCTTCTATCTTCATGGAAAGAGAGCAGAAAAATCTGAGCTAGATCAGATAACAACCAGTGCTCATCTGTATGTGACAGAACTTGCAGACTTGCAGGGACATTGCTCCTCCCAACAAGGCTGGGTTCAGTCTGGACTAGCAGTCCCGTGCAGTGTGAATTAAGGTAGGCAAAGACCTTCTGGTTTGCATCTCTGATCTGATCTTTGGAGGAATGAAAGGGGTGAAGAGTGTACTTGTCAGAATGATCCCTAGAGTGTTGGTATTTGGGAGCAAATCTCTTCATGCTTATGAGGGGGTTGGAACAAGTTAAAGGGGCTGCACAAGTGGCTAGAGCCACAGGACTACCAATGCGCAGTTCCTAAAACACTAAGCTATTAATGGTCCAGGGGGGCAGTGAAGGGGGAGGGTGTGCATGCAAAGCAGAGGCTGTGCTTAGAGAAGGAACTACTGAGTCGCTCAGCCTGAAGCTGTTACTACAAAAGAGACAAACAGAGGCAAGTCCCAGCCGCTGGAATGAAAGGAGGGTAGACAACAGACAGGCAGAAAGCAGGTCTGAAGCTGCAGAGGCAGTAGACTGAAGGCAGATGGCCATTATGGGGCATGAAGCAGGAATTTTAATAAAATTGTTTCCATAGCAAAAATGGAGAGAGACAATTCAGTAATGGGTCATGATGGGCATTTCAATGAAAAATGTCACATTTCCTGAATTACGACTGTCTGACACTACAGCTTTTGTGTTGTATTTAATAGGGAAAAGATTTGCAGTCACACAAGCTAAGATAAAAATTACAAGGACTCAGTCTTCATGTTTCAAGGCCCCAAGTGATCACCAGCACGGGTCAAGAAGAAATCCTTCTCACAATGAGAAGAAAAGACTCCCTCATTCAAAAGGTGCTGGGAGAACCAAAAGAGAAAAGTGAAGGGAAAAGGCAAACTAAGCCTGTCCAGCTACTTCGGATTCAGAAGTGTGCACCAACCCCTCCAGAGTACCATGATCCCCAGAGCTCCTCTCCCAGCCATGTGGGTAGGAGGATGTCCTGCTTCAGACCCCCTGCATGCAAGGGATATCATCGTCGTCATCAGACTCTGCTTTAAGTTTGGACTTTGGACATTTTTATTTTTCTGCTGATTGGTTGGTTTCCTTTCTCTTTTCTCCTCCATCAATATACTCTTTCCATATTTCTTACTCTGGCCTCCCGGTAGCAACTCTCTTTTGCCAACCCCACTTACTCTAAACTCTTCAGGGCAGAGGCTGTCTTTCTGTTTGCAATGTTCCTGACTGGGGCCTTAGAGTGCCACCCTATTATAAAAATGTTATAATCACACCCACTAGATGTCAGCTGATTGTATTAGTTCTAGCTGTAGTCTTTAATCATCACAATGTATTGTTGATTTAGCTGTGTGCAGGGATTAACAGATGTGGTACTTGGGTACTCTTGAGCACCTAACCTTTCAAAAAGCGTACTGAAAACTTCCCCCAAAGGCTCATGTGCGTACCAGCATACCCTGCCCAGCCCCAGGATAACCCACGCTGCCCCCTGCCTGAAACCACACCCCCTACAACACTTCCAGCCCCTGCTGCCAGGGGCCCAGCTCCTGGGCCGGATCCAGCCCCCACTGACGGCCCCGGCTCCCAGGCCGGATCTGGACCTCAGTCTCTGCTGCCACTGCTGCCTGGTGGCCCCAGTCCGGCTCCTGCCTTTGGCCCCACCGGTCCCTGGCCAGGGCCAGCTGTCGTGACCAGACTCCTCCCTGCTGTCCACCCAGACTGGGGCCAGCCACTGCAGGCCCTGACCCAGGGCAGCTGCTGCCCCCTACTGCCTACCTGAGAGGAGGGATTTAACTTTCCCTCCTCTTCTCCTGCTCTGAACCACGTGCCTCAGCTACATGCTGCAGAGCAGACTTAAGAGTCAGTGCACCTCTTTGGCCTGCGTTGCTGGCTTGGGACTCGGGACACTGGCTTGGACACTCTGGGCTCATGCCCCCTGTGCTCAATGCCAGCGATGGCCCTGGAGTAAATCCTGAGGCCTGTCCGTGTTCAATGCTGAGGAAGGTATTTAATACCCAACCCAGAGATGCTGTAAGAGACGCTGAGTGATGCCCAAGCAGGGGGGACCAGCAGCTGCCGCAAACTGGGTAACTGCAGGGTAGGGGAAGCATGTCTGTGTGTGGGAGGGAGATATGCATCCCCACCAGCCTCACATCCCTCACTACAGATATAGAGCCCCTCCCCAGGGCAGGTGGGGCCGGAACTCCTCCTGCCCCGGGGGGGGGGGGGAGAGGTAGAGCGTGACGGGTGAATGTGACATCTGATAGCTGAGTATCAAACAATTTCTGCCAGTACTCACTGGAGAACCTGATCTGAAGAATTATGCCAACCCCTGGCTATGCGACATTGCAGGGTGAACAGGATGATTCACGGGTTCAGTTCTTCCTTCCTGAAAGGTCTCAGAGTGCAGGGAGGGTAAGTAACTTTACCAAGGCCGCAGATGGACTAAACAAAGAAATGGGATCAGAAAGTCCAGCCTGCTTCCTATTTGCAGTTGTACAAACAGTCCACACCTCATTAGGCTGTCTCTTAAACTATTAACAAGGCCCAATTCATTGTGCAAAGGCCACAGGTTGCTTACCAGAAAAGTCAATTAAGTCTTGTTACTTTCATGCCGCTGCTGCTACTTCAGAAAGCTCTGAGCAGCGGTAAGGGACTAGAGTCAACCTTGAGTTGCTGGTGACTCAGCAACCTCAGACCACCAGTTTCAATAGAAACTAGCCTTTTGAAAATCATTTCTGAAAGTTAGTGGACATGTGAGGACCACCGCAAAGCAGATGCACTCCATTTTCTTTTTAGCAGACAGCTAGTGGTGACTTGAAAAAGCCTACAGCTTTTTATACAAAAGGAAGCAGTTAAGTTTGGGAAGCTTCATGCAACTCTCACTAATCTACCCAAAATCCTCTGGATGGAACGATGCATAGTGTTTCAGAAATCCCATAAACATAAAACCCTCAAAAATGAGAGGTGAGGGTAGGTAGTGTTTTGTGACTCCAGTGAAAATGATAATGGCTCTGCCATTAAGGCAATTTCAGTATAATCTGAAGAAACACAAGAAGTAATTTAAAGGAAAATGATAGGTAGTCAATAAGATAATGATAGGTAGTCAATAAGATAATGATAGGTAGTCAATAAGGTAAGGCTAGGCACGTAAGAGAAATGTTTTGCATACGTCAGGGAATATTGTTCCAAAGAGCAAAACACCATCCAATTGGCCGGGAAAGGTTCTGGGACTCTACTTTTCCAATTGATACCGAATAAAGAGTTTTAATGCCACAAATTACTGACCAACTATGGAGGGGCAGTGGTAAAGAATATTTTATATGATCCTGTATCAGCCAGTTGGAATCTAGCACTAAAAAGATGTCAAATTATGTTTTCCAGAGTAATTTACATCCACTTACAGGAAATATCTGTCATTTATTTGATTTTTTTCTGACATTTTAACTTCAATGGTTACTTCAGAGAAAACATTTCTATAGATTTTAGTCATGTATAAAAATCCAGACACTTGAATGCACAAAAGTGTAATAAATTTAACTCTAACAACCTTGAAGTTTAGGACCTCCAGGCAGTGGTTTTTGAAAGGGGTCTGGCCGTGGGTCTGAAGAATGAATTGATTTAAAACACATCAAACATTATTTCTCCACACGTCATTAGAAGGATATCATTGTATTTGTCTTGAGAGCAGAGGACCAACATGAAGGACAAAATCATCAGTACAAAGAGCTATCTGTATTTTAATTAAAATAATTTAAAACCTATGAGTTTCAAAGTAATTACATCGGAATACAGCAAACCTGTAAATGTTTACTAATAGGGAAATATCGTAGAGTTTAGTGGCTGCTGTTTATAATCTTCATTTTGAAATATATCCTTAGAAAAAGAGACATTATGGCACAAGCAAAGCTTAGACTGTAAGGGTATGAACACCACATTCAATGTAATTAAGAAGCAGCCTATCCCATCTGCCAATCCCTGCATTAGCTGGCACTATGCCTCTTGCCTGCTGCTGCTTCTGTTACCCACCTGATCCTTGGAGACCTGCTTTGATGGAGCGTTTATGCCAAGCTTTTCCAGAGGATAGACAATCTGTCGTCTTGGTCGCACGGGAACCATGTAATGAAGGGCAGATGTCAGGGAATGGGCATAGGGATTCTGAAACTGAAAGACAGCGATCTATATTTTAGCACAGAGAATGTCAGAACAGTGCATCACAGATGTCTGTTGTATGGCTTTGTAAATACAAAATTCTTAACTCGGTTGGCTAGATCTGAGAGAAAAATCAGCAAACAAACAAACATAGTCAGAGCAGAGGAATGAATTGCAGATAATTCCTGACACTAATGAAGATAATTATGAGAGTAATTACATTACTATCTCTGTGGGAATGACAGATAAACAAGTGGTTTGGTTTATGGCATTTTTCAGCACAAGTATTTTCCCCAGGAGGATATTTTTCTCCACAGTGATCATGAATCAGCTTGATTTGACCTCATTAAGCTGTATTATCTGCTTACTGTTAACCTTTGCTTGTTTGGCAAAGGATGGTGTAAGAATTTATATAGCAAATCTATACTGACTAAAATGTCAATTTTATCCAAGTGATAAATGTTAATAAACTGGAAAAAAAATCGAACTAAACAAAACACCCAAATGTTAAGTTGGATAGTGCAGGTCATTAGAAGCAGCTTTGTTCCGGCATGGCTGACCCAATTACACATACATGAAAAGACAAAATAGGAGAATAATCAGAGACAGAGTGGACATTAACGCAAAGTAAATTACACTCAAGTTCCTTTGAAGTCTATATCAGAGCCACAAACAGCACCAAAATTCATCATGATTAATGTTACTATAATGTAAGATGAACAAAATAATGCTTTACCACTTATTAGAATGCCTTGCTGAGTTAAAGCTAAATTGCTCTGAAATATTACCAAATTTAACTCATCTCCATCCATCATGGTTATTCCTGTGAATAACACTTTGAGAACCAAGAAAGCCAAATGCTACTCAGGGAGGTTAATTTCTCGAGGAGGCAATTATTAAAAAGTCACAGAGTGGTAATCGATATAGAACATGCGCTAGAGAAGCAAAAAGATTGCTTCTGAAAATCTGTGTATTTTTCTTATCAAGATTCCTACATGGGCTTGTCTAGACAGAGAGTTGGTGAGTGGCAAGCTGGAATGTAAGTTTCCTAGTGAGCTTTGATTTACTCCGCTTTGAAATGGGAGTAGGTCAATGTGAACTAAGGAACTTTTAGGGGACAGTAGAGAGGTCTTGTCATAGATAGTGCCTGGGGCTCTTGGGGGGGTATTGTGGTTCCATTCCCCCATGTCGGGCAGGCTTTGAAACGTTGCCCTGGGCAGCAACCTGGGAGCCTAGCTGGGCTCAACCCATAGCTGCACGAGGCCACAGTGAAGTCCTCAACCCTTCTGGGTGTGGCTGGGCCACCGCACAGCTTGGAAGCCCCCTAGGCAGGGAAGGGCTCCTTGCACAACAGGATTGGGCTGCTGCACTGTCCTGCTGTCTCTCTGGGTCTGGTCAAGCTCCCCACGCAGGAGGGTTGAGCCGCAGTGTAGCCCCTGAACCCCACGGGGCATGGAAGAGTTCCCCACGCAGCACTGTTGAGCTGCAGTCCTGGCTGGGCCCCACAGGGAGTAGCCCTGTGATCCCAAGCCTATGCCACCAGGCTTGTTACCACTCACTAAGCAGCAATATCTTCCAGGTCCGCACTCCGTGGTTGTCCCATGGCTTTGCTGAAGCTTCTGTTGGGCTTTTAACTCCCCCATCCTGCCAAGGAGCGTCCAGCCACAGTGACAGGGAGGGGCCTTTCTGACTGCTGAGGAAGCTGAGGGCTCCCTCTCTGGCGGGAGGGGGTGGTACACCCACTCACAGGTCTACACGGCCATGCATGGCATGGTTTACAACCAGTGTGCCATGAGAACTAGCCAAGCGTGCCATGAAATTTTGTACAAAGGTAATAAAAATGAATGTAAACCAAACACTGTTTCATTTTAAACAATATTCTATCCAACCAAAATTACAACTCATAAAATTTGTGAAAATTAATCATCAAATTAAAAGCGAGGTGTCGGTCTTTTGGGTATCGTGTGATCTAAGAGGAGAACCAAGTGCTGTTTGCAACATTTCTGAAGAAATTTCTCCATACCAATCGCATGCTATATGTGCAGTCATAGAAGGAAAGAAAAACAAAAAAGCTAAGGAAAATAAGGGTCAGGTTGCATGATACTGAATAAAATCACTGCTGACTTTTTCTTTTACCTTGCCTTCCACAGGCTGTGGATAAATAGGATAGTAGAGACAAGATTTGTAGGCTAAGCGAAGGATCTCTTTCAGAAAATGTTTGGTATAGAGATGGAATATGGGATTTAGAGCAAAGTGGTATAGATGACCATGTTCCTCCCTCTGGTGATGATTGAAGTAAATAAAATCTTCAATGTTGTAATGTGAACGGATATATTCAATATCCTAGGAAATAAAAAAATTTAAATCAGTGATGATGAAAGAGTTGTGCTTTTGTAATAGATGTGACAGCAAACTGTCTTTGTATTTATTAATGATACCATTTGAACATTGAAACAAGACCACCTCGAGAGTTATTCACTAGCAAAGCACTTCAGCTAAACAAATGCTTCTTCACAATCTTTCCTTTGAATCAAAATCAAATTTTATACCATCGGGTTTTATTTAGTATAAGGAATATATATCTGACTCCAGCAACACACATGTAAAACTCAAGTGTCTGACAGTGTTTGACAGATATTTACAAAGAAACAAGTTTTCTAGGTTGCAAAGTATTAAACAGAAGGCCAGATTGTCCCACTCATAGTAAAAGCTGAGGAGCGGACTTTTGGGGAGAAAATCTCAGTGAGGAGCCCTATGTAATGATTCCTTCATCAATTCTGTTAGCAGAGTTGAGATTTGCTCTTGTTTAGTCACCTTACAGACGATGACTGGTGATTTCAAAGCATTTAGGAGAATTAAAAGCCATCTCTGAAAACAGAGGTAATTGTTTCTTACCTTGATATGATTTAAAAACAGAGTATTACAATCTTTCAAGACCGACCACATTTTTGCCTTTTTAGTGTCAGCAAAATGCCAGGAAAGTTTTAAATTAGCAGTAAACAACATAAAACAGAACCAGAAATATTCATTCTCCTCACCTCCCAAATATAGTGGACAGCTTTTCTGCGTGGTTTTAAACCTCTCCCACCCATCCCTCACCCTCCACCAACCATTATCTATTTTTAAAACAACATGAATTTCTTTGACATTAAATGTGTATGATACACACTACTCAGAAGCTAATGTAATTTTTATTTTTTTTTAAAAGCAAATTTGGAGTGGAAATACCATTTTCAGTATGCTGGGACAAACTGCTGGTTTTCTGTTTTGGAAAATATGGTCCAAAATATGGGTTTGTAGCAACAGATTACATTGAGTAATCAAGTCCCATAGGGTGCATCTACACTGGCAAGTTAGGTCGATTTAAGGACGCTTAAGTCAACCTAAACAAAGCCACGTCCACACTGGCCTTTTATTAAGTCGACTTAAGCATTTCCCTTAAGTCAAGGAAAGCTTAAGTCGACTTAATAACACCTCCTTTTAGATCGACTTAAGCCTTAAATCAACTCTTTAAGTCATTTTAAGGCCAGTATAGATGGGAATTAACGCTAAATTGACTTTATTAAGTCGACAAAGCCAATATAACGGCTATCTCTGCCGTTAAGTCGACTTAAAGTCGACTTAAAGTGTAGTCAATTTGTTAAGTTGACTTAACAAGATCAACTTTAAGTCGACTTAACTAATTCGACTTAACTTTGTAAGTGTAGACATAGCCTAGAGAGAAAGAATGGTTTTGTGGTTAGGGGTTTAGATTGAGGCACAGGAAATTTGAATTCAGTTTTTTGCTTCATCTCAGACTCCCTGTGGCTATGTATACACTGGCAAAGTTAAGTCGACTTTGTTAAATCAACTTAATGGCTTTTAAGTCAACTTAATAAGGTCAATTTAGCACTAATCCCCGTCCACACTGGATTTAAATCGATTTAAGAAGTCAATTTAAGGCTTAACCTTCAGAGGTGGTGTTATTAAGTCGACTTAAGCTGTTATTAAGTTGACTTAAGGAAGGGCTTAAGTCGACTTAATAAAAGGCCAGTGTGGACGCGGCTTAGTTTAGGTCTACTTAAGGCTCCTTAAATTGACCTAACTTGCCAGTGTAGACGCACCCTGTGTGACTTGTACAAGTCTCTTAATCTCTCCTAGTGCCTCAGGTCCCCATCTGTAAAAAGGGACAATAATCCTTGCCTTTTGATAGCCTTTGTCTGTCTTTGTGTAGCTTGTCAACTCTTTGGAGCAGGAACTTCTCCTACTACATATATGTATAGTGCTTAGCTCAGCACAAAGCCAAAATCTTGGCTGGCTCTCAATAACGAATCTAGCATTGTACCTTGCAAACTCAGGGCAGACATCGTAAATGGGAAAAGGGAAAAAAATACAAAGAGATTTACCATTTCGTTTCTAATGACAGAAATGCCAACAATCTGACCCAAAACTTCTGCTACAAATGCCTGGACTGGTGTCCCGTCCTGAAAGATAAATGAGAATATGATCGTTGATTTACGTACGACATCAGAATTTTGGATTTGCTATCTGATCTTAACTGTCATTTCAATAACATTCTGAATTGAAAATACTTCCCCCCCCTGCACATTCTGTGCACTGCTCTGTTACAGTAATCCTTCCCTCACATAGGGACCAAACCACATTTAGCTCTCCATGGATGGACCCCTGTGCCTAAACAGAGCCCCACTGATGTAAGGTATGTTGTCTTGATCTTCCCCATTGACTTCAGTGGAATAGATTGGGACCCTAAGAAAGATTATTCAGTATACTGTAGGGAAAGCATTGGACAGTGCGATGAACAACTGCTGGTGTGTCTGCAATAAGCACTCACTGGATCTCTGCGAGCCCGAGTGAAGACCTTTAAGTCATCCAGTATAATTTCATTCAAGTCAAGGGTTTTGATGAGTTTTTCAACAGCAGCTGTGTCACTGGTTGTTGCGGCTCTTACCTTAAATGACCTATTAAAGGAGATAACAATGAAAGTTTGCCCTGCTGATCAACAAAAGACTTCATTCACCAAGACAATGACTTTCACTAGCACATCCAAACAATTTTTTCAACATGAAACGTATGGTTCTGTGCAAATTATTTTCCAATCTGTAAATCAGCTCATTGCATAATTTACATAAAATGTCCCACATTGAGCTGCACAATACTTGGTTAATGTTAATGTATGTCAGGCCTAGCCCCACAGAACCATCAATGTATCATCACGACCACCCCCAGGAGTACATAGCCTCTAGAGAATGAGGGCAGAGCCATCATAGGAAGATTGCAAAGAATTTTATCTAATAACAATCAACCAAAAAAGAAAAACCACAGACAGAGAGAAATGAAATGGAAATAAGAAAAAAGGACAGAGACAGAAAAGTGTAAGAAGAAAGAAAACCGACTAAAGAAGCCATGCTGGAGCACTGAATGGGACATTGGGGACATCAACAACACACAAGAAATTTTCCAACGAAGAAAGGCTGGGAACCACAGTGTTAGGCCCTAATCCTGGAAACACCTTCTCACTTGCTTAACTTTAAGCTCATGGGTAGATTTATTGAAGTTGAAAGTCTACTGATATGCTTAAAATTAAGCACACGTGTTTCTGGATTGGGTTCTTACATTGTCAGCAAAAAATGGAACAGACTAAATGAAATTTCATGAGCAACAGAATCAAAAAAAATGTTTACTGCTTCCAGAGGGGAAAAAACTTGCTGCACAGTTAGTTTTCTTTTCAGTCTAAATATTAAAACAGCAGGCCTTAAATCTAAGTCTGTAAAACTGAATTAAAAAAATAAATTCCGTTGGAACATAAAATCAAAGGGTGCGTCTACACTTACAAGTTAGGTCAACTTAAGGAGGCTTAAATCGACCTAAACTACTCCGCGTCCACACTGGCTTTCCTTAAGTCGACTTAAGGAAAAGTTAAGTAGATTTAATAACACCTCGTTTTAGGTCGACTTACTGCTTAAATCGACCTTATTATGTCGACTTAAGGCAGTGTGGACAGGGATTAGCGCCTAAATCGACCTTATTAAGTCGACTTAAAGTGTTAAGTCGACTTAATAAGGTCGAAAAGGGGCTATGTCTACACTAGAAAAGTTAAGTCAACTTTTGTTAAATCGACTTAATAAGGTCGACTTTAAGTCAACTTAAACTTGACCGTATTAAGTTGACTTAATAAAATCGACTTAACTTTTCTAGTGTAGACATAGACAAAGAATGGGTGTGCAAGAGGGATGAAGGCCTAGCAGATGGGAAGGAAGGAGAGTCACCTGTAGAGATACAATAAAGTAAAAGTGAATAGAAAATAAGTTTTGAACTGGGCTTTAAATTAAAATAGAAAGAAATGCTGTAGTCTTGCTGATGACAGCTACAGTGTCTAAGGGTGCAGACCACTTCCCGTTCCATACTCCTGCTGTCACAGGATACTCATTCTCTCTCTCAAGTATTAGAGTACTGGTAAAATATGGCAAAATTAGAGAGACATCAAACAAAATGCAAAGGTGAGCTCCACTCTTGCCTTGGGGTATTAAAAATTATTATTTTCTTTAATCACTGTTATGGCTTCTGTTATTGTGGGTAGGTTGCTGGGTTTTACAACATGGCCAGAATGAATCACATCTCCTTTGCTAGTACATTCCATAGCCTCACAGCACTGAAAATGCCTCCAACTCCTGATACCTTCTTTTTGAACCCTTCCACTTTGTTCCAAAGGGGTAGCCATGTTAGTCTAGGTCAGCCAAACAAACAAGAAGTCCTGTGGCACTTTTAAAAACTAACAAAATTATTTATTGCATGAGCTTTCATGGGAGAAAATCCCATTTTGTCAGACGTTTGAAGGTGGTAGTTCCACATCTTCAAAGCGTCTGATGAAGTGGGATTTTCTCCCACAGCAGTCGTAGAGAGCTAACGATGGAGAGGCAGATACTACAGAAGCCTTGTCCCAACTCAAAAAGATGTTTCAAGATTAAGACTATAAAATGAACCTTGAAATTAAAAAGGACTATGGGAGTTGATGTATTCGTTGCACTTAGTTCCACATAGGCTGTGATGTGCTGGAAAAGTGGAGTTTGATTGGCCAGGTCTGGGTAAAGGGAATAACAGTAACCCATTCTTGAGATGCCGGTTGTCTAAAAGTGCAGCTATTGGGCTATGACAATTTATAAACTCAGCTTTTGAAGCAGAGGAGAAAGAAAAATCAAGAGGTTTAACAACTTGGTACCTTAGAAGCTCAGCAGCTCTGGATTCTGGAAACTCTAGCTCCAGTTGAAGGGACTGACAAGGTCCATTGGGGAAAAGGACAGATTGTTACATGTGCAACTCCATGAGCCCAACAAGAGATAATAGATGCTCAATGAAAAGCTTGTATGTCGTTCAGCTGGCACAAAGGATACAACAAACATGCCAGAACTGACTCTCTCTCCAACTCCAATCAAAGACTTGGGGGCAGATCTTCAGCTTATGTAATTTATCATAAATCTAGATTCACTTTAAGGGAGCTATGATAATTTACACCAGCTAAGGTGTACATGTGACATGAGCTTCTGCAGGTATCAGCGGGAGGATGTCAGACTTGGCCATCACAGAGCCAAGTATTTCCATTAAGCAGGGTTCAAAAATACGAACAGTGAGAACTGCTGAAAGTCCAGAAACTGACATTATAACTTACAAAATTCCAGGAGCTTCTCACTCGATAGCCCACGGCACATGCCAGGCATGGTTCCATTCCTGCCTTCCTTATTTTCAATTTAAACGTTCATGTATTAGCATTTATGCTATTAACAGATTCCACAAATAAAAAGGTTGTGCAACATGTCCATGTCAATTGGGTGACAAACAGCTATGAAAAATATGAATAATTTTTGTTTAAAAATAAAATTACCTCATGTCTGAGACTTTTGTCTTAAAATCATGGACTTGAGACTTTGAACTGTTTCCATGAGACCTTGGTTAATTTAAGGTGTCTAACACTCGATTACAAGACTATATTTCAAAACAAGAGTCATGAGCTTCACTTCAGGCTATTATTGCTGGCAAATTTTATACACACAATTATTTGCACGCGCCAACGGGCGCCCCGCGGGGGGGGGGGGGCAGACTAAGCAATGAGGTGAGGAAACCATCGCTACTCCCTAGCCATTGAGTCTGATGTTTGCCTGATTCTCTAGCTTTCCTGTTGAATCTGCTTCTTGGTTTCCTTTACCTCTAGATTTGCGCTAATATATTTGGTTAAGCAAATTAAGCAATTAGAAGTCCAAGATGTAATATTTGTACCCATGGTTAGGTGCAAGAAGCAATTTTCTAGCATGAGTAAAACAGTACCTGCAAAACACAGCAGCTGCATTTAACAACAAAGTCAGGTCCATTGTGAGCACAATAGACTACGAAACACTACCCTGGGTCTATGTATTCCCATTTCCCTCCCAATATGGAATTAATCCATTCTAGAAGTCTAATTCTCCTGACCGCTCAGAAGCCAAGACTATTATTATTATTATGCTTTTTAGTGAAAATTGAAGGAAAGTATCCATTAAGGATTTCAGCCTTTGCTTTGTCATCTATTATTTCTTCTCCTTCCCAGTTCAGCAGTGGATCTACACTTCCATTTGCCATCCTCTTGCTTTTTGTGTCCCTTATGCCTTTTCATACTCTTTTACTGTCTTTGTTAATCAGTACCTTATTTTGGGTCTGTGCCATTCTTTTCCTGATTTTGCCCTTTCATGTCTCTGCTTTCCCCTTTCACTCAACCCTGTGATTTCTCTTTTAATCCATTTCATGCAACTCCCTTTCCAGTCATCTATATTTTTAAAACTTATGGTGCAATTAGAATACATTGATCTTTTACTTTTCATATTTTGCTTTTAAATGACAGAGTGTTTACTACTGCATACTGAATTATTCAGTCTTCAGAAATTTCCCATTACCCAAAACCATTTTCCGACCATAGAACCTTACTCAGAAGTTAATTTTGAAGTCTGATTTCAGAGACTCTTCAGAGACTTCAGAAGCCATGCTCCAGAACTGCAGCAAGTCTAAGGAAAAGTCACGGCTGCCCTAAGCCTTGTGCTTTCGTGGAAATATGTTTACCACTTGGAATGCAAGTGATTTATGCAGAATTGAAAACACTTTTACAAAACCTTCAAGATCAGTTTGATTTTGATCACAAACATCGGAAGGAAACATGGCTACCAATCTCACTGATGAATTACTCAACAGCTGTGCCTAAGATTACCAGTAATTACTCCAATGACTTCCTCCATAGCCAAGTGGAAGATGAATTGGGTTCTTTACATAATACACAGAAGCCCAGTTTTCTTGCCTGGAAAGAAGCTTTTGCTTAGGTCCATGAGTAACTGTCCAGTTACTACCCGAGTTACTGGTATATCACAAATTCAAAATGCAAGTGGCTACTCAGCAATTATTCAGTGAAGAGCTGAATTAACAAGACCATGGGATGGACAACATATGATTGCAACACGGTACACTCAGAGGCAGATTAAGGCAGAGGCCCCAGGCTCTGGCCTACAGGCGGGCCCACCAAAATCTGGCACTGGGCCATGCTACCATCCACCAACAGCCGACCCTGCTTCACCTCCAGGCTGGCTGGTTTGCTCCAAACCACTCAGCCCAGGAACGGGGCAGGAGTGCCATGGACTCTGGCCTGAGGTCCCCTTGGTGACTGGCTGGGTCGTGGGCCCCGGTTCCTGCTGCCTCCCCTCAGCATTGGGCCAAGGGCTCCGGACCCCACCACTCTCCCCACCTCCCACCGCACATCACCAGCCCTGGCCCCAGGCCCAGGCCCCAGCCTCCTCCCCCTGCAACGCCACTAACTGCCAACCACCAATGCCAACCACTGGGTGCCATTGTGGTGGGGGTTGGGGGGGGAGAAAGAGTGGGCAGCCCCTGGCCCTGGGAACACTGGGCCCCTTAAGGCAGGCTACAGGCCCCACATGGCTCTTACAGCATGAAAGAGGTTGAAGACATGAATCGCATAGCAAGAAACCTTATCCTGAACAGCAAAAGAGTTACTGTTAATAAATGATTAACTTCATGACATAAGACCATTGCCAGCATCTCAGCAAACACCCATGTTCAGAGTATTTCAAAATTCAAAAGATACAAAGCACATGTGCTACAAGAGAAAATAAAGAAGTAACTAAGGGATGAAATGGACTTTCCCAATGAAGTTCTCACTGAATTCTGTGTGTTTCAGAAATGAATTGCAACAACAGTACAGTAGTCTTTGATTAAGATCCAAAGGGGTAGCCGCGTTAGTCTAGCTCAGTGTCGCAGGACTCCTTGTCTGTTTTGACTAAGATGTTAATGATCCAGTAAGCAGAAAACAATGAACAGGAAGGAGCAATAAGGACCGTACAGTTCAGCATGCCTTTCTTAAAGTGCAATGCCCAAACCAGACACAACACTCCAGCTGAGGCCTCACCAGAGCTGAGCAGAACAATCACCTCTCGTGTCTTACATACAATACTCCTGTTAATAGACCCTAGAATGGTGTTTTCCCTCAGTGCAACAGCATCACACTGGTGACTCCCATTCGCAATCCACTCTAACCCCCCAATCCTTTTCTGTAGTCTTGCTGCCCAGTAAGTTATTCCCCAGTGTGTATTTATAGATTTGTTTTTTCTTTTCTAAGTCCAGTACTTTACACTTTATTGAATTTCATCTTAATGATTTCAGACCAATTCTACAATTTATCAAGGTCATTTTGAATTCTAATCCTGACCTCCACAGTGCTTGCAACCTCTCCCAGTTTGATGTCAACCACAAATTTTATAAGTACACTCTCCACTCCATCATCTAAGTCGTTAATGAAAACGCTGAATAGAACTCAAGCCAAGACAGACCAATTGCATGACCCCGCTAGATATGTGCTTCCAGCTTGACAGCAAACATAGCTTAATCATTCATAGAGAATGATCTTTCAAAGAGCTGTACACCCACCATGCGGTAATTTAATCAAGATTACGTTTCCCTAGTTTACTTAGGAGAATGTCATGTGAAACTATGTCAAAAGCCTTACTAATGCTTCCCCATTAGCCACTAGGGCAGTTATCCTGTCAAAGAAGGAAATTAGATTGGTTTTCTCTTTATCTGTCCTGTGTTTATGACTTGCCTATAGTCTACAAGGAGATAATTCCAAGAATTTAATTCTTGCATACCACTTTGTATCTGTAATTAATCTGAATCTGTTAATGTAACATTTTAACCAGACATCTTGCTGTGAGTAACACGGCTACCCCTCTGGAAAATCCTTGCTGTGAGTATTACTTTATAAGAATTTAATATGAATGTTTTGCAAGTCAGTGACACTTGTTTGCGTTTGCATTTGTAGGCATCTCCTCGTTAGTAATTTCAGTGAAGGAAAGTCATTAATTAATTAATTTTAAATTAAAATATAAAGCACTTTAACCTTGGTCTTTATAGTCTCTTTATGGTAATATACTTTATTGTAGCAAACCATTTACTTGAGCAGTCCTGCACGGTGAAACACGTAGAGCTCATGAGGAAGAGTGGAGCTGCTGAAAGGATCAACTCGAACAAAATTCTGGATCAGAAGGAATTCTGGCACAAGATGTGGCACTGTGATGATGCAAAAGTCTTTGTCCTGAAAAGTTTTACAAGGAATATTCTGTATCAGTTAATAAACAACAAACAGGGTATTAGTGATTCTAAAAACAAACTGTAAAAAGGTTCCTTCTCTTTCTGACTTAAGAAAAAACTAACAGAGAGAGAGAGCAACATTTGAAATGGACACACAGTATGCATCTACACTGGCAAGCTATGTCAATTTAAGGACGCTTAAGTCAACCTAAACAAAGCCGCGCCCACACTGGGCTCTTCGTAAGTAGATTTAAGGCCAGTGCTGACGGGGATTAACGCTAAGTCAACTTTATTAAGTCGACTTAAAGCCAACATAACAGCTCTCTCCGCTGTTAAGTCAACTTAAAGTGTAGCCAATTTAAGTCGACTTAACAAGGTCGATTTTAAGTCGACTTAACAAGGTCGATTTTAAGTCGACTTAAAGTCGGCTTTGTTAAGTCGACTTAACTTTGCAAGTGTCGACATAGCCATAGTGCTGCAAATGTAACTCTCACATACCCTTTGTGGCACACTGTCCCCTCTAGTAGCAACTGTGCCACACAGAGGTCGATGATGCCTTGCCTCTACGTCTTAGTTGAGATAGGAGGCGCTTATGCTTTAAGGTTCCGAGATCCCTTAAAAACAGCTTTTGTCTTAGTGGGGACACAATCTGACATTTTCCCTTCCTGTACCCATACATAACTTCCCCTCAGTGCTCCATACCATCTGAAACAACAGAGTATTCTGAGGTCTGTCAGGAACATCACTCAAGGAAGGAAAGTTAAAGCTATGGGATGGAAGATAATCTCTGTGGATTTTAGAGCAGTTTGAAATAGTAGCTCTTAAACCAGAAATGTACTTGCCAGTGCAAAACTTTCAGATGACCCCCTGCAGAATGCAGGCAGAGAGCAACTAATATGAATAATACACAAATGGCCTCAGGGCCAGCAGGACTCAAACTCGGAGAACAGCAGTTCAATAGCCACAATATGCGACTTGAGTTAGCCACCTACTCTGACAGACACTAGGCTGGCTGTAAATACTCGGATTTGCAGCAGAGCCCCAGTTCTATTGCACATACACAAATTACTTTCTCTGACTCCTCAACTTGGTTCAAACCACCTTGTAGATCCAAATTTGATCTTGAATAACTTTTTAAATATTGCTGCTCAAAGGGGTAGTGAGCGCTGACCCCTAGTAGAATCAATCCAAAGAGGGTGATACCAGTTTGTGATGGATCAGAGCCAAAGTTTGAATCCTAGGTGTACCCAAAAATGTATAGGAACTGTAAAATGTTGAGGTTACATGATTTGGGAGGTGTGTGTGCAGGAGGCCCTACATCTGGAGCACTCCTTGAGCAAACAGCATCAAATCTGGATAATTACCCCTACCCCAGATCCCCATGAAGCATAGCAATTTTCAAGATAATAAGAGTAAGACTATAGATTTCAGAGCAAGAAACCCCCCCCCCCCGTTAAGTGTAAATTAATCACAACTTGATCATGGTGCTACCACCCCACAATAACAAATGATTCCAATAGAGATTTCCTTCCTAAAGGCTGCTAATGCTGTGGAGGGTAGAGAGGGCGTTGCCCAAAACGTGGGGTGGGGGGAAATCTGGCTACGTACAAGTAATTTTGCTTCTTATCACAACATTTTAATTCACTTTTTAAAAACGACTTGTTTCACCTTAAGATTTTATTTATACGTACTGGAAAGAGGTTGAAAACATACTGCAAGAAATCCAGTGACCTGCAGCCAAAAGCAAACACTTTTATGTAAAGAAAGGCATATTCAATATGTACTATATTTATCATAAGATTTCTCTCCCTCCCACATCCATCCAGGCAGTACTTATTCATACTTCCTAATCAGAAATCCTATCTAATCAGCATTAATCAATTGTAGAAGTTGTATGCTACACTTCAATTGTCATCTTCTAGGGCCTAAGGCAGCACAGCAACAGTAAGCTTTAAGATTCGAGCATGTTAACTCAAGAGATGTCTCTTCTGTGAAAGGAAGAAATAAAAGGAAGACACTGTTTACTCAGAAGCATCCTTTGGGAGACTTTTAGAAATTTTGCCAGAATAACATTAGTGTTCAGGAAGACCGATTACCAGTTATAGCTAAAGACTATGATATTTTCATCATGCACCAAAAGACATTTTGTTCCATTGCTATTCATTCAATAGACCTAGTCAACGGAGCTTATGAAACTAACAGGAACATGTATATTTTGAAAATTGTTCCTGTGCATTTTCCTTCTTTTCACTTCTAACCTGCTGTTTTGGAATAATTCCCCTTTCTTTTCCATGGTGAAAGTGAAATGTAATGCTCAAGTTGAGTAAGACAATAGAAATAATCATTTTAACCAGTTTCTGCTACATAAAAAATATGAAAAGTGTTCTAAACCCATCAAGAGTTATGTGGAAGTTTTATTTCTATTCTCTCAAAAGAGAAAAAACTATATTTTAAATGCATCCAACATACATCGTTATTTCAAAAAACGAACAATGTTGGCAATAAACAATTGAAATAAATAACATTTGTATAGTTTCAGTACCAATAAGAATGGAAAGAATAATATTTTTTAACAGAGGTGTTTGTAATTGAGTGGATAAAAGTGAAACTTCATAAAAATACAATAACGCCACATGTTGGGCCTGGGAAACCAAAATAATGCAGTACCATGTTCACCTATCCCAAACAATATACCTAAATGCTTAATTGAGATGCATTTCCCCCCCATATATAGTAAACTCATGACAATGCAATTTCCCTTTCTCCAACACTCAATGTTTTCTTGACATTAAGGGCCTCAAGAATAGGGACAGCACCAGAGGAATCATGTGGTTTTTTTGTCATTAGACTCACAGTTTAGTTCATTCATATGTCATTTCTACTCACTAACAGTCCACATTCTAGCTCTAGATCTAAAGAGATGAAAACATTTGATAACGCAAAGTCTTCACTACTGAATTCCCCTTGAGGGGTACAAGATAATAATTTCTCTGTAACTTACATTTTTGCAAATTGCTACTCTCGGCTCTATGCGTCTGCACGCGGATTCAACAGGAAGTGCTTCAGTACAAACTGTAAGCTACTGCTCCAGTCTACCTTAGCTCATCCCATCCCCTCACATACCTATGCTACCCCTGTCTTCTAATGGTCAGTTTCTTTCACAGAAGAAGGAAAACATCCATTCAAGCAAAGCAAATTAAAGAGAGAACGATATATAGTCTATATGATTAATTATTATATATATTTAAGTAACAAAATTTACAAACAACAACTCCAAGGAGAGTGTTGATCTCAGAGAAAAATAGTAACAGATAAATAATGATCACTTTCCCAAAGATATCCATCTTGGAGTCTGAACTATTCAAAAAATGTCACTGAGAAAAATAAATGACTGGAGACTGCAGTCTATAATGAGAAGCAAGGCGAGCATACTTTGGGCAGCAACAACAATGGTGTTGTCGGGGTCGACAACCTGTGTCAGCCCCGCGCCAGCCTCCTCCCCAACTCTCAGCAGGTGCCGGGGTGGACCAGGAGCTGAGGCATACTGCGGGGCTTCTCTTCCTTGATGCCCCCCACCCCCCATGGTGCACACGCAGCTCTTGCAGAGCCAGCAGGGGACTAGCAGCTGTGGCACCACAGGTCCGGGAGCCCTGGGTACCACTGTGAATAGGTGCGTGTGCCAGCTTTGCTGGGGTTGCGGACCCCTGGTGTGAGTGCAGGGGAAATGTCAAAAGATAATTACAAAGGTGGACAAATAAATTAAAACTACATCCTTCAGCAAATAAAACTGACAAAAGGCAGGAGAGCTGGATTTTCTTAGCCCACAAATAGGTATTGTCTACATGATGGAAATTTCCCAATACAGCTACAGCAGACTATTCCACTATAGATACTGCGTTTCAACCGGAGTTCTTCCAGGAGAACTCTCCCACACAGACACACTATTACAGGGAATAATTACTCTGCTTTTCTTTTATTTTAGTCTAGAATGTTTACACAGGGAAATTAATCCAGAATAGGTGTGGTGGAATTCAGCGATAGCTACACCCACCAATCTTCCCGGCTAGGCAAACCCATAGATTTGTAAAACTTATTAGATCAAAACTGAATTTCTCCATTAATGCTGAACAGAAGCAAGATTGTTCGGTAAAATCATAGAGAGAAGATTATGTGGCTGTTTTGCAGCTCGCCTGAATGCAAACATAATGAATACTTGTACATATAGCACACATGACTCAAATGCCTCTTGGCATACCCAAACCAAAGGAAAGGGTAAGTCCTATGATGGTGTCACCTGCCTCATGAGCAGCTATGCAGGCAGAGCTGGTAACAGCATTTGTTACAGGGTTAGGGTTTCCGTTGTATGGTGTGTACTTGCTGGTGAGTATTTGCTTCTGGTTGGGAAGCTGTCTGTAAACGGGTTGGCCTGCCTCCCAACGCTAGTTGAGACGCAAGTGTCACCACAGGGCTGTTTAATTGACACTCCAATCAGATTAACAGAGGACTGAGAAGTTGATGCCTCCAGCTCATTGTTCCAAGCTGTCTGCAGACTCAAGCATACATCACTTGCAGACAAATATTGTGTATACCCAGTTTATGTTTAGAAAATTCCTCTCTGAAGTCACCAGGACTATAAACCTACTTTAAAAAGTTTGGAATCTGGAGCATTCAAATAGGTCATGTGGGCCCCAAACACATTTTGCAGGATGGATCTGACCTATAGGTTGCATATCTGACATCCATCATCTGAACGAGAAAGGAATTCATTCTCATCTCTGAAGACTCATGGTCACTATCGCCAAGTATTTGATGGAAACATTCAGCACTGATGCCAACCCAGTAGACAATACACAAGCCAATTGTTTCAATCTGAAATACATTCTGTGCTTGAGATGCATCCTTATGTAAATAGCAACAAGGTCCAGAGCACTTATTATTGTTAATTATTATTTTATTGAATTAGAGCCTGGGAGACCTCATCATGGACTGGGACCACACCGCAAGGCGCTGTACAAATAAATCATGGCTAGCCACCTTCTAAGGGAGGTGCGACTGTTCTTATACACATCACTGGAATTTCTTTGCCTGTACAAAATTTAAGGTATCTGAGCCTTGGTCTACACTGCCGCGCAATTTCGGTGGCAATCGAAGAGAGACATGCAAGGTATCTCCCTCTGACTGTCTACCATCTACTTACTGCAGTGTCTTCAGTGTGCCGAGTCAAAGGGAAACCTCTTCTCTCTGACTCAGTGCTACTCCTTCTGTGGGGGTGGTCGTCCTGATCAGCTGAGCGGGTCTTCACAGACCTGATCAGTCAATCAGAGAGATCAGTCTGATGGTGGCACAGTCAGCAAAGACAAACCCTGAGATCCTGGATGGGCCTCATCTCTCCTGTCTTTCCAAATATCAGGACGTAGCTACACTTAGAGCCCTTTCCTCTGTCACCTGGTGGTATGGGGCTCAATGGCTCTTTTGGTCAGAAGAGGCTGACCTTTCTCTCGTGACTTCTCCTGGTAGGAACACTGATGCATTCTCATGGGGATGAGGGACATGTGGAGGAATTTCTCTGATGCAGATTTGTAACCCTGCTGCACAGAGCTGACCACTGCAGTATCCAAGGTAACCAGAGATACCATTCAAGGGAACAGACCACTTCCTCCCATGGGCCAGCCCTCTGAGGCAGGCCAACACCTTCAAAAAAACTCTTCAGGATTAGAATGGAAATGAAGGCATCTATCGTCAAGGCAGAAAACAACTGCTTTCCTCGTCATGTCACCTGACACATGGCTCTCTCCACACACTCAGTAGTGAACATTTTCAATGATTGTTTCTTTTGTAACCAGACTTCCTGGGCAGTCCCTCATGGCCAGCGTTTCCTTTTTCAGCAGCTTCCCTCTGTTCTCCTTCTTCAGGGAACCTTACAGAAGCCCCACTGCCTTTCTCATAACTCCTTCCACTTAGAGCTGATTCAATGCTCACAAACAATTCCAAACAGTCCCACCGATAGTCCATCATTGCCATCCAAAGGTTCCTACTTATCTCTGGCTCTTTCTACCCCCACACAGAGAGCTTTGCCTGCTACTGCCAGTTCTTCACAGGATTGCAGCTCAGAGCTTTCTCTCCCTGGAGTTTGGCACTCTCACTCTGGCTTCTTTCTTTTGCCAGCATCTCCTGTTTTCAGAGGGAGAAGGCAGTCTATATACTGCCCTCCTCCAGAGAGCTCCTCCTGACTGGCTGGAAGAGAGGCAAGCCTGCCACACCCTACCTGTGGGGCACCTACCACCCTACCGTCTAGGCCCTTAAAGGAAGAGACCTGGAGTCCCTCTACCCCCATCCAATCCCTTATTCCTTCACACTGTTTCCTCTTTTCCTCTTCCAGGCCATTTCTGGGGTCTTTGTTATTCCAGCTCCCTGGTAAGTGATCGTCTGGCTCCCCATACGCTAAAAGGGCCAGCATACCCCATCACAGGATATACAAACCTTCTTCCACAGCTACAATTAGTGTTTGCCCAAAAAGGATGGCTGCTCATATTACAACCTGGTAACCTTTCTGTCACAGGGCACCCATCAGAGAGGACGTGTAAAAAATTTCATGTGGAAAGTGAAAGTTTCAAAAAGGTATGAATGAATGCAACCAAGGAGCTAGATGGAAATTAATTCAATCCTACTTGCAGCAGCTGCTGTCACTCCCCCAATTGGCTTAATAAACAAGGGTTCTGTTAAGCTGTTAGAAACAGGAAACTGAATACCTATCTGTCTATACTTGCCTTGCTTCATGTTTCTCATCAATACAGAACAGCTGAATACAGAAAGCAGTTACAGCTCCCCTGTACACGGGATGAAAGGAATCTCTCTCATCAGTCTCCAAGGTAGGTGTCCCAGTGGCTTTCAAATCAGTGTCTATGACATCATCTATTGGCAATTCAGCATTGGAAACAGTAGTTACACCCTCCTTCTGCAGCAAAAAGAGACATGGGACCAAACTGAAACCACATTTCTTTTTGTGTGCATGTTTGTTTGTTTAATGAGTCTTTTGTTGATTTTACAACTCTCCCACCAGACATACAGGGTTGTATTTCACCCAGCACAATACATTCTGCCACATGGAGACATTTAGGGGACGCATTTTTAATGACATTTCTACATGGCTATAAAGTGGTTAATGATTGTAACAAGAGGTTCGAAATAAAGACAACAATATATTTGGTAAGAGTTATTTCTCATTACAGTCCCTACGTGGAACAACAACAGAAATTTAATCTTCGAAAATATTTTCCCATTTAAAAATTTTGGATTCCATCCAAATAAAAAAGATTGAAAGAACAAAAATGATAATGCAGAAAATGTCATTTTGGTGATTAAGACTGCTATATTTGAAGAACAAGGGACTAATGTGTTTGTTTTTTAAAAAAAGACTACAAAAAATTTCCTTTTTAGATCTCCATGAAAGAATTCTGCTTTGGTATATTGGTCTCCCTGAGATCCAGTACCAAATCTAACAATATATTGGAACTGATTACTATTGCATAAGTCTCAAAGAACTTTGCACAAAATATCCAGACCTTAAAGGTGCTCAAAACAATCAATCCACTCAATGTGTGTCTTTTCAATTGATTTAACATAACCTTTGTCACCTACATGCTACTACTGAATAAAGATTATATAATAATATTTATATTATAGAGAGTGAAAGTAAATCGTGTGGTGGCAATAGTTGGGACACACCAATTATTGATATTTACTTTCAAATTCACCGTTAATTGCAAGTGAAATTAACATTTCCCCACACACATACCCAATTAAATAGGATTTGGGTGGGAATTCAAGCAGGTGTTTGTGGAAGGAAAAGGAAATTCAGAATCAGAATTTTCCTGTTTACGATGTAGAAAGCAATACGGCCCTTCTGTGCGAATTCTTTGTTACTGAAGATGTATAGCTATGGATTCTCTCACCCTTGCCAGGCTCCACGAGGTCTCCTAATGCTGCCCTATTAAGGAGCTAGAGAGGCCACCTTTCAATACACACAGGTAGAGATTTATGGAGAATGGTTTCCCCACCTCCAAGTGTTCAAAAGAGCCAGACCACAAACATTAATGATTTTTAAAAGGAATAACTTTGCATTCTTTTTCTTTGTCCCCTCCTGATTTTTCAGCATTTATGTAGCACATTTTCAAACTTTTCTCTGGAACAACAAGAGTTAGAATCTTTTTTTTTTTTAATAGATGCTGTGATTCTGTTCTAATATTATGTCTCTAGGAGCTGAAGCTTTAAGAAAAATATTGCAAAAGTTGTCAAGAGGAAAGCGTTAGCTGGCCATGTGCCAAAAGAAAAATGTAATTAAAAAAATGCACTGAGGATGAGTATTTTGATAAGCTCTGTTGTACCTGGACCTCACCTCTGAAACATTAGTCTGAACATTTCCTGTTGCAGAATGTGAAATGACAACATCAGAGGGTTGGGGAAGGACATCTTCACTTTTAGCGTCCATCTGAAGAGAAAGTGATCAGTAACACATGCAAATTAATATTCACGAATCATTTGTTTTCTTATTGCTCACTAATTCTGGACATATTGGGCTCTCATTAATAAACTTTTCTCTTCACTGGCTAAGATTAAGAAAGAACTGAACACAACTTTATTGTCTCTTTCAATGTAGTCTAATGCACAGGGCAGAGAACTTGCTTATTGCAAACTCAAGGACAATAAAAACATAAATATTCCACAAATATACATTTGGGGTTTTCACCACAGATTCCTTTGGCAAACAGAGATTCGTTTAATCAGGCTGTTGCTGCAACAAAACTGGAATCTGGCAATACCGACTCTGCCTTCCTTGCCGCCTGCCTTAGCAGATCTATGTTGGCTTGCATAGGCTGCAGCTGACCTTGTAAGTTTCGCGGTTCTGGTTCACATCACTGGACTTTCACCAGCTGTAGCAAAAACTGAGGCTAGAGCGTAGATAGGTCATGGGTATTTTTAACACTGTCACTTGATGTTATGACATAGGGGCATAAATGCCAACGTCTGGCCTACACTTGGGCTTCTACCACCAATGGAGCGTCACTGAGGTTCAGTTGCGCCTATGATGTCTATTAATATAGACAAGATCCAAGTACCCAGATCCCATAGCTCTACAGAGTGCAAGCATACTCAGAGGCACTCAACTAGTAGGTGAGGTATTTCCTCCTCTGTTTTTCCAGATGTTTCCAGTCAACTCAGAAGCCACGGGTTTCCCAACAATCCTAATGACAACTTCATAACTTCCCTGAGCCGTACTGAACGGGTGAGTATGAATTCTCTTAAATTACTGCCAAAGAGCTGGAAATGGAAGGACCCTAATATTCTGACCTCTCTGAAATTACAGAAAGCCCTGGAAATCAGAACCATTTTGACAAGCAGATTTACAGTTAAGTATTTAACCAATTCCTGGGGATATTGCTAGATACACCAATGACTCAGGCTCTTTTGGCTACATCTATACTACCCACCACTGGAGGCAGCATATAGAGCACATGTGGCGGCATGCCACTGTGAAAAGGAGGCTATGGCCACACTGCGGCTGTAGCTACCGGTATTTGTGACAGTGAAAGGTTCTGGCAGAGGAGAGGCAGCAAGGAAAAGACTCTGGCAGTGGGGAGGCAATCCCTCCACCAGAATCCTTCCCCATTCGTGGAGTCTTTTCCTGCACCAGAGAGAGGCTCCAGCAACAGCGAGCTAGCAGAATCTTTCCCTGTGGTGCTGGAAGGGCTTCAGTAGAAGAAAGCTGCCAGTCTTTCCCTGCAGCAGTGAAGGGATGCAGCAACAGGGAGCTGGTAGAGCCCTTCCCAGCTGCTGAAGCCTTTCCCCGCTGCCTCCCCACCAAAGCCTTTCCCTACTATTCAGCACTGGTGAGGCCGCATCTGGAATACTGCGTCCAGTTTTGGGCTCCCCACTACAGAAAGGATGTGGACAAATTAGAAAGAGTCCACGAAGGGCAACAAAAATGATTAGGGGGCTGGGGCACATGACTTATGAGGAGAGACTGAAGGAACTAGGCTTATTTAGTCTACAGAAGAGAAGACTGAGGGAGGATTTGATAGCAACCTTCAACTACTTGAAGGGGTGCTCCAAAGAGGAGGGAGCTAGGCTGTTCTCGAGGGTAACAGAGGACAGAACAAGGAGCAATGGTTTCAAGTTGCAAGTGGGGAGGTCGAGGTTGGATATTAGGAAAAACTTTCTCACTAGGAGGGTGATGAAGCATTGGAACAGGTTACCTAGGGAGGTGGTGGAATCTCCATCTTTGGAGATATTTAAGGCCCGGTTAGACAAAACCCTGGCTGGGGTGATTTAGTAGGAGTGGTCCTGCTTTTTAGCCGGGGGTTTAGACTAGATGACCTCGTGAGGTCCCTTCCAGTCCTATTATTCTATGATTCTAGTGCTAGAGATTTTTCCTGAAGGGAGTAAAAAATAGCAGTGTAGACAGGGAGGCATGACAGGTGAGTAAAGAGTCATGTAGTAAGTCTAAGTGTAGTCTGAACCCCTCTTCTTCATATATTTATTAAACAAGCAACAACAAACAACAATTATTATCCTTCTGAATGAACAAGTAGGTGGCTACTGTTTTATTTAAAGGCATCCTCTAGTCTATAGTTACGGCATTTATTTAAATGTTCAGTGAATTTTGTTTCGTAATATTACCTGAACGTCTGTATCTTGGGCACAGATACATTCAGAGTTTTGAGAGAAAACAGATTCTGTTCCTTGACTCGTTTGGCTGCTTTTTTCTTCATCTGAATAATGAAAAGGAATAAAAGCATCAAACAAACTGACAAAATGGAACCATAAACATCAGAATCACAAGCCGTACATAAAGCATAACAGCACTATTAAGATGTTTCTTCTGATCTTGCTTCAGACTGAGCCATTATGTTCACTTTCTTAAGATTCAACATATCTGATCATTTACTCTGAAGACAATACTGTAGAGGACACTTTAAAACAGATGGTTTGAACAAAAGACAATCTGGAAGAAATTCCTAACTAACACTGCGTTTACATGCAATATTATATTTGGTCTCTCACAGAAAGGGGATTGTTTGAGTCAATGGCTAAAGTATTGATTGGATAGTCTGACTCTTCAGTGTTTAGCATCCATCTCGGCTGCTAACTTGGTACGACTACGGACAAATCACTTATCCTGTCCCCAGTCTTTCCATCTGTAAAATGGAAATAATATTTCTCTATTTCAGAGATGTTGTGAGGCTTACTTCATTAGTGTTTGTGAAAAGGTGTGCCATCCTCTGATATTAGGTGCCTGTGCAATTTGAAGTATTTATGATCATTATCTATAAATTAAGATAATTAATTCCCTACCTCAAAGTGATGATCCTTACATCTTTACTGAAGTTTGCATTGTGAGATCCTGTGATAGGTGCTACGTAAGTACAATGAGTATTTTAATAGGAAATTATCAGCCAGCGCTTGAAAAATTGTCTGACCAATTTGATAGTGCAGAAGACCTAAATGAAAATATTAGTCTCAGAGGGTGCGTCTACACTTACAAATTACGTCAACTTAAACTACTCCGCGTCCACACTGGGCTTTCCTTAAGTCGACTTAAGGAAAAGTTAAGTCGACCTAATTACACCTTGTTTTAGGTCGATTTAAGCCATTGAGGACGGGGATTAGCGCCTAAATCGACCTTATTAAGTTGACTTAACTTTTCAAGTTTAGACATAGCCAGAATGGGCTGATGAGTTTTTTCAATCCAAGGGTCACTAGTTTTCATTACAAACTAGTTACTCCACTTGCTATCTACACCCTGTACTAAAAAAACTTCTCTCCTCTCCTCTCTCACCCTAACGTCTTCTATTCCACGTTCTGTGGCTTGTATTTTAAGTACTCTTAACCTTTTGGAAACGAAACGTTATATTTTATGGGAGTGATGATGAGCTGTGTTTAAACTCTGGCCCTAGGCATTAGTTTGGCTGGCAATCTAAAAGGGCTAATGGTGCCTCTCCTATCTTGTTACTTACCTGTCTCCTCCACGGCAGCTGGTGCCTGCCTTTGAGGCTCAGATCAGACATGTTGCAAGATCATTTTACACAATGGCTGAAGCTTCTTTCAAGCACTGCAGCATCTGCATCTGGAACTGAGGGCACAGCTAAGTCTCAAAGGAGCTGCTGGGTTGGCAATGGGTTTCACCGCCTTAGTCTGAGCCATGGCTTTGGTTACTTCTGATTTTTAGCAGCACCCAGGAGTCTCTCTACTGGATGCTGAAGCAGCTGCTTTAAAGCACTGTGTCAGCTAGTCAGAAAGGATCCTTGTTGTTTTTTTCAGCCCCAAAAGGCAAACACTGGCTGATCTGCTTAATGAACACCCCTCTTCGCAGGGAAGGCAGATATATACAAAGAAACCAGTTTTAAACTGTGGTAAGTAAAGCAGGGATGAAAGTATTCCATGAACAAGAAAGGAAAGGATAACCCACATTTAAATTTCCTGAGACCAGATTTTAAAGTCTGCACAGCATTGAGCATTCTGACTGATCTCGATGACTAGTAATAAACACTAAGGACGAAATTCTCTTGTAATCAATTGCTAATAGGTTAATAACATTTTTGGTGTCTAAACTCACGACTAAAGCAATAGGATTCAATTAATTTTAGTCACTTGCCCCCTCAGCTTATATTTAGCCATTGAAAGCCATGCTGTTTTTATTATTTATAAAGAGAGACAGAGAGAGAATGTTGTGTAAACAGAGTTTCTGGATTACCATTTAAACCAATAAAACCCAATTAAAGCAAAATGTGAATAGTGTTTATTGTGTTAATATTGATAAACTCCAGATTTCATAATTTTCACCATGTTCAGGATTTCATTCACATGGACCAAATATGCACCACTGGTGTAGGTCACTGAAAGCAAAGCTATGAGCTGTGAGGGTGTACATCAGACAATGATGATCTGACCAAAAGTGGCTTAAAATGCAAAATGGCAAGAAAATCCAGATTAAAAAGGTCCAAAGTCAATTTCAGAATGTTTATGATGCATTATTGCATTTGATTCTCAGGGCCTAACTACTGTGGACATAAATAAATGTGTTAGTCTTTCAAAGTGCCACCAGACTCGTTATTTGTTTTACTGTGTACATATAACGTAACTATTTTACACTCATGTACGACTGTACTATAGGACAGCACTAAAATCTGACATCACTGCAGCAGAAGTTGACTGCTATGTCACTTTTATTCCATATGCTTAACAGCAATTACACAATTTTGGGAAAACACACGGCCTCTACCCCTGCCCTGCCATGCCACGTAATGAACACTATATTCCCTTTGAAGTCAATGAGAGTTGAGATTACTCAGCATCTTGCAAGAATGGTTCCTTAGTTTGCAGTATAACAACATGCTGAGTAACTTTAGATCATTTGAAATCCTGCTGTGATTGTCAAATTTCTATTCAATATATGGAATCAAATATAACTGATTATAGTTCATTTACGTGAGAAACAATTAAGCACCAATTATTAAAGAAAATAACCACCAAAACCCCACAACAATAAAATCTGGGATCGCTATGTGAGAGCCATTAAATATATGTTAATTAGTTATCAAAATTCCTTAAGAGTCACTTTCCAAATCTTACAGACATATTCCTAGTCCATCTTTTATATCTACTTAAAATGAAGTCTCTGAAGAGAAGCTTTAATGAAGAACTCCTTGAGAGTTTAAGATAAAGTATCACTTTTACAGAAAAACATGCCAAAACAGTAACCTATGAATTTGAAGACTTCTGAGCCCTTCTAGCCCTTCTTGGAAACCTAACTAAGTTACAGGTAGAGTCCCATGTGTAAGTATTTCTTGGGATAATCTCAGGCAATTTTCCAGGGGTATCACAAATGGGCGCCTTCACGGAAATGATCAAATGTCATCCTGATTAATCTAGCAATATTTCTCATTATAAACAGGCTTGCAGGTGTCAGAAGTTAATTAATACAATGCCCCAGTTTTCATATAAATATTGATATGTTGTTTCTGATTTTATACTAAAATGCAATCCTCTAATAGCTCCTCCATCCAACACAGTCAACTACAGTTGCATCACGGCCATTTGTGTATGTACCATGTGTGAGAGATCTGGAGACATTACCTACTGTAACTGTAAATGAAGAAAGATAGACTTCAGCCAACAGAAAATGAAAAGGATTCTGTGTTTGTTCGGTTGATGGTAGAAGTAAAAGTCAGCAGAATTGAAAAGCCAATTCAATATGAAGCCTGATGAAAACCTCTTGACTCATTCCCACTGTATCATAGTGTTTTCCAGCTACCAATTCCTGACTTCATATAGAGTAACAGCCAAATTACTATAATTATCATGAAATGTAAGTGGCATATCAACATTACATTAAACATAGATTTCTGCATACTCTTTCATTTTTATTGCCTGGTATTACACTTTGAAAGAAAAAACAACAACCACCTGAGGTCTCCACATACAAGGTTAAAACAAGTTGAACAGCTTGAAAATTCCCTTTATTACAACTATTTATACATGAAGATAGCATTTCTTGTACCATAAGCTGTGGCTTACATTTTAAATATTCAGCCTCTGAATTATTAAATGTACAGTGGATCCTATAGTCTCTCTTGGTGTAAATTAACACAGCTTTATTCTCTCATATACTAGCAGACAATTTGGTTCCACATTTTCAAATCTGTGCCCTAATGGTGTACCCACAAAAATAACTAACTAACTAAAGAAATGTACTGCTCCTGCAAGACATATCTATACACTTCACTTTAACCATATGAGTAGATCTACTGATTTCAAGCATGTAGGTAAACCTTAATTCTGCAAAGACTTGTCTTAGAATAGCAAGATGCAATGGTTGCATATGGACTCTTTTTCTACCATTATCAAGTTATAACATATAATGCTACTTTAAAAAAAATACTTTTAAAGATGACATGAAGGAGGCAGGTATTATATTTATGCCTCTGCTCTTCTCCCCCCCCCCCCCCCGGAATACTTCGTTACAAAGATAAAGCTTGAAAGGTTTATGGGTTTTTTTTGTTTGTTTTTAAGTGCTGATTTTTACATTAAAAAATATTGGGGTCACTTCTGTTTTTCCTGAAATTCCTTTTAAATGACTGGAGACCCATTATATTTATGACATCACATGTTCCACCTACATGAAACCGGATTAACTGAGAGCAGAAGCTGGTATTATGCAGACTGTTTATAATTCTAACTTTTTATTAACAGGCATTAAACTCAAACACCTAACAAACAAAAGAAATAAATGCTCCTATTAAATAATCAGCTCAAGTTCAGATTTTGGTAAATTTCACACAAAGTACAAATTTTCAATAAAGAAACCATGCAAAATGACAACAAATAAAGGGTGTAAGAGTTTTGTAACCTCCAAGTAGTGGGTATATGAAGAAATTTGGTAATAGATGATATATCAATAAATGTAAACTAGTTTCATTTTTTTTCCTTTGATTAAAAAAAAAAAACCAAGAAAAAATCATTTTCCTCTTGGCTCCTTTGGTCAGATGCAACAGGCAAACTCTTCAAAGCTTGCATGCAATACCTAGTAAGAATTTACTGGGGCAGCTTACAGTGTTTTAAAGAAGAACTATAACTTGTTAAAAAACCATTATAATCATGTTATATAGTTTTAAAAAGGTGAAGAATCATCAAATGTAATTATTCAATATAATAAAATATCAAATTACTCAGTCATAACCCTGATTGTTGTGTGATAAATGGTGATTAGCTGCCAATGATTAATCAACAAAATTTTAAATTCTGTTTTTTCCCCAGAATTATGGCAGGGTTGGGTTCAGTCAGAGACTATAAAGTTGCTTCTCACCAACTGAATGAATGAAGGATTGTGAACTTTTACAGGTTGTCAAAGTCTCAGCTTTCAGTTAAATATCAAGTCAAACTCAAGATGTCTGCCCTTTTCTTCAAGGTACTCTATGATCTTGGCTCAAGACACTTAAAAGATCATCTGTAGCTCTGGGATGACAGTTGTTAACAATTCCCCTCAGGCACAATGACCCTGTAACAACCCTACCGTAAAAGCTCCTGAGTGCAAGAGGCGGAGCTTTCTTGAGAAATGCACAAGACTATGGACGAAACTAAGCACCATGTTACTTCTTATTTCTCCAACTACTTTCCTTTCTAAGTTCAAGGGCCACTTCTTTGACCTTGTCTCAATAAAAAACACACACAGCACAGCAGGGAACAAACTACACAATTTCCCCTAAAGAGGAAAAGGGAGAGAGACTCACACATGACAAATATTATTCATGTTACTTAATGCACTTCTGGAAGGTACTCAGAAGTTACAGAGATAAGGGCTGTGTAAGAACATGAATAGAATAAATAGCTCTCTTATGGTAAGTTCTATTATTTTATGTTATATTTAGAATAATTCTCATATATGTATTTTTATGACAAATAACAGAACTCTCCATAACACAAATGTCAAAGTCAACTCATACGGAAGAATGCTGATATAGCATGCAAGGTTAGGAAAGAGGGGACTCACACCAACTAGTCAAGAGGTTGAAGCTGCTGAACAAAACAGTGGACTTGTACAAATGATTTTTTTCTCCTCCTGAAGCCCAAGTTTTATTCCCAGCACTATCTCTCACCTAGGTCTACACCACAGTAACAGTCCAGCAGCTCCAAAGTAAGGAGGCAAGAGAGAATAAACTGACTGTGTCCCTTAGTCTTTTGTTAATGTGGTGGTTCTTTGCAGGAGAGGGAAGAGAAAGTTTATAAGATAGCTCAGAGTGGGTTCTTTCCTCCATCCTCTTCTCTGAAGCTGACAGGTCTGCGATGTCAGTGAGTGACTAGTTTTAGGTTGCTCAGTGGCCCCCTTTGTGACTGAGACAACACATTAGAAACATTCAAATAGCAAAATGTGGTGCCTATCCCAAAAAACCTTTCTATTCTTCAAGCAATTCTTACACCAACTTTATTAATATTTATTTGTGTTATGGTACTCTTAGAGGCCACTGTGCTAGCAGGCATTACACAAACATAACAAACCGACAGACAATAAGCTCTTCAGGGCAGGGACTAGGTACAAGACTATAGACAGCGAGCACACAGAACAGACGGGAGCACAAAACAATGAGATGATCCTGGCTAGCTTGACAGACAGTGGTCACAGTTAACCAATTGCTTAATTAGCCTCAGTCATTAGAATCAGCTTCAAACTGAGACCTTCAATCAACAGTCCAGTTGCAGAGACATCTGACGGACATGCCTACTGCTCTAATTCTCCAAAATTTGAACTTTGTTTATATAATGTTTCTGATCCTGAATGATCCTCCAATCTCTTCACCAGTGACAATATACCATAACCAGAGACAACAGCTGTCAAACTTTCTCACCCTCCCGCCAACAAAAAAAAAAAAAGCATTATGCAAACATCTCCACACCTGACAGTCATTTTCTGTTTTCTGCTTGATGTAGAAAATGTTGAGCTAATCTATTCCAAAAGGTCCCTTTCCAATCCTATTGAAAACATATTTGGAAGTTGTTAATAAATGTAGCCTAATTGACTTCGAATCCATACATTTTACTCTATTTTTACCTGTTTGAATACTTGGCTCTCGCACTGGTTTGAGAATATCATCGGGATGAGGTTTGCAGAGTCCGTGAAAAGGCCCCAGGTCAAAACAGTCATGAAGCAATTGTATATTTACTTCAGAGCACACACTCATGAACCCTACTGCAGTGCCATCATCCTGAAATAGCAAAACAACATGATCACACTCAAAGAGTTGTAATACTCTAGAAAGACATGAATTTACGACACAAGAAAAGGCCACCCCATCCAGTATACTTGATCATTTTTATCTTAAATCACATCTTAACAAAGCTACTTTGTACCAGGGTTTGAAATATTTCTATAGGAATAGCCAGACTGAACCAGCCCGAAGGTCCAACTAGCTTAGTATCCAGACTCTGACAGTGGCTAATACCAGATGCTTCAGAGAAAGGTACCAAAAAAGGTAACACTCTTGACTTTGAAATGCACAGGGGAAGTATTAAAAAAAAGTTAGATGTAATTTGTAAGTTTTTGTGTATGTGTTCTTCTGCATAACATTTATAAATAATTATTGAGATACTAAATATAGCTAAAGAAAAATGTGACACTTTTTAATAATAATTTTCAGAAAAGTTTCTTGCTTAATTTAAAACTGAGCTTAAGTAATATCTAGGTCTAGCCTAACACAATAATTGACTAAGTACTAAACACTAGTGTACAAATTGCTTTGTGTTCTTAAATAGAAGAAACCCTCCCCACCACCTGTGACATAGTTTAATTCGGGGACAGGAAGTAAAGTAATTATAGACACTAGACAATTTCGGGGACAGGAAGCAAAGTAATTATAGACACTAGACAATTTCGGGGACAGGAAGCAAAGTAATTATAGATACTAGACAATTTCAAGTTCTGGACATATCAAGAAACAACAGCCTTAATAGATGCACAGGCAGATATAACAGTGATAAGGACCTTGCATTGATGAAATAGCGGGTGACTTTGGTTTAACAATGCATGGAATTGGAAGTTACCTGCAAGTTATAATATTAAGCAAGAAAGAGACACTGAAAATAAGAAACAACATTGATTTTTTTCACTAAAACAGGCAGATGAAGGTAGCCACTTAATTTTTAGTATTATATGCAACCTATTAATGAAATAAATAACTTCAATATGTATTTTTCCTCCTATAAATATAAATCTTGCCATAAAAAGGCTGAATTTGTCCAGCTGTCTTGTTAAGCCGCCAACATTTCAATAAAAATAAAGTTTTTTTCTCCAAACAACAAGTGATTGTCTTGTTTGCGTAACTGAACAAAAGATGGGTCTCTGCAGTTGTCTGGCAGCTATGTAATTTTAGGCCCAAGGCTCAGCAGAGGCTGATTAACCAATCCATCTACCATATGTGCAAAAAGAGGTTGCCAGTTTCATTCTCTGCAGGGAAAATTGGCATCTATCTTGGTTCACATGGAGGTGTCTCTCCAATCTGCAGCAGCCCTGGTGACTCTATACTATGAATGCCTGAAGCACCTTTTTCTGATTTCATATTGAGCTATAAATGTATGATCGAAATATATTATTTATAAGATAGCTGTTCATAATGTGTTATTACACTAATGGCTTACTGTTTTCCACTTGGTTTCAAACTGCAGTGATTACATTTAAAGATTTATTTTTTCTTTTTTCTGCTTTGCTACAGGAAGCAGATTTCTTGAGTTAAAGCAGGCTATCATCTATCTGCCTACAATGCTTCACAGAATTACAACGTATGGTAGTTAGACAATGCAAAATAGAACGCTGTTTGAAAAATACATGCCTCTGAAATGATGTGAAATAGCAATGCTCTTTTAAAAATATCTTCTGCTGGCCGCACTCATTTCTCTTTTAGTTAAGAAACTAATTTCTGATTTTTGGAAATTGCACTCATTTTCCCGCGTGGGCCAGGAGATGGAAATGAACTACAGTGTTTACTCATCTTGTCCATCTCTAGCATCTGTGATTCTGCCTTTTGAAGATATTTTTGAATATGTATCCTTGGTTACCAGTCCTTACACGTGGTATTAATGTTGCTAGTGAATGTAATTTGAGTATTTATAATCCAAAATGACTAAAACGGGTTTAAGATCACCTCTTTACATTATGTCAGAAAAATCTACTGAATCATCCAAACTGTAGCTTCATTTATGCCACCATGAGAAACAAACAAAACTATATAAACAAATCACTTTGGGATCGAATCTGGCATTTAGCTACAGTCCTGTACTCAAGGCACGGCTTCAGGAGCATGCAGGCTGACGGGGGGAGCATCGGAAGGCAGTGCTTGCCCATATACTCATTATGCTAGGATGAATACAAACTGCTACAGTCCTTTAAAGGGTGGAACACACTGCTCGCAGCACGGCCACCCAACTCTGCCAGCCTCTGCATGGAAGAAGCAGAACCATGACTCCGTCTCTTTTCAGTGAGTTGTTCCTGATGGAAGCATCTTAGCAGTAGCCTCTACACTTCCTTGACCAAAGGAGCTGCAAATCGGGACTGGTTTTAAACTAGCTACACAATGTAAGGAGATGCTCCTGACTCCCTGCCACAGAAAAGCTGGCCAGGCAAGAGTAAAATAACACATTCCCATTCTTTTCTGGAAAAAAGTTCTCATCTGACATACAATTTTGATTTTACTGTCATTTAAAGCTCAACTCTGCAAAGGGGGTGAGCATCATCTGAGACATACTGAGCATCCTCAAAGCATAATTTGGTCAAGAGGAGTCAAGGTCACATCAATCTTCACAGTCAGAATCCCACAGAGCTGAGCCCTCCATGTTCATGTTCTCACTTTCCTCGTCTGTAGAATGGGTGATGAATATTGTGAGATATAGCAGATATTTGCAAAGTCTCTCGGGATCTTCTGATGGAAGGGAATTTTAGAAATACAAAGTATTATTACTGATTCACTTGTCATGTTCCACCCTTAGAGGAGATACCCAGTACAATGGGGAAGTGAGCCAGATATTATAGGGATAACAGAAATATGGTGGAATAATAGGCATGATTAGTGTACAAGTATTGAAGGGTATGTGCTGTTTAGGAAAGACAGATATAAAGGCAAAGGTGATGAAGCAGCATTGTATATCATTGATGAGGTAGACTAAAGAAATTAGAAGTAATGGAATTGATGAGACGGAGTCTGTCTGGGTAAAAATCACACTGGGGAAGAAAACTACTAGAGTTTCCCCTGGGATAGTGCTTGGGGCATGCTACAGAGCACTGCGTCTGATTTAGACATGGATAAAGACCTCTTTAAGGCTTTCAATTAAGTAATACCACTGGGAACTGAGTGATTATGGAAGATTTTAACTTCCCAGACAGTGACTGGAGGACAAGTGCAAGTAGTAATAATAAGGCCCAGATTTTCCTGAAAGTGAAAGCTGACAGGTTCTGTCACCAAATAGTTACTGAACCAACAAGTGACGAGATAGGAATCCAGAGTCTTTCTCAGAGAGATTGTATGTACTAAAAGATTATCTACACCATAACTCTTAATCGAGGATCCACGCACCTTCATTACAGTGTCTACTTCCTACAAACCACATTACATGTGATCTTTGACTGAACAACATAATCTCTTACTTGACTGCATGTATTTTAAACCCTCAAACCTATTACCTTCCATGTGGGATATGCAGGTTATGCTTTCCTCATAAACTCCAACTTCCAGCCAAACTCTGTACCCACTGATAATCTTTACATTATGCCCAGATGTCCAGAAACTCTCATTTCAACTGTGTGCCTGATCATTTTTAAACATTATCTTTAATAGACATTTTGAAAATTGAAAGGTAGATAAAGAAGTGGTTACAACAGGTCATTCTGAAAGTTGAACTGTCAAGCTGGAAGGAGGTTACCAGTGGAATTCCTCAAGGATTGGTTTTAGGACCAATCTTATTTAACCTTTTTACTACAGACCTTGGCACAAAAAGTGGGACTGTGCTAATAAAGTTTGCAGATGACACACATTCAGGAGATATTGCCAATACAGTGAAGGATCACAAAGGAAGATCTGGATGACCTTGTAAAGTGGGGTAAGAGAAATAGGATGAAATAGGATTAAATTTAATAGTGAAAAGTGCAAGGTCATGCATTAAGGGAATAATAAGTATTTTTGCTATAAACTGGGGATGCATCAGTTGGAAATTACAGAGGAGGAGAAAGACTAGGGTGTATTTGTTGATCACAGGATGACTATGAGCCACTAACATGATGTGGCCATGAAAAAACCTAATGTGGTTCTATGATGCATCAGACAAGGTACTTCCAGTAGACATAGTAACATTAGTAGTAACAAGGCACTGATGAGACCGCATCTGGAATATTGTGTGCAGTTCTGGACCCCCATGTTTAAGAAAGATTAATTCAAACTGGAACAGGTGCAAAAAAGGGCTACTGGGATGATCCATGGAATAGAAAACCTGCTTTATGAGAGGAAACTCAAAAAGCATGGCTTGTTTAGCCTAGCCTAAAAGAAGGTTGAGGGGAGATATGCTTGTTATCTATAAATACAGCAGAGGGATAAATACCAGGGAAGGAGAGGAATTATTTAAGTTCAGCACCAAAGTGAACACAAGAATAAATGGATTTAAACTGACCAACAGGAATTTGAAATTAGACTCAGGTTTCTAACCATGAGAGGAGTGAAGTTCTGGAATGCCTTCCAAGGGAAGCAGAAGGAACAAAAAAACATAGCTGACTTCAAAAGTGAGCTTGATAAATGTATGGAGGGGACAGTGTGATGGAACAGCCTAGCTAGGCAATTGACTGATCCTTGACTCCTGCGGATAGATATGCCAGTGGCCTGTGATGGGACATTTGATGGGGTGGGTTCTGAATTTTTAGGGAGAATTCTTCCTAGAGTGTTTGACTCGTGAGTTTTGCCCCCCTGTTCAGGGTTTAACTGATCATCATATTTGAAGTGGAGAAGGAATTTCTCCTCAGGGCAGATTAGCAAGGCTCTGGCGCAGGGGATTGCCCTCCTCTGAAGCATGGGGCACAGTTCACTTGCTGGTGGATTCTCCGTACCTTAAAGTCTTTAAACCATAATTTGAGGACTTCACTAACTCAGTCTTAGGTTAGAGGTTTATTGAAGGAGTGGGTGAGTGAGGTTCTGTGGGCTGCATTGTGCAGGTCCGACTAGAAGATGATAATTTGGTTCCTTCAGACTTTTGAGTATATAATCATTTTCTGGAGAGAACTAAAAGCTAAGTAGGAAAAGGGCTGAATTTATCAAGTATCAGGTGACTATCAAAATTACAATTTTTGTTTTCTAAGGGATAGTAAGTCCTAATTGGTTCTTTTTTATTCAAGAAGCCAGTGCAGCAGGTACTATCCAAATAGAGCCTAACGAACGGTAGGGATACCCAAGCCTACGGCCTGTCAAGGATTTACCTCACAAACAACAGCATGGTTTTCTTCATCTTGGGCTTCTATCAGCTCTGCAAGGAAATAGTCTCCATAGGTTTCTCTCAGAATTTCATTCTGGTGCATGAAGATAGGCATGAGATCATCATGGTCTTCCACCCTATAAAACAGATGTTCTCTTTGAGAATCAGTGGTGTCTTCAGACTTTCTACACTACAGTACTGATCCATCAGAGTATAGGCGAATGATAACCATTTATTTGATGTCAGTGAAATAGTTATTTTTAAAACAAAGTTATAAAATAAAAACAGATTCTGTGCATATTGTTAAAAATGTCTGTATAACTCTTTATGCACGGCAGAGAATGACAGAGAAGGAAAGCACAAATGTCTTGCTGGGCATACCAGAGGTAACTGAAAAGGAAAATTTGGACAGCTGTTATTTTTTACAGCACAGACACTCTTTACAACACTTTAAACAAGAGATCTTAGGAACGTAACCAAATCTGTTACTGTAGACATTGATCACATCTTTCCTTACTGGAGGCACAACCCCGATGAAGCAGAACCAGCAGAAACTAAGGATCCATAAGGAAACCCAACTCCAGACATCTTCCACCAACCAGGGCTAGTTATATTAACCCTCTGCGAACTTCCCAGCCCCACTATTTCAGTATTGGCAATATAAGGTGACTCTTTGTGGTGATGCTTCCACTGAAAGATGCAAGTAACCTCTGACGATAGGATAAATTACTGCTGCTCAGAGTAAAAACAACTTACATGACATTTCTAAGTGCCAGTTGCATTATTTACAGTGCCTTCTCCCCAGCTCCCTCCATCCACAATCTCGCATGATATGAAATAGAAATTCCAAACTCCTGACATAAAGGGGCTGTCACTGACTCAGATGAGGAATGAGCCTACTGAATAACCTTCTTCCTTGCAGTGCATCCAATGGCATTTACCATAAGCATTCTAGGATCTTGCTTCCTCCAATGCTATGCAACAGAGGCAAGTATACAGACCCAGAATGGTACCACAGGACTTTACAATACCGCAACAAACCAGTAGTCCTGTCAAGTTCATCAGCATGGACTCGTCGGTCATCCATAACCACCACCATGACAAAACATAAACCAAAAACAGGATAATGGGTGAGGGAGGCGGCAGCCTTGGCTTACACTCTTACCCAGAGATGAGAAATAAAAATTTGCTCTTTTAATGTACAGTTGCATTGCTGGCAGTGACTGCTAATGTACAAAGCACGTCTACACATTCAAATGGCTCATCTAAAATGCCCAGCTGCAGAGAAATAAGAGGACTACCAAAAATCTACATTCATTTGGCCGCTTCAGGGGTCAGCGGCCAGCCCTGGCCTCCACCCCTGGAGTCGGTAGGTGCTGGGGCAGGGCCAGCAGGTGCTCTGGTGGCCCCAGGGGAGAGCAGCCGCAGGGCCAGGAGACCTACGTGCCACTCTGAATGGGCGTGCATGCTATGTTTGGCCCGGGGCTGCCGACCCCTGGGCCACTTCCTCACCTGGTGGAAATCTCTAATGGAGTCACACCAGAGAGGGTACAAAGATTGGCAGGGAGGAGCTGCACACCTCTGCACTGTCAGCCATAATTGTGTGCTTTCGTGTGAAAGAGATCATTAAATGATACAATTTCACTCAAAGAATGAACTGTGCTTCTCGCCAGTTGGTGGCTGTGACTTGGTGAGCTAGTGTTAACAATGGGGCGTTCCCGTACCCCTGGTGTCAGTCAGTGAAAGACCAATCACAAGCAAGACTTAGCATCAAGCTGTTCCCATTCCAGACGTTGCCTCTAAAATGCCCGGTCAGTTACTACACTCCCTAATGGGCATTCCCCATTTCTTCTTTCTCTGTGCTGTCCTGAGCATATGGATCAGATCTGAATCTGGTAGAGGAGCTCTGAAATGAGGTATGGTCACAGTATTCAGATCTGTACATGCCAGCAGCTGTCTGGGCAGGGGAACCACTGAACTATTTCATGGAGGGATGTTTTGGTACATGTCAGCCCTGAACTGGAAGGAGCTCCTGTGAGAAGTTCCATCTATGTGGAGAGCCTGTGCTGTCTTCTATGGCTCCTGTGGCTGAGGCCTGAAAATGGCACCTCAATGTGAGCTACTTGCTGCCTTCTTCACAAAGGCTGGGGAGTCTGGAGGCATAGCTTCAAAGGCTGGTGCAAATCCTCTCTCCATTCTCTGCCTAACATCTGCCAATCAGCTTTGCAAAATAAATCATTAACAACTGAAGTGTGTGTGTGTGGGGGGGGGGGAAGACTTAGGCCCCAATCCTGCAACTTACTGCATAAATAGACCCTGAGTTCATGTGGATTCCCACTGAAGTCAAAATGGCATAGGCATAATGGTGCTCCCCTATGCTGCAATTTGCAAGACCTATACTTTCGCTGCTTCTTCTGTTCCCACTACATGCAGTTTGCTGTCAGTGTAGATGCTACCTCAGCCTGCCTCCACTGGGCCTGACTTACAGTGTTGGGAGTAACAGTCATGCAGCATTCACCATATTTAGATTCTCATTTAAATGACCGAAGAGATTAACACACTAACACGGTGGTTCTCAACCTTTCTGGGTCGCAACATATTTGGCGGCATTATGCAACCCTACAGGGCACCCCAGCCCACCACTGCACCCAAGGCCAAATCCAGCCATCTCCCCAGCTCTCTCTGACACACTGACTGCTGTGTGGTGACACAGTAATGACCCAACACAGTGGATGAGAACCGCGACAACCAATACTTGATGTTTTCTCACTTTAAAAGCCAATATTACACTTTTAAAATCCTAGTTCTTAATCAGGAGAAGCAATAAACTGAATGGGAATTTTAATGTATATTGAATAATGTTGATAAAGAGTACAGCTAGAGAATGCAATATCTACTGATTGATTTATTTACTGGTTTTTAATGTACCTGTGATATCTCCTCCTGTCACAAAATAAATAGATCTAACGTTCAAGTATCCACAATAAACAGGATAAACTGTCCCCATTCTGTACAACCCAAACCAACCAGATCAGCAATGGTCCAAACATACACATAAATTACTAAATTGATGCCCCTTGTACTGTCCCCAGTAGTCAGGAAACTCAGGCTGTGATGGACCATAAGAAGGAATGAGTTCTACAACTAGGGACTCCCCACGGAAAACACCAGTTCTCCATGACGGGATTGCTATAAAATGTGCATTAGCTAATCTCCGCTGTCACAGAAATGCACAGGGAGATAGATGGTCCCCAAAGGACCAAGAATCAAATTAAGGTGAGCTTTTGACATTTGAACCAACATGATGACTTGCCCCAAAGAGAAGATGGGCGTCCAGGGCAGTTCACTAAGCAGATGGGAGATAAGTTCCCACCAAGCCCCCTGCACTGGCCAGCACATCCTTCACTTGTTAAAATATATAAGCCAGTTTTAAAAGTGTAGCACACTGCAGATAACTAAGGCATGATAACAAACAATATCTAACTATCTCTTAAAGTAACCACAGATTTAAAAAAAGTAGAATAAGCTACTGCTGCTACCTTGAAATATAAAAGGCTCTGGAGATCCAAACATATCTTACCTGTGTTAGTATTTTTGGCAAAGAGTGGGCGTACTACATCCACAGGTGATGTAATTAAAATCTTGATCATACTATCATCACATCAGCCTACCCACTATTATACAGATACTAAGTAATAAAGGACCAGGGTGACTACAATTACGCCTGTCTGTAGGTTCAATTCAGATAATAAAAACGAAACTGGAACATGTATTGTCATTTAGAAGCAATGGAAGGGGTTATTTCGTTGCAAGGTCTCTAATGACCTCTAGTGGTCAAGTATGTAACACCTTTCTCATAAAACTCATACAAGCATTTACGCAGTGGTGCAACACATTTGAAAATGTTCTGTAACAAAGTAAATGAATTGCTGAGGAAACTTTTTAAAAGGATAGGGCCATGTAACTTCCTCTTAAGATTAATGGTAAATCTCTCAGCTGTTAATACAGCAATTTCCTTCATTAACTGGGGGCAATCCTTAAATATTCTTCGAAACCACCAGAAAATATTACATGCTGTAGTCCTAACAATTTATAGTTCACAGATTACAAGGCAGCCTGACAAACTATAGAAGCTTTCCTTTTCTTCAAGTTTTTGTTTCCTTTATAAGCAGAGTTCACAAAAGAACAGGAGCAGTGTTCAAAATTTGCACCTTCCTGCAATTAAAAAAATACAACTTTTTTTTTCAAAATGATTTACAAAATAAAACAAAACAACAACAAAAGACATTCTTCTCCTATTTTCCATTATAAAGCCTGGGTTAATTTACACTTCTTTCTTGCTTATTACATATTGTTTTGGTTTTAGTCCATTAATTATTATTACATAACATTTCTATTGTGGAAGCTCCCAGAAGAGCCAGGTCAAAGCCATACTTTGCTACTTGCTGTACTTATATACAGTAAAATCAGTCAAGTTGATTTTCTTTTTCTTTTTCTTTTCCCTGAGAAGGGCAGTTGGGTATGTCTGTATCTCTTGTTATTTTGGCGGGCCCTCTCCACTGGAGATTTTTATAATCAACCTCTCATTTCAACTGCAGAATGTTTCACTGTGTAAGTTTTGCAGCTGTTGGTTGTCCTTGATATGAAAATTCAATAAAAGGCAGGTGGGAAGCTTGGTATGTTAGGTTTTTTGTGTCTCATTTATTGACTTTTAATTTGATGCATTAATTTCTCCATTTCCATTATATCCTAAAATTCTAATTAATCAAAATATTAACAAAAGAGAGAAAATATTCTTCGTCTACTCCCCTCCCAAGAGCCAAACTGCGACTGAAAGATCTTGAGGACTCGTGCTCACTTAAGGCCAAGACAAGAGACTCTGCTGTCTTTCTACAATAGACTAACACGGCTCCCCCTTTGCAATTTGACTACATGGAGGCCAAGATGTTAGCTGTGAGACCTACAAGGGTTATTGGTGGTCCCATACACAGTTATTGATCAAATCTGAGTTGTCATCCCATTCTAATAATCTTCTACCTATGAGCAATCCTACTAGATATGAATAAAGCTTCCAATAGTCTCAAGTTTTCATCACCATTAGACATCATTTGCTTTATAATTTTTGTTATACTGTCCTGGAATAAGATATTATTGAAACAGTATCCTAAAATAGTTTTCCTTTAGAGCAGTATATACTAGAAAAGCTTCTTCTGAAGATTGTACTAATAACCATTCTTCAATGGCTATTTTTCTGATAAGTACTTTCCCCAACTTTTCAGGAATTTAACATTCTCCTTTATGGTCCTATTGATCAAGTACATAAAATGAAACCCTTAGTACCAAGTTTTCCCCACAGCCAGTGATTTTAAAAAATTAAATATAGGACCTGATTGCCATTTAGATCATTCTGGTGTTTTAAAGAGGCCTTAAATTGGATTTAAATGGCCAGAAGTTCTTTGATTAATTTTATGACAAATATATCCAAATGTAAATATTGGTAGAATAAAATCCAACGTAGGGTTTAAATATGGCTTAAGTGATGCCAAATTTTGTGCTGGCCAAATGCACAGGAGTGAATTTGACCCTTAGAGTAAGATTATCCTTCTCTTGGTTATCAATGATACCTTTTATTTTTATACTGTCCCTTCTTTTATGATTCTCCGTCCCATTAGTTTGAAAGATCCCATCTTGATCCTTTCACTTTATTTGCTTAATTCAGGTCTGCAGATTGAATGTCTCTCTACTACACTAGATTCAGGTGTTCATCAAGGTCTGTCAAGTGGTTTTTTTTTGCGCGGGGGGAGGGAGGGAGGTGGTTGTTTTTAATACTTAGCAGTTTGGAGTGAATTTGAGCTGTCTTCCTTCATCTCTGTTACAAACTCATTTGTACCAATTTTTTCTAGTAGTTACCAGATTCTTTCACACGATTTTTAAGTTTGGACGACAACCATGGGATCAGGTGGATTCTGCAGATGCCCACTCCAAACTGGGAGTACAAGCCACCACCAGTAACAAATTTCCAGTCCTACCTTTATCCCTTACTGCATGTGTTGGACAGGTGGAAACCTAATTTGAATGGTTTTATATAGGCTAGAGGGAATTATTGGTAAATATAACACACTATAAATTGTGACTCTAGTTTACCTGAAACCTCAACCTAAAAGGAAGCCATTATCACAGCAGACCCTGGCTAAAATGAATAATCCACACACTTCATAATTCACACTGAAAAATTGTGGTCTCTCCTTTCTTCTCAGGCAAGATTTCACAGTTGGAGTCATCTAGACTCATAGACTCTACTATCAGAAGGAGCCAATATGATCATCTAGTCTGACCTCCTGCACAATGGAGCACAGAACCTCACTCACCCACTCTTGTAAAAAACCTTCAACCTATGACCAAGTTATTAAAGTCCTCAGATCATGATATAAAGACTTTGAGGTACAGAGAATCCACCAGCAAGTGAGCCGTGCCCCATCCTACAGAGGAAGGTGAAAAACACCCAGAGCATTTGCCAATATGCCCTGGGGGGAAATTCTTCTAGTGAGGGCTATTAGTCTATCACCATGGTTTCATTACTTTAACCAGATTTTGTACAGTACGTTTCCTAGGAAATTTCAAATAATTAAAACTAGACTTTTGGTTCAAATGAATGAGGTTGTACTGTAATTTAAACTTCCTGTTTTATTGTGCCAGGAAATGAAAGGTAGAAAGTGATAAGAACCAATTTTTTTTCATTTAAACGTGTTAAACCCATGAGTTTGCCACTATGACATTACAAAACTGCTTTAAAGCCATGCTAGACTGAAATGACACTCTCCCTCCTAAAATGTGGGGTTGCTTGAGATCACATTTCAGGATTTGGGTGCTGAACCTGTTAACCTGCAGCATGTGATGAACTTTGGCATGCATTCCAAGCTCCACTGAAGTCAATGGGACTCCCCATGAGTGCAATAGCGTTCCTGCATGCTACATGTTCCAGGATAGAAACCACAATGTCTGCTTCTACAAACTAAACCCCTTCCTTTATTTTATAAGAGGCAGTGGCTTTTTACACATATACTATGTTACTGTCTTCCCAGATTGGAACAAGTGCATGCCACAGTAAAGGGAGATTTGTGATTTATTGTATACAGCTGTAAAGTGTGAAGAGAAGCCCAAGCAATGATCGTTAGCTTGAATGGCAAGGTACAAGCAATGAAAGCTCACCGATCTGTGCTTTGGGATGCTACAGCTTTATTTCACATTTTAAAGGTCAGATAACGAATAACTTCAATAAAGAGGAGTTAAGCAAAAGATCAATTTACAGCCTATTTTTTCCTGTGGGTAAGGGTGCGAGGGAACGGAGATTACTCTAATCTCATATCATTGACCCAGAACATGTTGCTAGGCAGGTGGCTGGGGACTGCGTCAAAACCCTTTCATCAATAAGTCTCTAAAGAGTTTCCACTGAATGTCGCTACGGATGCTAGTGAAGTATAAAGGCAAATACAGAGGAAAGGGGAAGAAAAAGCATCAGCAGTAAATACAATTTAGCTTACTTGAAGAATCTATGACAGACTATACTAAGCTAAAAATTATTTTACAGCACAAGGATTTACATTATTTAAAAGCGGTAAACAGCTTGCTGGGTAGTTTTCCACTAGCTTTTTCATTAAAGCTACCATTCCATTATTAGCCCCATACGTATTACAAAAACTCAGGCTAGATGACATTTCTTCAGTATAATACCGGAATAGCTTTCTGAACATTTCTGACATGATTGGAAATGTTATTTCCCAAACTGCATTGTTTGACAGCCCTCAAAAGGAAGAATGTACTTCACATTAATAAAAGACAAACATGATGGACATGGATATCTGTCAAGGCCCTGGAGCAAGTTTACACTGTGCTATTATTTCAACTCTAGGGTCCCTTCACAGACTATTGATTGATGGTGGAAAGTATAAAGTACCAAAAAAAGACCGAACATGGACCCAGAGGGAAACGCAAACTAGTCTGCATGCAAGTGATTTTGCAAGATGCCAAAGTTTAATACATTTCATTTGGGGCTCTGCAGAGGTGGATGCTATTTGGGGGAAAGACACCTGCAAAGAACATTCTGCTCCACCCCAGGCCTTGGCTCCGTCCCACCCCCACTCACCACTGCATCCTTTTCCCCCTCGCTGCTCAGCTCTCCTCCTCATCTCCCTTTCCCTGTTGTGTCCCTCCTCCCCACTCAGCCCCCTCACTGTCATGGGTGCCTCCACTCATCCCCTGCTGCTGCTCACCACATCCCTCCTCCCCACCTCCCTGCTGTTGCTTGTGGCATGGGTGAAGGAGAGTGTGGAAGAGAGGAGGAGGAGCAGGGGCAGAGTGGGCTGGACTTGGGCAGGGCCACAGGCAGAAGAGACAGGATGGGGAGCTGAGCTAGCCTCCCAGAGGGGAACTTCTTCCTGTGGTCATAAATCTCAGAGGGTGGGGGCCACTGGTCTGCTGTGGGGCCTGGGACTGCTGTCGGCGGGCCTGAATTTAAATGAAGACGACAGACGGGGGTGGGAGAAAAGTACTATTAGTATACTTTTTTCTTGCACTCCCTCTGCAGTATGAGGGGCCTGCACAGGCACACAGTGAGTATTTACAGGTATATAGGGTTCACCGGTGATTTCTACACAGAACACATTCATGAGTGCCAAACAAAGTGTAGGAAGGCAGGAACTAGCACGCTGGAAATATTCTTGGGGCAAAGGCCTCTTTATTCAGCCCTACTAGGCAATTCCGTCTTACCCAGGCTTTGCTCAGTTGATCAGAATCTGGCCTTATCAGAGAAAATGGGGACTAAACAGCAAGATATTCCAAGAGGCGATGTGTAAGTTACAGAAAGTTCTTCTGTACCCAATAAAATATGTAGTACTATCACATGGACAAATAAAGAGATGCACAGGAGAAAGAAACATCAGAACCTGGAAACTATATTGCTATACAAATATTCAGTTAAATCACATGGAAATGAGGCCACCTATCTCACCAAAAATACAACCAGCTGTGACAAATTGGAATAACGGTAACTGGGCAGTCTTGTCACAGCTCTTTCAGTCCCAGGATATTAGAGAGACAAGGTGGCTGAGGTAATATCTTGGTCCAATAATAGATTTTATATCACCCACCTTGTCTCACTAATAAAAGTGACTGTCATGAGTCCACAGCTTGGATCATCAAGAAAACTGGAAAATGTGAGGAGTTATTTAGGTGATTTAATGAAAACTGCTATGACTATGATTTGAAAAAGTGAATTCCCTCAACTGAACCAGACAAACTCCTCCTGGCAAAGAAGAGGAAGGTATATTACCTTGCTTTGCGAATGTACAACTGGGGACAATGTTGGTGCCTGTGGCACACAAACAAAGTGAAGTCCACATCAATTGTTGAGTCTGGAACACACATCATCTGCTCAAAACAAGTTCCTAAGCCTGGGCCTAAGAATGACAAAAACATGTTAAAACGGTAATGGAATTTCACCAAGAAATCTCTTAACCCATCAGTAGAACTGTCTGACATAATGTGGTTTCAAATTTAGGCCATGATACTGCACTACGATCTATAGCCATGTCCGGTCAGGGCCACCCACTGCTAGCTGTTTTGTGTAATATTAAGCAATATTAGGCTGTGATAATGCTATTCCAAGAATAAAAGGATATGATAGGATCGGTTGTATACGATGATCACTTGTCAGTATGTCGAAAACAACACGACTATATTGGTCACAATGATACTTAAAGCTATATTGGTTGTTTTAAGATTAAAGTAATATTAGATAAACTCTTACCTAAATCCACATGACTTGGTGTGAAAAGAAGAATAAAATGCACTTCTGGTACTGCATTAAAAACTGTCCTGGACAAACAATATTATTTTATTAGGTCTCAGTATCTACATACATCAAGTTTAGCAGCAAGTCCCCTCATGAAAGTAACTTTGTTCTCTGTATCTTCATTCATAAATGCACAAAGGTAAAAAATAAATCACGATTTCTCAAAAAGATTACATAAAAATTATCAAGACCTTTTTGCTGGTTTTTCAACCCCATATCTCTTTTTAATCTCCAACCTAATCCTTTGATTTCATACAGCTTCCTTTTTTAATCAGTTCCCCAAAGGTGAAAAATTAAAGATGCAACATCGCTGCCAGCAGATCTTTGACCTGGCACCTGGAGGAGTTGGCTTTTACAGTTAGAGTAACTGTACATTTCGTGGCACCAAATGCTATTTACTCTCTTTACGTAGGGATTCTGTGAGCTGAACCACACAAACTTAAGTAGCATTTGCTTGTTTGTGACGTGAGCTAGCTCTCTGATGTATTGTATTATTTGTACTGCATGGTCTGTACCTAACCAACATTTCAAAAGATAGCCTGCAGACAACGATTTTTCAGAAATATCGACAGCTTTTAGTCTTCCTGCACAACCCTGAGCTATCTCCTGCCACTCCAAAAAAATCAATTTGTCCCAACGACTGCATTATTGACATTTATGTCAAGAATAACAGCAAAGAGATATAGCAAGAGATTACACTGTTAGGAAAACATATTCAGAGCTGGAAGAGTCGAGCTCTGACATCCAGAATGCCCATCGGGCTACACTAGTTGTATCATGTCATGTCACCTCCTGATATTGTTTAGAAATTGTTAGTTCTGCCTCAATATTTATTTTTAAGCTATTTTTTACATTAAGATCTTTTAATTCCACAGTCTCTACAGATAAGAGTAGAAAACTGAACACGCTTCACTGTGCTTCAACTTACCTAATGATTTCTGGGGCACATCCAACTGCATATTCATCATTTGCCACAAAAAGATGCATAAACAGTGTATTGAGAGGCTACAATACAAATAAATGAATGAATCCAATAAAATAAGACCATGCATACAGTATTTTTAAATTAATTACAGTCTTAATATACAAATTTAATTGTGAGTTCTGTCAGTACAGACTCATGTGAATAACCTGACACACATAAGTAGCTTCATTGACTTTAATAGGACTAATTGTATGGGTCAATTTATGTTTAATGTGCATAAATGTTTGCAAGAGCAAGGTATTAATACCAGGATCTGAGTCTTACTCTATGTAATAAAGTTTAAAAATCCTAGAAAACTTGTCTTATACTCAAATTTAATATTACAGTTATTTTAAGGCACCTTTTAATTTAACAAAATTTGACTGAAAAAATGTATCTTTACTTTATTTTGAAATTTATTCAAATGTATTCTTTATTCAAAAATTGCTTTTCTGTAAAATGAGTAGCAAAAACAACACTGTCATATTAAGGTGGTCTGCAAATTGACTGAATCATTCCCTTGTGGCTCTGCTATTCATACGTAATGCAGCCATCCAAAAATTCATGCCAGTAAACCTTTATACTATATCACTATCTATTATCTACATGCGTATCTACTTCTCCATCCAAAGGAGGGTCAGACTAAAGGTATATATCTGGCATACGTGGCTCTGTGGAGCCAACTTTACAAATGTCAGACAGAGTACTCCTGAAGTAGATGGGAAATTACAATTCATCCAATGGTTTTGTCCTTTCCTATTTACTCCAAATGGTTAAACAATGAAAGCCCAGCTTAGACAAAGAGTTCATTTCAATGTTTCTTTCATTTCTTTTTGGCCTTTTAGATGGGCAGATTTTCCCTGATCCTTTGAGTATTTTAATCTTTAACTAAAACTCTAAAGGCCAGATTCACAATATGCAAAGTAGCCAGAGCATGACTCCAACAATGCAAAGTAGCCATAAATACTGTTGAACTAGCCAACTAGACTGGAATGATGACTGTTTTGCATTACTGCAGCAATAGAAAGCAGCCAAAGCATGTTAGTGAATCTGGCCCTAAATTTCAGAATCCATTTCTGAAACAGAGATGTCTTTTTCTTTGGTTTTTTTTTTTTTTTTAAATGTACTGTATTACGGAAGAGAGAAAGATGGAGAGGAAAGAAGAATGAGAGACTGGTCTGTTAAAGAGATCCAAGTGTAGAACTGGGAATCAAGAACTTGAGTTCTAACCCTACTTCTGATTAGGGTTGTTAACCTAGACATCCCTAACAAATTTCAGCTTGATTAATTATATTCCACCCATGTAAATTCCTCTGAAATTTTAATTAGATGCAGAATTCTTTACTTTCTGACCTTAAACTATTTTAGTGTTGTTGTGCTCTGAAGAAACGTTTTGAAATTGAATGTTTTGAAATTCTATTTTCTGATATTCCTTAGCTTTCCATGGGTAACTTTAGCTTTCATTTGAAGTCAATAGAAATACTCTTGTGACTATAGTTAAGTGTATGCTGAATTACTTTTCTGGATTAGAACCATAAAGCACTTTTAAAATGATATCTTCTCAATTTTTTTTAAAAAAACAGTCTTTTAAAAAAAAGAATAAGGGTTCTGCTTTTTGGCTGATGTTCAGAAAGGCCTTCAGGCCTGGCCTGAGAGCAGTAACATCTCATATGTTCAAGCGGTTTCTTTTTCACCTTGTCAGGTTCAGTTACAGCTTTTTCTGTTGATGGCGATATTGGTACGCACCCCAAGCATAGCCTGGGCAAAAGCATGCACCATCAACAGTACAGTTACTTGACTACATGAGGTAGGGCTTTCAGAAAAATGCTAACCATAGTGAGACGACCAAGAAAATTCTGAGAGCTAGCAACACTTTAGAACGGTACAGTTTTTTAAAACTGTTCTAATATGAGTGGCAACCATTACAAAATCTATTATGTTAGAACTTCCTAGCGCTGAGAATGTTTAGGGCCCCAAGGATGTGCTTTCAGTGAGTCAGAACATTTGTGGAGAAAAACCCATTAGCCAACTTAGTCAAACAACAAAGAAATCACTTGGAATGGAAAACAAAACAAAAATCTCCCATAAAAGGAATCCCATTTTCTATACTGATCTTCTTTCCAAATCCCAGGGAATGGCAACACATGTAACAAAGACAATTGCATCTCTTTAACATTTGTTGTAATCTAATTGCCCGCCCTCTCCCCCCACTGCATATTGTACCAAAAATTCAACACATACACTATTCAAAAGAAACAAAATGAAAACCAAGTTGAAACTGAAAACACGTAAGAAAAAATAAATTACTTATCATTAGTGTTACTACATTTGAAATGCAAGGCTGGCACCCCTCAACCCACCAACCACAAGGCAAATCCCAATTCCCCTTCCCTTCAAGAGCCACTTACAGTATCCAGAGAGAAAATACATATATTTAAAACTGATAACATCCCATGGTCTCCTCACTCTTGCGTGACCCAATCTCTCTCACACACAGAAGCGGTGCACTCTCATCTTGGTGGGCAGACAATTGCAATATTTTCAACCGTTTTGATCTGTTATTGCTTAAACTAAGGAAATGGAAATACTGCAGTATTTTAAACTGGACACAGAAACTTTTAACATTAGATATCCCAGTGTACTGTGATACTAATACAAATCTTTAGATCCACGTAAAAAACATATGGCAGATTAAATTATTTTTCTGGCAAATCCATAAAAAAAAACCCTAGTCAGTCATATACTGGCCAGGTGGTAACTCTACTTACTGTGCATTTCTCGTTACTGTAGTTTTCATGTAAGAATGATTCCCAATCAGCTTGATCGACAATATTCCAATTTGGATAGTCCAGAAATGCAGCATGGGCAATAACCTCATTCGTCTCATTACTGAGCGTCACAGCAAGATTAGCCTTTTCTCTGAGGAAAAAATTTGAATTTGCGGAAGTTAGAGAAATGACAAAAAGGAGATTCTGAAAGCGATTTTAGATTCCTTAGTCTTCAGGTTACTGATGTTCAACAGCATAATGAGGGAACCCCGTTAGAGGATAGGGGAAAGGGTCTCCAATATGCACTATACAAACATATCCTGCCAGTAAATCCACCTTCTTTGGGGGACCGAGCCAGTTAACAATCACGCTTTCAAAAGCGGTCACTGATCTGGGGTCGTCTGATTTTAGATGCCCAATTTCACAGAATCACAGAAATGTAAAGTTGGAAGGGACCTGAAGAGGTCATGTAATCCATTTCCCCGTGCTGAGGCACGATTAAGTATACCTGTCTTAGACCATACATTTGAGGCACACTAGACCAGTTTTCCAGAGGTACAGCTGCAGCTCCCACTGACTTCAGCTGGTGCTGTGGGTACTCAGCACACCTGAAAAATCAAGTCCAAAAGTTCTCATGCTGGGCACAGAAACTGAGGCACTCAAAATCAGTGGCCACTTTTGAAAATATGGGCAATAAACCATTGTGTCAGATTTATTACTGGGTATTTACTGACTGTTCTATTAGCCTATGCATGACACAACTAATAAACTAATACATAATTCATTTGCATTGTAAAGTGCGTTAGAAAAGCTGGAGTAGAAAAGATGCAATATGTAGCTAAACTCTGTACTATTCTGACACTATCACCTCCCTGAAAGGAAACCCTTCCCATTAACTGATCTGGTGGAGAAGAACCAAAATCACAGTTATCGAAAGAGAAAAGCTTTAGGGCATAAAACTCAGGAACCCCAACATCCCACAAGTAGGAAAGAGGTAGGCTTCCACTCTCCCAGCTGGAGCAAACCCTCTTGGATCAGAAGTGAGAAAAAGTCCATGCTTTGATGGCTGAAAGAAGGAATACCAGAACAGTAGCCGACTGCACAGTGCTGTTCACTGTTACGACTAAAGTATAAAATTCTCTAGGAATAGTACCACATTTTACTGTATACTGTATCTTAGTTAAACCTTCAAGTCACAAAATGAATATACACTACATGAATAAGTCTCATTAAAAAAAGACTCTTAAAATAATGCTACATTCTTCTTCTTCTTCTTCACCTTGTCCTCTCAATCAGCAGCTCTTGTCCTTCATTTTCTAGTGTTCTCGTGAAGTGTGTCTGCCAAGCAGACACTAAACTTCCTTAGGTCCTCCATTAGCATCATCACCTACCTTTTTCTAAGTCTTCCTCATGGTCTTTGTCCAGTGAGCACTAGCTCTTATGCTCTCTGGTCAGCACAGCCCACATCTCTTCATCTCACATCACTCTAACTATCCTCCCTCAGCTTTTCTGTGATGGCAACTACCTGCACTACAGCTCGTACCGTTTCACTGCGTAACTGACACTTTCATCTTCGCCTGCGTCCAGCTGAGCCTTCTTTTCTCAGCAGTCTAAAGTTATTATTCTTTGTTCCTCTTCAGCCAGCCTTCTGAGCCACATGTCATGCCTGGCCTAATCGTCTGCATTAAACTCTTTTGTTTACTTGGCATATTTATAACTCAGAGAAGTCTCATCAGTTGCCTCAATTTACACCAAGAGCTCTTCAAATGGTTCCTAACATCTGCATGCACATTTCCATCATGGCTCAACACTGAACTGAGGTATTTAAATTATTGCGTAGGTTTTAAACTGCACGCCTTCTAGATTTACTGGTTAAGGTTAAGACTGGCAGAGTCTCAAGGCATTTGCTGGTGAGGAGGACAGAGAAGTGCGGCGGGGAGCTGATACACAATCTAAGTTTCAGCAAAGCTCTCTCTGCAAAGGCTGAGCGGTAACACAGTGACTTATGATTCTGGTTACTTTCAGGAGCATGTCATACATGTTCCAAAAATGTTGCTACTTACAAAAGATAGATGACATTAATTCTTCCAAAAATGTTTTCAGTAAAATATCTGAAGAGACTGATAATACCAGCAACATCATGGGATTCTGTTCTTCTGGCATTGACCACTTCTGTATTTCCTCTTGCAGAAGTTATTGCAGTCATTTTATAGACTGTAACAAAAACAAAGAAAATACTGTTGTTAGCTAAGGTGAACAACTTCTACAATGATTTCAGTCTTGAAATTAGTCACTCTAGATGGAATTTTCAAAGGAATGTAAGGGAGTTAGACAGTTGACTCTTTTTGAAAATCAATCAATGTGGCCTGAATGCCAGTGGGACCTTTTGAAAACCCCTGCCTCGAATTAGATGTAGTAAAATGTTTACCATCCAAAATATTATTTACAGTGGGGGAATGTTTTTAAGGTCTACAACTGTATAAAATGGTTTCACATTTATTAGTAAACATTTCTATAATGCTCAACATCAGAGCATCTGACCATTTCAAATTATTTGTTGAAAAGCCAAGTTTTTATATCAATAGGATTGTTTACACTTCCGGAGGCATAGAAGGCTTTATAGAATAATCCTAACTTTGGATGCAAACAAAAAACTATTCTGCAGTTGCACATGCAATGTGTTTGTAGTTTCCTGTTAACCTATTTGGTCACTCGCGTGTCTAACAGTTTCATAATATATAATGTAACATGAATTCAGCCCCACTGTGATTAACCAACAAAAAAGCTCAGTTACCTTTCAATTTTGTTGCCACCTAACATTAATGTTGAATATATACATATCAAGAAATGTTGCAATATAAAAAACCAAATGAACAAAAATATCTAAGGACTTAAAGGTATGAAAATGGATAGTTCAAAAACAATCACAGTTCATACAATAACTCATAGATTGGAATATAGGTAAAATATAATAATGCCTATTTAAAAGAGAAAGCTGCTCAGATCTTCACCCAGACTAGAAATACTCATCCACCCTACACCATATACATATCCAATATCAACTGCAGTCTCGGGACATACCACCGCCTTCCCAAGTATGGCCCATACAGCCTATTTCAAAACATGTGCCAGCACATCTATGTAATGTGAGCCAGAGTCACCAAGGTCTCATCTTACAGCTTCCTACATTTAACAGAGAAATGAGTCCCCAAACAACTCCAACTTCCCATTATGGCCAAGAGGCCACATTGTATAGTATCATAAATCCCGGTTCTACAAGCTTATATTTCCAGATCCCTGTGCTCACACTGAGACCAGCTGGTTTCAACAGAATTTCATTGGTGTGGTACTGTGAGCAGAATTGGGCCTTACTGTCTGTACACATTTCAGAACCAACATCTTCCCACCTAACATTCCAGTACCAGGTAAAAGACCCAATCGACCTCCTCCATTGTCCCTCCATTACATCCAACATTACTCATTCCATGCCACACATACACTAGAGCTAGAGGCCACTGACCGCAGGCTGCCTCGTTCATCAAAAGAGTACTTCTTATTGCAGAGAAGAGAATGGCAATGACGACTGTAGAATTAATTATATTTTCTTGTGTAAATAATAATTTAAATAAATGTCAAACTAAAATACTTATGATGACATAGGTATAGTTTGGCTAGAGAGTTGATAGTTGAATGCGTGTAACAAGTAAAGTGAAGGCTGGTTTTTAGAATGGGCAAAGAGAAGGAAGTCTCCTCTTAATACACTTACACATTTAACCAAAACGCTGTGTGAACTGAATCTGAATATTTATTTACCTTTCTTGAACTGTTCATTTCCATACTTTTAAATGCATAGCCTTTTAAGAATTGTAATTATACTGTATACCTCAATTTTAACTTGTACTGGTAAGTAACTCAGTTAAGTATATTCTTGATGAATTTCAATGGTCAAAGAAAGAAGTTGGGGCATGGAGGTGATCTGAGACAGAAAGCTCTACTTTGAGCTGAGAACCTGGAGAATGCTGCAGGTAAATAGGGGACTCTGCTCTGATTCTTCCAGTAATTGTCTCTCTGGTTTATCAACATTAAACAAACATTTTTTAACACAACAGAGGTTTCCCTTCCTAATTAATAATCTTTTGTTTTGAAGTGGATTTAGGCTTATGTCCAAGTCACATGAAACATGTCATATGTATACTCGTGAAAAGATTAGGTAGGAAAAGATTAGCATTTTGACTGTGTGAGAGATATGGGATGCACAAACTCCACAATAGATCAGGGCAAAAGAGTTAACTGTCTGCCTTCAAGACAGGGACTAAGGGTGGGTCCTCTTACATCACTATTGTTTATGGCTCTAAGAAATAAAAATAGACAAATCAAACTTTGAATAAGGCTATCCAAGAGGTTTCAACCCGTGGGGCGTGCCCCGCTAAGGGGGCACAGAGGAATATTTTGGGAGGGGGCAAGCGACTTGGGTTGGCAAATTTCAGCGAGGTTCAGAGGAAGTGCCACCTCTATCCTGACTCACCTCAGTGAGCCACCCAGCCTGTGGATCAGGTTCAACATCCACAGCAGCCCTGCCACTTTATAATCCCAACAGCGTCTGTGCACCTCCAGAAACCATCACAGGCACCTTCCTCCACCCTGAAAATCCAAGGGGGAAGAGGCAGGTATTATGTCTGGTTTTCCCTTTGTTGGGAGGGAGGAGCACAATCAAAATTTTTAAGTGAGGAAGAGAAGGAGGGGCGCTCACCTCAAAAAGTCTGAAAACCTCTGGGCTATCCTAACAGCGGGCCATTGGGTTTGAGGAAGAGAGGATTGGAGGTGGGGAGGAAAGAGAAGGTGGGCAAAGGTTTTTGGACTGCACTTTATCTTATTGTTCACTTGTTTATCAGTAAACTCAATCCCTTAGGAATAGGGTGAGCAATGGCCCTATGCCATCAGTCTGGGCTACTTTTTAAAGCACCTGGGAAATTAGGTACCTCATAGGAAGTCTTCGCTTTGGCTCACTAACACAAATCTGCTGGTTGGCAACAATGTGTAACACCCTTCTTAGTCTTGGCTGTAGTAGTAATCATGAGATTTGGAAGGGACCTCAGGAGGTCACCAATTCCTGCTCAAAAAAGGACAAATCCCAACTAAATCATCCCAGCCAAGGCTTTATGAAGCCACATCTTAAAAACCTCTAAGGATGGAGATTCCCCCACCTCCCTAGGTAACCCCATCAGCACTTCCCCACCCTCCTAGTGACAAAGTTTTCCCCAATATCCAATCGATACCTTCCCCATGGCACTTGCAATAGAGGCCATATGGCTACACGACTCTGACCAGTTGTCCTTAGACGAGGTGGAACGGGTTTCCACTGGGCTCCATAGCTGCAAGCAGCAGGAGCCCTTGGGACAATAGTGGGAAGAGGGAACCACCTGTACCGCCAGTGCAGCCCCTTTCCATGCCCCACCCCCACCTAGTCACGCAGGGAGGGGAGCAGGGGGGAGGGGCGCAATACCCAGCACCTGATGCACTATCATGACCTCCCTGTTCCCCAGCACTGACCTCATTGCACAGGCCACGCCCACCTCCCTCTCAGCCAGCCTCGCGCCACAGGGGAGCTGCAGTGCCCCGACGGGCCGTTAGGGGGCAGCGCAGGCGCAGAAAGAATACCCGCGGGAGGAGAGGACGAGGGGGCGCGCTGCCCGCTGGGAGTTGTAGTCCCGGTGTGGGGGGGGGGGGTGCATTGCATACTGGGAGTTGTAGTTCAGGGCGCGGAGAACTGTACGGTATGGGACTCAGTCACCTGCCAGGGGTGTTCGGGCTCCGGCCCCAGCAGCGTCTCCTCCCCAATCTCCTACCGCGTCGCGGTTGTTCCGCGCGGCGGCTGGCGGTCAGCGCTAAGATAAACGGCAGCCACTTACCCCGGCCGCAGCCAGCTCGCTCTGCTTCAGCCACTGGGCGGAGACGCGCGCCGCCGTTACTGAGGCAACGAGCCGCGCGACTCTGCGGCTGCGCGGGAAAGGTGAAAGGTCAGAGTAGGGCGGGACGCTGGGCTAGGTTCGGGCTTATAGCGGCGGCAACATGGCGTCCACGGCGGCTGGGAAGCAGCGAATCCCCAAAGTGGCCAAGGTGCGGGTCGGGGCAGGCGGGGGGAACTATTCGGGGGTTGTCATAGGGGAATGGGGGGACCTGGGACCAGGGGGTGGGGGAGGCTCAGGATTGCTGGGGAATGGGGGGACCTGGGAT
>ML685758.1:1674440-1776361 GCA_007922175.1 Pelusios castaneus
GGACTCAGGAATGGGGGGACCTGGGATCAAGGGGTGGGGGACTCAGGGGTGCTGGGGAATGGGGAGATTCAGGAGTGCTAGGGCATTGGGGAACCTGGGGGCAGGAGGTGTGGGAAGCACAGAGATGTTGGAGAATTGGAGGAACTGGGGTGGGGTGGCAGCTCAGGGGTGCCTGGATGGACCAGGATAGGGGAGGGAACAATAAGGAAAGTTGAGGGGGGCATTGTTGCAAGTCCTACTGGAAACAGCCTTTGCTTAGTTCTCTATTGCCAGCTGTCAATAAGAGTATGACACAATCAAGTTTTCAGCTCAGCCTTTGATGGTTCTAGTGGCTCTTGTTTGAAAACCAACTTTTATCTGATCAAACACCTGTTGGTGGGTCCCCTATGGGATAAACACTGTGGGACATTAGTACCAAATAAGGGACATTGCTTAATGCAGAATCATGCTGATCTTTGTTCTGCTGTCCTTCTTTCTCATCCCAGAATTCTACAGCTATTGAAAACTTCTGATAAAATGACCAGCAGTTTAAACAGTTAACAATTGTAGCCATTTAAATTGTGCTAACTAAGCTTCAGCATGAAGAGCCAATGCCTCAGTTTAATCTATCAGATCTGCTGGGTCAAATTCAGCCCTGGTGCACTGATTTACACCAGGATCTGAATGTGGCTCAGTTGTGCATGTGCAGCACAATAATGTGTCCTCTTGGGGAAGTTTTTTTCAAGAATTAAAGGGCTAAAAACTTTTTCAAATAAAATTTGATTCTAAAACAGAGGAGACCACCAGGAAAGTCCTGGTATGGAGTTAACACAGAACATTAAATCCATTCTACCAATTATTAATAATTCTTTTTTAAAAAATAGTCCAGATTCCATATACTTAAACTTGTCTCTTAATTTTTAAAAGTGCAAATGCATCCAGCTGGGAGGGGATAAAGTTGAACTAAAGGTTAAAGACAAGTCATTCCAGCTCTGTTTTCTCGGAGAGGGGGAAAAGGCATTTGTGATTCACCACTGGTGTATTTATGACATTAGTAGAAATGGGGGAGACTTAAGTGTACATGGGGATTTTGTTGCCTGTTAAAATGCCTATGTTTCAGTGGGGCGGTTGTCTTCTAGACCACTTCTACATATCTGTCAATGCAATTGAATTTATGGTGATTTTCAATCTCTATTGTGCAGAAAGGTCATCTGAATTAATGTATCTCCTCACATAAATAGGTTTGGAAGGATTAGATTTGAATTAATAAATATTAGCAGTCATCAATTTTGCCTTTAAATAACAAGCAGTTTCCATCATTAACAGTTTCAGAGAAGGAAGGTTAAGCATCTGTTGCAGTCTTTTGTTCTCAATCAGTTAATTGTAAATAAAGATAGACTTGTCATGACTTTTCTTTTGAAATGAGGTCACAGAGCAGTCATGCTAAACTCAACAAAAATCACAGGTTAAGTTTTCTGGGACTGCTCCCTGATTTTATTTTTTTTTTTAAATGCCCTCCTCCCCCTGCCAAGGGAATGTCTAGCAGCAGCACCCTCTGCTTCCAGCACCACAACCCTAATCCCAGCCTGGTCAGCTCTTCTCTCCATTGCAGCTCCCATATCCCCCCAGGCTGGGCCCAGCATCCTGCTCTGTGCAGTGAAGGGTTGCAATGCTGTTCAGTTTCTCCCTGCCCCCATCACGATGGTGCACCAGGTCTCATTGCTACTCAGTGATGCTCATCCCCCACTCCCATCATGCTAGAGCATTCAGGGTCTAAGTGTCCAGGGAGTCCAAACTGAATAGGGCTGTGAGCTGGTGTGCCAGGTCACAAGCCCAAGGCAGGGAGTCAGGCTCAGCCCTGTGGGAGGAGAGCACAGGAACTGCTGCCGCAGGGTGAGTCATGGGCACAGAAGACAGCCACAAATAAGAAAATCATGTTATCGGTGACTTTTTTTCAATACTGTGACAACCCCACAGCTCTAACTACGGAGTACTGACTGATGAAATACAATTCTGAATCCCTGTGCCTTTGGTCATCATATCTTGAATAAATACAGATACAGGCCGTGATCGCATACTGAGTTAAAAACAGAGCTAGACACTTTACTTGCCTGGTGCCCCAATGAGTTTATAGGACCCTCTTGACTGCAGTAGAGCTCTGCCTACGCACAGGGCCCACTGCCATGGCGTGCTGAGCTACTTAAGGGCCTTACATTTTTTTATGTCCCAGTGCAGACTCATCCAAATTAATTTTTTTAAATAGTTGGAATTGATAAATAGCAAGAATGGAATCCTCCCAAATCTGTTGCTAGGTAGAGCATTGCTACCATCGCACTATAATCAGTTATTACACTGTGCCTACACCCACATGGAGCCCACCGACCCCTACATGCTACAGCTGAAAAGACCATTCTTTGCACGCTAGTCATCTAACTTTCAGTAGGCTGACCGGAATCTTGACTGTCTACAACTCTGGTCTTGCAAACACATGTACTTTAGAACTGACCTGAAAGCAAGAATTCCATTTCAAGAAAAAAATGGAGATGTCAACATTCAACTTGAGAGCACCCGTCCCTGGATAGCCAATTTCCTAGTGGGGTGGCCGCCCGCCTGGAATGTATGAGGACATCGGTTCAAATCCCGGTTCTGCTTGATTTGGTGCTCTATCTGCAATGCTGTTATTTTATCTGGTGGGATGAACAAGGCAGTTCAAACTTTGTCAGGCCAAAGGGCTCTTCAGCTGTTTGCTCTGTAGTAAGCCTGCTACTGGCCAGGGGTTGCAGCTTTTCAAGAGTGGTATGCAGGACTGTATTGATCTCAAAATGACAGGTTAAGCATTCCGTGGTGGATAATAACCCAACACAATCTTGCAACTAAATTATTATACACATATATTATAAAGCTATTAAACATCATGCTATTAATATTCTATTACATCTATGAAACTAAACTTAGAGTTCAGCTCAAAAGAAATTAATGGACATCTAGTTTCCCTTTCTTACTGCCTGAAATACTGGCACTCATTTGCACGGTTTCCCCCTCCCCTTAGAAAAGTGCTAGTCATGTTAACTATTGAGAGTACGCCAATTACTGATCACTGTATGTTTATAAGTTCCAAAGGGGGAGCCGTGTTCGTCTATTGCAGAAAAACAAGAGAGTCCTGTGGCACTTTTAAAGACTAACAGATTTATTTATCGCATGAGGTTTCATGGGAGAAAAGCTCATGCGATAAATAATTCTGTTAGTCTTTAAAAGTGCCCACAGGACTCTATATGTGTATAGGCATGTGACTAAATGCCTGATTAAAAGTGTAAAACTTAGATGAAACTTAAAGTTTAAAACTTATCAACAGTCTAGTTCCATTGTGTTTATATGTAAATGAAAAATTGCTGAATTAAATATGGGGCAGGATGGTAAATGGGAAAATAAAGTGAAGTGCACCTGCCAGTTCCCCACATCAGCCTACCTCCCTATCCCGCTTACAACCTCACTTCTCATCCTACTGGGTGGGATTCTCTGTCCTCCATCTCCCAGGCCAAGCTGGGAAGCGGCTGCAGCAATATCCCCCTGCAGCAATATTCCTCCTCCCAGGCAGCTCCAGCCCTTCCTCGCTGTGGCTGGGGTTAGAGGGAGAGAGTGAAAGGAGTGGGGGAACCACCCCTGCTCGTTGGAGGGAGTGGGGGAAGAAAGATGGGAGCTGCCTTGAGCTGCAGGGCTCTTTCTGCTCCCTCCTGTCAGCAGGGATGGGCCCTTCCACCTGCCCTTTTTTTGAGAATAGGCTGGGCGCCTGGGGTGGGGGGATGGATGAGCACCGCTCTTTCCTGACGCACTCTGATTGGCAGTTGCTGAGGGCATGAAGGAACAGCTGATGTCCGGCAGTGGGCCAAACGGAAGGCTCAATAGGCATTTACTTACTTATGTAAAGTGGAAAAGCTCCAACAGCAGATATTGAGAAAGACCCATCTGAGAATAGCCAATACATTGGTGGTTTGGGCTGTCCCCTGGTTCCAGCTTTTACATTCCAAGCGAGTGCCCTGATCATTGGACTACTGGCTATTCTGGTGTGATTGCGCTCTCTGATTTTGATCAGAAATTCAACCCAGGACCTGAGACACCTGCTCAATGAAATTTTCAGTGAAAATGATACATTTCCATGCAAAGCTTTAGTGCTGACAAATCAGCATTTTCCAACAAAAAAGTATGAAAAAAATCCCGTGCAGCCCTCCCATGAATGTCCTTAGCTTTCCAAGCACTGAATTCAATGAGACTACTCACATGCATAAAATTAAGTACCCAAGTGTTTGCGGGATTGGAGCCATACTCTCTATTCCAAAAAACATAGAAACTTCTGGCTTTATATTTCACTCTTCCAAAACAGATGATATTCTTGTGTTTTGCAGTTGTGGCAGCTCTAATACCAATAGAACGTTTACAACATTCTGAAAATAAATCACAGCAAACCGGTTTAAAAACCAATGAATACTGCTCAGAAGTTTTGAAATATAGTACGAAAACCAAAATTAAACAACCAACAGTGGTTTCCATTGTCCAAGCTGAAAGAAATGCTAAAAATAAAGAAAGAAAATAAATAGTCAAGTTGGTATTTAAAAATTCTTTTATTCTTAAGAATTAAGGATTTACCAGTAACACAGGTAAAAAGTAAAATTGTCTATGACATTATTTTTTTACTGGACAGTAATTTTTTTTAAAATGAGGATATATTTCCAATTTTACATGGCATCTGACAAACAAACCAAGGTTCCAGATCTAGTATTATATTTAATTTGTCTTCAGGGTAGGTGGTCACTTCTGTCCTAGACATACCTGGATGAATACCCTCCTATGCCTTAATCCAACATTTCCCAACTTTTTGTACTCCAGGCAGAGTTACAGCTTCATAATTTATGAAGTTTTTGTGGGGTGAAATGGACACAGTAATAAGTATTTTCTATTTGGGGGTGTTAATTCCTGTCTATTTCACATGTTAAATGTTTGGATTAATTCACTTTTTGATGGTGTTTTCAATATTTTGTATGAATCGAAAGCTCTAAGATTACCAAAAAAAAAAACCATTTTTTTTCTTCTTCTAAAGGTGAAAAACAAAGCACCAGCAGAAGTACAGATCACAGCAGAACAACTCTTAAGAGAAGCAAAAGAAAGAGAACTTGAACTTCTTCCACCACCTCCACAACAAAAGATCACAGATGAAGAAGAGCTGAATGACTACAAGCTTCGAAAAAGGAAGGTAAGTGCACAAATGACTTGATGGTCCCAGACAGTACTAAGAATCTAGCATATTTTTAACTCTACTGAATATTTTCATTCATTCTTCAGTAACTTCAAAGAGAGAAAATAGATATTCTATGGTTTTAAGGTAAAATCAGAAATGTATAGTGGCTTTTAAAGGCTGCTTTACCAGGTTCCTTTAAAGAATTAAATGCATAATTGTCAGAATATACTTAGTCAAGAAGATGTAAAGTTAATGGTTTTCTTTTACGGCCTATAAACTGAAGTCTGTACATGTTATAGATCAGGGGTCGGCAACCCCCGGCATGTGTGCCAAACTTGGTATGCAGGCTGATCCTGAGCAGCACACGGCGCCACTCAGGCTCCCCCCCGCTGGCCCTGCCCTGGGGCCACAAGAGCCGTGTGCCATGGCTCCAGGCCAGCAGGAAGGAGTCTCTGGCCCTGCCCCCAGCACCTTTTGGGCCCACCCCCGGCACCTGCTGAGGGTGCGGTGGGCGGGGTTGACACAGGGGCCAGCCTGTTATAGATGTTTGGATAAGTGGGAAGTACTAAGTGCTGGAATGTTTGATATCAGACACTTGCACCCCGTGATGAGTTTAGCCACAAAAGAATGAATGTGGCACGTCCAAATGAATACATTTTCAGTGTTGTGTGCAAAAATTGAGCCCTGTAACTTCAAATTAATGTTACTATTAAAATATCTAAATACAGGGTTTTTAAAAAGAATTTTGAAGGCTGTTATAATTGTTAGTCCCTTGGTTTTACACACACAAACAGGCTCTCACAAGTTTACAGTTCTCGTGTAATCTACACTTATCACAACTGCAGCTACATTTCTAACTGCTCAAGTAGATAACGTTTCCAAAACCTCTTATTCATTTTGATCTCAAAGTTATTCTTACTTCTTTTTAACCTAATTGTAATATGTGTGGGAGTTTTAGTCCAATCTACAGATATTTTGTTTGAGTTATCAACACACCACCTAGAGTTTACAAAGGGATTTTTCTGTGTAGAGAAACTTCTCCTGTTAAAAATAAATTGTAACTTTTTTGGCAGACCTTTGAAGATAATATAAGAAAAAACAGGACTGTTATCAGTAACTGGATAAAGTATGCACAATGGGAGGAAAGCCTGAAAGAAATTCAGAGGTAATTATGAAGATGGGCTTCACTCACATGACTTCAGGAATATGTGCAGCTAATACAGCCAGTCCTTGAACTGCATCATGCATGCATTCACTTCAACACTGTTGTTTGCTTTCCAGAGCTCGCTCCATCTACGAGCGTGCTTTAGATGTGGACTACAGGAATGTCACTCTTTGGCTGAAGTATGCAGAAATGGAAATGAAGAACCGCCAGGTTAACCATGCCCGTAATATCTGGGATCGAGCCATAACTACCCTCCCCCGGGTCAACCAGTTCTGGTAGGTTTTCAAATAGCAGAACTCATTATTTCACCTCCAGTAATAAAAACAGTTGATCTTTTACTTAGTGAGGAAGAGATCTGAAAATACAGTCTTGAATATCTCCAATATTTCAGTACTCTCTTTCTGAGAGTCTGCAGGCTAATGTTAATAAGGAGACTCAGGTTATCAGAAAGGTTCCCCACTCCCCTTTGTTGTCTCTTGGATTGTAATCTCATCAGGATGGGAGTTTGGCAAAAAAGGGCCTTTGAACAATTTTTGGGTGCAAATAATGAAAAATACCAAAAAGGCTTCCTATAAATAATAATTTTATGTACATTTCAAAACTGTTTTCTCTATTTACTAAATGGTTTTTCAGTGTTAGCTCTCGTTTGCCTTTTTTAAAGGTACAAGTATACTTACATGGAAGAGATGTTGGGGAACGTTGCTGGAGCACGTCAGGTGTTTGAACGCTGGATGGAGTGGCAGCCGGAGGAACAAGCTTGGCATTCCTATATTAACTTTGAGCTGAGATACAAGGAGGTGGAGAGGGCACGCACCATTTATGAAAGATATATCCTTTCTATACCAGAGCAGCTTGTTAAATCTGCATTTGACATTTCATCATTATCCATCTTAATGCCCAGGAGTCTCTCTGTGACTTTTCTTCACTTTAGTTATATTATGAGCAACAAACAATGCTGATCCTTAGGTGTATGCGCTAATGGGAATTCTTATTTACCACAGTGAAATTCAGTTAATGAATATAAATGTCCTGTAAGAATAAGTTGGTAATGTAAATGCCACAGCAAATATATATTTTTGGCTTGAATGATGCTGATAATTTGAGCACTACAACCAACACCAACAAAACAGTAAACACGTTAAAAAGCACTGCAGGAAAATGTGGTGAGTCATAAATGAAGACGTTTTGGAAGTTTGCATTTAAAAATTGCCAAGAGGTAGAGGGTCACTTCTCTCGTCTAAGGTGCTTGCCCCACCTTACAGCCAGTTTTTCCTCCTTCACCTCATCTTATTTTTTCACTTCCTTTTTTTATTCACTATTTTTCTGAAATCCCTTGTGTGTAGAACACCCATTAACGCTCTCCTACCTCCTGCTTATGTTGTTTGTTGTCTTGAACTATTGTTCGCATATGATCCATGGTCATGTAATTCCTGGAAAGAATGGAATTTCAAAAGGTGAACTGTTAGCATTTCCTTAACACTTTTTCACTTGTCATTGTGCATCCTGATGTTAAGAATTGGATCAAATATGCCCGCTTTGAAGAGAAACACAATTACTTTGCCCATGCAAGAAAAGTATATGAGAGAGCAGTGGAGTTCTTTGGAGAAGAACATATGAATGAGCACTTGTTTGTGGCCTTTGCAAAATTTGAGGAGAACCAGAAAGAAGTAAGGACTTCCTAAAGTGCATTGAACTAATATAAAAATGCAGATATCTTGTTAAATGATGTCCTATTTGCAATATTTCTTTTTAGCTGTAGTTTCTCAGAATCTTCTCTGAGTTCATATTACACGTGCTGGGAATGTAAGGAGGTTGTTTTTATATTTGCCTTCTGTTTATATCAAGAGAAACCGAGTCTTTTCTTCAAAACAAACGAAGAGTCCTGTGGCACTTTTAAAGACTAACAAATATATTTATTACATGAGCTTTTATGGGTGGAATCCCACTTCATCAGATGCTTGAAATAGAAAATTTACAGAGTAAGGGAAAAATAAATGCAGTGAAGGGTAAATCACATAATCAGGTCAGATTATTTCAGCAAATCAAACAAGTTGTTTTGATTTCAAACAATGTGGAACAACAGATAAGAAGGTAGGGAGGTTGAAAGAGGGGAAAATCACCTTTTGTAATGAGAAAGCCAGCCCATATCTCTATTCAAACCCAAGCTAATGGTGTCAAATTTGCATATGAATTCTAACTCAGTAGTCTCATGCGATAAATTTGTTAGTCTTTAAAAGTGCCACAGGATTCCTTCTTTATTTTGGTGAACTAGACTAACATGGCTAGCCTTCCAGAATTAGTCTTTTCTTGTTACTATTGCTTGCCATCAAGAGACTTAGGCCCTGATCCCCCAAACACTTATGTACAAGAGCTAATGGGATTAACACAGTGGGAATGCTCAAATGGGTACGTTCCTGTAAGATGACCAAGGCCTAAATTTATCTTTTTATCCAATATTTGAGAAACTCTGAGGGACAAAAATATGTTCTTAATGTATAAACATTTACCTGTGTTTCTCACAAACATACTCTGTCTGGGAGCATTAGTAACAAAAGTCCTAAAACTTAAAACATAACTTAAAAGAAATCCACCCTCTTAAAAAATAGTATGAAACTTTAAACAAGAAAGAGGAGAGGAAAGGTGGTGTCCAAAACAGGTGGGGAAAAAACACCAAAAATGGTTATCAATTTGTATTTTAAATACGGTGCAGGCCAAATCTTCAGCTGTTGTAATCAGCATCGATCCACTGCCATCGTGGAGCTACAGACACTGATTCCAGCTAAGGATCTGTCTCAGTACCTGCTTTTCTACACCTACAGCACCCTACACTGTCCTCCTTTATTCTGACTAAACCATATTTCCATATTTCCTAATTCTGGTATACGCCAAGCACTGCCCCCTTGTAGACCTTCCCTCCTGGATGCCAGAGAGCCGAACAAACCCTATAGAGGTACCTGGTATATCACTGCTGTAAAGATACCTGGTATATTGTTGCTCTTAGCTAAAGTGTCACTGACATTGGATTTATTTTTTAAACCGTAGATTCAATCTAAAACTATAAACTAGAAAGAAGTTTCATTAGGAAAAACAATATTTCAAACCAGTGATATATTCCATTACATTCTTAGTGTACAAGTTTCCCTTTTGATTTGATATCCTTTAGATTCCTTCTGTGTGAAACATGTGGCCACAGAACATTTCGCCACCAAAACACCAATGTACATCAACCCTTTTAGAATCATAGAAACTGGAAGGGACCACGAGAGGCCCTCAAATCCAGTCCCCTGCACTCCCGGCAGGACCAAGTACCATCTTAAACCATCCCTGACAGGTGCTTGTCTGACCTGCTCTTATAAACTTCCAATGATGGAGACTCCACAGCCTGCCTCGGCAACTCATTCCAGGGGTTAATCACCCTGACAGTTGGAATTTTTTCCTAATGTCCGACCTAAACCTCCCTTGCCGTAATTTTAGCCCATTGCTTCTTGTCCTGTCATCAGCAGTGAAGGAGAACAATTTTTCTCCCTCCTCCTCGTGACAGTCTTTTAGGTACTTGAAAACTGTGATCATGTCCCCTCCGTCTCCTCTTCTCCAGACTAAACAAACCCAGCGCTTTCAATCTTCCCTCATAAGTCAAGTGTTCCGGACCTTTAATCATTCGTGTTGCTCTTCTCTGGACTTCTCCAATTTGTCCCCATCGTCCCTGAAATGAGGCGCCCAGAACTGGACACAATACTCCAGTTGAGGCCTAATCAGGGCGGAGTAGAGCTGAAGAATTACTTCTCATGTCTTACTAACAATGCTCCTGTTAATACATCCCAGAATGGGGTTTGCTTTTATCTCCTAATAATTGACCGTGCTTTGCCTGTCAGATTTCCAGCCCCTAGATATTACCATGCAGGTGCTTGTTACACTGAAGGTGGTTCTTTGTGGCAGAAGGCAGGGATTATCTTGCTGTTTTGTAACATGGTTATATTGGGATTGTTGTCTTAACAGCAGTATAAAAAACAAGTTTTGCGTGTTGCTATTAATTAAAATTGTGGCAGCACCTAGTGGCCAATCAGGTTCAGGTCTCTATTTTCCAGGTACTCTACAAAAAAAGTCCCTGCCCCAGAAAGCATCTTACGTTTCTAAAGCTTATACACTTACTGTTCAACTAAGTAGTCCAGAGCACGTTTCTACTGTATTTCCCATTTCGTTTTCTCTCTGTAGTAACACACTGAGGCACCTGCACCTCTGATTTTCCTGTATATTAGGTAGCAGTCTTTTTTCCCCTCTTCCTCTTCTTGATCCTGGCCTTGCTTCTATTTTCATTACTGGCAAAATGCCCAGTTACTTCTGTGGTGCGGGATCAGACCTTTGGGGCATATTCTTCAAAATGCCAGTGACTTTATTTTGCTCCTTTCTTTGCTAGCAATCCCATGCTTTGCAGTGTGGAAAGCAAGTCATGTTCAGCTTAATTGATAATAGTAACACAATTATTACAAACGTTACTCCTCACGGGGGGCTCATGAAAGAATGCTTTTGGCACTGTGATAAAAAAGGCAGAACATTTTATAATTAAAAGTTGCTGTGTGCTCAGTGAGAGATGAAAATATCCTTTATTATTAACTATGGTTAGCAAGCAGAAGGAAGGAGGCGGTTTATAAAATCTAGTTCTAATGACCTTGATTTGTCATCTGCTAATGTTTTCAGTTTGAGAGGGTGAGAGTGATCTACAAATACGCTCTTGATAGAATTCCGAAGCAGGAGGCCCAAGAACTCTTCAAAAATTACACCGTCTTTGAAAAGAAGTTTGGAGACAGAAGAGGCATCGAAGACATAATTGTCAGCAAAAGGAGATTTCAGTATGAAGAGGAAGTGAAGGTAAGTGATGATCTAGAGGATTTAGGTTCATATTGCAATCTTAGTTTCTCATGTATCTACTGCTATCGAGGCACTGCTTTTAAAGAGCATACCTTGGTCCTACGAAATCACTGAATTTTTAGTTTGTGGTTTATCTGACAGTGATACAGTAGTTTATCTGGATTTCCTCAGACAGCGTTTAAAGTCTAGCTGTTGGATTTAAAGGGAATTGGGCTATGTGGGGCACATTTCAGTTGACTGGAATAGATTCAATTCCACTACATGGACTGCAGAAAGTGCCACAAAACTAACCTAATCCTGGGTTGGGGTTTTTTTTGTTTTTTTTTAATGGCTAAGGCTGCATACTGGCTTTAAATATTTAATTTGTCCTCATTGGTGCTTAAACCTGACAACTCACTTTTCTTTTCATCTTGAAACTTAAAAATTGTGGTTATTTATCAGCTTGGGAGTCTATGACTTCATGATAACATCAAAGTTTTAGCACTAAATTTGACATTCCAAAATTACCTGCTAGGATATCAAACAAGGAGTCCTGTGGCACTTTTAATGACTAACACATTTATTTATCACTTGAGCTTTCATGGGAGAAAATCCCACTTCTTCAAAGCATCTGATGAAGTGGGATTTTCTCCCACGAAAGCTCATGTGATAAATAAATTTGTTAGTCTTTAAAAGTGCCCCTGTTTGTTTTGCTGAACTAGACTAACACAACTACCCCTTTGGAAGCTCTAGGATATGAATGCCTAATCTTTTCTTTATGCACCACAGTGTTGCCACTGATTAAACTGATGCAGCGGCGGGGTGTATTTTCAAATTTCTAAGTGGAAAATTGAGGGAGAGAATGAAATTAGTATTTTGATTTTCTTCCCACTTCTCTTAGTATCGGTAGTGTCACATACACTTTGAAACCCACCTGACAATCCATTTTGTCAAATAAAAATCAAAACCAAGACTTTGTTCACTTAAAACATAGTTACTATATTTGCAAACTACACTATAGCTGAAATTTATTAGATCTAAGCTCGGTTCCTGTATTAGTCCTCAGCTTTTTACAAAACATCTGATTTGTGTAAATATGTTTGGGCGATAGGGGAAGATCGGGCACATCCATTTTCTATTAATGTAATTGTTGAATTCCTGAAACCATATAATAGATGCAGTTCTTCTCTCACTCTCAACTTTAACCCTCATGATTATAGGTAAAATCTTAAACCCAAAACTGGCACTTGAACATGTTTTACCTTTCATTATTTCAGTGAATTTAATAAAAAACAAACCCTAGATGTACAGGCTTACAGAACAGAACCAACACAATTCTGCTTTAAACTCTAAGGAGAGGAACGTAGGCTATATTTGCATTACTGAAACGGTCTCCCATCCCTTTCCGGAAGGCTAATCCCCACAATTATGATGCATGGTTTGATTATCTGCGGTTGGTTGAAAGTGATGCAGACCCTGATACGGTACGTGAAGTTTATGAAAGAGCCATTGCCAACGTGCCACCAATTCAGGAGAAGAGACACTGGAAGAGATACATATATCTCTGGATCAACTATGCGTTGTATGAAGAACTGGAGGCAAAGGTAAAAATATGTGTCATCTCTTGTCTCTACTTCTGTCTGGTTCTGAGATTTTACTAAATAAGCAAAATCCACTGTCTCATTTGATTTGCAAAATCTGAAATGGGGTTTGATTTTCCAGGCAGAGTTGTTATTTTTCCCTGGAAAATTAAACTGTTTTTATAAACTGACCTTCATATTATATACTTTTCACTGGTAATCTGCCATGAACTAAACAGCCATTTTGCAGAAGTAGCCCGTATACTTGTTAATGATACATCCTCCAATTCAAACTGACAACCTATTGATACATAAAAGTAGACCCAAGCCACGTCAGGCTTCGCTAAATTACCCACAGTGGCTGTTCTCTGAACTCACATTTTCTGGTAGCATTTTCAAATTCAGTAAAACAGCTCTTTAAAAGTGAGTCTCTTCTAGGCAATGTCTGAAGTCCTTCTTACTCTGGCCTCACGAAGTTTCGGGTAAATGGGATAAGTTACCAGTGGAAACAACCTCTTTTTCCAAGTTTGTAATCAGTCATTTTGTTTAATATGATCACATACCACCTTAGCTCGTATGTGTCGTCAAAGGGAGAAAAACTTTTCTACAAAAACATCCCCCTATCATGGTAAAACATCTGTAGTTCTTTGGTCTAAAGGTAGTCTGGACTCCCGATCATAACGTTAAATTTTGAAGGGCCAGCTTTAAAACTGTGCAGACAAAATCGGTGGGCAAGTTGCTTGTGTTTAAAAAAAAGTAGTTTAATATGCACAGTTCTAAATGTCTGGCCTTAAACATACTCCTCCAAAAATTCCTTATTGCAGAGTTTAGTTTGTTAAATCGGAATTTTATTAGAGCCCTGCAATAACCTTTGAATGGAATAGAATATTTTAACGTGGCTTGCTTGTCCTTCCAGGACCCGGAACGAACCAGACAGGTGTATCAAGCATGTGTGGAACTCATTCCCCACAAAAAGGTATGGCTTTTCAATGGGTCTAGTGCCAAACCCTCGCTGCCTCAAAAAATACATTCAAAATCTTGAAAATTACCCACCTCCAAACCGTCCAGCTCTAATGTGCTCCTTCTGATAACAAGAGATCCTGGACAGTTCCCCTCTCACTCAGCAGGGCTCGTAGACTGCCGGAAGCGTGTTGTGCACAGAATCACCAACAGTGTCATGTAGTCTTTGTCCTGGAACATGGGAGAGGGTTACCTTGCATTTTAATTCGGTTCCTTTCCAGCATCCGGTTAGATATAAAAGAATCTTTTATAGATTACCCTGGTCCATTTGGACTTAAGTCTACATTTTCAATTTTCTTCTTTTCTAGTGTAGATAGTACTATCTTGATTTGTTTTGTTAGAAAAAAATAGTTTGTGCGTATATGATATTTGGAAACAATTGTCTGTCATATTTCCTTGTCCTTTGTCCTAAGCCATGCAATCTATTCAATTTTGAAAGCTATAACTCAAATACCTTAATCTGCAAACTATAACTTTTTTCATCCTGTGGGAGAACAATTTCTGTCAATCATGAATAAATTGTTTTTGTCATTAGAAATTGTTTTGGATTATGTAATATTCACCTGTTCAGCAAAATAATATTGATAATTCAAATAAGACTATTCATGAAGTTACAGTAAAATTACTTCACTCTACGCAATCAGTCAAATACTGAAATAATTTCTGAAACTACATAAGTAGCATTATTTGCTAGGAATCCTTCTAAGCCAAATGCATTTCTTGATTTTTTTTTCTTTCAGTTTACATTTGCCAAAATATGGCTGTTGTATGCTCAGTTTGAAATAAGACAGAAAAATCTTCCATTTGCCAGAAAAGCTTTGGTAAGTAAAGGAAGGCAAGAGGGTAAACACTGAATTGTCTTTCAGGAAATTAAGAATTTTAGGGATAACAGAGTTGAAAGAACTTTGAAAAGTCTCTTCTTTACAAATCATATAAGCAAATCAAAATGTTGACGTGTATTTCAGACATGCAGGTGTCCAATATGTGCTGTTGTGTATATTTTAAAGGGGAGTGTGGCTTTGTTTAGAGGTTTGGATAACAGCTGGTAGTAATGGAGCTCCACTTGTTTCAGCTGCAAGCACTTGCTGAGAAGCCAGAGAGGCAGCTTTCTGGACTTGTATTTAAAAATCGCCCTTCATCTGTGAGGACTCTGGGCCTCCAGGTAACAGGATTTGTCTCCTGGGAGTTTTGAGTTCAACCACCAGAATACTAGCTAGGGGGTTCGGCTAGTCTGTTAAACTGCAGTAAGCCTTTGCCCTGACATTAGTAGCACCAGTGCCTCTGCAAAGCTGGCTCTTCTGTCAAACCTAACTCCTTTGAAATGAAAATCTCTCCCTTTCCCTCCACTCTTGGATTCCCATTAGGCTTGGTTAAAGTCAGACATTTTGCTTTTGGCTGCCAGAAAGCTACCGATGGTAACGATTAAGTCATTCTTGCTGTGAGGGGACATCTGTTTCTTTGCAGAGAAAACAGATCAGGTTTGCTGTGTTGTTCAGGATTAAAAATGAAGGTCTTCTCTGGCTAAGACTGCACCAGCTTGATCACATAAGCAGTGGGGGAGCTTTGCCTGCTGAGCAGGACAGGGACAGGGACAGGAGATCAATGCTTCCCACCCTGAGTGTAGCAGGAAGCAGCAAAGCGTTGTGCCTGGATCCCTAGGTGCTGGGGTCCCTGCTGGAGCCAGAGGGAGGGGAGCACTGATCTCCTGTCCCCCTCGCTGCAGACGGGAGCCACGGCCAAGGGATTAAGATGGAGCTGCAAGACATGTCCTGTTTCCCTGCTGCAGCCAGGGCGATGCGAGATCAGTGAGGAGGGAGGCAGCATCCTTGCTGAGCTCCTGTCTGGCTCCATTTTGAGGAGCGCTCCTGGCAGAGGCTGGTGGCCCTTCAGAGTGGTAACAATAAAATCCAAAAAGGTTGGGAACCACTGCTGGAATCTTTGCTTTTACGCGCGCGCACGCGTGTGCGTGTGTGTGAGAGAGAGAGAGAGAGAGAGAGCGCGCGCACGCGCCAGCAAATTGGCTGGACCTTAATCTGTGTAACTGTGAGAGAACCAGAGGAAAGAAGTAGGTGGGCTGGAACGGATGACCAGGTAGGTAATTATTAATGCTCACTTGACTGCTTTCTTCCTTGTTTTTTAGTGAGTATGACAGAAAATCCACTGGAGTCATACCCAGGGCTTGATAAAACTCGGCGCCAGAAATGCAGCGGAGGAGCGCTCTCTGGCGACCAAAAATAAAACTGCTGGCGCCGAGCTGGGAGCCAATTTTGTCGAGCCCTGGTAATACCCTAAATGGGGGCGTGGATGCCGTCTCTTCACACTGTGGGGGAGTGTACTGAGAGAGGGGGTTGAGTTTGGTTTAAAAAGTCAGTTCTGTTAGCTTCTGGACAGATTTACTTACTGGATGCATTTTATACATATTTCAATGTTGTGCCTTCATTGCCTTCCTCACAAGTGACTGGGGAGCATTTTGTTCTTCCAGTGTCACAGGCCTGCAATGCAGGAAGCAGATGGCTTCTCTCTTCCCTGATCTCAAGTCCTCCCATGTGAACCAAGTTAGTCTGAGCACTTCTCAAAGGATGAATCACAGCGCACAAGCTGTTCCTTTGCCACCATGGTGGTGGTTCTACTTGTTTTCGGCTCCTAAAATCAATTAACAGGAACGAAAATCCATTCAATACTTTTCTAAGCTTACTTGCCTTGGTAATTATTACTGACGGCACCCAGGGGGGAGGTGGTCCATGAGACGGTATTAAAATGAATATATTTGTGGGCCTCACCTGGAGAATGAGAGGCTGGTGCATCCTTTGGCTGCCTGGTGACAGTCTCACAACTCAGAAAACGAAGCACTCATTTGCACGAGCTGAGTTTCAGGGAGAAACAGGATACACTTCAACACTGGCTGCAACAAGTTAATAGTTTTTGTCTTCAAAGCTCGTTAGCTACTTTCTGCACATGTTCATTTTGTAGTGGTCTGGCTGAATCAGCACTAGTTAGATTTCATGCTAGTCCTGGCTGGTGTAATCAACAGAAACTCCAGTTAATAAGATTCCTTTAAAAGCTAGTATGGAAGGGTAAGTGGACATGGAAAAGAGATTTTTCTTCATGGAGATGCCTTCAGCAGTTACTGTTTTTACTTTACAGGGAACATCCATCGGTAAATGCCCAAAGAACAAACTGTTTAAAGGCTATATTGAACTGGAACTGCAACTGCGGGAATTCGATCGCTGCCGGAAACTGTATGAAAAATTCCTAGAGTTCACGCCCGAAAACTGCACATCATGGATTAAATTTGCTGAGTTAGAAACAATTCTTGGTGATACTGACAGATCCCGGGCAATATACGAATTGGCTATTGGTCAACCTCGGTTAGATATGCCAGAGGTACGGGGTAAAAGATTACTTCCGAAGTAGCCTTTTTATCAACACACTTTGCATTGTTAGCAGGTTACTTATTTTTTTCTAATAGGAATAGAAGACTTGCCATGGATCAGAGCAGTGTCCAGCCACATCTTCAGCAGGCAGTATACAAGTGGGCTGGCACCAGACCTAAGGGAATATTTTTCTAATCCTAAAAAGTTGGTGATTGGCATGTGCCTGTAGCATGAGGACTGACATCACTTGTATCTCATCCTAGCTAGTGTAATTGGATATTATATAAGTGTCTAATTCTTTGTCTCAATATCTTGTGGCCATGAATTTCAGAGATTCATGTGTTGTTCCCCCCCCCCAAAAAAATGCTTCAGTATTAGATGTGAGATTGCTAGAATCAGGTTTGCAGAATTGCACATTTGCCACAAACCCACGCACACTTACATATATTTAAAACATGATACGTAATAAATATCTCACTTACCAGTTTAGGTGCTTTGCACATTGCTTAGCACATACAGGCTTTTCTGAGGCTGCACTCCCATGTTTTGTGTTTTTCCTCCTTATAGAGCTGGTCAGTCTTCTAGGGTTTACTTATAGGATGTGTCTGTTTACTTCTCCATATTCTCTTATGCATGAGCCTAAGCTAACATTTATCAGCTAATTTATACAAATACATTCCTTCTTTTCATGTCTGGCATGTTGTCTCTCTCCAGTTCCAACTACCTGAAGTTAAGTAGCACCGTGGCAAATTAATGTCTCTCCCACTTAATTCCACTGCTCACTTTGGACAGTGATCCAATTGGTGAGATGGTGTCTGTCGAGCAACTTATTATCCAGCCTGTTTCTTGTGGCACTAAATATTCCATAGAATTCTAAGCCGCTCACAAATCTACGAGTTTTGCCTTAGGAAAGGCAGAAATCCTGACCCCCACATTTGTGATTTTGTGCTTCGATATGTGAAATAGCAAGGGTGGCCTTCCTGCATCCTCTCTTCAATCAGTCCAAAAGGATTACTTTGACTCACCACAGTGGTCATGTCTTCCCATTTTTGTCTGACTCTTTGCCGCTTTTAAAGCCCTTTTCAGCCTCTCTCCTGCATCATCTAAATTCTAATGATGTGATGTCATCTCTGTTTTAACCACCCAATGTTTCTTTCAGCCCAGAACACGTTATTGACCCACCTGTTTGTGGGTTTTAGCTTTATCCGTTATCCTTCCTAGAGCTATAGATTGGAGGTGCCATTATAAATCTCAGTAATACTTACTATTGCCTTAATGTTGAAAGCTGTTTGGCAAACGTTCTGTTCGGTAACCTCTAACTTAGGGCTTTATTTTGAAGTGCATTGAACAATCGTAACTTCCAGAGTTTTGACCTTAAACTGATCCATTCTCTCCAAGGTTCTCTGGAAATCCTACATTGACTTTGAAATTGAGCAAGAAGAGTATGAGAAAACAAGAAACCTTTACCGCAGATTGCTTCAGCGGACACAGCATGTCAAGGTAATATTTCTGTATTCAAAACACAGGATCAGTTGTATACATCAGAATCAAAATCCTACATTAGGGGAAGCAATTTTAGCTACTTAAAAATGAACTATCCACATCATTCCGTGGGGACCTTCATGGAGCAGGGCTTGGGAACAAGTACTGGAAAAGTGTTAGTTCTTGCCAAATGGCATGTTTAGAGTTAAAAAGAGATCCATAAAACCATCTTGATATTAAAAAGGGATCCTTCGGGAGAAGCCCCGGGTTACTAGGACTTAGGAAGACAGCACTGCCAGGTTTCCTGAGCTTCCCACATTTGGAAGATTATCTTGACAACGAGTGAGGCTAATTTTTTTAAAAAAAATTTAAATTTTAAAATTAAATTGGTTCTGCAGAGCATCTTTGCTCTTCTGAGCAGCCCGGGCCTCTATTTTATTCTTTTAACTGCTCAAAACATTGCAGAAGCTTGACAAATGACCAGCCTTAGCACTGTGATTGAGATCCAGGATTTGACTAAATTTATTATGACCAAAAGTAACGGCCACTGGGTGGCCAAAAATGAACTGAGAGTGTTAATCCCTGGTCAGACTACCCAAATTGGCAGAAAATGGGGCTTTAACCAAATCTTACTCTGAATCAATGACATGATTTTGTCTTGCTAAGTGTTTGTAGAGCTTCCATAAATATTGTGACTTAAATGGATGGTTTCCTGCTGGGAAACACCCTTCTGATTTTTATTTTACCTATATTTTAACGGCATTCTCACAATGAAATTTCAGTTAGGTTTTGTTCTGCTTTTCCTTTAGGTATGGATCAGTTTTGCTCAGTTTGAACTTTCTGCAGGAAAAGACGAGAGTTTGTCAAGATGCAGACAGGTGTATGAAGAGGCTAATAAAACAATGCGCAACTGTGAAGAGAAGGAGGAGAGACTTATGTTGCTGGAATCCTGGAGAAATTTTGAAGAGGAGTTTGGAACAGATGGCAATAGAGAGAGAGTGGAAAATCTTATGCCAGAAAAAGTCAAGAAGAGAAGAAAATTGCAGGCTGAGGATGGGGTAAGAGTAAAGGCTGGAGAATTAACTTCTGTGATTGTGGGTTGTGTACAGTACATTGCTGTACTGTATCTATGAGACAAACTGAATTTCCCCAGACTGTATGATATGCATGGTGTTTCTGAGAATAAAGCTAAAAAAGAACATTCAGGCTATTCAAATCCCTTCCCTGCATGCCCTCGCCCTTTTAGTTAGTGTAAGAGAAGTAGTGGCATTAATTGGCAGAGAGTTCCATGCCCCTCTGAATCCTCAGTTTTACCAGTTATTGGTAATCTAATGCATGAAAAATAAAAATCTCCGTTCTATTTAGTCCTAGGCTTTTACTGTCATGTTTATGGTATTTTGAGTGTTCCAGGAACTTACATTAATGTTCAACTTACTCTGTTCAAATTAAACTAACCTGTGACTTGTATGATTCTTTTTCTAGTCTGATGCTGGCTGGGAGGAATACTATGACTATATCTTTCCAGAAGATGCTGCCAACCAGCCCAACCTCAAATTGCTTGCTATGGCTAAACTTTGGAAGAAACAACAACAAGAAGATGAAGCAGAAGAGATGGACCCAGACAAGGACATTGATGAGAGTGAATCCTAACACTTATCATTTTTCCTCCATTGCCCCCTTTGCATTTGAGTTTTGTACAGTATTTCATCTGTGATTGACTGAATAAATGCATTTAAGAAACTTTTTAATATTGTTGTTTTAAAAAAGACACAAGCAGGTGAGCTCTTTCATACCAGTTTTAGTATGAACCTCATTTAGCACTTGCAAAATTTTCCCTAAATTCCTTTTAACCATTTTTTTTTATGAACACACACAATCTAGTTGTTTTCCAAGCTGTCTGCAGTGGGGTTTAGATCAATTTCATTACATGCCACTGTGCAGATATTCAATGCACTGAAAAATTACCGCCCTCCCGAGTCAATTTGAGTTCAGAAACATTCCCTTCAGACAGTGGTTAGTTAGAATGACTGGAAAAAATCTGTTCCCAGGGAGGCTTCAGACGGGACTCTATTTCCAATGGTTGCCGTGTGGCCGTGTGCAAGCAGATCACTTCATCTCTCTGTTAAACAAGGGCAACACCTTGTCGACCTGGGAACAGAACTCAAAGGCCTTAGATGGAAACAAATTCCAAAAGGGGAGCCGTGTTAGTCTATTGTAGAAAGACAACAGAGTCCTGTGGCACTTTTAAAGACTAACAGATTTATTTATCGCATGAGCTTTCGTGGGAGAAATTCTCCCACGAAAGCTCATGCGATAAATAAATCTGTTAGTCTTTAAAAGTGCCACAGGACTCTGTTGTCTTAGATGGAAACAGCCAAGCCAGCTCATGTCCAAGTTTTTCAAATGCATCACACTAGACTCTAAAATTTGGCTTCTCTACATTTCTCACCACCAACAGTAATGAAGACCAGGCATGTGGATGTCTTTGAAGACTCATTTTATAGATTTGAAACCATGTACTACACTAACTTCAAATATGCAACAGCAGGCTGCAATACCGAAGTATGATTGGAGCTCTGCATGTTACACACTCACCTGTTTCTGGTCTCTCCCCACAGTTTGATCACCTTTCTGTAGCTCAAGAAGGCAATCTCCCATTTGTCCCCTAGTTCCGAGGAAAGAGGATTTCAGAATCCTTAGTTAGAGGTGTGAGGACAGCTCAAGCAGCAGCAGGCTACTAAAGATGGCACCTTTCAATAATCAGACTGAATTCAATGTATTATTTGTCTTTCAATGGAGAAAGTTTGGGAACATGAATTAGCAGCTTGGGTCTTATTCCCCTTCCTCTTCGCCCCGCCAAAAGAGAGCAAACAGCTTCAATATTAGAATCTGCAGCACACCACCACTCAGAAACATTCTGCATGGCTCATACGGCTAAGATTTTAGCCTAGGTGTGTATCTGCCTCCCTCTTCAGCAACATGGACTGCCACACATTGCTCTGCTGCTCTTCTCTCCACTAGCACCCTATGGCAGCAAGGCTTTGGACCTGGCTAAATTTATCTGACCACAACTGTACACAACAGAGTTCTGACGGAACAACAGACTTGTCAACCACAAGAGGGAGATGTGACAGAGCTTTCTCAATAGCTGTGTCAGACAAACTCAGTCCCTGAAAACATCGGTGCACCCATGAATCTCATCACCAGCACAAAGCCTCAGGCACGTGCTTTACCTTCCAACAATTGAAAATTTGGGAGGAGGAACAGTCTTGCTCCACTACTGCACTGAGCATAGTCTAAAAAACTAACTAGACTGTCGTCTTAAGTTTTAGATTTTTTAGTACAGGGCTTGCTATTCTAACTTGTGTAACAGATGCTGCTATCTTTTCTGATTTCAGGACAATCTATTTTCTGTAAGGAGCCAAAGTGTCTACATTTTTTTAAAGTTTTCAACTGTTGCTGATTTACCTGAGACAATAGTGTACAGTCCACCGCATAGAACTGGACTGGTCTTACCGATAACTGATGCGCAATATCCCACTGTCTGCCAAAGTGGGTCTTTAAAAAACAAGAAAACTCACCAGGGAAGGCTACAACAATACATTCCGAACACGATATAAAATAAATAGTGTGAGAGAAAGCCATGGAATCACTTTACAGAAACTAGTATCATAGACTGAATTTGTATTTTATTGTACACTTCATCTTTTTTTCATATCTACCCTTGAAGCTTCAACTGTTCAACATAGGATGAACAAGAATGTTAGAAGCTGTGATTCTCAGGCCCAGGAGGAGGAAGTAGTGATATTTTCCATCACTGAGTTTTAATCCGCAATATAAAACATGATGGTGGAACGTTTAAACGTGTTTGCCTTTTTATAAACAACAGGAAAGCAAAATACAAATAGCGCAGCCGTAAATTTTCTATTGTTGTTTTTGATCCTTCGTGAAAATTAAAATACTAAGCCTCAACTAAACTTTAAGCCTATACCATCTTCCTCATCTCCAAGATCTTTTCAGTTACCTTCAAAAAACATCTGATGCAGTCTATGTTTTAAAATGTCCATAAACATCATTGTTAAGTTGCCTGAGAACCACAGCTTAAAGTTATTCAATGTCTTCAGGTCTCACCGGATGAGGTAACGGTATAATTGATTTCTTCTCTGTATCTCTGGAAAGAGCTTTCCTCATATCTGTGGACAAACGCAAAGGTTACTAATGTAACAGATAGCATTAAACAAACCCATGTTAAGTGAATTCTCTTGTAGACAATAAGCCATTTTTAGGAGAAAAATTCCAGTACTATGGGACTGCTACAAATAAAACAACTAAATGGAAAATAACTAACTTTAATGCAATGTTAAAGTTGAAAGAGAAAATCCTCAGTGTGAGGTTGCTTCCAGAACGTGAGCTGCCACATCCTACATATTTTACTGTATTCTGTAATAAATCATTACCTATATCGACACGGGACAAAACAAAGTGCAACATGCCCAAATAAATCTTGTGGACGCAAACAAAGATAACAAAAACCAAATACCGAGTGCTTGGTGTTCCAGGTATAGAGATGCATCAATGTTGGGTTTTTGGTTTTGTTTTTAACAGAAAAGAATATCGAGAGCTCTACTCCCTGAGGAACCGTCAAGCACCACCAGTGGTGCACGTCATTAACAAATGCATTCAAACAGAAAAGTTCCAAACCACACGTTTATCACCGCTTACTTTAAATATTCACAACTTTGAGATCAGACTGTCTGAGAAAAGCAAGCCTTCAAAGGGTTACCAGCATCTGCAACCCAAAATATGACTGGCCCTCTCCACTCCCAGCTGGGACGGGGGAGGAGCTCGGTCCCGGGTTCACACCTTTCACGTCAGCCCCGGCTTAGTGGGTGTTTGAAATTTCTTTGGAAGTTGGGACCCTCACTGGCTCTCTTCTTCTGACTTCTTTTGAGCCCTCTTCCCCGTCAATTTCTATTCCCTACATCTGCTGCTGATCACAGCCTTCCCAGGCAGAAGCAGCAGCAAAGTGAAATTAACACATTCTCATCAGCTTCAGCTGCTGTCCACAGGGTTCTGACTAGTAACAGTAAAAACCACAAGAATCACGTCAATGTCGCTCTTCAGCTGCTTGGAAAAGCTGTGAGTGGCATCTACACTGGAACGCAGCACTGTATTACATATGAAAGGTTATCTTCACAACCTACTTGTCCGAAAAGCTTTGTTCTGCAGAAACTGAAGACTAAGGACCCCTCCGTAACCAAGGAAAGCATTCTACTTGTCACTGACAATTAAATGAATCAGTTTTTCAGCCCCAGAAGAAATTCTTAAGCGACAACCAATTTTGCTGCTGTTTTTAAAATAAATTCACCTTTGGGATGAGGCAAAACATCTATAATTTCATCCCAAAATGAATATGCTAGATACAATGATGTGCATATGGAAGGCGAGATTAGAACAGTAACTGCATTTTAATCAGTGATAGAAGGCATTCTTGTACTTGTTATAATGGCAAAATACCTTGTTTAAATTACCAAAACTTTCAGAATAAAAGAGTAAGTATCAATAATAAAACCATTCAAAACCGATGTACTAGGCTGAGATACACAATAACCAACACAAAGTACACTTGCTGAAAAAGCACATTCTATAACGGAAAAGTAATTTCGAGTCAGGTTTGTTCTTTAAAGAATTGTCCAAAGCTACACATTTGTGTAGTTCAGAAACAGTCTGAGTTAATTTCATTTTTAAAAAACCAAGAAAACTGAACACTGCAGCTTTCTGCTTCATTAGTAAAATAAGGCGTCATTTCCTCTTGCACAGCCAGCACTCACCATACGCATCTTCATCAGGCTCCCCATTGCTGGCTGAGTAGTACTCTAGGACTGTCCTGTAGACACTGTAGCCCAGTTGCTTGTACATATTTACTGCAACCTGATTCGACACTCTCACAAAGAGATCCACAAAAAATCCACCCTTTCTTTGTGAAGGGAAAAAAACACACACAAAATGAGGAAGAGCAAAAGAATACATTTCATGGTAACATTCATCTACAGCTGATATTCAGAGAAGAGGCAATTCTTCCAAAGATTCAGCACAGAATACATTTCAGGCTGCGAGTCTGTCATGGAGGTCACAGATTCTGTGGCTGTTGATGATCTTCATGACTTCCACAGCTACAGTGGCCGGTGTGTGGCTGATCTTAAGGCCAGCCACACCGGCTGCTGCTGCAGTGGCCCTATGACTAGCCACTCGAGTGGCAGATGGTGCAGCTGGCCACAGGGACTGCCCAAGAAGTGGCCCCAGGGGCCTCACAGAAGCAGGCGTTCAGGGGCAGTCAGACTCCACCATCAGAAAAGGGGCCAGCCCTCAGCCGCCACAGCCCCCAGAGCAGCTGAGTCAGATATTTACAGTAAGTGTCACAGAGAGGTCATAAGCCATGAATTTTTTTTATTGCCCGTGATGTGTCAATGACTTTTACTAAAAATACCTGTGACTAAATCTTAGCCTTAAATTGACAAAAGGTGTGTTATTATTTATATTATTTCTGTGGTGCCACTGAGGAGTCTAGCCAGAGGAACAATCTGCAGAGTGGGGTTGTATACAAGTGACCAAAGAAACACCGTGTGAGTTATTTGCATATTTTGCACAATGGAAGGAAAGGGAGCAGAGGTTTTACCCATCCATTTAAAGACCTACGTGAATAACTCTCCCTCATAGCCCCAGCTCTCAAACAAGAAACGGGTGAGGCCTGTATATTAAAAATAAATCTTAGTCACACATGTAACTATTTTCTGTATTTCAGTGGTTGGTCACATTCTGGGGGGGAAAAAAACCACTACCAATCCATGGCTTTCCCTTTTCCCTTGATTATGTGCATTTAATCTTATTTTATAGGGTGCTTATGTGATTTATTCCTCAGCTGCAGCTTGATAATTTTGTAGCGATTTTAAATGAAAATCACACTGGAATCGCTCCTACAATAAGACTCCAGTATTTTCAGATCACATCAGCTGGTAACAATCTTGTTCAAAAGATACAAAGCCAAACCTGTGAGCACTAACCTCAGCTCTCTCACAGACTTAACCCGTTTCTCTACTTCTCTCATACAGTAAGCTCTCTGAGGGCTTGTCTACACCGGGGTTGGGATTGTAATTCCATTTTATACTTTTGAATTACAGAAGGCAAAGGTGAGTGATCACAGCAAATTGCTTGCTTGGGGTCTTGTGTCCCTACTGCTAACATTACTTCTTGAAATGCATTGCACTGTGGGTAATAGGCACAGGGGTTTGTGGGGAGGCAGTCATCCACCGCTTACTCCCCCTTCCCTCTTCACCACAGAAAAAAAAAGCAGGAAAAGCTTTCCCTGCTGTGTCTTTGCCACAGGCACAACAGACAGGCACAGTGCTGCATGCAGAGAGGGGAATTAATTGAAAACTTCCCAAGGCTGGAAGCAGGGGAGGAGCTATGTTGCTAGGGTGCAGCAGACAGGAAAAACTGCAATTCGAATTGTAGATTTCGACCTCAGTGCTACACCACTTGCGGGGATGATGTTAGCAGGTTGAATTACAGCTCCATTTTTTTCGAATGTACTGCTCTGACAGTGGAGACAGGCTGCAGAAGGTTGAGGTAAGCAACATTATGTCAAACTTCCCTGTCTGTGTAGACCAGAGCTGAGGCAGGGACAGTTCCCACCCTGTTTACACAGTACTGTGAGCACTATAGGAAGCAGTGCTGATCCTTTGTGGAGAGAACCTTCTCTTTTGGGTGACCAGATGTCTTGATTTTATAGGGATAGTCCTCATATTTGGGGCTTTTCCTTATAATTACCTATTACACCCCATCCTCTGTCCCGATTTTTCACACTTGCTATCTGGTCACCCTACTTCCCTCTGACCAAAACAAGCAATTTTTATAGAGTGCATCTGCTGGACCTGGAGCTCCTTCCTTCTCACACCCACAAATAGGCTTTCACAAGAGCTGGGAAATGTCTTAAAATTGCCAGCTATCACTTAAACCTCACTCTCTGTAACCACTGAGAATGAAAAATCGAAAATCACGCGTTCAGTGGACAAGCAAGTCCAGTTTTTTTTGGAAACAAGACAAAGTTCCTTAGAATCTGTACATGGTGCTCACCTTTCTGAAATTTCCTCCAGTAGTTCCATCAACTTGGCAGCCAAACCCAGCCGGCGGAACTCGGGTGCAACAGAGAGAGCAGTGACATGTCCATGCCACTCCTCCCTGGCCACTGAGCCTTCGGCTTTACCCATTACTGCAAACGGGAGGAGCATTTAACAAGTTAACCAACTGGAATTAATGTACGTAACCCAAGTGAGAAATCTTTGAATATTTGAAACTGCACTGTAAATCAAAATGTTTTAATGACTCTGCAAAGGCTTCAATAGTAATGTTTACATCTGATATAGTTTCAGAATGATGGCATGAACCAGTTTTATTATATTGAACTGCAGAAGCCTCATATTGGAAGGTGCAGGGTAGAGTCAAGTTGAAAAACTTCACATTCCATCTGAAAAATTGTGTACTTCTGACTATTACTATGAACCCTAATCACGAAGGCACTAATCCTGCATGTTGTAGAACACTAGAACTGAAACAGATTGAAGAAAAATAGGAAAACTGTTCCTTTGTAATTCCGCTCAAGGTACCATCTTGCAAGAGTCTCACGTCTGACTTTCAGCTAATATATCACTTCTGGAGTGAGTCTTTGATAGGGGTTTGATTGGGAACTGATCATAAGAGTCAAGGGACAGTTGCTGGAGGCCCGAAGACCTCCCCTGAAGTGGGAACTAGCCAGTCAAGTCCCCTGGCCAGCACTGCTGCCATTAGTGACCAAAAACCTTTAGGCTATGTCTACACTGGCAAGTTAGTTCGAATTAAGGAAGCTTAATTCGAACAAACTAAAGCCATGGCTACACTAGGCTTTAATTAGTTCGAATTAAGGGCTTCCTTAATTCAAACTAATAACTTTGAATAGGGTATTTGAAACAAGGATTAATTCGAACTAACTAGTTCGAATTAACCAATGTGGCCATGTTAATTCGAACTAATTTCTTAGTTCGAACTAACCGGCCCATTGAAATCAATGGGGATCGCTAATTTGAATGGCACTTGCTTAGTTTGAACTAATTTTTTCTAGTTCAAATTAAGCTAATTCGAACTAACTAAAATTAGTTCGAATTAGTTAGCTCGAACTAACTAATTCCAACTAATTTTAGAAAGACAACAGAGTCCTGTGGCACTTTTAAAGACTAACAGATTTATAATTTTTTTTTTTTCACTTTTAAAGACTGACAGATTTATTTATCGCATGAGCTTTTGTGGGAGAAAATCCCACTTTGTCAGACGCTTTGAAGATAGGAAAGTTACAGAGTGGGAGGAGATTAAATGCAGGGGAGTGTATGACACAGCATCAAGTCAGGCTGTAACAGCAAATCAAAATAGGTGTTAGGATTCAAAACACTGGGGAACAGAACTTCATCAACCAACTAATTTTAGTAAGTGTACACATAGCCTTAGAGCTTGAAGGCTTTACATCAGGAGAGTGAATTCTACACAGATGGCATCATTAGAGAAAAATATTTGTCTTTTTTTTTTTTAAAACCCCCCAATGTGATTGACAGCACTTTGTGGCCAATCAGCTTTGGTCATTTGAGCTTCCTGTCTCATGCACTATCACACTGACATCACTTATTCATTGCTATGTAAGAAAGAAGTGACTAAAATGAACAGCAGATGGGCATGTGCGTAAGGCAGGGCTAAACAAAACCGGGATGCCAGGTCGCCACAGCGACTGAGATTTGTAGCCTGGCACTTAGCTCTGCTGCAGAAATGCAGCGGAGGAGCGCTCTCTGGTGACCAAAAATAAAACTGCTGGCTCCTAGCTTGGAGCCAATTTTGTCATGCCCTGGCTTAGGGGAGGGGGAATAACAGGCCTGAGCATGTTAAGTAGTGTTGCTCTCAATCCCATCCACAAGCCCCTTATAATTTCCTGTTTTAAGGAATTACCAAACAAACAAAACCTAAAACTCATTCTATTAGGAGGGAGCGCTAAGAAATTGGAATGTGCTGAAATTAATTTTTTTTTTAAAAAAAAATCCAGGTGGGTGTGTCCTGTTAACAGCAAGAGCATGAACAAAGATGATGTTTCACCTCACATCTGAGCAGAGGGATGGTAGCCCAACGTCCAGTGCAATAAGAAAGGCCTCACTATTGCAAAGACTTACACAAGTGTAACATGAGGCGTGTCTCGCTAAAACTCAGCGTTAGTCCTGCCACAGAAGGCCCACCGCCACAAAACATGACTGCGTCACTCCTGTACCCCCCTTCACCGGGGGGGGGGGGGGGGGGGCGCGTTGGCAGGAAATCCTCCTGTTTGATATGAACATTAAAAAGCCAGGAAGTGACCTGAAATCAGAGTCCCAAGATGAACTGAACTTTAGCACCCCAAAGTATTAAAATGAAGTGGAATCAGAGCTGGTTAAAAATGAAAAGCTTTGTCACACAAAATGTACAGCAGTCCACTTACTGTAACCCATTAGCTCTCCACCTGGTGCTTCTGCAACAATAAAATACTCTGGCCAGTGGGCCAGATACTGTAGGTAAAAGGGTATTCCATACTACAGATTTCTTGTTAAGAAATACACAGCTTGACTGACAATACTAGTTTCTTGAGCAATGCTGGACTGAATATAGGTTGTCAAAGAATAGCACTGAAATGATATACATTAAACATGTGCAGTCTGTTGAGAGTCTTAGCTCAACTGTTGCATTTATACCTTCCTTGTATCAGTATACTGGATGGCCAGCTTTCACTACCCAGACAAAGTAGATTCCTATGTCTGGGTCTTCCCCCAGCAGATAGTCTATATGAGAGCAACATAAAACACAACATATGGTTTAAATGATTGTAAATACTATGTTGGAAGAAATTAAATGTGAAGGCAGCTTGCAGAAAAATTTAAGGCCCCAAGGAACTCCTACAAATTATTGTATTTAATTTATCATATTTTGATAAATTTAATAAAAATCATATTATGGTTATGGATACATTAGATATATTATGTAATAATAACTACAATAATGGCAATAAAGCCTACCCAAAGCTGCTGATATCCACATTGTATATATATAGGACAATAAAAACCTTAGAAAGGATACAGTCTCTGTAAGTGGATCCAAATTACTGTAAAAAAAGCCCAAAAAACAGATTAAGCTTTTTAAAAGACTTCCCAAGTATATTTCTATCTGAATAATAGTCTGATTAGGTTTTAATTCCCAACAACACATTTCCAGGAAACAAAACCTTAAAAAAAAGAAAATCTATCACTGATGACGGGATGCAGCACTGAATGAGTTCATGTAAGTGTGAAACAATTGTATTAGATCAGTACATTTAGGATAGGTCTACGCTGCTGTCAGAGAGGTGATCTGAAGCTCATGTAAGCACAGCTACAATAGGTTAAATCTAGGTAGCCTGGATAACAACAAAAGTAAAGACGTGGCAATATGGGCTATACAAGCCTGCTCAGAAACTTGGGTGTATACTTACATCCTAGCCCACACTGAGATCCTTACTGCCACATCTTCACTGCTATTTTTACATTAATGTTAGCAGTGGTATGCCCACATAAACTGAAATCACACCTCCAACTACAGTGTCGAGATAGGTGTAGAGTGAGCATCCAGCTTTAATGCAAAATATTCAAAATCCACCATCTGATGCTACCACAAACAATGTCCTTGGGCCTCATCCTGATCCTAATAACAGACCCTTACACCTGCACAGAGGTGCACTGAGTTGAACAGAACATTTGCTCAAGTGGATCATTATGCCCGCATGGATCTAGTATCAGGATTGTGGCCTTAATCTTTATGTTTGTTATCTGAACTAGAACGGACTGGTGCTGAAGGAAATGAGGTCTCATTAATTTCCACCACGTTACTCATTTTCTTACTCTATAATTTTTTCTTTGTTTCTCTTCGTTGTTTTTCCCACAGCCCTTTAGTAGCTGGTTAGGGGAGAGCTACAGTGCCAGTTTTCAAACTAAATCTTGGCATGGGATTGCCTTCCTCTATGGACTGTCCCTTCTTTTAACGCCAAGAGCAAAGAATGTTATTTTTTCTAGCAGTATCTCCGAGCATTATCCCTAGAGCTCATAAAGAGCTATTTTAGTGGCTTACTCTCTGTTTGGTACAAAACTTCTCATTATCCTTAACTGTGAGCCTTTTTCTGAACAGGAGATACACAGCAGATCATACTTTAAAAAACACTCAAATGTCCAGATTAAAGAAAAGGTTTAGAGATACAGTAGGGAATTTTAGAGGAAAGGGCCAGAAATGCATTGAGTGTTATCTTAATTCCTAATTCAAATGCTTTTGCTCTTATTGTGCACTCTGAAGTTGTAAATGTCAATGAGAAGGATCCAAAATGTTGGACTTTCTTCCCCTCCTCGCCCTCATAACAGGCAGATAAGTTAATATCATTAACCCCAGGAAGTTGTCACACCACACTTCAGGAATTTCATTACTGGATCACACCTGCGGTTTGTCTATCCTGGCACCCCATCATTGACAGATGTCAGTGTCAAAAGCTCAAGAGGAAGGGACTAGAAACCTGTCAGTGAACAATTATGTTACCTCTCCATACATAAAGTTTCTTTGATGTTCACATCAGCATGAGGGTCTACACCCCGTCTAGAAAAAAAATTTGTTTTCTTTTTAATGTGGGTTTCTTTTTTTCCCCCCAAGTTTCTCTGACTAGATCCACCTTCCCTTCAGGAAGTGGGTTTTACAATCTCTATGCCATTTCTTGGTTTTATATTTACTCACATTATACCCCCTTCTATTTCTCTCCTTTGCAAACCGAACCTTTCTATTTTCTCCTTGTATAAAAGTCTCTTCCCAGCATGTAATTTTGCCATCCACCTGCAGATTGCTTTTATTTCTGCTGCAACGGGTATGCGAGGAGTGCCCCGCCGACCAATAAAGGGCAATGCGGCGCTGTCACCCCACCCCCAATGCTCCACTCGCTGCGGTGACACCCGCCCATCAGTCAGGGGGTTGGTCACTGGGTCGCGGCAAGGGTGCCCCACTCCCGACCGGCTCTGTGTCGGGACACACGACTGTGTCGCGGAGAGCCCGGGAGAGGACTGGGGTCGGCCTGTGAGGTGGGGGCTGGTAGGGTCGTGACAGGGCGACAAGCGCGAGACTCAGGCAGACAGTAACGGTCGCTCCCACCCGCCTTTGTCACCAACGGGCACCGGGCACCGACTCCCCGGGGCCTGTCCACACGCCTCCCGCGCGCCCAGGCCCACCCCGCGACCGGCCACACAGGCAGGCCAGGCATTGTGCACGGACCCTCGAGGGGGCCAACCCCGGCCGGCGGGGGCGGGGCGCTGGGACCGCACGCGCCGCTCACATGTTGTTGAAGCGGAAGAGGTCGTCGCACGTGAAAGCCCGGAGCGACGTCATGGCTCCCCGCGGCCCCTTCCCGACCGCTCGCCGCTGACCCGGAACTGCTCACTCGTCTACCCCCCCCCACTAGGGCGGGATCACTTCCGCCCAGCGGGCGTTGCTAGGTAACCCCCCGGAAGGCGCGCCCCGGACAGGCCTGCTGCCTCGTTAGGCCCCGCCTCCCGCTGTTGGGCGCCCCCGAGGATTGGGCAGAGGGCGGTGCCCGCCGGGTTCGGTTGGGCCCCTCCCACAGCGCCATGGAGCTCCGCCCCCCGCGGCCGGCGGGGCCCCTCCCCCAGCCCAGAGCTGCCCCGCGTCCCTTGCTGGTGTGGGCCGGGCCGGGCCGCCTGCGAGCTCGGGGCGCCCAGGCCGGGCAGAGCTGGGTCCGGGCCCAGGGGCCGCCCCGAGACTAGCGCCCCAGCGGGGCATTGCAAGGCACACAAATGCGGGCGGGGCGCTGCGCTGGCACTCCGGGGCGGCCCTGGGCGCTGGGAACTGTTCTCGCCCCTCCTGCAAGCTGCGATTCCCGTGGCTTCCCCTGGCTCCGGGAGTGGGGCTTTATGAAAACAGAAATGGCCCCCAGGGGCCCTTCCAGGTGGGGACACAGACACCAACCCCAGGGCCCAGCTAGGACTTGGTCCTGCCGCAAGTGCAGGGGACTGGCTTGATGCCCAGGACACCCTCTCGCGGTCCAGCTTCCCATCCTTTGAGTCTGTTACTGGTTAGTTTCATCGAATATTGACTGTAATTTCCAATTGCAAATTTAGATTTTATGTTTTTTAGGTATGATTTCTAAATGTTGACTTAACTTTTGTGCAAGTTTTTTGTTTTTTTTTTTAGGATCCACCAAGGAATTACAGATCCAGAAAATGTAGAGCAGGCAGGGAGCGTGAGCAATGGTCAGGTCTACTCCACCCGCACTGAGGCAAGATCCAGTAATCCTAGACCAGTGGTTCTCAACCTTTTCAAACTATTGTACCCCTTTCAGGGCTCTGATTTGTCTTGTGCACCCCAACTTTCATCTGATTTAAAAACTATTTGCTTACAAAATCAGACACAAAAACACAAAATTGTCCCAGCACACTGACTTCCTCATTTTTACCATATAATTAAATTGATTGGAGTACAAATATTGTACTTACATTCATATATAACATAGAGAGGAATATAAACAAGTCATGGTCTATGAAATTTTACTTTGTACTGACCTCTCTAGAGTTTTTTATATAGCCTGTTGTAAAAGTGTGCAAATACCTAGATGAGTTGATATACCATTGATGCCTCCCAGAGGTATGCATATCCCTGGTTGACACACACTGTTCTAGAAGACCATCCCTGACAGGTCCAACCTCTTCTTAAAAGCCTCCATTGACAGCAGTTCTACAACCTCCTTAGAGGCCTATTCCAGATTTTAACTAACCCTTAGAACTAAAGGTTCTCCTAATAGCTAATCTACATTCCCTTGCTGCAGATTAAGCCCATTGCTTTTTGTCCCAGTTCTAGTGGACGTAGAGAACAGTTGATCGTAGCTCTCAAGATATTTGAAGACTATTTAAGTCCACTCAATCTTTTCAGGGCTAAACATTGACAATAGCTTTTTTTAAAAACCCTTCTTCATTACGTCAAGTTTTCTAAAACTTCTATCATTTTTGCTGCTCTCCACTGGACTCTCCCCAAATGTATTCAACTTTCCTAAAGTGTGGTGCTTAGCATTGCAGCACACACTACTCCAGAGGAGGTCTCACCACTGCTGAATAGAACAGACGGCTACTTCCCTTGTCTCACATAGGACACACCGACTAATACACACCAGAATCATATTAGCTTTTTTGGCAACTGCACCACAGTGTTGACTTGTATTTGATTTGAAGGTATCTTTCCAAGGTGTTTCGCTTCATTCACACCTAGGCTCTGGTCATATCTTCAACTCGAAAAGAAAACTGATAGGGAGTGTACATTCAAAAATAAGTTATAACTGCCAGACAATACTTAGTTTAAAACCTTTCCCTGCTCTCTTAATATTTCAAGGAATGCTCTTTTGTTCCTCCCACAAATAGTGAGCCACTTGTTTTTACTGTCACATTTCCGATTCTTTACGCTCATCTGTTTCCTGACATTATGAGAAGTGGGAAATGTTTGCCCAGCGAAGAAAATTAGTAAAAAACATTGTGTTCTAATTTAAAAAAAAGCAATTGCATAAGTGTACAGAGGAATCATCTTGAGATGGTTTGTGCACGTGTTTCCCTCCCCTTACTCCTTTTTTGCCTTCCTGCATTTCACATTTGAAGTTGTGAAGTTACTCAACAATTTTTCTCTTTGCCTCCATCCCTCCCATATCATAGCTGCCTGGCTAAATAAGAAAGGGTAGACCTCCCTGTGAAACCAGTATCACGGCTGACTAAGCAAGAAATGGTTGAGCAACAAAGTTAGCCATCTGCTTCACTAGGCTTTTTTTTTTTTTTTTTAAATACGTCTCAGCCTCGGCCAGGAGGATGGACTAGATGAGCTCTCATGATCCCTTTGAGCCCCACATTTCTATGATTCTACCATGGAGAAATTCTTATCCGTGGCATTAAGAACTTCAGGTGTTACCTTCAATGTGCATGTTCCTCAAATCGAAATTCAATGCGGGGCTAAGGTCTAACAAAATGAGCACCAAAATTTGATCAAGAAGCACAGCTTCCATTTCAAGGAGGAAGAGCCTGGATGGGGGAATCCAGCTGCACACTCCTTCAGATTGCTGCTGCCTTCCGGTACCATCCAACTCATTCGCTTTTTTCTTTGTATTAATCACTCCAAATTTCAGTAAAAATGAAAGGCTGCTTTCCTCTAATGAAATCCCTCAGCTTCTCCTCACAGCTGTGTTTTATACAGACTAGCGTATACCTCCTGAGTCTTATCTTGCAGCAACCGATATAGGCTGGGCCACACACCGTATGAGATTCGCGTCATAAGGTCCTACTGATGCACAAAAATTCAACGTGAACAGTCTTCAAAATAATCACACAAGTCCTGTGGTTATAATATGGTATTACAATGTATTATGTGCAAAACTCATTGCTTATCATTTACAAAATGAAATAACACAAACACGTGTGCCAAGGATTTCAGATGTGACAAACCAACATGAAAAAGGTACAGATCTTTACATATACAATATACATACACATCTGTACAAGTCCAAGTTCTTGTACTCACCTGTCTGAAAATTACATTGTTACAAGAATTTAGGGAGAAATCCTGACCCCATTAAAGTCAATGGGAAAACTGCCATTGACTTCAATATAAAAGTGTTACAAGAAGAGGTGATAAATTGTTCTTATTACCCTCTGAGGATAAAGGCAAGAAGCAATGGGCTTAAATTGCAGCAAAGGCAGTTTAGGGTGACGTTTGGAAAAACTTCCATCAGGGTAGTTAAGCACTGGAATTAACTCCCTTGGGAGGTTGTGGAATCTACGTCGTCGCAGTTTTTTAACAGCAAGTTTGATAAACACCTGTCAGGGATGCTCTAGAAGATACTGCTTGATCCTGCCTTGAGCACAGGGGACTGAACTAGATGACCTGTCAAGGTCCTTTCCAGGCCTACGATTCTGCAATTCAATGGGCAGGGTCGGGAAACAGAATTTCAAACAGGTTTTATAGAACATACACATTTAATTTCATTTTACTTTTTTATATTTAGGGCTTTGACTTTCAGGTGTCTACAGTTTCTCTCATGTCTAAAGAATCTCAGACTCAGCAAAAACTACAGCATAACCTTTGTTTCAGTCACAAACATGTCTGATGTTGCTAGTATCAATCTCTATAAAACGGTTAGTGTTCTCTTTTATTGGTGCTTTAATCCTTTGCTAGCGCAGCTAGTATCAGGGGGAGTTATTGTCAGATCCAACTGCCTATCTACAGTACGTTAAACATACAATGATTCCTTATCAATCTCCTTCACCCATTTTGTTCAAGGAGCCTGAACCAGCAGACTAACACATTTGAGTCCTAAATTAGGTTCTCTACATTCTCACTCTACCTTTTCTCTACATCCATTTCTTTCATGTTCCCCTTCAACACTCTTGTATCTGTTTGTTTACAACTGCTGTACAGAAAGTCTGGATAACAGTACATCAGGTTCATAAAAAGGCATAGAAGTGGCCAGTGTCAATGATACAAATTGCTTACAGAAACAATCTCAAAACAAAAGTTGCATAAAACCCTCCGGTAACAAGGAAGAGAAAACCACAGACATTTAATGCAATACTCTAAAACCAGCAAGAGATTTATTTTTGTATATTAAATGTTAAAGACACATGCATAATTATAGAATACTTTATAGTTAAAAAAATATTTTAAAAACCCACCCTGACAGTTTACCTGCAACTGCTATAAAATTTCTATGAAATACATAAAAACATGGAGCCTTTCTGTAAAAAAAAAATAAAAATTAGTTTTAGAAAGAAAAGGATGCAACCATCCACATAATTGGGAGTTAGTTGATGCCCTGCATCGGACAGTCTTGTCACACTTATGCTGGTGAAACTGAGCGTGTGCCAGCCAGTTCACACGAAGGTTGTCTAGCATACATGTTTAAATGAAAACATTGTTTGGCTGTAGGATAAGTATGAGGAACGTAATCTCAGCATGCTTACAGGACAGACCTGCAGAGGGCCACAGTGTAATATATTTTGGGAGAATCTGTGTTCCAAGAAACGCAGCTCCATGGGCTGTTCACTCAGAATATACTACACAATTGGCCATATGTACTGTGTGTATATTTTCTATAGCAGTGCTAAAAGCTGCTGCTCGTGTTCTTACTAGACATTTAATCTAGAGACTGGTTCTGCCTCCTAAAGAAGAAGGCAGCCACGCAAGAGATGTTTTCAACAAGGTAACAAGGAACCCAACGTAACAAGCATCTGGTCTACAGAGTGGAGTTGTCCTCACTGTTCTGGAAAATGGCACCGTAAGGGTCACTCTTAATGCGCTTGTAGACAAAGTGAAAAACCTGGGGCTGTGGACGGCTGTGCAACTCTGCCTTAATTTTCTGAGGATAGGTGTCTTCTGTTAGCTGCTGCCAGGTGTCATCAATAAAAAGAAACAGGCTATAATCTTCTGGTTGGTCCACTTTAAATTTTTCGGCACAGAGGTGACACACATCTTCTGTGGTGATGTAAGGTCTTACTAATAAGGTCTTTCCTGTACAGCCACTGTTAACCTCCTGGAATGCGACTCGAAGGTAGTTCTGTAAAGTGAGAAAACAGATATTAGAAACTCAAGTCAAATGAGAGACTTGAAAAGAAACATGAAACGTTCTGCTTAACACAGCAGAGATCAACAAGCTCCATCACACACTAATCGTGAGAAACATCACGCTACATTTTCAAGATGGGCAACCATCTTGCTACGAAACTGGTACCACTGGGGGACACAGTGACAATTTAAAAACCACAGACAAGCTTCCATCTTGCTTTTAGCGCCGTAGGCTCTAATACTGCAATTATGCCCTGACTTTAATGAGACCACGGGGAGCCCTGCTGATGAGCAATGCAATGCTGAGAAGCAAGATGCACACCCAGAGCAGTATGTCCAAAAGATGCTGCTGTTGTGGTAGACTGCAGGATACACACTTTAGGGAAGGATTAGTATTGGCTTAAAAATGGGAAGAGGACTGCGCTCTGCCTTTTTTAAAGAAAGTAACAATTTTAGTTTTCTTAAAGAGGCACAGAAAGATGGTATGTGAAGACAATCCTCTGCAATATTTGAATGCATCAATATAATTTTGAGGCAGAAATTGGGTGTTTTTTCTCTCTGAAAAGTGACACCTCCCCCGTGCCTAAATACAAATGCTAAATAAAACAAAATGAGAAGAAATATGACCTTTCTGCTTTCCGATAAGCATTAAAAAAGTGGAATATGGAGACAGAAATAACATCCACATTTTTAACACAAGAGGAAATAAGACTGCTACAGAGAGTTTCTACGGGAAATACATATCTGGGACTGGAGTTGGGGGAAAGGGAAAAAAAATCAAGATAGTATGGAGGAAGAAGTTAGTGATGAGTGAGAATTGCAGATGGGATTTGTGTTTGTGTGTGACTAAATGGAAGAGTCATTAAAGGGGCCAACCCACATTTGAGTTGCACATTTACAAAACGTACAGAACAAGCTGTTAAAAGCAAAGACCGACAGTAAGATCTGTATAATTTTTAAAAATTCCCATGGAAACACTTCTGCTTAATAATTCAATATTCCCCTGCAAGTTTTACTTTTCAGGCCTATGACAGTGCATGAGAGTGAACGTGACTATATATAACACAGCAAAAAGTAAACAGCATAAACAAGGGAAAGTACATTAGTTTTAAATTATTAAAAAACTGGGGGAGAAATTAAAGTGTTACTAACATGAGTAGAGACATGTTTTAACCATGACAGGCTTGCTAAAACTAAAACTTGAAGAAGTTCCCCCAGAATTCATACAAGTATGAAGATCACATATATGAGGAGGGTGATCATTTCATTATCAATTTAGAGGCTACTTTATTTTAATCTCAAATGAGGGAGGAGGGGTGGAGCGTCCAAAAAGATGCTTTTTAGTTAGCTGATGCTCTGCATTGTAAGAAATTATGGTGATAAAACTGGTGTTTCTTCAGCCAGCCAGGAGAGGATAGGCTGGCCCAAGAGACTATGCAACAATTCAAAGCATCTGGGTTCAGCATTGCACATCTGTCCATGGAGGGATATTTTATTTCAGGAACACAGGAAGTGAGAGAAAGGATCTGAAGAGTTTTGGCATCTCTAGCAGCTAGCTGTGCGCATACATTTTGCCAAGCACAGCCTGATGATTCATGATTTTGTTTTGAAAGAAGCACCCAGAAAGGGAAGCTGTGGTCTCACTTATGCAGTGCCAAATCTGTTTTGCAGACGTCCTCATTCAGCATGACTCCCCATCACGTGATTCGATTTGACTCTGAAATCTGTGCCATCCCCTCTTCCCGTGCACTCAGAACATAGCATTTAGCCAACAGCGGCAGCTTTCTGAGATGAAGCCCTCCCTGGGAGGGGCATTAAGGTGAGGCTGCAATAATCTGAGAAGACGGGGAGGGTAGACATAGGTAGACTGAGATGCCACGTATGTAAAGGGGATGTATTTATAAAACTGAGCTCAGCGAGACCAGACTATTTCCATGCCGTGATCATGGTTAAAGCCCTAAGTTCCGCCTAAAAAGAAACATGCAAAATGGCTTCTGCTCTCAGCTCCCGCCTGTTCAACCTCAATCTTTAATCCTTTCCAATGAAAACCATGGGGCAGGCAGGCAGAGAGAGCATCAAAGTTACCTGAAATGAAATAAGTTTTTACTGTCCACTAGCGGCCTCTGCTTACCCCCATCAGACCGTGACTATGCGACGCCACTTAACAGTCATTATGAACGAGAATGGAAATTTTGGAGACCATCACGTGAACCATAAAGAACTGAAACCAAATATTTTCTATGGATCCACCCTGCACCCACATATTTTAGTCAGTAGCTGACATATTTTAGTTGTCCAACTCTGGATTTGAAAAAGTATCCTGCCTTAATACAGATGCCATCCCCAGCTCATCCTTTTTTAGCTGTGTTAGGAGGAAATAACACATTTTTTCTTGTCACTGATACCTGACAGGATTCTGAATTCACCCAGTACACATGTCGGAACAGTCACTTTTCAGAGGCGAACCCCACTAAGGTCTTTTATGATGTTCAAACTTTGCACAAGAATTATGGTGTTTACAGTCTCTTATACTAGGTTCCCAATACCATCAAATGTCATTACTGCAATCACTCTGTTAGCAAGGTGGCCTAGAAATTCCAACTGTAATTACAATTTTTATCAATATTTTCAAAACCACTGTACTCAGCAGGAGCTATGGATGTGCAGCACTTTTGAGTCAAATTTCTCTACCAAACTAACTTTTTAAAAATACTTGGCCTTTATTTTCAAAAGCAAGAAACATTCAGAGAGAGCTGGAACCTTCAGACTTGAAGAAAATTATTGAAGTTGGGCTTTTATATATAAGAAGAAAAGCAAAATAATGATTGCATGTTAGTCTTAAAGGGGTAGATTCAGCCTGGAGAGGATAATAGAAGGAAATACCACTGCAGTTTCTGAGTTTGTAGGAATTCAAATAAGTGGCGCGGAAATAAATATAGAAAAGTTCCATAAAAACAATTTTAGAAAATGCCTAGAGAAGAGAGGAGATGGAGTTGAGAAAGAAGCAGCTTTTCCTATCTCAAATCTGAAAAGGCAAGTTGTTTGTAAAATATTCATAAGTTGTAGGATGAATATGTCGCAGACAAGAGTGTGTGAAAGCAACGAAACAGATGACTTTTTAAAGTCATTGTGACACAGGGAGAATTTCCATTTTTACTTAATCCAGCCAACTAATCTTGAGAAGTGATTTGCACAAATCATCTGACTAGATGGTACTTGGGTACACCATGATTTCTGGGAACAACTTAGATCTGCTCTAATGAGGTGACACAATCTTAACGCTAATTTCAGTTATTTTTCAGATGAGGCTACTGCCCTACACTTAAAGAGTAGCAAGGAAGGCCAGAAAGACTATTAAATATCTGAAATTCAGAATTCATTCAGCTCGCTGTTCAGGGTTCTCAGAAATACAGCCAGCCAGATCCCCAGCTCCTGCAAAGTGGACTGGCTCCATCGTCATCAACAGAGCCATGCTGAGGGTGTGAGCCTGTGCTCGGTTTATAACCACCACAAAGCAGACACAGTAGTGAAAATGGAGCAGGTTAGCACACTTGTCAGCTTCTAGACTTGTACAAAGAAAGGGAAAAATTAAGTTCCTTCTGGTAATGTGTTTTCTCCAGGCCACCCTGTAATTCAGCCTTATTGTATGATGCAGGGACTGTCAAAGGGTATGTCTGCACTGGCAAGTTAGGTCGACTTAAGGACGCTTAAATCGGCCTACAGAACGCCGCGTCCACCCTGGGCTTTCATTAAGTCGACTTAATAACGTCCCCTCTTTAGGTCGACTTAAGGCTTAAGTTGACCGTATTAAGTGAACCTAAAACCAGTGTGGACGCCCTAAGTCAGCTTAATTCCCTAAGTCGACCTAGGGCGGGGGAGAAGAAGGGAGCCGTGGCTCCCTTCTCCCCGGGATCCGCAGCTCCCTGTCACCCTAGCACCCGAGTGTGTGGATGCAGGCTGTCAACTTGTTTTTAGTGTAGACGCTGTAAGTCGACTTAACAAGGTTGACTTTAAGCTTTCTAGTGTAGACAAAGAAAGTGAGTGAGACATTTTGGGTCAGATTCTAGAGTGGAAACTAGCCACCTCTCTCTCCCTGAGGATTCTCCTCGCAAACTCCAGCAGGCTTGTTACCGGCCGGTTACGTTACTCCCTTAGAGAAGGGAATGTGCTAGGAAGTGACAGAGGGGGTGGCCTAAAGGATTGCTGCCATTTGCTGTCGGTTAGAGCAACCTCCAGGCTGCTCTAAGCTGTGCCATGGCCAAGACTCAGAGAACCATAACCATTTTCCTCATGGCCTCACTGTCTCTTGCTCTGAACAAATCCTAGCTGCAATGGAGAAACAAGCCCTTTATTTCTCTCACAAGTCATACGTTGTACCTGAAAATCATCAACTGAAGGAATTGTTCTGTTAGTTGTCCTCCTCTTATGCCACTGCCGAAGGGTATCTCTGGCTTCTGAGCTCAGCAACCGGGCCGCTTGTTCTTCCTGGAAATTCTTGATCAAAGAAAGCGCCCCATATGCGCTTGTCAAGTAATAGCCTCCTGCGAAAGAGGGCAAGAGAAGAGCGGTTCGAAATATTCAGAAACAAGAAATTTGTCAGCCCTGCTGATATACCAGGGGAGAAACCTCAATCATTACACTTAAAATTCTCTGTAATAGTTCCAAAACCGTCAGATTGTGGCTTAAGAAGACCCCACACTCGGCCTGTTACCCTACATTCACATTGCTAACGACGTCACTGGATAGCACTTCTACTAACGCCATGGAAAATACCAGCTCATCTGCTGGAATCAGTCTGTCCATCCAGACATGTAGTCTGCAGTAATGGATTTGGTTACGGTGTCGGCTAATTCGAGGTGCTCTGTACCTAAGTTTTACACACTCCTCATTACTACCACGTGTACAGCATCAGGCGCAGCCGTACTGTGCATATTACTCACTCAAAAGGTGCTTTCTTTTTAAAAAGGGACATAAGCAATGCTCCTTTACTTCTGTGCATTTATACCAACGTTCTTTGAAACTGGATATTATTTTCCCCTAATTAATCTGAACAATTATTTGTAATAGTCCCCCCCAACCCGAGTTTTGGGTAAGGGTAAAATTGACAGGTTGCTTTTTAACACTGAAATCCTCAGTTTGCAGTACACAGCATCTTACTGTGTCAAATTTTTATAGTTGCTCTCAAAGTGCAGTTGAGAAGGAAATTTGTTACATCCAGGGAATAGTCCGGAGAGTCTGCTACAATTTGCAAAGGGGGAGCCGTGTTAGTCTAGTCCAGCGAAATAAACAAGGAGTCTGGTGGCACTTCTACAGACTAACGCATTTATTTATCTTCAAGCGTCTGACGAAGTGGGATTTCCTCCCCCGAAAGCTCCTGCGACAAATAAATGTGTTAGTCTTTAAAAGTGCCACAGGACTCCTTGTTTATTTTGCTGCAGTTTGGCAGCTAAGGAGACACAAGCCAGTCTGTTGGCCAAAAGCTTGGTCCCCGTTCGTTTTTTCAAAAGGAATCTCCCATGCCCTCTCTCCTTCAGCTTCCCCTTGTTTCTGTCTGTTTCTGTCTAGCTCATTAGGAGCCAAGACAGAATTACGGCCGAAAAGGCAGGCTCCAGAGCAGTACAAGTCTATGGAAACACGGACTAACCTCGCAGCAAGTGGGAGGTGCAGGGCACTCCCTGTATTTTTTAAGTGGCTGAAGCTCTAGCCACTCTGCCATTCAAAGATTACCGCCATTGACCAGGATTACGGTTCGTGTCCTCTTGGCTTTTAGTCTCCGAACAAGTTTTATCCACAAAGGGTGTGAATTAACCCCACCAGTCAAACTAGGCAGCACATGCCTTTTGAACCACATGGTCTCAAATCACTAGACACTTGCTCCTACACATCATCCGAACGCCTGGTGTGAAGGACAAGAGCCAATTACCCGTGGATTCTTTTCCTGAACTAAAATAAAAACTTCCTTTTAGTTCACCAGGTGTTGCTGCTTTTCAAGCACAATGTTCTCCAGCTTCACACATCAAATACTTTCCACGAGAAGATTCCTGACCAACGTGCTGAAGGACTTCTATGTTCCAAGGGAGGGAACAGACAAGGTGTCTTGACATAATCTTCTCAAACACACAACAGAACCCAGCAGCTTTTTCCAGTCTAATGAGAGCAGTATGTTCTTGATGGCAAAAATATGTAAATTCAAACTCAAAAGCGACCTTGACTTAAAGAGTTAAAAACTATCTTCCTATGTAGATAGTGATGTGCTGGGGAGACGCAGTTCACAGGAACCCCTTCTTAAAAAGTACCATGAAACTGGAGAGAGTTGCAGTGAATTCCCTGCCTCTGTGGGCATTTAGCTCTCTCTGTCACCTTATTCGTGGGGCTCAAAAAAATCCTTCCCAAGAAGCAAATATTTTGCCTTTGGAACGGGTCAGAGTGCGTCACCTGGGAGGTGTTGTCAAAGCATCTCTCAGGAAAGGATCCCCCAGACCCATTCCAAAGCACACCTTAATTGCATGTTTCCGCACTACCAACACACTCAGAATATTTTTCAGGACTCGACGCGTAAATACACCCAGCACGTGCACTGAATATAAGCTTGTTCGCCATGTCACGCCGCATCCCTCCTGGGCTGACGGAAACAGGAACCCACCCAAATAGAGTCCTCAGTCCCTTACCTCGCCCGCCACTGCAGACCTCGGGGCATATAACAGCTTAAGGAGAAGAGAGTTCTGGGAGCCTCCTTAACCTACTGGCTTAGGGGATCCTTTAAATACTTTCTGTTCAAATCATGCTACCGGGGAACCCCTCCCCATGCTTCCGCCTGGTTTTAATAAAAACAAACACACACACACACACCCATTTACCTTCTCCGTGTAGTAAAGATGGAGCCAAGAGTTCCATCATGTATTCAATTTCAGTATCAAGCTCCAGCATGTCACACTGCGCCACCACGTAGGTCAGCACTGGCAAGAAGTCATCCGCTCCATACATCCTCCCTGGAGCAAAGGGAACACAGAGTGAGTCCCACTCGGAGTCTGATCTCGTCGCACCCAAACTGATGTCAAGAAGAGATGTAGATGCACAAGGGATTAGGAGCAAGGCTGACCTATGCTGGCAGTCATTGCTGATGGCACACAGCTGACTCAGGCTAAGCTTGCCAGCCAAGTCTGACATGATTTCCATCAGCGAATTAACAGAACACGACAATTTTCTCTCTCATATCTAAGAACAACATTCTATTTCTAGGAAGGCCTGACTGGCAATCCCGCGCCTGCACTGAACCAGATATTCCAGCACAGAAAACCTGAATTATATAGGAGCATTAGACACCTAAGCGACATTGTCATTATTACGAATAATAAAACCAGTCATTCTTTGCACTCGTACAGCATCTTTGTTCCATGGATGTCAGTTTCAGCCGCCCGTGAATGAAACCTCACAGCAACCCTGTGATGTGTTTTGTGTGATGACGGCCATACTTCTCTGGGGGGCCCATCAGCTCAACACAATTTAAGACTTCCAGTTTTTAAAAGCAAGGACCAGATGAAGTCAAAGTGGGAGAGGAAAGGTGGCTTTGAGCCCCCATGACCAGAAGCCAAACTAACCTGAGAACAATTTAAGGGCTAGTCTTAGGGTCCATCGGCATGGCTGGTGGGAACACCCTTCCCAGCAAGAGCAAGCAGACACGAGTTACATCTGGTCAAGCAATGTAACTCCCACTTGCTCAAGAGCGGTGCTCTGTCCCCTCGAGTGGCAGTGAGGGCCCTATACAATGAGTCTGCTACAGCCCCGGCTAACAGAGAGGTGCATCTTTTAGCTCAAGCAATAGAGGCTCAGACATTAAGCTCCAAAAGTCCCAGGTTTGATCTGTGCTGCCGACGCCTGCATTACATGGTGACCCTGATGGGGTTTCAGGCAATTCAACTGGGACAGTCTCCGAAGCTCTGGGATGCGCTTTCCTTCCTTGGGGGAGCATGCCGCGTGTAACACTGACCTACACAGGAGTTTCGGCAGCAGGGATCAAATCTGGGACCTCTGGAGCTGAATGCAGGAGCCTCTATTGCTTGAACTAAAAGACACATCTCTGTTAGCCAGGGCTGTAGCAGGTTCATCATTATCGGGGGCATAGCCACTGCTAGCGGGGGACAGAGTGCCTGAGCTCATTCCCAGGGGTCAGCTGGGTTTGTGGCTGGGCAGCTACCCCAAACTGCTGCCCATGCAGCCATGGCCACGCTTCTCTTTTTAGCACACTAGCTCAGGGTTCGACAAAACCCAAGCGCCAGGTCACCATGGTGACCAGGGTTTGTAGCCTGGCTCCTAGCTCCACTGCAGAAATGCAGCAAAGGTGCACCCTCTGGTGGCCAAATATAAAACTGCTGGCGCCTAGCTGGGAGCCAATTTTTTCAAGCCCTGCACTAGCTGAAGCAGAGCCAGCGCACGTCTGTCTCCCCACATTGGGAAGCACATTCCCAGCTGCTGAGTAGACAGACTAAATTACACCAGCTAAATGGCCTCCTAGAAATTCCTCTGTTGGCTGGATATGCAGCACAGATTCATAAACAGCTCCTAATCCAGACCCGGCCCTCCCACCCCCAAGACTTATATTACAGGAACACTTCTGTATCAAGTTGAAACTGCAAGAGCAATTCAGATAGGCAGAATATAACCTGGGCAGAGTGCTGGACTTGACGCTTGCAGAAGTGTCACCCACAGGAATGAAAGATGGCACCTGCCAGAACACTGGGCCCCTAGCACCAGCTGGAGTCCAGATTCAGTTTTTCCTTACAGGGGAAAAATGCACTTACCAGCATCACTTCTGAAACATCTCATATTTGCCTTGGGAATTCTTCCATCACAAGCTTCACTCAGTGTAGCTGGCGACACTTGATAAGGCCACAATCTGAGGTCAAAGGGCTATACCCTACAGTCTTACCATCTAGCAGCATGTTTTAGCTGCGTGCCTCCCTGTTGACTGTGTGCAACTATTTAAAAAATGTCTCTTATCGGTATGTAATTCCATTTCATTATCTAACTTTCAAGGTCTGGGTTGTATTTTTGATACTTGTAGAAGTGGTAATGTTATTTTTGATCTCAGACACAAAAGACGGTGCTCAGTCTAGAACACCCAAAGGCACTGCTAGCCAGATATAGGCGCGGTTTGCCACCTTCCAGTTATAAAGGATTTTTCAGACTCTAGTACTATTGTTAGACTCCACTAGTAAGATACAGAATGTGGTTAACTGCCTTCCTTACAAAGTCCAGAAAGCACTCAGACTAAGAATGTCAAATTCAGGGTCCGGACAGCTATGGAAAACGTTGCTCACAGCCTCAGTGTCTACTTCAAATGCAAGTAGTTACCCAGAACTGTTCTTCTATGGGCGGCTCCCGCAGTTCCTAAATCTATCTGTTCCTATCTGCTGCCAAGAATAGCACAGCACTCTAGGAAGAAACCGAGTGGCGGACAGGCAGATGACAAGGGATCGGGGTCCGTGGAGAAAGGGGGACTCCAATCAGCACGGCGACAAATGATTTACTCTGTTTCAAAGCAGGGAGACCTAACCTGAAGAGAGAGTCCTACCTGAGTTATTCTCCATGACAGTGTAAATCAATTTGCATACTCTCAGCAGCAGCATAACTTTCTTTTCAGGTGAATACATTTTCTGCATGGTCATGAATTTGACTTTAATTTTTTCAACGTCCACAAAGTCTGGTGCTGGGACAAACACACCCAGTTCCTGAGGATTTCTCTGCCGCACCAGCTGCAGGTTCTCTTTTAACTGTTTCCAAGAGCCATCCCCGGTATGGAATTCTTTCAGCATTGCTTCAATGTGGCTCTTCAAGGGCTTCAGAATACACTTGTGCATAGCCTTCTCCAGCACGACATCTGCAAAGGGAAACACATTCCTCTGATTTCACCGTCTAGGGTAGATTCAGCATTAACTTTGCCACTCCCAAAGGAGAAATTAGAGGAGAAACTAGTCAGTAACGTCTGTACATTAATGCAGTTGGGTTTCCAGATGTTTGCTAAGGTGGAATCAAAAAGCAAAACAGAATCTGTATTTCATTTGAATTCACAGTAGTTTGGCAAATATGAAAAGCAAAATGAAGCAGATTCAGCAGTAATGGAACATAGTGGTGTGAATTCTCAGGGGGGTCAAATCCAAGAGGGAGGTTTGTATGACGGATAAGGATCTTGGGGCTTTGAAGTTTAGATTCAAATAAATCCCATCTCAGTACAATTGAGCCAAAACCCAGAACCTTTCTCTGGCCTGGGGCTAAAACCATCCAGTTTGGCATTGTTTCCATCAGAAGCCACAGATCGATCAGATTTGCTAAAATTTAGCCCAGCTTTGCCAAAAGGTTTGTGAACTATGGCCAGCGTATAGGTTTTCCAGCTGAAATGAAAATTAAGCAGTTTTTGTCCAGTCCAGATATCATTCTGGAAGTTATTTACAGCTCTGCCATTAACCCTAATCGTCTTTTTTTTAGCTACAGGGCACACATGGTGGAGCACTCACTCTGTTTTTTAATCCCATTCCACCAAGATTAACAACAGATACTCAAACTTGTTCACAGGGTGGGTCCCATTTTAACAGAGAGCTCGTTGGGGATCAGGGCTACACACATCTCATCTTCTACTCTTTGCAATCAGACAGACCAGGCCAATGATTAGGGGGCTGGGGCACATGATTTACGAGGAGAGACTGAAGGAACTAGGCTTATTTAGTCTACAGAAGAGAAGACTGAGGGGAGATTTGATAGCAACCTGCAACTACTTGAAGGGGTGCTCCAAAGAGGAGGGAGCTAGGCTGTTCTCGAGGGTAACAGAGGACAGAAAAAGGAGCAATGGTTTCAAATTACAGCTGGGGAGGTCGAGGTTGGGTATTAGGAAAAACTCTCTCACCAGGAGGGTGATGAAGCATTGGAACAGGTTACCTAGGGAGGTGGTAGAATCTCCGTCTTTGGAGATATTTAAGGTCCGATTAGACAAACCCTGGCTGGGGTGATTTAGGGGGAGTGGTCCTGCTTTTAGACTAGATGACCTCATGAGGTCCCTTCCAGCCCTATGATTCTACCTCTCATTCAGAATCATCTGGCGTCCTTGTGGAAATGACAACAGTAGCTTAAATGGGGCAAAAAAGAACAACTTTTGGGAAGTATAAGGTTACTGTATGATTGATTGTTATTTGTACTGCAATAGCTCCCAACGGTGTCATAGCAGGACTGTGCCTTATTACGGCCAGGCACTGTACCAACACGCTGAAAAAATCTCTACCTTGCAGAGCTTTCATTCTCAGGCATCGATCCTGCAACCCAGCGTGGACAACAGCAGAGCAGGAATGGGCCTAAACTAGAGGCAAGAAGTGAGAGCAAAAACCAAGAGGGAGGGAGGGAGCGTAACAATATGAGATCAGGTGGCTGCACAAGCTAGTGATGGGAACAGCCTGATGGCTGCAAATCATTTAAAAGGTTTTTTTTAAACTCTGCCTTTTCCCATGATTGCTGTTTTATTTTACAGGACAAAATCACTGTCTCTTTCTTATACTCCTAAGTTATGGCCTATTTCTCTTTTTACATTGTTTTAAAATTCCCGACTATCTCTAGGTTTGTTATTTCAAACTAACACTACCTATTTCTTCCTTTCTTTCTCTCTTTGGCATTTTTAATGATCTTTAACGTGACTAGAGATGCATGTGTCTTGGAAAAGTCCACACACGCACATGCCACATTTGCTCTGTTCCGGTCTCTCCCACTGCTCCCCTTTCACATGTTTCGCCACCACATGGCCCCAAACACCTCCTCTTTCTGTGTATACACTTCCCAAAATACCAACTCCTTTTTCTCCCAGAGGCAGCTCCTGCCTCCTCTAGCGTGCTCCAGTCCTGCAGGTGGCTCCTGTCTCCTGTTTCCACCCCACCCCTTAGGTAGAAGCCTCTCTTGGAGGTAGGTAAGATAGCTCCTCCTTGTTTCCAGCTGGTTTTATAGGCATCCAAGTTCTTTGCAATGGAGCCCTGTAAAAGTAACTGGAAGCACAAGAGGACACCGAGCCTGTACCACGTGACCTACCAGCTGCGCACAGACCAGGCGGCCCTGAGGTCCATTCAGGGCAAAGTATATAAGATACAGCATGCAGGGTGGATTCTGCTAACTTACGCAAAAGTCTCCACGATGCGGTCCATAGTTGCCAGCTGTGAGAAGATGAGACATTTCAAATAATGTGAAGCTTATCTACAGCATGAGGGAGTGAGCCGGGCAATCCCCCCTCTAGACCTACTGCACACCCAGCCAGAAGAAGAGCAAAAGAAATACCCTGAAGGACCAGAGATGTAAATGGGGGATTCAAGACTACTGTGAGAACCCTCTGACCCCGCTTGGACAAACCGTCACTCAAGAGAAATGAGAGAAAATCTACATTCGTAGTGGGAGAGGGACATGTTCCCATCCAGCAAAATAGACACTCTCAAATGCAATGTAAATGAATTGATTTCAACACAGTAAATGCATGTCCTTGCTAATATAATGAATGGCCAATTCTGATTTATTCATGTATTTATCGAGAGTTCACCTTTTTAAAAAAAACACTGTACAGTGGAACGCCTCTGTCACTAGCATTTCAGCTCTTGGTTCTTACTGAAGTCAGAATTGAAGGCCATTTGTAAATGCTGCCCAACATCACATTTAGGGTCTCAACTCCCCATTCCCTGTGAATCAAATCTCCCATCGACTGACTGCATCTGGTGTTCCTTACATAGAGAGCTAGCAGGACCTGACCCTTAACAGAGACCACGATCTAAACCAATCGTGTCAAAATCCTGTGTGGTGATATGAAAGCCCCTGGCATGTAACGTACAGTCTCGATTCCCTACATCTCCTGGTTCAAATGGCAGTGGGATGTCTGCGATAATTATCTTTACAGGCTGCGTGCACATAGGGGAGCCTCTGGACTAGCATCTGCCCACATCTCGGATCAATCACCAGCTCCTGTAGTTTGAGGCTGGTGCACGTCTTTCCTGTTGTGGCAAGGGACAGTCATCAGAGACTAACAGACCCAAGCATTCCCAGAGGGCAGAGAGGGAGAATGCCGCAGAGACAAGTTCTACCACTAAGCTAGTGAGGACAAAAGATGATGAAGCCCTTGTTTGAGTGACCCCATCTTTCCCCGACCTCCGTCTCACTGATGACTAGCGTGTCACTGAGGCCTTTGCAAATTTTCCTACCACAGCTCTGCAGGAAAGCAAAAAGGAAGTTCTTTCCCTCTGCCATCGCATCTGCAATTGGTCACAGCGATTCCTAACCATCACGCGATATCCCCAGGCCTGGCCATTGCAGCTGGGGAAGCTCAGTGATCATGTTCCCAATTTTTAGTCTATCTACAGATGCACACAGCGAGAGGCTGAACTGCCCAGGCGGTCTTTGACAGGCCTATGAGCACCGCAAGCTCTCACACAGCCACTAGCCAAGAGTTGATCCAATCCTGCCCTACAGAAGGGAGCGTGGTAGCGTGAGCAGTAGCAGGGACTAGTGCAGAAATCCCCAAACTGCGATTCACCGAATACTGGCTGGTGGTTCACGAACATTAACAGTATTTGGTCTCAACCTTTCTGCACAGTGTGAAACATTTAGTGCAAGTCTCTTTTTAATGGCTGCTGTTACATCATTCTGATCAAGCGTATCAGAGTATCTGGGGATATCTGTAAGATATTTGGCGGGATGGCGATGGGAAACCCGCCAGGTGCCTCAATTACTGTGTCACACACAATAAGAAGGATGAGAAAAAAGGAAAACTACATTTTAAGAGAGAAAACGTACACACTAGTCCAAAGAGACATGAATCATTCCTAGACTTGGCTAGACAAATTGAGGCCAATGGTCCTTTTTTAATACAGTGGTTTTGCAGAGATAAACAAGGATAAAGGAAGTCACTTACTTCTTCGCGGCCAACGAGAAAATAAGAACTAATAACATGACTGCGCTGGTGTTTGATTTCTTTCCCATTGATTAATTGTTGTAAACATCTGCTTTTCTTTTAAGCTCATAGTCTCTTTTGCAAAAATCCCTCTTCCTCCCTCCCACGCTGTCATAATAAACTCAAGAATAAAGGAGCATACAGGGAAATTAGTTAAGTGGCAAATTCAAAACTGCTAAAAGGAAATTTTTTTCACACAACGTGATGTTAGACTGGGGAACTTACTGCCACAGGAAGTGGTTGAGGCCCAGAATTTAGGTAGATTCAAAAAGGGATTGACACCTATACGGATAAGAAGATCCCATATGATCATAATGAATTACAAAAACTTGGGAAGAATATTAAACCTCATGCTTCATGTTTAAGGCAATTTCCAGCGATTAGAAATCTGGATGAGACCTACGATGGGGTTACCTCCTGTAGGATTTTTACACCTTTCTCTAAAGCATCTGGTGCCATCCTAGGTCAAGAGATAGGATACAGAATTAGATGAAACTCAGTCTGGCAATTACCATCTTCCTCGCAGGCTGGGCTTGTGACAAGGGGAAATCTGTGAACTGAAAACGTGGCATTTCCTATTATTTGGCAGCACCCACTGCACAAAGAGCTTTGGTTGCCTTAAACTAATATTCCCATGTTTCTCTGAGGTATCGAGAGTGGACTTTTGAAAGCATTGGCTGACTTGGCTCCGGCTGATTTCAGTCAGAGCAGAGTTTGGCCAATGCTGAGCGTTGCTGAAAATGCCACCCTGAATGTTCAGTGGATGTTTAAAAAATGCATTTGCTTCATATTTGAAGCGCTTTTGTGACGGCCTTTATCTTGTCCAACACACTGGGGATCGACCCAGGACGCTCTGGAGCTAAAAGCGTGAGCTGTTCAAAGCCTGAGCCCCCTAGCTGGGAGCTGTAATAATTCATAGGGTCAGTGGACCACAAAGGAGGACCTAGAACACACTCACCAATGGGTTCCACAGACATTTGAAACGAAGTCTTGTGAAGCCTGCTTTACTCAATATTTACTGTTGGTCACTAGCCATGAAATGGGAACTAGAAGTGCTTTGAGAAACGAAATGAAAGGCTAGCGAGTTTCGCTGTGGTTTGTGGAAAAAACATCTGTATCCTGTGCTGACAAGCTGTTGCATAACTCTGCAAAGGGGCAACGAAGGACAAGCCTAAATATGGGTGCTTGATATACCAGCTGTAGCAAGTGCTTTGCAGTCCTTCCTGCATTAAGAAGACCACTGTCTTCCACCTTCCCCTGCCCTTCTCCAGGATCCCAATTTTAAAACTTCTTTGCCCCTGTTTCCAAACATTGCTCTTCCACTGACATTATCTTTCTCCCTTCAGCCTCCAGACTTACACACATGCCTTGTTTCTCTCTGTTATGGCTGCATGCATTGTTCTTCAGCACCCTGGTAATTTAAGATGGATGGTGTTGAGGGGAGATGGGCCCTGTCTGTTGCAGCAAGACGCAGCCTGTAGAAACAGCATTTCTTGAAAGGCTGAAATTGAAAAGATCACCTAGGTACAGTGGGGATGGAAAAATAGGGGACCTGATAGTCCAGATTACTGTGTTAGCTTAATCTGGGTTTTTCTCAATACGCTGCATGCATCATCAGATTAGTACCATCCCACCTGCAGCCACAAGAGAGAGAGCCGTTCAGCAAGGCTACGCCTGACATTTCTACAGTTCCTTTCATCAGAGGCTGTTAAACCTTTTACAGACATTACAGTAAACTACACAGTTTGCCTAGGACATAGATATAGATCATTGCACTCGTCCTACAAAAAGGAGAAACTGAAGGACAGGGAATTTTTAACTGATTGCTCAAAGTCACACAGCCAAGTCAGAGGTACAATCAGGAAAAAAAAACATGGGAGTCATGTCTCTCAGCCCTGATTTCTCCCCACAGGGTATCAGTGCCTCCCATTTCTCTATCACAGAACTATCTGTGACAAACGATGTCCTGGATGAAGGGACTGGTTCACTCCACACCAATACTAATAGGTCCTGCATTAAAATACAGACCTTAAAAAGTATGCTGTGAACAGCTAAGAGTGCCAGAACAAACCATCTAGTTTATATTTAGGTGCTTTTCTCCACCACTCTTAACCTTTATTACCTGTTTGTATTTAAACCAGGAATTTCTTGGGATAGGCCTGCATTTGGGGTTTCAGGCTGGAGCTGTTGAACTATTTAGATGCTTTCTAGCCACAACTGCCTTCAATAAAGCATTCACATTAATCTTTTTCTGACCATGGACAGAAGAAGAATCTAGGCTGTCATTGTTTTATTGGGCACCACAGAGATGAAACCTAAATAAAGCATCCAACATCAACAAATCACTGATCAGTGCACTCTGAATTCAATCTAGATTTTCCCAAACCAGTCTCTATTTCTGTTTTGCGCTTATACAGCTAGACATGGATTCAACTTTTTGCACTCAGTTTAGTTTCTACCGACTCAAATAATAAAATGGATTAGGATTGGATTTTCAAAGTGTCCTAAAATATTAGGTGCTCAATCTCCATTGCAATTCAATGTGATTTAAGTAACAATCATTTAGGCTCTTTGAAATCCCACTTTATAGCTTTGTTTTTAGCTTATTTTATTGCTCATCTCTAATTTATTGTCCACCAAGGTGAAATATACTCTCATGTCTCCCCTAGCAAAACAGAATAAAAAGAACAAGCTCCCAGATCTAGAAGTGAGATTTTCAAAGACACAAAGGCAGGTGAGCACTCAGGACCCATGGAATGGGAACCTCACTCCTCTTTATGCCTTTGCAAATTTTCCTCTTCATGTCCAAATGGGCGCCAAAGAGAAATGTTGACATTTCCTGCTGAGTCCTAATGCATGAGAGCCTACCCCTTTCTTCTTACCAGGGGAAGGTGGTTATTTCATAAAGGAGTGGCAGTCAACAGCAATAAAATTAGGTAATTACAAAGGCTAGTGTATGTTCTTTTATCCTAGGCTTGTAGGACTGGAAGGGACCTTGGCAGATCATCTAGCCCATTCCCTTCTACTCATGACAGGGCTAAGTATCCCTGACAGGTGTTGGTCTAACCTACTCTTAAAAACCTTCAATGACAGAGATTCCACAACCTGCCTAGGTGAGAAGAAAGGTTCAAAAAGGGGCTTTCATGAGCTAACGAGTACTAGATTCCAATCCCACACCAGAGCTGACTGAACGCTCAACATTTACTATTCCCTTCATGAATCTCGACTGTCGTGTGTGGTTATTTTCTGATTACCAGTTCATTCATGTTATGCCAAAAAGGTGGCTAAAGTAACTTTCATGGATGATATAGGCAGTCCTAACTGCCAACTCACTAAAGGAGAAAGGAAAACAGGGAGACCAGAAGAAACCTTTTGAAGACTCTCAAGACAAACAAACATCAAAAGATGTGGCTTTGACATCACGCATGGGAAGACAGTAACCAAGAAAGGGCTAACTGGGGAAGACTGGTCAGAGAAGGAACAACCACTTTTGAGGAAAATCACCTTGCCCTGATGGCAGAAAAACACCAGAGAAGAAAGGACAGACATCTGCCATGTGGGAAAAGCTGCCAAATCCTGACATCCAACACCACCTGCAGTGTCTGCCAATGAGTCTGCAGCTCCAGTATCGGATTCCAGAGTCACCAAAGGACCCATGTGAAAGATAATCCTCAACCACCCACAGATCGCCAACACCATTAAAAATCTTTTCCATTTGAAGTCAGCATCTGTGAATTGACTATTGATGGCAGAAGTTAAACTATTTTCTCTGCCTCTCTTTGGGAAACCTGAAAGATGTCCTAGGATATCTTTTGTTTTCAGGAGTCTGGGAAAAGAGAAAAGCAATTCTGCAAGAAAAACTACACAGATAATTAAGTAAAATGCTCAGAAACTCAATACTTTAAACTTGACTGAAGCCTGGGTTACACCACCTAGGATATGGAGAGCTGCTGGAGAAAGCCTGACTCGCTGCACTGGAACAAGCTAGCCAAGACACTTGCTTTGTAGGGGGAAAATGAGGCAGGAATTGGCTAGCAGAGCTCTGAAAGAGTGCAGAACTGGCCAGGAAGGGGGACATGGCCGGGGTGCCCAAAGATGTGTTGATTCAAAGCTTACTTTAACCACCTCCACCAGCAACACAAAGCTGCTAACTGTACGTCTTCCTCCTGAGCACTCCCAGTGGTACAGCTGCCCATATTGACACTAACCCTATAAATCTTTGGGGCAGGGACCATGACTACCTCTTTGCCTGTCTAGGTCCTAGCACAACGGGACCCCAATGAGAGCAACTGAATACTACAATAAACATTTATTAATAACCACCATGACCACCACGGCATGGTTTGTGAAGGATATGCAATAGAAATATTTTCCAGAGGTGCACCACACCCATAAGCAAGTCAGAGGTCCCTAAAGTAAGAAACTTTGTCTCCCAATCTCCAGTGGGGTAGCTGTGTTAGTCCGTGTACAGCAAACACAACAAGAGTCCTGTGGTATCTGACGAAGTGGGTTGCAGCCCACGAAAGCTTATGCCTGAAGAAATCTGTTAGTCTTTAGGGTGCCACTGGACTCTCCTTTTTCTCTCTCAGTGTAATTTTAATAGGAATAATAGATTAAGGGACTATTTGTCTGCAGTCACAAAACTGACTGCAATTCAGTAGTATGGCAGTGAGGTAAAATAACTAGATGATTGTCCGGCCTTTGTTCTATTGTAAAAGGCTCTGCTATGTAGGATGATGACAGCGTCTGCCAAACACCATCTGCTTAGGTCAGCAACTTTTCCTGTTCTGCTCTGCTGTGGTTGATGGCAGGCTCCAGCCGTGGGGAAGGCAACAGATTAAGTAAAGATGGAACGTTCATTTGAACAAACTGCTTCACAGCATACATTATTTAGAAAAAAACTGTGCAAAGAAAGTCAGACTCTCAGTCACTGAAGAAAACTAATGCAGTTTGGTTACAACGCGCAATAACTCAGTCACTCTAATTTACTGAGACAGTCAAAAGCAAGTATTTTAGCAACTGTGCAACCTGCTGGCTGGATGAAACCATGCCCTTTGCAAGGAACAGAGAAAGTTACAACCACATTAGGACCAAATCACAAAAAAGCAGCTCTATATTTGTGCCAAACATTTAAGATTACCACAAACACAACAGAACTGAGACTTGTATAGAGAGAGAAAAAAAAAGCCCAACACACAACATCCACACAATGGTTTTACTTTTCTAACTAAGGAAATAAGAGTCTTTTAAAAATCTTGACTTTACAGGAACCTTTTTGGAGTATTTTATTGCCTGGCAATCCTTTTTAAGCTCAATCCCTTACTGTTGACTAGCAACGTGACAAAATGCCTCTTACTCAAGAAGTTCCAAAATTTCAAAACAAAAAACACTCCCCATTGCCAGTGAAAGAAATATTTGCCAATTGTAAACGCCACCGAGCTTTTCACTGCCCAATCTGTTAGGACACTGAAGTGAGGGAGGAAAACAAGCAAATTATGACTGAAATGAGCTCACAGGGAAAGAATTTCTCCCTCAGTGATGTTTACCTCGGAAATGTGGCTTACAAACTTCTAACAGGATTCGACACATCAAGACTAAGGCACAATCAGAGCTTTTATACAATTTGTTCACTTTCACACATACACAAACCATTATTTATTAGTACAATGTGTATCCACTCAACTATTTCTCTTTTGTGCCCACAGAAAACCCTCTCTGTTAGTAAAACGTGAACCCAAGCACACACTTCGTTTTCAGACACTTATAAAACACTTACAGAGGGGCAGAGAAATCCAGAGCTCAGCCTCTCCCTCTCCTTTTTATCAAAATCTCTTGTTTATATCACAGCACCAAGAGCAGACAGTGCAAGTTGCTAATAGTGAATGAGACAATGCTCGGCTAGTAAGTTATGAAATCTCTCCGTGTCAACATCTCTGGGTCATTTCTGCTGTAGTATATGTTTTACATGTTGCGGGGGGAGCACGTGCGTGTGCATGTACTCTGTTTTAAATAAATGCTAAAATATTTCCACACAGTTCACCCTAATTTGTTGAGTGGAATCGGACACTGAAACATTTCAGCACTGCAGTTAAAAAAAAGTTAATCACCTGTCAATTAAGCCCACCAGTCACCAGTATAGTTTTAAGGTAAACACCTCAGAAATGTCTTTTGTTTTAACATAGTTTTATGGACCTTTGACATTTGAGCTTTAAAACAAAAAAATAATCAGAGGTTTTGAATTTTTCTAGAAAAATCTATCTCCCACACTAGTTCAAAGACGTAGACCCCAGATTCTGCATTTTTTTAAGTGCCCTGAAAACAGAGACCACGTTTTCTTACCTATTTGGTCTTCTGGAATCAGCGATTCAATGGGGGGGTCCAGCTCAGAACTTTGTGACAAGTAGTTCTTAACCTGTGTCATGAACTGCCGAATTGTCTGCAGCATGTCAGTACTGGAAACGTGGCATTCCTTGTTCTCCTGGAGAAAGCTGACATAGTCTTGCACCAGGCACCCGAAATAAGTGCGCTTGTCCTGGGACATCTCTGCAATTTTCTTGATCAGCCTCTTTTCAGGGGTCATGAAGGAGCTGAACACCCCACTTACTTTTCTCAGCTGGGATTTCACAATCCTGGGGAGAACGAACGAACTGGTCCGTTTCTTTTTGGGCTTCAAAGGGGGTGCCATGCTCTCCTGGTCACTTTCCCCTTCAAAGTCCTCTAGGCTGCTGTTCGTGTCCCCTTCATAGCCAAACAACGGCATGCTACGATCAAAATCCAGCGAGTCGGACGAGGAGGTGGAAATGCTCATCTCGCTCAGTCTCTGCCTGCCTCCATTCCACTGTCCTTGTGACTCAGAGTTTGCAGCCAAGGTCTTTCTGCAAGCTGCTAAATTCTGCTCACACACGGCTTCACCTGGAACGCTAGCAGCTTCTAACCCACGCACTGAGTTATGACGAGATTGAACAGCTGCCAAAGGCTTTGCATTACCTTCCCCTTCTAAGCAAACAGCTTGCTTCTTCAGACGAGGAGGCGGAATCGGGGCTGGTTTCTTCTGCAGCAAATCCGAGTTCCTATGTTTGTTATGGTTGACTGTTTCTGGCATGCCCGCCTGCTCTATAGTCCTGGAGAGCTGTGGACTTGTGAGAAGCCTATTAATAGAAGGTGGTGGAGGTCTGGGTGGGGGGGAGCGAGGGCTCTCGGTGCCATTCACATCTTGAGCTCTTGGGCTCTGCCGTTTCAAACTTCCACTAACATCCTGGCTGTGCACTTTTAAGAAGAGAGGATTAATAAAACACAAGGCTCCGTTGGTCTGGCTGCACTCCAACTCTGAAGGCGTTCTGGTTCGTATAGAATGCACTCCATTTATAAGGCAGAGCTGACGAGAGTCTTTGCAAGCATTGTCTGAGGGCAGAGGCCTACGGGGAGGCGAAGGATCTGGGGGGTGGCTGTTAGCCGGAGAGCTCCAAAAATCTGAAAATCATTATTGTGTTAACATAAGAATCTCAATATTATGCAGCTGGCTTTCAGAACATTTAACGCAACATAACAGTGTTGACACATGGAAAACTTTAGGCAAGCTTTTTTTTTTTTTTTTTTAAAAGATTTTCTTAAATGAGCCTCATAAAACACTGCCAGACAACTGAACACTCAAGCCCATGCTCTTTGTCTACAGAGTTTATAAATGACTTGGCCAATGTGAATCTTAGCTGATTTTGTAGCGAAGTTTGCAGATGAAATGGGGCTACAAAGAAAAGAATGAGTGCTATATAATAGCTATTACTGTTTGAAACAGACCCTGAGCTAACACCCGATTAGAAAAAGAGAGTCAGATCCTCAGCTGGTGTTGATCAGCAAAGCTCTTCCAACACCAGGAGAACTTTGCTGATTTACCCCACCTGCAGGTCAGGCCCAGGGCAGTTTGCAAAGAAATGCATGGCTGTCTGTAGTCAAAAATAAAGCAAGCTACGCATGATAAAGTTGGAATCATTCTTGGCCCCATGGCAGGTACAATCTTTAGCCACGCTGACCTAAGTCTTTCTGCCAGCAGCTGTGCATTTTATCATTACACAATTTGTCTGAGGTTATAGGGTACTCAGCAGCACATAAATATCCGAACTTGGCAAGTTTTAACTTCCGTCTCCTCAGAACTTCAGCAAAACAATTGTGAGTCTATGGAAATCAGACAACAGTTACTTCAACAGACTCCTGCGAATTATACTATGGGTGCTCAGCATGCTTCAGCTTGGCTAGCACAAAAATGAAACGATCAGACAGAAATAAATTCGGACACTGGCAGCGTTGTTCAAAAATTATCTAGATCAGTGGTGCCTGAACTTTCCCTCTCACGTCCCCACCCCCGTAACAGAATCTGTCCATAGCCCACCAGGCTGGGAGTAGGGCCTGGGATCAAACCATGGGCAGAGCTGGGTGGCACTCTCTCCCCATCCCATTGTGTGGGCTGGCTCAGGCCCCACTGCCCCCTTCCCCCCAGATTTTCCTTTGTGCCTGACAAGAGGGGTACGTCCCACCGTCTGGCAACTATTGATCTAGATGCCAATATGGCCCCAATTATCATAGCTACTGAGTGTCTCATACACAAATGAATTTGTCCTTACAACACCCCCGTGAGGCAGAGAATGTTATTAACTCCATTTTACAGATGGGAAACTGAGGCACAGAGACACAAAGGGACTCCAGCAAGGTCACATGAGACGTCCGTGGTGGAAACTGAATTTGGGTTTCCCCAATTCCCATGCTTACATCCTAAACACGAGACCCTTCCTCTGTCAGTTTTCAAACATATTACTAGTTTTGAAAAGCAAGGGTGCAAACTCCGCCTGAGGAAGTCTGGGGCCAGGAGTGACGGACCTGCAGCATGCCACAGGACAAACACAGCCACCAGAAGTCTGAGTCTGGAGAGAGCTCGTGGGCAGTGGCATTCGCACCTCCTTTGGATAGATTCTTCACGTATCAGTTCCAGTGACATTCCAACCCAGCTCCTCGCCCTTTCTGTCTGCATTGCCCTAAGGAACGCTTTGAAGCATCTGACGAAGGGGGATTTTCTCCCACGAAAGCTCATGCGATAAATAAATCTGCTAGCCTTTAAAAGTGCCACAGGACTCTGTTGTTTTTCTAACCCAGTAGTTTTCAAACTATTTTCCTCCAGATCCAGATTTAAAAAGTCATTTATGCCGTGACCCAACAATTAAATCTTTCCGCAAGGTATTCAATCTTTTAGCAGGGGGCGAGGGGCCGCGACCCAGGACCTGACTCCCAATCCGCAGTTTGAAAACCAGTGTTGTAACCTACAATGCGTGTGAGACTACACTGATCCCTGCTCTGAGGAATAGGAGACTGGTTTTGGATCAGTATACACTGTTCTGTGGGACCGAGTGCACACGTTTACAGAGAAAGTAGGGGGCGGCAGTGTAGCAACGCAAATCTCAGAGGCTCATCAGCAGGACAGGAGGGCTTTCTGAGTGCTAGTAGGTGGGATTTTAAACTATTATGTGTTACAACAAAATCATCTTTTCTGAGACTAACCGGGCCATTGTTTACGCGTATACGGACTATTCTACCGACCCAGTTACAATGCTCCGGGGCAGTACCCCTCTAAACAGCCATACTCACTCAGTCCCAGCTGAGCAACGTCTTCAAGCGCAGCCTCCGTCTTTGCTGCTGCAATAGCATGAGGCAACTTCAAGGTGAATGGCAGGACATCCCTTGTTTGAAAAGAAAGAATCGTTTTGGTAACGTCTGCAACTATTGCCATATTTCACATTTCGAATCATTTCCAGCATATGCGGTGGGTAGGAGCACTGTGTCGGGAAATCAGCTTGCCACTGAGCCTGCGGAGAGCTGCAACGGCAGGTTGATGTCACACGCTGGCAGCCCCGTTCAGAGCTGGCGTGGCAGTGGCTCTCTGCAAGAGCTGCGTGGCTCCGCTCTGTTTCTCAGCAGCGGGGGCTGCCGGTTAAGCCTCCTGATGCCGAAAATCCCTTCCCAGGCGAGAATTTCTTTAGCAGTGGGGGCCACTGCAGCGTGACCCACTGCCAAAGTCCTGGTGCTGGGGAGGAACTTAGGCAATGGGGGGAGCAGCAGCTGGGTGGCATGCACAGCTGGGAACCCTCCCCACTGTGTTGCAAGGGTGAAGGGGCCGAGAACCCGTGGACGAGAGGTCAGATTCTCATGTCCAGTAAAGCCACTTTGAACCTTTAAATCCCCCTGGTACAAGGAAACTTTAGTGTAAATGAAAAACGGGCTCCCAATATTTCTGTCTTCTGGACTCACTGTCCCTACCCCACCCACTTTTCCTCTTATAGCAGTAGTTTTCCACTGCTCTTTTAGAGCACACCAGTCTGGTTATTGAAACTTCCATCTCACAAAACCAGCACTTTATTCAAACTTCATATTGGTGAATAAAACTGAGTTTTGTTCTACTTTAACCGCCAGTTTCCAAAAAGAATCTGAATGAGGCTTTGGGACAGAGAATACAAACATTCTTGTAAACTCGGATATATTAGAGCCACTCTGTCAGTCTGAAAATCCCTCTAACTGAAATAAAGATCTGTTCAAACAAGCACAGCTACATCCATACTTGCTACCGTATCTGTTTCCCAATCAATAGGTGCGATGTTTAAATACGGGACTCCCCAGATGTCACTTAACTACAAACATGACTGTATAAGTTCCAGAGGGGGAGCCGTGTTAGTCTAGGTCAGCCAAACAAACAAGGATCCTGTGGCACTTTTAAAGACTAACAAATTGATGTGTCTGATGAAGTGGGATTTTCTCTCACGAAAGCTCATGCGATAAATAAATTTGTTAGTCTTTGAAAGTGCCACCAGACTCCTTGTTTGTATGACTGTGTAAGTCCTTTAAAACAAGAAATTAAGAATTGTTTTGTCTAAATACTTTGTGTAAGCATTTCTAGCATCGTATATTACATCTCTTCTATCCCCACTTGTTCATACTTCATACTAGTGCATTCTCAAACACCAGAGCCTGACAAACACACAAAATCTGTATGAAAAGTACCTCTATGATGAGAAAAAATAAGACCCAATCATATTGCAAAAGTGAACTACAACTCTTTCGTTTACCTTCAGATACAACTGGTGTTAATACAGATAATTTTATTTTCAAAATTGTAAGCAGATCTGGTGTAATATAGACAACAGCTCTTTGATCACTGAATTGCTGTATTAAATCACCATCGGCAAATTCCAAACAGATAAAAATCACAATCATACGCAGCAAGCTGATACGCTAACAAGTAAGTGAAAGGACACTGTCAACTATTTCCACAGCCCAAAATCAGAACTCCAATTTAATCTAACGTGGAATGTCTCCAAATACTAAATATTTAGCGTGAAATAATGACCTTCCTGAAGCGATGGCAAAATTCCCATTGCTTTCACCAGGGCACGGATTTCTCTGCAAGGTTGGGATTTTCAAGAGAGCCTAAGGAAATCAGGCACCCAAATCTTATTGCATTTCAAAGAGACTTTGGAACCAGCCCCCAGCTGGGTGTTTTTAATTCTCCACACTTGTCAAGAATCTAGCCTTTGTTTTCTTTGATACACTAAGATCAGAGATTACCGTTGACTCCAGCTTCCCCCTAACTGTGCATATTCCCACTTGTATACACCCCAGAATGATGCCAAGACACAGCCTGAAAAAGGATAGGAAACAGAACTAGCCTGCTTTCTGCTGCTTGAGAAACTGCAAAATGAAACTCTTCATCAAACAAAGACATTAGCAGGGAAATAAACCACAGGCTTCTAGGAGCATCTCGTGATCGATGGAGGGTAAAAAATATCTCCTAAAATCCCTGGATGTGATTTCAGGTAAGGTTGTGTCTAAGAATGTGCAGGAGTGGCACTCTGGAGCAGTCACCACCCTTGTTTTCTCTTCAGTGTTCTTCGTCTTTCACTTCCTGAGGGTGCAGCAAGAAAGGGCGCAAGACGGCACGCTGGTATACAGCTGCAGGGATCACACCCTTGCGATCCCTAATTTCCCCAGGCAGGAGGATTCCATGCTGGACCTTAACTGGAGATTCAGGCTCAGTCGTGCTCCAAACAAAAATGAATTTAAAGCCCCGTATGGAAAATTAAAATCCACTTTGTTGGGATGGACTTTTAAACAGAACGTGAACGGGGTTGAGGTACACAACCTTTCACGGCCAGCCCCAGACCAGCTCAGTCACTCTCCCAGCACTGATCAGTTATTCACAGGACATGCGCTTGGTTTTTTTCCCTACCTACAGCACCTAGCGCAATGGGGCCCCAACCCTGGGGCTCCTCTGTGCTCCCCAACCCAAACAAGCTTAGTGCCCTCAGCCACCAGTGGGTAAATATTCACACTGCCATAAATCACACCACAACCAACAGTAACTGGCGACCCCTCTGAGCGGCGAGGCCAAGGAGATTGAACTCTCTTTCCTTCCTTAGAAGAGACTCCCTAGAGGTGAAGTTTGGCCTTGCTCTGCCTATTCTCTGGCTAGACATAGGTCCCAGCAGCTATCAAAAACAACTGTTCACCAGGCCAGGGGCAGGTCCGGGACTAGAAGCTAAGCTGTCTCATGAGTGTCAGTCCAGTGCTCTATCCACTAGGCCACACTGCCTCCCCTTGAAGTGCTTGCATATGATAACTTTGTTCGATATGACAGAGCTTTCCTAATCCACGCTGACTGCAGGAGGGGGGTGAGAGAGAGGTGATGTCCCATCATGCTCTGTGCGTGTGCAAGCGCTAGGGGGCGGTGCAGGCAGGGCTTTTATGATGGTACTCGGGGGTACTGAGTACCGGCACCTTTTCTTCCACAGCGATGCGGCCCCAGCTCCTGCCACCAGCGGCGGCCCCAGGCTAAGTATCCCCCCCCCCGTTTTTAAACAAAAAAAAGCACTGAGGGCAGGAGACTTCACACCTCTGCAGAACTGAGACGGGCACGTGGAAAAAGTAAGGTGAACGCTGCTTTGTTCCAAGGGGACAGAGTGACTCCCTGCTCCACCTCCAGCCCCTCCCCTGGGAAGAGGGAGAAAGCACTGAGAAAGCTCCTGAGCACCGGTTTACTCTCTCCTTGCAGCTGAGTGCAATGCCAGAGGGACAGAGAAGTAGCACCAGCTCTCCTGAGAGCCAGCAATGAAGAGGAAAGATGGTGCTGACTTCTACTGCTACTTTCCTGCTTGTATCAAGCACGCTTTGCTGAGTCTCCTGCTGGGCAGGTCTCCTCACTGGCCTGATAGCCCACCCTCGTTCCCAGAGTCAGAGTAGCATGACCACGCCCATTATGGAGGAGAAGCAGAAAGGACAAGAAGTCACTTCTGATCTTACTCCATGCCAAAGTCAGAGTCAAACGCGATAATGCGGGTAACCATGGATATCCGCATGTTTGCAGGGCTCTAGCCCTGCACAGATAAAAATATGTGGATCTGTATCCTATCTGCCTCTGCAAGAAATGATCTGCAGATAGCCGCATTATATCTGTGGATGCGGGTAACCGTAGATTTGCAGGGCTCCACAGATCAGCATCTTTTGATGCATTGTTAATCAGTGCCACATAAAAGAGAGAGCAACAAGGACTTTCTTTTGTGTCTTCTTAGCTCCAGTCCACGCTCTCTTGTTCTTTAGCCAGTTACCCTCTGAAACAGTCTAGTAATATTAATAGATTAGTAATATTTATGCGAGCTTTGAGGCGTTTGGCAGTCTAGTTACTTACCTAAGCCAAGAAACCAACAGATGTCGGCCTTACCCAACCTTGGCTTTGGCAAAAGGAGATGATGATGAATATTTATCCCATATTTAACCGAGAAAATCTGTACGGACAATAATTAATTTTTAAGGATAACCTAGCACAGTAGTTCTGCCCCCGGGGGGTACGCCGAAGTCTTCCAGGTGGTACATGAACTCATCTAGATATTTGCCTAGTTTTACAACAGACTACATGAGATGCTTTAGCCAAGTCAGTACAAACTAAAACTTCATATAGACAATGATTTGTTTATACTGCTCTATACACTGAAAAGTAAGTACCACATTTATATTCCAATTGATTTATAATTAAATGGTAAAAATGAGAAAGCAAGCAGCTTTTCACTAATAATGTGCTGTGACACTTTCGTATTTTTATATCTGATTTGGTAAGTTAGTTTTTAAAAAAGTGAAACTTGGCTTACACGAGACAAATCAGACTCCTAAAAGGGGTACAGTACCCTGAAAAGATTGACAGCCACTGATCTTGCAAACGGTACTCAAAACACAGCACAACACAGTACAGTCTTACCTGCTAATACAGTAGAAAGCAATGAGCCTGAATAAATCAGCAAAGCTTATTCCAGAGCCCTCCAAGGAAAAAGCTGCAAAGAAAGATTAGGAAAATAAGAGATCAGTCTTGCAATGCACATTCCAAGTAACCAGACAACGTAAACACCCCTGATTTTTGCAGAGTAAGTAGTAAGGAGTTTGCCGCATGAAACTAACTACTGTTTTTTTAATCAAAAACAACTGTGTGGAGGCGTGTGTGTCTCGGCCCAAAGCATTTTAGTAAACAGACTGATATCGTGTGGGTGGTGGGTTTGTGTTTTCATTCTAAATGTGTCCTAATCCTTGGAAAATGAATCAAAAGAGATTAAAGTTGCACAACTTCTAAAACAACAGCCAGTCAGCAACTCAGACCTTGTGTTATTCACAGTATTAATACAGACAAGTTCATTAAGAAACTCTTTCCTTCTCTTGGCACACATCTTTCCAATTTTTTGCCTCAATTACATTAGCAGCAATATAAGTAACCACTGGTAATGACAGGTGACAAATCTATGAATCATTCCCCTTTTAACAAAGGTTTCTAGTCAATTCTAATTCATAGCAATGCTTTGTGATGGCTTCTGCAAATTGTTTAGCTAAATATCTTTTTTTCTAATAAAGCTGTACTACAATTTTTCTAAAAATTCAAACATTGTTATTTGAAATGCACAGAAATTATAAAGACCTTTATAATGTAATTTCCACCATGGTTTTGTATGGATATCGCTACATGTTTACAGACCATGGACAAATACATCTCAGACACAAGTTGGTGCAACTCCATTGATTTCAACCGTGGAGGCATCCATTTCTGCCAATGGTGAATGTCACAAGATCGCTTTATGTAAAGAAGCAATATTCACGAAAATTCAGGGGAACAATAATGGATAAACAATTTTAAAAGGATAAGGAACTATAGAAAGATAAAGGTAACTTTTCCTTCACTGATTATTCCTGAAAAAGGTTGCTTTGCTGAAAATCTGTTATTAAATTCTTTTCCTGTTTTCTATATGTTGTAAATATAACTCCTTTGCTTATTTGCTGCTTCCAAACTAGGCTATAAATCTGAGGAAGATATAGCTTCCTTTTTTTTATTCTCAATTTTTCCTAGAACTGTTTTTCACTCCCTCTTTTCATAGAGATCATCACATCTTTGTTTTGAAACTCACTGGAACCTTGCCACTATTTTATTTCTAGTAACTAAGACATGGAACAAATACTACTTGCAACATCATGAAAATCAAGGTCTAGTGATCTCATATTAGAAATGTTTCTCTATCAGGTTACATTTTTTGATGCTGTGAAAGTTGTTATTAAATCAGAGAAACAAATGGCTAAAAATAATACATAAACCCAGAACCTCCTTTGTGCCCATGCCAAAGGTGTCCCAGAAGAGAAGTCACCCTGTGGAGGGTGATGGTGGCATCATTGGGGAAGGGTAGATTTAAATTCGGGTGGGGTTCCATAGAAGCCTCACAAATGGAGATTGCCTGTTACAAGCACGAGACACCCATTCAGCAAGGTATTTAGCACATGCCTTAACATTAAGGCAGAGCATTCTAATCGATTTCATTGGCTATGTCTACACTTGTAATTTTAAGTTGACTTTAACTAAGTCAACTTAAAGTCGACTTAGTGAGTCTACAATTAAAATTAAAGTCGACTTTGGGGGGAACTTACAAAGTCGACCTAGAGCGTCCACACTGGATGCCTAGGTCGACTTCAAGGGGCTAGGGGGACCTTGGGTAGGTCCACGGTGCCAGGGGGGGCACCCCTTGCCCATTGCCAGGGGGCTCAGCCTTTGCCCCATTGTACTTAGGTACAATGGGGCAAAGGGGGACAGGGACCCTGGCAGGGCATAGGGGCAGAGTGGACAGGGCTCTGCCCTACCCTGTGGGGAGGGGGGGCATGCCAGGCTCCCCCTGTACACCCCTCCCTGGCAAGGAGGGCATTGGTGTAGTCCTGGGGTAGCCCTAAGTTGACTTAGGGCTACCCCATGTCTACTCTGGCTTAAGTCGACTCTAGGGAGTCGACTTAAGCATTAAATCGAATTAAAATGAGATGTTATAAAGTCGACTTAATTTTAATTAAGTCGACTTTATTTTCCTTAAGTCGACTTAAGCAAGCTGCTTAAGTCGACTTAAGGAAACTGTAGTGTAGACACAGGGTAAATTAAGTCGACTTAAGCAAGCTTAAGTCGACTTAATTTACAAGTGTAGACGCAGCCTTTGAGACTACTCACTTGCTTCCATTAGGCATATGTTTTTAAGTACCTTGTTTAATCAGAGCCTTAATCTGCTTCTTGCTTACCCTGCACAGGGCCAGCCCCACTCATGTTTAGGCCTGGGCAGATGGAAGCTTGCATTGCTATTCCTCTGACCCTACTTGATTTTTTTGCTGCTTGCAGCCTAGAGCCAAGATGCTGGGTTTCACTGATGCAAAGTGAATCTGTCCCATACAGAACAGCAAAGGACTGAAATTTCCATAACACGACTTACTATATGTGCTTTCTTTTATTGCAAATTCCTTGAGGCGAGATCCACATTCGTCAGGCAGACGGAGTGATATGACTTTCTTCTGCATTCTTGTGGATTTCCTAACCAGAAAGATCTATTGAGAGGGAGGGACGGGGGAGAGATTTTAGAAATCTTTGTTTTTTCACGTATTTTAAGGCCAGAAGGGAGCATTATGATCATCAAGTCTGACCTCCTGCATAACACAGACGAGACAACTTCCCCCAAATTCCTAGAGCAAATATTTTACAGAAACACCCAATCTTGATTTAAAAATGGTCAGCAATGGAGAATCAAGTACGACCCTTGGTAAATTGTTCCAAGGATAATTATTCTCACCATTACAAATTTACACCTCAGTTCCTGCCTAAGTTTATCTGTCTTTACATTTTATGCCCTTGCTTCGAAGCATGAGGGGAGAGCTATGACACATGGGCGGACCAACGGACACGGCTCGTAAATAGTTTGCAGATTCAGGCGCGTGGTGCACACCTGAATCCCAAGTGGGGAAAAGTCATATCGACTATCACGCGAAGAACACCATATTACACATGGCTCTGGTGTAAGGTTTTTTAATAAAGTACATGTAAATGCCTCCATTATTTCACGGTGCGAGTCATGATCTCAATTAATACCAATCTTTGTAATACTACTTTATCTTTAAAATTGAATTTGAATTTGCTGCTCGTGGTAAGAACACGAATAAACTCAACTGGACGACAACAGAGTGGTGATACACTAGTGGGTCCAAATCACTCTAGCATAGGGATGGTTTATATTGTTTTATCTTTGCAGGGGGGAGGATTATACGTTTCAAAACACAACACAAATATCTGACGATGTAAACAGCTATAATCAAGAATGCACATTTCAACTGTCCAAATATATTTAATAAAATGTAAATTTTCATTTGATTACAGAGGCAGGAGAGTTGAAAAACTAAACCTGAGATGTTCAGGAACTCATGAGAGTTTCGGCACCCAATTCCAACTGAAATTCACATTCAAAGAAGGCTTGTTTTTTAAACTGATCTATAACACTTCTCTGCTCCCCTTCCAATGTTTATAAGGGCTTTTCAGCAAGGAAGAAACTAACTTTGGTACCGGTCTTGCAAGTTGCTCTATACACATTTGATGAATGACTCATATCAGCAAAACTGCACATGGACATTGAGGTCCACCCACATGGAGCTCATTGAAGGAGAAGACTCTGATTGCATAGACTGACTGTAAACAAATGCTTTCAATTGACCAAAGCAAACAGAAAGAGAAAAAAATGGTTTTCGAATAATTGCTTTCGGCTTAGGCAAAGCATTACTCAGTTATGGAAGATCAACATTTTCAGACAGAAATGAGCTATTCCAATAGAGGATGTCCCTTCTAGGCCTCAGGCCAAGTGTGATGTGCTGGTAGTTAGACAAAGACTTTTGTTTGCACTTGTAAACCTAGCGGGTTAGATTCCCTCCTGCACAGAGATCTGTTCAGTGTAGCTGAAAGAAGAGAAGCTATCAAAGAGCCCAATAAGGCTCCCCAAATTAACACACCATATCTAATCCAGCTCCAGCACAAGCCAAAGAGGTCTGGAGTTCTCGAATCCCCCACATCAGCCAAGAATTAGCCACCTACTTCTCCATCCTGTGCCAAAATGTGAGGCACACCTGGAAAAGAAACTGGCTACTACATGTTCACACCAGCTGAGAGCTCCCTCACTTTGAGGGAGTTCTCAGCTGTGCTCAGCTAGACCCAGAGTCCAGCCCAGCAAAACGGATGCAGACATCACTCAGAAAGAAATACCCGTGTGGCCTATTGATCATTATGTGTTACAAGCCTCTCTTCCATGCCTGATCCATAGCGAATATGAGTCTGCTACAGCTAGAGAGGCAGGGCTCTGTAGCCCTAGCTACAGCCGCTCATGTGTTTGGCCCCCGTTCAATTCATGGAGAGAGTCAGCCAAATTGGTGACCATCACATAAGGGAGGGGAGGAGGAACTCATCCAAGAGGCGAACTGTTGTGGCCCTGAGGGATGAGCTTCCTTTTATCAGAGGAAGCACACACCCCACTGGTGAGTGTGTGCTCTACGTTAGGAAGAAATATTTTAAATGAATTAAGAGTCTGAAGACTTGTCTCTTACTCCAGGAGGCTGGGACTGCAGAATTTCCACTGCTTCAGTGTCATTCAGGCCAAGCTGTAGCCACACAGGATGGGTATGGAGAAGTTTATCTAGTATGCTCAGTTTATTGGAGAGGCTGTCATATCCAGAGTCCCGAGGGCAGCCTTTTAAGTCTTTTTTCTCAGAAGAGACCTTATCCATGTCCTTCACTAGGCTGTGAGGAAAAGAATTAAACAATAATTAAAATGTAGGCAAGTAAATTTCTCAGAGAACAAACAATTCTACAGACAGGGATTCTTTTAATGACAATGCAGAGCATCGTCCTTCCTAGGTATTTCTTCTGTTGAGATTCCATATCACTAGGACGGACCACGAAGTCTCTCTCAGAGCAAGTTATGGTACATTACTGTCAGGTGGACAGCAAATAGCCCTTGGAAGTCCAGCTACTGCAAGAATATGCACGCCTGTCTATATTAGTTAAGCAAGGAATCATTTTTAACATCCCTCTCTCTTGTGTTCATGTTGTTATTATTCAGATACTACTGTAATGCAAACAAAATCATTTGCATGGCCTGCATTTTAAACCCACTTTCTTCCAGCTTCCCTATCTGGCCTCTTCATTTGTGTCAAAGTGAGGCCTTCCCTCACTCTCTTTTTAAAAATGTCACGACCTCCCAACTGACAGTAAATGAACAGATAGCTATTTAAACTCTACACATTGATTGCTTTGGTCTTGTTACTTAACCCTTCCCAGGAAGCGTAGGCAGAAGCTGGCCCCAAATGGGGAACTTGGCAAGCTCGCCTGAGTCAAATTATTTAGTGGTGGGGCAGCTAGTTATTAAAATACTTGTTTAACTGAAAAATAACAGCAAGCACTGGGGCTCCTGATGCTAGCTACGTATTAAAGACATGTGCCTGAAAGACACTACATGAACTCAGCTCTGCATGGTTCTTTTATACAAATTTTCTTCACCAATTCCAAACTTTGAAATATGAAGGGTGATTGTGCCTGCATGTCTCCCTTATTTCCCCAACTAAAGACATCCTGTGTTTCCAACAAGGCAAGAATCGATTACAAAAATTACTTTGGCAACTGATCTCCAGATGCAAAAATCAGAGCTGGCCTAGAGAACTCTCAGCACAAGTCCTGTCTACCCTGAGATCAAGAATGAGACCGAGAATTCTCTCCCAATGAGTGAACCTGACTCTTCGCCCTACCAATCACACGGCTACGTTGTGACTTGAGGATCTTCCCCGCATAAGGAGGACTGGCAAGTAGCTGCAGCACCCCAGGAATAGATCAGTAACCGAACTGTAGGTCACATTTTCTCCACGTTCCCTGCTTGTTCTGAATGGGGGGGGGAGTTGCCTCATCCTCTCTCATGGAGCAACTCATTTTCCGCTATGCGCCCTACTAGCTACTCTACTCAGAATAGGAGGGGCAGAGCCACTTTCCACTCCCCATGCTCCCTGACCACGTGCTTGGGCAAACAGCCCCCATTCTCCCCGCTACGGCCAAAGTCTGAGCAGAGAAAAGTGGTGGGTACGTGGGGGGGAGAGGAGCGCTTATTCACCCTTACTGCGTGGCCAGTTAAGAGCTGTAATTCAAAGAGCCCAGCATGTTTTCTTCAGAAACTTTCTGCTTTTGTCTTCAGAGCAAGTTAGCAGTGTTCAACTGAAATGAATTTTCCAAGCCGGAGTTATATGGGTGCTAAAGAAGAGCTTTTTAAAAAATGTGCCTGAAAACTTAACTGTGTCAAGGCTATTGCCTTCCCCTAATCAGGTGGTGGAGACTGAGGAGGAGTGAGTTTAACTCATTTGAGAACATTAGTATTAACTGTAAGAGCAGTAGCATTTACTGGCATCAACAATGCACTGCTTGCTTAAAGAAGGATAGCGCAAGGAAGTCCAGAAAGCATGTGCATGCCTTATATAGCCTAGCTGCCCATGTATTTACCAGTGGATCAAAAGCAATTCAGATCTTAATGCTTTCCAAGGCACCGTTATATACACACCCTTGGTGCTCTATGTAAGACGACAACCCTTCACAACTACTCGGTCACACAAACCACTCCACGTGCCAGGCACAGGAAAGAACGTAGGACAGGTTTCCCCACCTCCATGACCTAGGGGTGGCAACCCGAAGGATAAGAAGAGCCTTTTCAAAAATTTCTTCAATAACTAAGTGTTTTGAGAGCTGCAGTGGGCGTAGCCTCCTGGTGGCAGGTGGGGAGAGCCTGGAAGCAGGTCTCCCACAGGGTCCCCCAATGGCAGGGGCCCCCCAGAACCAGAAGCAAGCCTCCCGCAGAGTCCCTGGTGGCGGGGGAAGGGAGCAGGAGCCAAGTACAGGCCACCCCTAGGATCCCCCAGTGGTGATGCGGGGCCAGAGCCTGGAGCTGCAATAGGGCAGCTGAAGAGCCGCATGTGGCTCTGGAGCCACAGGTTGCAGACCCCTGTCCATGACCTAGAGACCCAAAATTAGTCTGCAGAAACTCATTACAGCTGTGTGTGTTGGCCTCTCACATACAGACACAAGATTATATACATCAGTGTGAAGTGCCTTTCCATCCCTACAAAACTCTCTGATTCACAGACTGCTTCAGAGCAGGATCAGCATTAGCTCATTTTATCAACCGCACACAAGTAAACTGGGAGCAGATGGCCTTTTTAAAAAATTCTCTGCAGGCTTTCTGGCTAGTAGATGGTAGGAAGAGACACCAGTCGTGGGAGAACGGTGGTAATAGTACAACCTGCAAAGTCGTTTGTGTAGAGCTAATTTCACAGACACCGGTGGACAAATCCAGTCACCCATTTACAGTACGAGAAAGGCACTTGACACTGAGAATCAAGTCCCTTCGTTTCTGCATTTTCTTTAAGAAATGATCCACAAAACAAAGGAATACGGTCTAATCCAGGGAGGTGGGGTTGCTGGTATTCAGCACCTCTAAAGTTCAGATTGTGAATTCATTGGTCCAGGGTCTTGTTATGTATTGTTTCTCTGAAAAAAAAGAGTTATCTTAAAAATGAACAGAAAGCCAAAAGGATATTTGACTAGTCTGAACAGACAGTAAAAAGTTGCTACAGTATGTATATATTGTGCAATAGCAACAAATGAAATGTAGTACATATTAAAAATTATTTAGTGACTCTCAGTGTTTTATAATGGTATCTTCTGATAATATTCAAGACTAGTGCCAAGGAAAACAGAAAACCAAACCAAACCAAACGATGCGCACAGAAGCTTGATCAATTTGAGATAAAACAATGATAGATTCTGGTATGTTTCGCACTGATTATTTTCATTTCCCCCATAAAGATTTGTATTCTTTCTAGCTTTCTGTATAACTGAGACACAGATGAAAGAAAAACACACATTTTTTCTAGTTTCTTTACATTTGGGAAACCCCCCACTTATATGGGAAATGCTTGAAGGTAAGAGCTGAAATAAATGATTGGCTGCATCTGAACCACAATTAACTTGTGACAGTAAATCCACAGCACAGGTTATGACTTGTAATTGGAATGATCTACTTCCTGCAAGCAGGAGGCTGGAATGCACCTAACGTGTCTGTTTCCCTAGGACAGTCAGCTACACTGCATTTTTTGGTCAGTATCTCACTCTCCTCTAGATCTCTTGCTCTGACCCTGTAACCAGCACTCTGGGCTCTATTTTCTTCATTCTTAGTCCCCCATGTCAGTTTATTTCTGGCCTCTGCAGGCCTCCATCACCTAAAGAGTCAGGTCTTTACTTGCTTTTGTGACGTCTGCCCATCATTTAGTTAGCAAACAGGCTCTCCCTAAATCCACACCTTCTCGTGTAGCTGTAACATCTTTGCCTTAAGCTCAGATGCTTTGGTCAGGCATTATCAACACAGCTCACCTCCATACACACTATGTAAACTGATATAGAGAAATACATTACCTTTGTTAGTCATGGAAGTGAGATCAAAACAACATAAACCAAAATAACCGTGAGTATGTTGTACTTAGCAGCCATATTTAATAATTATGGGCTTTGGAGATCAAAATTACAGTCAGTGAAGCCAGAAAAGCTCCATTAAAACCCTCTAACCAAAATTTCAGAAGCTAAAATCAATCAGTGTTGATTTTTGAACATTTGGGCTTGGAAATCTAATATGAAATCAGTGAAATCTAAGACAAAGAACTTTTCACGAGAGAGAGCATAAAAGAATAGTCGTTCTCTTATCAAATAGTGGATTATAGAACCTTTAAAGGCCAAATCTTTTCTTAATTCCTGAAAAATGAAGAAATGAAAAGAACTTATTTTCTCCGAGCGAGAGGGTAGGATAGACTTTGTAGCCAGTCTGCTGTTCAAACAATTAAATTAACCCATAAAGGTTAGGAATTTCAGAGGAGAGTCCTTATTGCTCCCAGGACTGTAGGAAACATGATGGTGGATCTGATTCCTATTTACACGAAGGCCCCTTTACACTATCCAGGCAGCATAAAAGAACCTGAAAAATCTATGCTCACTCCAAAGTCTGTTGTAATAACTAGGCTCATAAACTTACCATAATTGTGAGTTCAACTGTAAAAGGTATGTGAAAGTTCAGCAAATGTCATAATTACGAAAGTGGATGGGAAAAGGCAAAAAAAAAAAAAAAACCCGCAACAGACTGATGGAATTGATCTAAAACAATAAGGCCTACTGATGTAATTCAAAGATTATACTGACATCATGCTCGGTAAAACAGAAGATGTGGAACGGAAACTAATGACCCAAATGACCATATCGGAAGTCTAACTGATGAACAAATAATAAGGAGATGAGCTATCCACCCATCACTCCTTTTTGGGGTCCCTAAACAAACCCAAAAACACACGCACTTTGGGGCGAAAACATGGAAAGGCAGGTGAAGGCTACTATAGGGATCCACCATCTCCTAGGACTGCAGACCTTCTTTGTCCTAATCCTGAGCGATACTCAGACCAGACGGCCAGAGAGAACCAGAGGACATCAGTGCCCCTACCCACTGCTGCAGAATCACCAGCACCACTCGGGACAAAATAGGTAACTTCACACTCTAACAACAACAGCTGCAACTCACGCCAACTAACGACTTTCACGCACAAGAACAGCTGTTCCCACCTTTGAAGACTGCCAAACAAGAGAAGTCTTCCATCTAAAACTCCCTCCAGCTAAAGGAGCAGGGAACAAGAAGTGTTCAAATAAAAGCCTTACTTAATACTTTACATTTCAAATGTTTTTACTGGTTTCTCATCTTTTATCTTTAAACAAAGGTTAAAAGGATTTTAAAAAGTGTGTTTGCCATTGTATTAAGCAGGTCTCTGTACACGAAACCCCAAACTTTATTTAGCACTGTTTAATATCGGATAGCGACTGTGTTACGCCCATTTATTGCTTCTCCATTACATCATACTGCCAGAATGGTGTAAAAGCAGCCTTGGTGTAAATGAGAATTAGACCCAATATCTGTAGACCTAGGCCTTTAAAATTCTTTCGGGTTATTTAATGATTTGTACAGGACCCCACAGTTATCTGTAGAATTTAACCTGCAGGCTAGGAAACATTCTGCGGGGCTGAAGAATTTTAAAGGACCATTACTGATTGCACAATAAGCTGCTGTGGTTGTAGTAATAATTGATCTGCTGTCCGCTCTGGGCATTTCAGGTCTTCTGTATAACTGCCCCCCACAGCCCCGTTCTGATGGGGGGGGTGAACAGCAGTGCACACAAGGTGCTGTACTCTAACTCCCCCACGTGGCCACTGCAGGTGTGAGCTACTGAAAGCTTTGTACTCCGCATCAGTGCCGTCCTGTGTGAAGAGGGCTGTTAACCCAACTAGGAACCTCTTAGTTCATCCACGTGTGGGAGTTGCAGCAAAGCTCTTTGATGCTCACTGCTACTCACACCCCTGCAGTCTGCACTACGGGGCAGTTGACACATGTCCTCAGCCTGAGGCCCTGCCTGGCCTGGAGATGTCCTCCAGTGACAGCCATCAGTGGCGCGTGGACCGACTGCATCACTGTCTGCTTTTACTAGCGACTGTGCTGATGCAGTTACGCCTTGCACAGAATCAGAGAACTGGAAGGGACCACGAGAGGCCCTCAAATCCAGTCCCCTGCACTCCCGGCAGGACCAAGGACCATCTTAAACCATCCCTGACAGATGCTTGTCTGACCTGCTCTTACAAACTTCCAATGACGGAGACTCCACAGCCTGCCTCGGCAACTCATTCCAGGGGTTAATCACCCTGACAGTTGGAATTTTTTCCTAATGTCCGACCTAAACCTCCCTTGCTGTAATTTTAGCCCATTGCTTCTTGTCCTGTCATCAGCAGTGAAGGAGAACAATTTTTCTCCCTCCTCCTCGTAACAACCTTTTAGGTACTTGAAAACTTATGTCCCTCTCGGTCTCCTCTTTTCCAGATGAAACAAACCCAGCGCTTTCAATCTTCCCTCATAAGTCAAGTGTTCCGGACCTTTAATCATTCGTGTTGCTCTTCTCTGGACTTCTCCAATTTGTCCCCATCATCCCTGAAATGATGTGCCCAGAACTGGACACAATACACTGATTAAGGCCTAATCAGTGCAGAGTAGAGCTGAAGAATTACTTCTCGTGTCTCACTAACAATACTCCTGTTAAGACATCCCAGAATGGTGTTTGCTTTTTTTGCAACAGTCTTACATTGCTGACTCATATTTAGCTTGTGGTCCCCTCTGACACCCAGATCCCTTTCCGCAGTACTCTCTCCTCCTAGGTCAGCCCTTGCCCCCTCCTTAAGCACACAGGGGAAAGGTGACCATAAGACTCATTACTGGCGAAGTCCTAGCTGAGACAAGCCCAGAAAGCATAGTGGAGCTTTCCCTCAAACACACACACAAAATATGTGGTGCCCTTTCCCTAGTCTGTCATTTAGTGCATGTCTTCACTGCAGAGCTAACCGGGGTAACCAGCACCTTCATCTGAGCAGCAGGTTACCATCGCCACACGCCAATTCCTCCCCAGTTCCTGTGTCCTCACAGGTGTGTTACTGCAACTCCACTGTTTTCAGTGCTGAAATAAACTGAATCGCTCAATCATTCTTTCAGTGAACTGGGGGAGAACCTGTCTTCCTTCTGGGCACACCAGGGAATTGTGGAAAGGAATTGGAAGACTAACAGAACCTGGGAGGTTTAGCCTGCGTGTCCCCTGCAAAGTCCCCAGGTTACCAGCCCAAGTAGCCCAGTGGTTCTCAGCCATTCCAGACTACTGTATCCTTTCAGGAGTCTGCTTTGTCTTGTGTATCTCAAGGTTCACCACACTTAAAAACTACGCGCATACAAAACCACACGTGAAAATACAGAATGTCACAGCACAGGAGTACGGAAAAATTGCTTGCTTTCTCATTTTGTCTGTGTGAAACTTTACTTCATACTGACTTTGCTAGTGCTTTTTACGTCGCCTGTTGTAAAGGGAGATAAACTGATGTGCCCATGGAAAAACTCTGTGCACCCCATGGGTACATGTACACCGTGTGGAGAATCACGGCTGCAGCCAATAGCAGCTAGCACAGGTTGAAGACACCACCACACGTGGGTGAGGGGGTTGTGTGTACGGACAGGAGAATGGTTAAAAGCAACACGCACAAGAATCCGCGTTAATGCTGCACTGAAGACATCCCCTCTATATTGCACTTGCTGGTGCCTTTTTTCTGGGACCCATTTCTTTGCTGGCCCCATTCCTCACGTGGTTTCCAGACCACTTGTATTTTCTCTCGCTCCTCAGCTGCAAGGATGATGAGTTTCAAGGTCTCTAGACAGAGACAGACAAGCAGAGGCCCTGCGTCTTGAGTTTGACTCTGGGGTCCTCATACCTCCCTGACACCACAGCTTAATAGAGCCCTGCTGCCAGCTCTTCCTCTACTCGTCAGACCTTCTGGGCTCCAACTCCTCCAGGGGACGGAAGAGCCTGTGGCGCAGTCAACGTGGCAACTGGCTACTAACTTCCCACTGCAGCGTACGACAGCGCATTACTCATGGAACAGTGGGGGTGCGCATCCTCCCCGCTCGTTTCTCACCCCTCCGGAGGGGTCAGGGCATGGCTGGGGGAGGAGAGGAAAAGGAACAGTGCTACTGGTGTGATCGTTTCCTCTCCTCCACTCAGGAAGTGCTATTGCCGTGATGATGAATCTTCTGCATGCTGCTGTGTTTGGAAGAAAATGAATGGCCCCAGGGATTTTTTTAAAGTATTGTTTCTGCCAGATGACACCAATAACAACAGCATACCTGTAAATACCACACCACAAAAGCTATTTAAATTAATTACTGAATGGCCCTGACAAATGTAAAACACATTGAGCAATAAAGGCTGCCAGTCTCCCCTAATCAATTAAAAAAAAAGCCTACATGGACTCCATTTAAAAGAGGCAAGGCCTTAACAAGACAACAGTGAGGGGGGAGAACAGAATGACAGCTGCCAGACAGAAGACCCCGACCTTCCCGGCAGGCGTCCAGTGGCACGGCTCAGAGGGCATGGCGCAATGTGCTGTGTAGTACGCCAGAAAGAAACTGTGCGCCTTTCCTCCTCACTGATCTTGACGAAAGACGCAGCACACGGGGTGGGGTAGCACTTGTTTCGCTCCCCAAGATGCTGACAACTTCTCTGTAACCCTTCCTTGTGCCACGCAACTGTTGAAATGAGTGGAAACGACAGTTTCGCAATTTGACCATTGCTTCTGAACTGGTTTTAGAACACAACTAGAGGTCCCTGAGCCATTTCATTTCTCCAATTATTTTACTGAGTATCTGAAAAGCAGTTAAGGAGATTTAAATTATTTTTAAAATGAAACCACACATAAACATATCCCTACTGGCTGCAAATTTGAATATTACATTTTTCTGGATTCAGACTCCAATACTGTACCAAGTTCTAAGTCCCTGAATGAACATCTGCCACACAAATGGCAGCAAGTCTAACTATGGGGATATCAGTAGATATCAGGGGATATCACTGCTTTATAAAAGATCAGGTGGGAGAGGCAAAATCTCTTTTTGGTCCAATAAAAGATATTACCGCACCCACCTTGTTTCTTTAATATCTTGCAACCAACACAGCTAAAACCATGCTCCTTTTTTTAAAAGATCCGTTAACTAGAAACCCAGCTATTTACTCAATACACTTGGATTAAACAAGTTCCCACAGGTTAGCCATGTTAGCCTAGTTCAGCGCAATAAGCAACGAATCCTGTGGCAAACTCGTTAGTCTTTAAAGTGCCACAGGACTCCTTGTTTTTTTCGGATTAAGCAGAATGTCTGGATCAGTTACTTTCCTTTCGCAACAAATATTTCACTTTTCAGGAGGGAAAGGGTCCCCTAAAATTCAATATAATGGATTGAATTGTCAGTACGTTTCTACCATTTCTGCTAAAAAAGACATTTAAAAAGATAAACCAAACTACGGTCTTAATATTTACCATCCCCTATCTACTTCACTAGCTTGCCAATAGAAAGCAATGGATTTAGATTAATAGTTACAATAATAACCCACACCCGCACTTAATGTTTCATTTAAGAGTCAGAACTTTATTTGTACTGTAACATCTTTCTTAGCCTTCCCAAAATTCATCCATCTACTATCCTTACATATAAAGATCGCCCGATTAAACCACCTTCACATGTATCTCGCAAATACTTTAATAAGGGCCACTTTACCATTACTAACCTGTAAAGACACAAAGTTGACTGAAGCAATGAATATTTTTAACACGTTACAATGTAAAAATTAGATTCATTTCCACAACCACCAGTAGTAATGTTAGTAGTTTCCAGGTTTAAACGTGTGTTTCCTAGGTATTCGTTGTTTGTTATGAGGAATCAAGAGTGTACAAAGTTCAACTGCTTCTAAAAGAAATTAAAACAAATATATATGCACACAACTTAATCAGCAGACACTCCCCATGCTCAGAGGCAAATGTCTTCATTACTGATCTACAGCACCTACTACCTTTCGCGTTCATAGGAGGAAAACTAAAGAACATGATAGAAAAGCCGGCTTCCTGAATAAAGCAGCACAGTGAAAATAGGCTCGTCATTTTACGTTGCCAGGAATTATTATAATATACTTTTTAATCACCTTTGCAAATCAGTGGATCCATCTTCCAGCATGAGATCTGTCTGTACCATCTCTTGTTTCAGTTCTCCAATTTCTGAGGCAATTGTATCAATGAGCTAGACAGGGAGAAAAATAGTGTGACGTCAAGCAAGTGGAAGAGGCGTGGAAACAGAATGGACAAACCTAGTCACTAGAGATTACAAATCTTTTATCCCATACTTTTTGGACTTCCCCTTACAAAAGAAAGAATAAGAGTAAGGGACAGTTCATACTTTTTCTTGGATTGATATTTAACATCTCAGGAAGTTAGATGAGATTATTATTTTAAATTAGATAGTCTCAATAGGCACAAACATAGTAAGGCATTAATTAAAAACAATCATATGGTTTGACTACTGTAACACCCAAGTCCACAATTAAAAAAGAAACCTGTCCTATCAAACAAAAAACAAATTACAAGTTAATTTCAAGTCACAGGTACACAAAACCACATTTTCAGCATTCTTTGGTACGAAAGTAAATATATTTGCACAAATAAAAGAGCAATGACTTTTCCCACTAACTCCTGGACTACAGTTGAACAGACCAGTTAAAAAGGATGCTGTGTTCCAGTACGTTAGCTGAGAGATCAGAACTAGACTTTGGTTTATGGATACTGTGAAATCTCGGTGACTGAACACCTATGAGAATGATGGTGTGCATGAATCAGATGTTTGTAAATATTTTAAAAGGAAATGGCAGAAATTGATTCTACCATCAAGTTTACAAATCAGAATCATTCAGCCCCCTATACTTTCCAAAGCAATAGCATCCAAATGTGTTTGGCACACAATGCAAGTGAGACAGAACAAATACAGGCGAAGTCAGATTTTTTTTAAACAAAAGCAAAATAGCCAAAAGTAAGTAAAGCTTTTAAAATCAACCCCCCCCCCCCCCCCCAAAAAAAAAACCCAAGCCCTTTCCAACCCAATCCTTCATCACATAAGAGGTAATAACCTACAATCTCAGTAACACTGCTAGCCTTACAAGAGCCGTGTTTTTTAAAAGGCCGCACTATATAAACAACGTTTTTCTCCATTGTGTTATAATCACAACATGCTTTCCTCCTACGTCAGGCATGCCTGCCCTCTTTTACTGCACATTATTATTTTGATCTTCCAAAGGAAAGGATTCACAGTTTAGAGCTCTCCAGTCTTGTTACAGGTCCCGGGATTTCTATAATAAGACTACAGGAAATACAGTACATCCGTCTACCTATCTTCTCATAGGCTTTCCGCTTTCAGGACCACAGTCCTAACAAGTAACCTTAAGTACCAGCGTATCATTGTTTTGAGAATTTACATCGACTTCCGTTGTGTTGGGAAAACGCCAGCCTTTGAGCCACCACAGTGAACTGGGCAAGAAACACAACCAGTCTCTGAGCATCAGAAGCAGCAATCTCAGGAGTGAAACTGTTTTCTCACCCTGTGCTGGGAGGCACCTCTCCTCTTGTGCACTATGTACCAACGGAAACAGCAAACAGTGTATTCAGTTGGCTTTTAAACACACGGGGCCAAAACCACTCCTGTTTTTACAATAGTGAAGAATCCAGCCCAGGTAGTTACTGCTTTATATGATTAAAATAAAGAGTCCTGGTTCCAATACTTGAAAACCTAAACTAAAGGATGTAGTTGGTCAAACTTAATCCAAATGGCACCACGTGATCAGGTATTTCTAAGGTTAGACACCATGAACAATGAGCCAATCAATCAATCAGTTACTGTGAAGTGTTTAGGCAGGAGACGCTTCCTAGGCCACCGAGATGAGTGATCCTTTTGAGATATTAGTAATTTTATATGGCTCCCGTTATCACAGTATCTGAGCACTTTACCATCTCTAATGCAGGGAAGTGCTATAACCCCCATTTTACAGATGGGGAAACTGAGCCACAGAGACTAAGTAGTTTGGCAAAGGTCACAAAGAAGTCTGTGGCACAGCAGCGAATTGAACCCAGATCAACAGTTCCCGGATAGATTTATCATCAGACAAACAAGTCACGAAATATATATGCCAAGTCCTACACATCTAGTGTAGCTTACGGCACTTGGATTTTCCTCTTTCTTTCCTGTAATATATCACGCCACATTTCTTCAGTCTCCTTCTGCTTTTCTTTCTCTCGTCTCCTCTTCTCTACGTCATACAGTCTACCTCCTCCATTATAGAATCATAGGACTCAAAGGGACCTCAAGAGGTCATCCAGTACAGTCCCATGCACTTATATCAGGAAAAAGCATTATCCAGACCAGACGGTTCTCAATCTGTTTACCACCGTGGGCCACATATGCAGTTCACAACGTGTTATATGGGCCTCATCCAAACCTACGTCTGTGGCCCTCAGAATGTCACATGGGCTGCAGTTGTGTGCTGACTGGGCCGCAGGTTTAGAGCCACTGATCTGACGGGTTTGTCTGACCTGCCCTTAAAAATCTCCAATAATGGAGATTCCACAAACCGTCTAGAGAATTTATTCTAATGTTTAACCACCCTAACAGTTAGGAAGCCTTTCCGCTCTATACCGCCCTTACTGCAATTTAAGCCCATTGCTTCTTATCCTCATCACCAGAGGTTAAGAACAACAAATTTTTCTTCTTCCTCCTTGTAACAAGCTTTTATGTTCTTGAAAATGTTAACACATCCCCACTCAGTCTTCTCTTCTATTTTCCTGACGAAATAAACCCAGTCTTTTCAACCTTCCCCTATAGGTCATGTTTTCTAGACCTTTCACCATTTTTGTTGCTTTCTTTGGTATTTTCTTCAGTTTTTTCCACATATTTCCTGGTATGTGGCACCCAGAATTGGACACAATGCTCCAAGCGAGGCCTAGAAATTGCAGAATAAAGAATTACTTCTCGTGTCTTACTTACAATACTCCTGCTAATACATCCCAGTTTATAAGTGTACTCTTTATGCCACTGATGAATATTTGATGAAGATATTGAACAGAACTGGACCCTGACTATCCCCTTCCAACTTGAGCGTGAACCACTGATGATTACTCTCTGGAGTGGTTTTCTAATCAGTTATGCACCCTCCTTATAACAGCTCCATCTAGGCTGTATTTCTCTAGTTTGGTTATGAGAAGGTCATGCAAGACAGTATCAAGAGTCATACTGAAGTCAAGATATACCATATCTACCGCTTCCTCTGATCCACCAGGCTTGTTATACTGTGAAAGAAAGCTATCAGGTTGGTTTTATAAGTTTTGTTCTTGACAAATCCATAACAACTTTTACTTATCACTTGATTATCTTCTAGGTGTTTGCAAATTGCTTAATTATTTGTTCCATTACTTTTCCAGGTAATGAAATTAAATTGACTGGTTTGTAATTCCCCAGGTAATCCTTATTTCCCTTTTTATAGATTGACGCTGTATTTGTCCTTTTCCAGTCCTCTGGTATCTCTCCCGTCTTCCTTGAATTTTTGAAGATAATCACTAATGGCTCAGATTCTCCTCCGTCAGCTTCCTGAGTATGCTAGGACGTATTTCATCAGGCCCTGGTGACTTGAAAACATCTAACTTGTCTAAGTAATTTTTAATTTATTCTTTACCTGTTTTAGCCTCATATCCAACCTCATTTTCACTGGCATTTACTATGTTGGATAGCCAATCACTACTGACCTTTTTGGTGAAAGCTGAAACAAAAAAGTCATTTAGCACTGTTGCCATTTCCATGTTTTCTGTAATTGTTTCCCCACCTCCGCCCTTGAGTAACAGGTCTACCCTGCCCTTGGTCTCCCTCTTCCTTCTAAGGTATTGGCAGAATGTTTTCTCATTACCCTTTATGTCTCTAGCTAGATTAATCTAGTTTTGTGTGCTGGTCTTTCTAATTTTATCCCTATGCACTTGTCTTATATATTCTGTCTGTCTCTCACCACTTCTCTCACATAACAAAAATCTCTCAGGCATTTATATAGATACATACAAAAAAAAAAAAAACCACCACAAAATGCACATAATTCACACCAGGACATCTCTGAAGTCAAGAGAGCCATGTTTGGGGTATTCAGGAACATCCTTAGATCTATGCTACCTATGGGATCACACAGAGTCCCCACTTTCCTACCCAATCCTCCAGTCAGAGGGCCTCCAACTGCACCACAGAGAATGGAGAGCCTGATTCACAAGGAGGAAAAAACTATGATATTACCTCAAGCATCTATACACACGTCCATAACTCCAGAGGCCAGTCCTGCAGGCATCTTACATGATGCTGAGATTTAGAATAACTGCGTCAACTACTATTAACTGGGTCATAAAAGAGGGAGCCACAGTTTTTAGGAGACATTATCAAATGAGGCAAAGGGAAGAGAGATTTTAGTGGTGACTAGCAACCCACGTGACGGAAAAAATAGGTCTCCCTTTTAATTTCAGGTGCTTTCTTAGGACTTCTCAGGAGCAGAGGACGGATTCTCCAGCTGCCACAGAGACAAAGGCCATCTCTACAGAGATGTCTATCAAGAACGGGGAAAGGAGGAATCACTTCTCTAATTACCTGTACTGATCTGGCAACCCAGAGATCTACCAGGCTTGCCTACTCTTCAGTTGCTACAGCTGAGGCAAGGCAGGTGTTTTAAATACCTCAGTGATGATCATGCATTACAGTTGAGACTCTTTCCATATTAGACACAGAAGAGCTGGTCAGACCTGACTGTGCACCCTCACCACAATAAGAGAACTTGTTTGCGTTCTTCTTAGTCTTGCCTTGTGTGGGTTCTTTTTAATACCTCTTCACCACACCCCAGTCCCCATTAGTCTATGCTTCCTGTGGGAGGCCTGACTAAATTGAAGAGAAGAAAAAATACAAGTCAAAGGAAATGTCTGAATAGCAGGGGAGAAAACTAAAATCATGGTATACTTCACTCTGAGGAAGGAACAGGAATCTCAAGACAACCTGGGTTGCCCCTTCAAAGTTCTGCTATTCAATTGCTTGCTCTTGGCCTCGTGTGACCCAAGCAAAATCTTATCTAGTTAGAGAACCATTTGTCCATCTAAGAAAAGGCCCTACATAATCCACAAAAAGCTAGGCCTCAATCCTTCAGCAAGATCCCTGGAACCCATGCTCTATTATCACACAGACAAGTTGTAGCTTCTTCATTTGTTTTTGGAAAAAATGGAGATTTTGATTTAAATATTGGAATAAAGCAACCAACTAATATAGTAGCCCTCTCTTATTTTGCTAATAAAAGCAACTTTTTGGTGACTGGCCCCTGTAGAGGGGGCCAGTGCACCAGTGATGGATTATCTGCTACCTATCTGGGCTTAAAGGAGAGCACCTGAGCATTATAAAAAGGGAAACAGTAGCAGGGGAATGCTGGCTACCGAGTGACTTCTCTCAACCCAGGGAGGTGAGGATGCTGCGAGAGGAAGCTGTGGCAAAGGCTGTATAGACAGCAGAAAGTTCCTGCAGGAGACCCTGAATAACCAAGAAAGGGCCAAGAAATCAGCAGAAGAGGGAGGCCCCTGGCTCTCCACGCCAGCGAAAGAAAGGTGAAAAAGGCTGATTCATCTCCAGCTAGGAAGGTTTGGGCATGGTTGCTTGGTGAAGAGCAGACAAGTTCCAGGAGTGGTTGAAGACCTTGCAGCTGAGTATGAATGTTTGTGCTGTGTGATGGACTTTGTTCTGAGACTCTGACAGTTGTTTTGAACTGTTTGTTAAACCTGCTTCAGGCAGGGCTGGAGTTAGCCATGCGAACACCTGTGCAGGGTTTATTAAGGAAATGGTTCCCAACCTTTTTATGAAGGTGGCCCATCAACTTGCATTTTGTCTTTTTGGGCAATCCACCCGTGATGGCGGGGCAGGCAGGCTAGACACGAGTGGTGTTGCAACCTGCCTGCCAGGGAACAGCACCTGGAGTGGGATACAGGCCAGCTCCACAACACAGAAGCCATCACTAACAGCGGAGCTCACGCTCCAGCCACCTGCTCACCTAGCCACAGAGCCTCCCCCGAGCAATGGACACATAACCTATCTAGAGTCTTCCAGGGACCCACCATTTGAGAAACATTGTATTAACAAGCCTTGGGGGAAGAGAAAACTGAAACAGGCTTCCACACAGCCACCCCAGGCCATGAGAGGGCATTTGAGATGTGAGGCATCCTCTTACAGTTTTACACAGTCTTATGTTTTTATTTTTCACTATGGTGTAGATTTTCGGACTGACAATGAATAATTGCATTATAAAACATGTCAAGATGAAGGAAGCTGTAGATTTTCGCAGGTGGTCTAGTGGAGAGGCAGTGTGGGATTGGAGGACAAGCACATTTATAGCAGAAACATCCAGCATTAATGTCCAAGAGTAAAAACTATTCTAACAGTAACAAGCCTCCATCATGTATAATGGGTAGCCACTTTTGAATTCTAAAGCGTTAGCACTGCAACCCAGAATTCCTGACCTCCAGAGCTACCTCTGCCAGCCAGTAGCAGGAAAGGCTGTTATCTGTGAACCAGCCATCGCCCATGATTTACAGAACAGAGTCACCTGTGTGTGAATAGTTCAATTTTACAGATAAAATACTGTAAAGTGGTGCAATTTGGTCTTAGGCTTTCATCTTAATCTACCTTCCTATGTAAGCGCATTTGTGAGCAAGCTTATGACACACAGCAATATCTCTGCATCATCTGTAGCCCTGCTCTTCCGAACAAACTAATCAGACAAGACTGATAAACATGCCTGCACCCTTTATAAATCGTTTACTTGCAAACAGCTTGTGCTCAGGGCGCTTAGCTCCCACTTTTCATCCAAGTGTACGGTGCAGGCAAACTTCCTATTTTATGGCCTCATGCCATAAAGAATTAGATGATTTGTCCGATTGTTAATTGGACTAATCAATGTTTTACCCTAAGGTACAAAATGCACTGCGGGGGGAGCGGGGGGGGGGATGACGACACTGTTGTGGAAAAGAATTCTAGCCTCATTTATACTAATGGCCTGACGTAAAAGACTCCAGAACATAGGTGTATTTACACCCCACATCTTCAGTGTGATTTTACATTGCGTAAGGTCAGTTTGACCTCAGCTGGTCTGCATTATGGGTAGAGAACCAAAATACTGTGTTGGCTTGTTGCATTACTTGCTTACATAAAGGAGCAATTGTACTTTATTCGTTGTTCCTTCTGATGAGTTTTAGCTAAGAGCGGAGTTTTGCACTGTGTTTCCTTCTACTTCTTTCAACAGTCAATTTCTCCATCTGTGTCTGCAGAATTATTCTTGCATCTGTGTGACCTTATATGTTTGTCTTATTTAATATAATAAACCAGCAATTTAAAACCTGTTTAATTTGGCGAAGTGCTCTTTGGTAATACATTAGAAAGTTTTTGGAAATGTAATTGTTTTTAACCATATACTTAACCTTATCTCAAAGGGATGAGGATTACAAAAACAAAGTTTTGCCATGAAAAAATTAAAACTGTTCCTGATTCTGTATTCATGTCCTGACTCGTGCTGGTTGGAAATTCCTTCCCCCAGTGAAAAACTTTGGCTTTTTAGCTAATCAATAAATAAAAATCGAAAACCCAAACATTTTAGCTGAAAGCTAACATATTTAAATTTGGAAATGCCACCCAGCACTTCATGGAGTTCTAGTTCGGGTGCCCCAGACTCCTATTTTCCTAAATAGTCCAGTCTCCCAAATCAGACTACATTTCCCAGTATGCCCCCACTTGTTAAGGCAGTGGTTCCCAACCTTTTGGCTCAAGGGCATCAGATATCATTGTTACAACCCTGAAGCCCTGCGTGCTCCACCTGGTTCCCTAGGCCAGAGGTTCTCAACCACTGTGTTGCGACACAAAAATGTGTATCAGCACAGCAGCAAATGTGTCGCCAAGGGCTAAGCCCCCCACATGGCTGGTGAGCTGCAGCAGAGAGCTGCTGGCTATTAACACCGGCAGCATCCAGCAGGCTGCCGACTCATCCAGCCTAGGAGCTGGAGGAAGGACTTTTTAAAATTTCCCGCCCTGCCTGCAGAGCCCAGGGCAGGGGAGCAGGTTTCTCTGGCAGCTATGGGGCGGGGCAGGGCCCCTTTGTTATGGTGAATGCGGGGTCGCTGGCGCCGGGTGGGGTGTGCGGGCCAGAGTGGAGGGGCTGCAGGGACAGGGCAGTATGGCCAGAGCCAGGGCCGTGGTGAGAGCGGAGGCTATGGGGGAACAGACTTGGAGGTTGCAGGCTGCTGGGGGGACTGCCGGGGGGAGAGATGGAGGGCTGCCGGGGGAGGGGAGCCTTGGTGTGTCGTGAACGGTTAGGGACTCTCCCAGCCATGCCGCGACCCCACAAAGGTTGAGAACCCCCGCCCTAGGCAGTGGCTCCCTTCTGCAGCCAGAGGGATGGAAGATCAGTGCTCACCTCCCTCTCGCTCCGGAAGGGACTCCAGCATGGTCTTTTAGTCCTGTAGAAATGTGCTCCACCCAGGGCCCTTAGGCAGCAGCTCTCTTCTGCAGCCAGTGGGAGGGGAGCCACGGGCCACTTTAAAAGACCCCATGGGCCACTTTTGGCTCCCCGGCCACAGATTGGAAACCACTGTGTTATGGGAAGGCTGTGCATCATGGGAGTCCAGTTATTACAATGCATCATGGGACGTCCAGCTGAAAAGTACAAACTGCAGAAGATAATGGGGACACAACTGAATTGCAGTTCCCATGAAAGGCATTGTAGCAAATCAAAATATTTCTGTTTCTGGTCAAAATTTTTGGTTTTCAGGTTTGTTTGGTGGTTTTGTTTTGTTTTGTGACAACAGATAAATGAATTTTCCACAGAAAGCAGATAATTTTTCAGAAAAAATATAGTTAAAGCAAAAATAGTTGCTCTAACCCCAACAGAATTCTAGTTGGAAATTGTTCTGAGATAGTATACATTTCTCCTGTTTATAGGCAGATATTGTTACAAGAGGTGCAGATATGAACAGAGCTAGTTAGCCAACAGCTAAACGTACCAGCAGATGGAGCTCAAGGGTGCATGTAAAGTTCTTGGGTTTTCTAGGACCAATAAAAGTATTTGTGGATGTAAGAATTTGGGCAATATGTTAATAAAGTATGTGTGCTTGAGCTTTCCTATGCACTTTGTACACCGATGGTAAAAGGGAAGAGATGAAATATACGAATTTCTGGTTTGAGACCAAAATCATTAACACGAACTGAATAAAACCTACATGTATGAATATAATCTGAAAACAGACGAAAGACCAGGCAAAAGGCTGCGTGTTCAAAATGGAGTTTACAGCTTGGTGAAGATCTATACAGAGAGTTTCTAATCTCACAGAGAATTCACAGAGTGTACAGACAGATTTCCCAGTTCCTACCAGTTGCAGATCACGAAGGACAGCTTGTGTGCAGATCTTCACATGGTGCTCTTAACACATCCACTCCCACCAAACGTACCAGCTAGAACACTGAGCATAAAATGACAACAGATATGATGCTGAGAGGTCAACAGAGGTCAAGTGCTCATTACCTCATAAGGCCCAATATATCTGAAGTCTTTAAATTCAGTTCTGCCTTCACAAAGGACCTGTTTCAACTCCCATTGAACTCACTGGAAAAAGACCATGGACTTTCAAGGATGAGGACCCAAAAGATTTGTATTGTTGAGGAAAAACAGAGTCCTGTGGCACTTTTAAAGACTAACAAATTTATTTATCGCACGAGCTTTCGTGGGAGAAAATCCCACTTCGTCAGACACTTTGAAGATGGGAAATTTACAGAATGGGAGGAAATTAAATGCAGGGAAGTGTATGACACAGGATCAGGTCAGGCTGTAACAGCAAATCAAAACAGATGTTAGGATTCAAACACTGGGGAACAGCACCTAGAGGAAGGTGAGGTCAAATCACCTGTTGTAATGAGAAAAAAAAATCCATAGTCCCTGTTTAACCCCAAGGCAACTGAGTCGAATTTGCATATAAATTCGAGTTCTGCTGTTCCCCAGTGTTTGAATCCTAACACCTATTTTGATTTGCTGCTACAGCCTGACCTGATCCTATGTCATACACTTCCCTGCATTTAATTTCCTCCCATTCTGTAAGTTTCCCTTCTTCAAAGCGTCTGACGAAGTGGGATTTTCTCCTGTAAAAGCTCATGCGATAAATAAATCTGTTAGTCTTTAAAAGTACGATAGGACTCTGTTTGTTTTTAGACTAACACGGCTACCCCTTTGGAACTTGATTTTTGAGAAAGTTTCCTTAAAAGACAAGATGGAAATGCATTTCTGTTTGCAAGCTGTATACCACTCTGATAGCATTCGTCAGCTTTAAGTGATCCGCAGAGATTATTCATGGCAACGAGATAGTGGTACCAAACCAATAGTAGAGGAATTCCTGAATGAAACTGGGACCACTGATGCACACATAAGATAATACACAGAGCGAACTCTGGAGCCAACATTTAAATTAGATCAGTCATTTTTATATATATAAGAACCAGTTTCACATCCACAGTGCATCCTCAGAAATGATCCAAAAAAGGAAATCGTTTTTCAAGAGTAAATCCTGTAATACCATCAGTTAGCCATTCATTTTCAGTTGAAGAAATACACAACCATTATAAATCCAAATAATAATGATCGTGACCCAGATTACCCATGAAGTCATATATTAGCATTATAACATCAGAATATATATCAGCCGCCACAGACTTCTTCTCTGGTATGATATTGCCAAACAAAATCTATTCCAAGCATTACCCAAAATACCCAAGTATTAATTGTTCACACTCACAAAAATCAAGGAATGAAATTGCAAAACGCAAACATCTCAAACCACAAATTGAGTGTTTTCTTTTGTACTGCAACCCTTCGTGTTTAATGTCAGCCAACAACATTCTCCTTAGAGCCTGGATTACTGATTGATCCACTGTCCACAAATGCGGTAGACCGCTGCTCTGCATGCATGTCAGTTTCCTCTGTCCGAGAACTCACGGAACTGCACTTCCACTCTGGTTTACATCTGTAGGGCCTTATACCAGTAGTGCAAGTCAAAGTGGCCTAAAGCTATTCTAAGAGACTCTGAGGCCAAGCAGCACAGAATCAGGGACCTATAACCATTTCTCCTAAGTCCCCCTCCAATCACCACACACTATTGCCCTGTGCCTAGAAGAGCGCAGATACAATGAATAATCTAATCCATTGTCTCCCATACCCCTTGGAAACATATCCATCCCTTGGATCTTTAAAGGCACGTCTTTGTACCATTAGACTGGTGACAAAAATCTGTTGTTGAACAAGCTGCCTTTTATTTAGATGGCTGTCACAGGTCATCTGTTAGAAGGAAACAAATGATTCCCATCTTTGCATGGCAGCTACAACATCTCCTGCATTGCAAGGTAACAAAGTTCCCTGTGAATTTATGAAACCGCCAAGTTTCTTCTAACGCATTGCAAGGATCGCTGTTGAATGTTTCCAAGGGATCACGGTCAAACCTTTAAAATAGCTACGATGGAAAAAGGAGGATCAACATTTCTAACCTGGAAAGGGAGCATGACCCAAAAACAAGGAGCAGTGCTGTACTTAATAGAAAACAATTCCCTGCACTTGGTCCCTTTCTTCCCAGCAGTTCATTTTTCATTCTTTCTGGAGTCTTGCATCCTCTTTGGCATCTCAGCTTTTTCCTTCCTGCTCTGATAAGCAGTTCTCAAAGGGCGCCCTGTATAAGAACCTGGCACAAAGCCAGTGAGGGCCAAAAACTTGCAAGTTCCTCTCTGGGGGGTTTTCCCAATGTCGGTATAGAACTAAAGTATTTATCTACTTCAACAACTTGCAATTTGTGCTGTGAGCCAGGAATTTCTAATTATCCTCTTCCTTGGGCTGGTAACATTAACTTTGTTATGGATTAAAAGCTGGTTAAGTAACAGGCAAGTCTTAGAAACTCTTTAGTTTCAGGGCAGAGACACATTAATAGCTGGGTTATCTCTAAAATGTTTTAACAATTGTGAGAACCAACAGAGACCTCTTGGTGAGTACTAACCTGGGACTTGAGAGATGAAGATTCAATTCCCTGGTCTGCCAAAAAATTCCCATATATGATCCTGGGGCGAGTCACTTAGTCTTTTTGTAAAATGGAAACAGTATGTTACCCTACCTTACTGGGCTCTGGGAACAAATGTTAAAAATTGCAAGGTGCTCAGAAGCTATTGCAATGGGGACCGTTTCAATACTATTGAGAAAGGATAACAAGTTGAAGACGTTTGCCATTGACAACTCCTAAGGTTCTTTTGTTTGTTATTTTATAGTAAAAGATACTGAGAATGGCCAGACACCCCAGATAGATTTAAGGGAACTGGAAAACTGGACAACAGATTAAATGTAAAATAATACATATTAGCAAAATGTCCCTAAATTCTCCTATGATGACAGACTGTGAATATTCTGAGAACTGTGTCTTAGGTGTCAACATGGAGATGAGAATGTCTCTGTTACACTCTCCAAACACAAATCAACCAACAAGTCAATCAAATATTTGGGTGCAGTAATACAAAAAAAAAAAAAATTAAAAAGAGAAACTACTATAGGATTCTTCCTTAAAACTGAACTGTGAAGTGTTCTATTGTCTAACCATCCATCTGCAGCTAGCTGTGGTCTAATGACCCCACACACAGAGAAAGAGAAGGAAACACCCGTCGAGACCTGTGCATCTGCTCCCCAACTGGACAGTGCAGAAGGAACGCCGCCAGCCTGAATACACAGATTATTTGCAACTTCCAAGATGTCCTATCCTAGATCCTGAGTGTGACACTGGAGAAGAAAAAACTAAGTGACTTTGCAAGTTGCATGGCCCAAATGTGACCTTTAAAAGATACATTACAGGAAAATACAATGCTAGTGAGGGTCATTCCTTACAAGTAGACTAGAGCTTGGATTACAAACGTATAGTTGGTAGTTATGTAATGTTGTTTACATATATCTCGTTTGAGGTTAGCAACGCAAATAAACTGCTATCCTGCTGTTCACTGTTCTAAGAATATAGTAACATTTAGATGGAATTTGAATGCAACAATACTATTGTTTTTATTTCTCTCTGAGGTTCAAGGAATAAATACCTGTGAATGGTTGTAAATGGTCTTGTGCTTATGTAACTAGTTACTGGTATGCACAGGACATAAGAGCTGATACTCCAAAGTCCCAAAATCATCTAGTGAGTGTTCAAGGAGGTACCTGCTGTCAAGACACTATCAGACAGCCTGCGTGGCTCTGTAAAAGACTCTAGTGGACTGATCCTTTTTATCTCAAATCTGTCCAAGCTCAGCAAGGAAAGTTTGGATCACAAGACTGGGATCCCACCACCAACCTGAAATCACCCTGCTAATTCTCATGGGAGAATTTAAACACACTCAATACATGGACTTTTTAGTCTTCATTTCTGCGGACTGGCTTTCTAACGAAGAAGCTCTAAACAAGGACTGATGACCCCCAAGATGTTTGGGGAATTTCAGAGATTTTGCAATTTAAAGAACCGTGCAACTCAGTTATCTTTTCTACTTTGAAACTGATCTAAGAGCTTTATTTTCACCTGGGTAAGGCTACTGATTGTTTAATCATTGCTCTTTTCTTTTTTAATAAGTATTAGTTTGGTTAATAAACACTGGCTTTATTTGGGTAAGATTTGAACTGTTCATTGACCTGTTTGTCAATGTGTCCGGTCCCCTGGTATTGGTAGAACTTTTTTACATTTGCTGGATAAAGATTTTCAGTAATCCCCGCCATATTTCATCTGGTGCTACCCAAAGGGCTGGGCAGCTTTAAGGAAACTCTTTTTGTCTACTCAGTGACCAGTGAGGTCACCAGAAATGGTTTGTTGCTGGCTTGGTATATCTTATGGAAGAACCACCACCAGCATCTAGGGCCTTGCCTGCCTCATGCTTTGCCGTTTGCCTGTTTAAGCCATCTCAGTATGGCTTCCCAGGGGACCAGCATCGCACTGCCATGCAGCCAAACTGTACTCAGCATAACTCTCCAGTGGAGAGGAAAAGTTAACTTTGAGCCGCATTTCCATCTCTCCAGTCCAAGGGCCGTCCACCAACTAGAATGGTTTCTAGCAAAAAACAGAGCAGCCTTGGGGCTAGTTTTTGACATTGGCTGTTAATGCCATAAGGAGACAAGATGGCAAAGTCTCAGATACAGATACCCCATTTAAGCCTCTTTTTGTCTAGCTACCCACATAGCAGTGGGCTAGGCTCAGGTGTCCATTACTGGTCTATCCGTTGTTAAAACACGTGGGGCCCTGGCTTTCCACTGGTGGCATTATTTGCTCAGTGCCTGAAATACGTCAGCCAGCTTGAGGGGATCACAGACTCAAGAAACAGCATTTCTAAGAAGCAAGCTGGATAGCTCAAGGGTGGAAATTTTTAGTACCACCTCAGAGAAAGCAACACCCTGATTGGCTGCTTTCCTCCACTTGCCTCAGCCGTTCTACTGGGCACAGCTGCAGGAAAACAGGCCCACCAGGGAAGACCACTCTTACAGTCACACAAAGGCTAGGGTGGGAACAGAAAGAGCCCATCAAGGCACTTAAGGCAACTCCCCTTCCCTTCTCCCTATCCAAGCAATGAGCAGACTCCCTCCAGTCTCTCTGAAACACCAGGCTGGAACAAGGAGTGGGGAGAGATAGAGGAGTAAAGGGACCCCAGAAGGAGTTGAAGGAGGTGCAGACGTGAGCAGGGAGGACAAAATGGAGTTGGGATGCAGAATTAATTGCTGGGCAGGAAGACTGATGCGGGGATATTGAGACTCCCTACGCCCTGACTCCATGCTCTTTTTTTCAGGATATTTTAAGCCTGTATTTGCTAGCATCAGTGTAGCTAAGATGTTACTAGGAACGTCCGAGTGTAGACACGCTGGCCCGGCTTCGAAGATGGAGAGCAGACCTATTTATAACTCAATGGAAGTGTCCCGGGTCCAACGCTGTATTTAATGCAGTTTTCCCAGACAGCGGCTCTTGCACTGTCCTCTTCGTACCGACCTACCTCACAGCCACTGCAGCCCCCAGCGGAGTTTCCTGAAGCAGTGGCTTTTGGGACATTTCCGAATGCTTTCTGGGAAGCCTAGTTACACCGCTCTGATGGCAGCTCTCCCCAGGCAGAGGGACATTGGCGAGAGCCACACCACGGTTATCTGCAGGTGGGATTGTCTTTGCACCTGTGGGAGCACTGAGGTTCACCGCTGTGTTGCTGACATCCTAGGCATACCCAATCCATCTCTTCCGTGACAAGGCACAGGGTGCAGTTTGCAGGGAGAGATTCAGACACCAGAGTTCCCAGCCTATGGGGGAAGGGTAACAGCTGAGAAATGTTTGGACTGTAACTTGCTGGGTAGATTAGGGTGTGACCAGAGCAACAGAAGAGGAACGCTGGGCAACTGAGGCCTTGTACACACTACAGCTTTACCGCGCAATAAGGCTGGGAGCGAACACACTACAACGTTGCCTGTTACGCCGCAACAGCCCTCTTACCGTGCAACAGGTAAACCACCCAGCCGACGGTGGTAATGCTTCCCACGGATCGTCTGTCCCGCAATAGAGCGTGTGTATACACTCACTGCGGGTTAGACAGCCTCCGGAAATGCTCCAGAGTGCCCACCCAGCAGAGCAATGAAATTGACAAACAGGAGCGGAGCTCCGGCTGCCGTGAGTGCCGGGAAACCGAGCAGCTTGAGGGACTCCCTGTAGCAGTGGGGCTCTAGCCACCAGCACTCCTGGCATAGAGCCCCGCTGCTGCTGGGGTCCTCACTGCTGGCGCTCCACTTCCGCCGAGGAGCCAGCGATCTTGGCGGCTGGAGACCCCTGCTGCCAGACTAAAGGCTGGCTGGGCCGTGTATGGTGGGATAGGTGCTGCTCCTTCTAACGAAAATGCAAAGGAGCACGTGACCGCTCCTTTGCGATAGAAGGGTTAATGTGTGGACAGGGGAAAGCGTTAGAGTTATAGCGCTTCGCTTGTCCCGCAACCATTTCTTGTGTACATAGCCTGCGACTGAGAAGGGTGGCAGCTGCCAGGCCTCAGTTAGCTTTTACTGCTAAGGAGTCCTGGGGCACTTTTAAAGACTAACACATTTATTAATCACATGAGCATCCGTGGGAGAAAATCCCACTTCGTCAGATGCATTGAGGATGGAGAACGTACAGACTGGGAGGTAAGTTCCCCATCTTCAAAGCGTCTGACAACGTGGGACTTTCTCCCACAAAAGCTCATGTGATAAATCATTTTTTTGGTCTTTAAAAGTGCTGCAGGACTTGGTTTGTTGTGCTGAACTAGACTAACACGGCTACTCTTTTGGAACTCTTTATTGCTGTTAGCTGTGATGCCAGGGGAAGAAAGTTATTACCATTATTTCTGATACAGGCAGAGAGGATTCTGAAAGATTTGTTTCTCCATATTGAAAAGTTAAGTTTGCAGCCACATGCCAATATCCCAAGACAAAAAACAATCCAGACATATTAATTCAGCACCAACTAGCCCTCCCAGCGTTTCAGTCACGCCTTACAGGCCCAGTTTACATTAAGGAAAATGGTAGATTTTTTCCAGCATTGGTGCTTCCAAGAGCGTATGGCCGGAGCAGTCAAAAGGCAGCCCCACAGGTCCAAATCCAGATCACCAGAGGCTTTTCAATGGACTGTGGGCTGGGACATGGGACTTCAGCTTTGCTTGAGGCGTTGCCCAGCAGAGGCTGAAGCCCTGAAGCCTCAACATGCGTGGCAGGGGTATATCCCACGCCTTCGGAAAACTTAGAAAAGAACAAAACTGCAAAACAGCGCTAAAAACCTGCCAAAGCCCAAATATGGGACTCTCTGGGACAGATCTTTAGCTGGCGTAAATCAGTGCAACTTCCCTGACTTCATGGAGCTATGCTGTTTTAAAGCAGATGAGGATTTGGCCCATTCTGTGGGGCAGACACACACCAGAAAAACAATACTGCAGAAAAGAAAAGGTTATTTACTGTAACTGGTGTTCTTGCAGATGTGTTGCTGATGTACATTCCAATTCAGGTGTGCACTGCCATGTGCACGGATCGCCGGAAAGTTTTCCCCTAGACCACCCGCAGGGTCGGCCACTGCCACTAAGGGTGCTGTGTGACCCCTTATATATACTCCAGCCGACCCTCCCCGCCTTCAGTTCCTTCTTGCTGGAATTCCGGCCGAGGGGAGGAGGGCGGGGGTTGGAATGTATCTGAGCAACACGGAAGTAACCTTTTCTTCTTCTTCCGAGGGATTGCTCAGGTCATTCCAACTCAGGCGAATCCCAACCCTTACCCTGGAGGAGGGATGGAAATCTATTTCTCCCCTGACTGCAGCACTGCTCGGCCGACCGCTGCATCACCTCTCGCCTGCTGGACGAGCGCATAGCGGGTGGTAAAGGTGTGCGCTGACGAGCACGTGGCCGCCTTGCAAATGTCCACCAGGGGCACGTGGGCCAGAAACGTGGCCGAGGATGCCTGCGCCTGGGTGGAATGAGCCGGGACCTTCGCCAATTCGCAGCAGTGTCTAATGCATGGCATGCCGTGATCCATGATGACAGGCATTGCACGGATACGGCTTCCCCTTTCATTCTGTCCGCCACTGCTATGAATAACTGCGATGATCTGCGGAATGGTTTAGTCCGATCCAGGTAGAAGGCTAACGCTCTCCGGACATCCAGGGTATGGAGCCTTCCGTCTTCGTCTGTGGCGTGGGGCTTTGGGTGAAACACCAGCAGGAATATGTCCTGGGAGACGCGAAAGTGCGATACCACTTTGGGGAGGAATGCCAGGTGAGGGCAGAGCTAAACCTTATCCCTGAAAAATGGAGTATAGGGAGGCTCCGAAGTAAGAGCCCTCAGCTCCGACACCTCCTGGCCGAAGTTACTGCCACCAGGAAAGCCACCTTCCAAGAAAGATAGAGCAGTGAGCACGATGCTAGCGGTTCGAACGGGTGTGCTGTCAGCTTAGAAGGGACTAGGTTCAGGTCCCACTGGGCTGTCAGAGGCAAAACCATGGGAAACTATCTGTCCAGACCCTTCAGGAATCGCTTCACCACCGGGTCCGAAAACAAGGAACCGCTTGTGCCCCCACTGCTGGTGCTGCGGCTCTCTCGGTGCCAGCGGTGCTGGCGAGCGGCGCCGCGAGTCTTTGGCGGCCGCTTTGGGTGCCGACGGCAGGGCGCTCTGAGCTGACCCCCTCTGCTAGGGCCCGGCCCCCCGCTTTTGCGGGGCATAAGGCCTCCTCCATCATAAGGATCCTCAGTCTTTGTTCTCTTTCTTTCTGGGTGCAGGGTTTAAAGGCCTTGCAGAGCTTGCACCTGTCTCTCAAGTGCGACCCACCCAGGCACCTCAAGCAGGCCGCGTGCGGATCGTCCGTCGGCATGAACTTCTTGAGCTCCTTGCAGGCTTTGAAGCCTGCCATACCCGGGCAGTCGCCCAAAGCAAGGGAAAGGGCTCCCAGCCGGGAGACTCCCTTCCGAAAAATGCCACCTAAGAACTCCTAAGAATTACTTAGCTAGGGGATTGCTACTAGTGTTAGCAGCTCTGTTCCAGCGACCGTCAGGGCGGTAAGAAGGAACTGAAGGAGGGAAGGGTCGGCTGGAATATATAAAAGAGGTCGCGCAACGTCCCTAGTGGCAGTGGTCGACCCTGCAGGTGGTCTAGGGGAAAACTTTCCAGCGATCCGTGCACGCAGCGGCGCACCCCTGAATTGGAATGACATGAGCAATCGCTCGAAGAAGAACTCTGAGTTCCAGTTACCAAATGACATACATATCAATTCTATTACCGAATTATACTAAACTTGCAGTTCACACTACCCAGCCCTGGGGAGCTGGAAAATGTCTATTCTCCTGAGTAAGAAACCCACCTGTTCAAAATGTTAGTTTGCTAACTCCAGACAGCTCCTGTTTCTAGGCCCAGTTACATCACTGAAACACTGTAATGTGGTGAGGGTCGTACAGACCAGGGGTCAGCAACCTTTGCCAGCCAGCCTGTCGGGGTCGTCGGCAGAGGGCAGCCCCTTCAGGTCACACCCCTCTGGGGTCTCCTCTCCAGGGTCAGCCTCTGGTAGCTCCTCGAGGTCGGTCGTTTCTGAGGGAACCACCTGGACCTTCCAGTCAGTCGGAGCCGGGGCTACCTCCAGACCCACAGTCCCTGGCAGCTCCCCCAGGTGGCAGGTGGTCGGGATCTTGGCCCAGATGCAGGGCTGCCCGCTGTCACTGTGACTCAGGCTGGTGGACCGGCGGTGCACAGGGATCCAGTCCCAGTCTGCTGGCAACTCCGCCTGCGGGTACTGGTCCCACGGTCAGGGCAGCTCCAGAGAGGGGGGAGAGGCATCCTTCCCCTCTGAGAGCTCAGGGCCAAATGTGGGGCTGGCCTCCTTTTATCCTTCCTGCCCTGCCCCTTGACTTCCTGTCTAAGGGATAGGCTGTTTCTGGCTCCTCCCAGCTGGGTCTGGCTCCTCCCTCCTTGTCTGTCTCTGAGGGAGGCCAAACCCCTTCCCTACAGTGCACCTCATTTGGAATCGGACATATGCAATCAGGCACCCGCAGGGATTTAAAAAATACAGTACATTGCTGTGTTAAACGTACCAGTAAAGAAAAAAATAAAAGGAATATTTTTAAAAAGCTTTCACGAAGCAAGGAAACTGTTTCAGTGCTTATTTCATTTACATTAAGATTAAAAGCAGCATTATTCTTCTTCACAGTAAAATTTCAAAGCTGCATTAAATCAAGGTTCAGGTGAAAACTTTTGAAAGAACAAACAATGTTTTTTTCAGAATTACGAACATTTCAGGGTTATGAACAACCTCCATTCCTGACACTGTATTAACATTTCTTCTCCATAAACTCTATACTGATTATGGTGGATGGATTTCTTAACATACGTTATAACCAATATATTTGACTAAGCAACTTTAAGGGACTAAGGGCCAGATTTTCAAAGGTATTTAAGTCACATAAAAGCACTGATTGGGATTTCCAAAAAGCCCTAAATTCCAGTAGGTTTACGTCAGGGCTCAACAAAACCCAGGTGACCAGGGTTTGTAGCCTGGGTCTTGGCTCTGCTCTGGAAATGCAGCAGAGGAGAGCCCCCTGGCAACCAAAAATAAAACTTTTGGCACCTAGCTGGGAGCCAATTTTGTCAAGCCCTGGTTTAAGTAGGAATTAGACACCAAGCCTTCTTAGATGCTTTTGAAAATCTCATTAAGTGCTTATATACATCTTTAAGCACCCATATCCCATATACGATCTGACTCTAGCTTAGCAAGAAAGATAACTGCAAATTCCTAAATTTAAAATATAAGTATTCATTCAGTGTCATAACTGTATATTGTAATACTATTTTCTTTGTGATGTACAAGGGGTAATATCCAAGAGGACGAGTATATTCGCGCACACACACTCTAGGAATCATGTACATTTTTCCACATCAAAAGCTAAGCATTTGTACGTCAGCATGCAATAACCTTCTCTGTAAAAGCTTCCATTATATCCTTATCTTCAGGAGGGAAAAAATATTTCCTAAATAAAATGAAATACAGTCTTGCACTATACTGTTGGGGCAACAGTGAATTAATTAACTTTGGACATTTTCTTCACATTAAATATACTTTTAACATGCCAACTACAGCAGTAGTCAAAAATATTCATAGATTACAATGCCAGAAAGGACCTCTGTGATCATTTAGTCTGACCTCATGTATAATACAGATGCCATAATTCCCTGAATTTGTTTTTGTTTGGACTAAATCATATATTTTAGAAGAAATAATCCAATCCTGATTACAAAATTGCCCATAATGGAGAATCCATCATAACCTTTTGAAAATTATTCCAGTGGTTAATTATCCTCACTATTAAAAAATTTCTTGTAGTCTGATTTTGTCTAACTTCAACTTCCAACCTCTAGATCTTGTTATATCTTTATGTACAATGTGGGTAAATCAATGTTGCTATGAGAACTTTAACTGTTCAAATTTTGTGAAGGTTGTGTTGAAATTTGCCATTTTAAAGTCACACAAAAACTGGCTGTTGTGTTTAAATGTCCTTGTTTTATTTAAAATATTTATTTCTCAGGGGAGTGGGAGAAAGAAAAAGGCTGTCTGTAGGACTGCGGTGTTGCACAATTATGGTTTTTGTTATTCCATGCAGGAGAGCATATAACTTACAAATTAATACATTATTTAAGAGTAAATGCATGAACCCACTTTTTCAGGTCACTTTTAACTAAGTATTTTAAAATATGTTCTCAAAATTGACACAGCTATTCCTCACTAAGGACTAGCCATGTATGAAATCCAAAGTTTTAAAGATGAGTCATTTGAGTTACCAGTACATTAAGGGAAAAAAAATCTTAAATATCAGTTAAAAGGGAAAAATAATATCTTTTCATGCTCAAGTAACTAAAAAACCATTAAAGAGTTTTTCTATACACTTTCATAAAATAAAATAGTCTATGGACTGAAACTAAGCACAAAAAGATTCAACCAAAGAGAAAATTTTTTCAGAAAAATTATGAACAAAGCAAAATCGAGAATGAAAAAAGTCATTGTCTTGCAACGTGTGTGTGTGTGTGTGTGTGTGTGTGTGTGTGTGTGTGTGTGTGTG
>ML685758.1:1776371-1812873 GCA_007922175.1 Pelusios castaneus
GTGTGTGTGTGTGTGTGTGTGTGTGTGTGTGTGTGTGTGTGTGTGTGGTCAATAGAAGCTGCAGAGAAAGCCACAAGACAAACATTTACACAGAATGTACCATTATATACAGTATATATCAAAACACACACAAATGAAGGGATTTGATTTTACATCAGACCTCAAAACTTGTAAAATGAGATGCATAGCAAGATGTTTACCAATTTACAAATAAGGCTTGCTAACATATCAAAAGCTGTTTGGCATATTCTGCATAAAGCCATGTGTCTGTTACATTTAAAAAACCTAAACTGCTGGAAGATAGCACATTTGAAAGTTTATCCTAAGGTGAGTTTGCTCAGGGTAGCTTTGTAAAAGCACCTTTTCTCTACAGCTGGTAGTTAGACTATATACAGCCATATTTTTCAAAGCAAATGTGTCTTCCTAATTAGTGAAATAAATCAGATCTTCCTTTTACCTTAAAGAAACTTCCTCTTTTGTCCAGACAACGGGCTTCCATTGTCCCAGACCACATTTTCCCTGGGACGACTCCACTGAACGTCTTGAACTCCTAAAAGTAGAGACATTTTTAATGGTTAGTCCAGTCTGTAGGAAATTCCTTTCTAAGCCACAGGAACAGTCACAACAACAGTTCTGCCAAGATCTTTTTCCGTCAACAACATAGTGCCATTGATTTCCCACCAAAGTCCTTACATATCCTTTTTGTCTATTATTTCCTATAAACTGCGCCGCTTCAAAAGACAGCTACTAGGACTTCCGTTCCCCCTTTTCCCTTCACAACTGATCCTGTAATGCTCTCTGAGTGGATTTTCATGCACTCATTAAAAAAGAATGCTAAAACATAATGATTGCTTTGTTTGTTTGCTTGACCTCAGTCTGAAGTACAAATAGAACAAATGTTAGATGTCACCACAATCCACTCCCAAAGATTACAGTTTTAATGTAGCCGATCAGAGGAAAAATACAGCTCTAGGAAGGGACAGAGAACAAATTACTGTAAATGTAAGGGGAGAGAGAACCCTAATTTAAGATAATGAAATAATCACTGACCTTTCATAGCCTTGTATCTAACACATTTATACAGGGGTGCAATTGCAAAGCTAACATTTCTTCTATTGCTGAATAAAATGGGATTAAATATCCAGAAGAATGTTTGTACAAATATATTTATACCATATGCATGTATAAATATATTTATACACACACACATATCATATATATATATATATACACACACACACACACACACATACACACACACATACACTCTCAATTGACTTCGGTTTATATTTCCTGCAAACAAAGTCCTGAACTTAACAAAGGCGAAAATCTGCAGTTCTTCATCATAATTTTTCATCTTTAATTAAAAATTCACACACACACCCCCTTCACTAAATTACCGTAATGGATTATCTTGGAGTTTTTATCACATTACTGCACTGAATCTTGGAGGTGGCAAAATATACCATTCGACAGGAGATGTGAAGCTTTAGTTTGGATACAAATGTAAGGTAAAAATTGAGTGCACTGAATAGCTGAAATTGATCTGAGTGAAAGTAGCAGCTCAGCCAAAAATTTCTGCAAGAGCTTGAAGGGGAAAAAAAAGCCGCCACTCTTGTTTTCCCTTTTTAGAAAAAGCCAGGAAAGGCAAAGAACAAGATCAAGAAGGAAGGTGTTAATAACAAAAATACTGGATGATTGAAAAAAGTGGAGATGTAAAAGAAAAGACACACACAAACAAATGAGAGATAAAACTATGTGGTAGAAGAGGAGAGAGGGATAAAATGGAATATTTCCTTTTCATTTTAACACATAGCAAGAAGCTTACCATTCGCCCCACCCTGAATCTTTGCCCATACCTAAAGCTATTTTGAAAGTGCAGAACATTAGAAAAGGTTACAGTTTTTCCACTTATGGGGCATGGCCAGAAAGAGAAGGGCTGGAAAACTCATGAAGGAAGGAGCTTGTTTTCAAGAGGCTTCCAATCTGGTTTTGCAGACTGCAGAGATTGAGATAAGAATCTTGAATTCTCTATGCTTAGCGACCTGAACTCAAAACCCCACTGGTTTACCAAGGTGCTTTTACACTTCAAAGTGGAGGTATAAATTCCAGGGCAAGGAGACGTACCCATGCTAGGCTTTGATCAAGCTACCATGTGAAAAACAGGACAGCGAGCAGCATGCACCTCAGGAGGGACTCGCACTGCCTAGTGACTTGGATGGGATCAGTTTGGAAGACTGTCCTCTCTCACCGCTTATTGCACCACTTCTGTTTTTAGCATGTCAGCAATCAGAGCTGGCGTGGGTACGTCTCCGTAAGCTGGAATTTACACTTCTAGCATGAACTGTCGATAGAATCCCCGGAAGTAGCTACTCGCAAAGAATGGTGGTCAACTTTTCTAATATTAAGAGACAAGTTTCTGACGGAGCTATCTTTAAACAGCAAGACCTGACGTGTTTTCTTTAAATGCCATGTTTATATCTCTTGGCTGGTCCTTATAAGGACCCTTAGTTCACATACTCTCCCTTGCTGACAAAGACTAATACTTGAATTATTCCATCTCTCTGTGCCTCTGTTTCCTCCCTGTAAAAAAGGAATAAACCCTCTTGTTTTCTCCCACCCTTTGTTCCTCCTTTCAATATAGATAGTAAGATATTGCCCCAAAGAGCTTACTACATACATTTACAGCATCTGGCACCATGGGGCCTTGGGGCCACTGTAAACCTAACACCCCCTCCCACACATACACAGGTCAGGAGCTTTGGAGGAAAAATTTTGGGGGGTTGCCTCAAGGTTTTGGCCAGGCCTGGTCTCCATGAGTCTCTTCCAACCTCCCGTTCAAGGGCTTGTCTTCACTAGTGAGTTAACACGAGGTACAGTTCAAGTGTTCTCACGCACACAGACTCACCACTTACGTGTGCGGGTTGTAGTGAGGCAAGTTGGTTGGCATGAGGATGTGTGTGGGACAGGCCTCGAGGGAGCTTCTTATGAGAGCTGCCTGTAGCGTGGATGCAGGCCGGCATCACCACACAACAATCAAGAGCTGCCAGTCTCTCAATACCTTCGCACAGCCACGAGGATACCTGCTTTTATCCTTTTCTTGCCACCTGCCTCTTTTCGGTTTCCCGCTGAGAACATCCCCAAAGATGATCTTGTTGGCAGTTGGGTACTGGATGATTTCTGGCACAAAGCTGCCAGGAGCCATAGTTTGGGGAGAAAGACCAGAAGCGGCAAGGTGTACGATGAGATTTCCAAGAAGCTCACCGAGTAAGAAATGAATGTCGAGAGGCCCAGCACAGAAAGAACACCCAGGCTAGGAATCTCCCGATGACAGGCCCATGTTGTAATGAGACGCACTGCACCATTACCCAAGCACTCATCCCCATTTCAATCCAAAGGGCTTACGGACTTCTGTCAGAGTAGTGAATCAAAGGTCCGATTTGTTGTTTTTACTGCCAAACGCCTTCTTGAAAGGCCCAGGCAGGGGCATGTCTGCACGTTCCACCTCAGTCAACCCCACAGAGCGACGGCAAATGAGCATCAACTGACGCCTTGTCTACACTAGGAAGGTCTCTTCACAAAACAGTCCTGGTGCACACATTACAATAACCGTTTCATTGACAAAATAAAACCACCAAGACGAGAGGCACAAAAGACTTTTTTGCCACATTTCTGTCACAAAAGCATCAGTGTAAACACTGTGGTAAGTTTATGTTGTTTTAAACGGACTCCAGAAATGTCCCACAATGCCAATCCTGACCACTCTGGACTTCTCTTTGCACTCCGCTGCTCTGCAGCCTCCCGCCCCTCCCTCTGTACAGTTGTGGGAAGTTTTGAAATTACTATTCCACTTCCTGCTTCTCGCATCTCATCTTCCCAGGTGATCATGGCTGCTCCACACACCAAATGTTCTCCCACGTGGAGCAGACTGGAGCTGCGGGACCCGATCAGCATTTTGAGAGAGTCTGCCGTGCAGTCCTAGCTCCGCTCCAGTCGAAGGAACTTTGATACCTATGGCCAGATTTCTTGTGCCATGACAGAGAAGAGCTATGAGCGAGACGCTACTGTGCCAACCTAAAAATCAAGAAATGGCGGCAGAGGTACAAGAAGGCCACAGAGGCAAACCGTCGCTCTGGTGCAGAGCCAACAAGTTGCTGTTCTACAAAGAGCTGGAAGCCATCCTCAGTGGGGACCCCACCTCTACCGCCAAGATGCCTGTAGACACCTCCACGGCCCCAAATCACCAAATCCCAGACTAAACCACGATGAAGAGATCATTCATAAGGAAGTGGGGCTGTAGAATGAATGGGAGTCAGGAAGCAGCTAGTTGCTGAAGTTGGGAATCAGGAGCTGTTCTCCACCGCAGAAGGATATAGCCCATCCCAACCTTTCAGCTGCTCAGGTACTCAGGATCCAGGAGAGGGGAGCTCCGGTAAGTGTTTGGAAACTGACGCTGCTTCTGTACAGGAGGCATGAAGGTCCTCAGCTTGTCTAAACATGCAAGTATTGGAAGGGATAGAAATGTACAGGACTAGCTGTGGTTGCATGTGCCTTCCATTCCCTTGCATATCCAGGCAGCACGGATGAGAAGCACGTTAATGCATACCGAGATTTCATGGTACCCTCTGGTATGACCTCAAAGAAACGGCCTTGGAGCCAGGGCCGGATTAGCGCAGGGGCTAAAGGGGCTGGAACCTTGGGCCCCGGTCAAAAGAGGGGCCCCAGCTCTAACCCCTAAAACTCCTACAATAATTTGTCACCCCCCTCTGTGCTCCTGCCCCATCCCTGGGCCAGCTGGTCCTCTCCAGATGCAGAGCAGGCCAGTGCTTGCTTGCTCTGCCTGGGGGTGGGAGCAGCTGGCACGAACTCCAGGCAGACTCGCCAGAGCGGGGTTGGCGTGGGAGCACCCTCTGACCCCAGGGCCCCCTCCCCACTAGCCCAGGGCCTTCAGGCCAGTTAATCTGGCCCTGCTTGGAGGTACTCCCCAATTCTCTGTCTCAAATTTCTCAGTAGAGCAGCTGTTTCTTCCCCCATTGTAGGGCACTTTCCCACACCAATTGGAAATCACATGAGCAGAGTGCAAAGCAGTGCAGAGTTGTGCAGCATAGAGACCTGGTTTGAAGCTGCTCACATATAGGAAATTTATCCTTGCTGACTGGAAGGAGTGAGAGATCGGCTTCTGTGGCCCCTGCCTGCAGAGAATGGTAGCACAATTTAACATTTGTTTGCCCAGAGCACCTGCATGTATGCTCCGAGTGAGCCCCCACCCAGAACCTCCACCTGCTTGGATGATCAGCTGAGAATAGCGCAGGATCCATCTTGTCGGATTCAGCTGGCAGATGCGCAGGAAATGGCGGGCAGCCATTGAAAACAGGGCCAAGCAACACAGTGAATGATGGCACAGAAACGCATTGAACCATGGGACATTGAGCCAGCACCCAAGGTGTTTTGTGTTCCTCTTCCCCATCCCAGAACTCCTAGTGCCAGGAGCTGCCAACTTTCCTGGTGGGATAGCTGCCCGCAATGCCCCAGCTCATTGCTGATGCTACAGTGCCAAGCACGGATGCTCTTTTGCGATAAAGCGAGTGCTGTGTGGACAGGCCCAAGTGCTATAATTATTGCACTTTTTTGTCAGCAATATCTCTACAGGTCAACAAAAGGGTTAACTGTGAAACTGCCTCCCCATCAGATCCTCTATAGCATTAACCACAATGGAGCTATGCCCATTTACAGAAGCTGAAGATTTGGCTCAAAGTGAACAGAAAGGAAACAGAAATATTTATTCTCTCACTATCTCCCGTCAGTTACAGTCATTTTAGGGAGTTAGTAATCGTAGGGAAAAAGAAATTAAGACAGAAATGAAATTTTCAAGTTGATGCTGTCCCTCCAACAGACACCATCAGATTCAGGTCACTTGTAACACCAGAAACCTCAAGACATTAAGCTGGATATTCACGAGCCATGTAATTTAATTACACATTCACATTCACAAGTCATTAATAACTTTACTTGTAATAAAACATCTTTCACAGGAAATTTAATCTTTGGTTTTAAACTGTACCAAATGTATAGCTACATATAGCCCTGATACCACCAAAACAAAACTCAGCCACGATTTTATTTTTAAATACGTTTCATTTCGACAAGTAACAATAGCAAAAATTAATGTTGTAAGACTTCAGACGCATACAAAACAAAGCCCATAGCAAAGAGCGAAATTTTCAGTGAAAAGATCTAGAAAAGATTACGTTTAGCAGCAGAGGTTATAGATTCAGCATAAATAATAAATAGCATCTGGAAAACAACTGCATATTTTTCTTGCTGGGTATTTTAGGGCTGTATGCTTTTCCAAAGCTGCTATTATTACTATATTTTGTATTAAAGTAACACAGAGGCCTCAGCTGGGATCAGTGCTCATTGTATTTCGTACTGTACAAACAGTACTCCAGAGACCTTATAGTCCAAACAAACCAGACAAAGGGTGCAAGGAACCAGAAGGAGGAAATGACTTACTTTACACCCAAGGTCACGGTGACAATGCAACAGAATCAAGCTCTCCTGTCTCCCCGTCCACTGCCTGGCTATTAGGGTGTGCATTCCTATAAATATCCAAATGTTGTCGATTCACTTTATTATTAAAATATGTATTTGTGGATTCAACTACAATGCTGCTACAGAGTGAGCCTCGCTGTGAAAAACCAACATCAATAAAATGGATCAACTCTGCTTTCTGGGGCTTTATTATAAACAAATTCCTATAATGGCAGCTGACATCTTAAAGTGTACAGGTGATTCTTCAACATTTCCCCCCAAAACTGTGAAAGACTCAAAAACCTTCTCCTAAACCAATTACTCTTCCAGACCAGTCCCTTATCCTGTTCAGAAGATCTTTCTAAATAGTAATGTACATTTCCTTTTGTGTTTCAGATTAAAATATATTTTTTCCTCCCCAGGTATGCTCCCTGTTCAAGATCCAGCATTAAAGTGTGACTTTATATAGCATCCAAAGCCCAGTTTCTGGGAAAAACACAGACTCCTTAAATTACATCCATTTCTCCTTCAAAATATTCTGTTTCATCTCCCCAGCTGCCAAAGAACAAAACGGCTTCATTTATGCAGGGTAAGCTCCATACACACTCTAGAATTTCAGAGTGAACTGAGCCACACTTGATCATAAATAAGCTCCTTTACCCAAACAAAGGTGTAAACCAGGCCAAAGTAGATAAAGAACAAAAAGCCTTCAGTTTAGCAGTGGTAACTCTGCTCCTCCTAAAAAAGGGAGCACAAATGGAACTGCATAATCTGGAGGTTAGGAAAGAAGTCTCATGAATTCTCGAAATAAAGCCTAACTTTAACAGTGAGTGTAATTAACCATGGGAACAAATGCATTGCTATTTTACAATCAAAATTAGGTGGCTTTCTAAAAGATCTCCTCCGGGAATTATTTTGGGGATGTTAATCTAGGGCAGTGGTTTTCAAACCACGGGTTGGGAGCCAGTGCTGGGTTGCGGGGGGCCCCTGCCGCAAGACTGGAATGCATTGTTCAAAGGTGTAATTCTTGAGTCACAGGCCTAAATGTTGGGAGTCCTGTGGCACCTTAAAGACTTACACATTTCTTTGGGCGTAAGCTTCCGTGGGCTCCAACCCATTCCTACCATTGATTAAAAAGGTGCAAATGTGTGAAGAGGGACAATTACTTTCTGTAATGTGCTAACCATTCCAAGTCCCTGTTCAGACCCAGTCTGATTGTGTCAAGTTTGCTCCTCAGTTCCAGCTCTGCAGTTTTACACTGAAGTCTGGTTTTGAAGTTTTGTTGAAGTACGGCAATTTTCAAGCCTGCTACAGCGTGTCCAGGAAGACTGAAGTGTTCTCCTGCCGGTTTATGGATGTTACCTTTTTTTAAACGTCCAATTTGTGTCCATTTATCCTTTCGCGTAAGGACGGTCCAGTCTGCCCAATGTACATGGCAAAGCGGCATTGCTGGCACATAGTGGCATATACCACATTAGTGGTTGTGCAGGTGAGTGAGCTCCTGATGGTGTGGCTGATGTGGTTGGGACCTGTGATGGTGTCACTAGGGTCGATAAGGGGGTTTCTGGTTCCTGGGTTAGTGTTCTGAAATGCATGAATGTTTTTTTTTTTCAACTGGGTGCCAAGAAAAAAAGTTTGAAAACCACTGATCTGGGTGGGGGCTGTATTTTATAGGAGGTCAAACTACATGACCACAATAATCCCTTCTGGCCTTGGACTCTTCTGAATCAATTCATTTTAGTCCCATATTCTGAACCCCCACAAGCAAGGAAATGGCCGGAGGCTGTTCTTCTCAACATGCAAATGTAACTGTAACAAGAGAAAAAAGTTTCCCCATTAAATCTTACCCTCTTATCGTAGGGTATGTCCACACTGCAGTCAAAGATTGGATTTTCGGCTAACGTAGGCATACCCACACGAGTTTTAGCCCAGCTCCCTTGGCTAAAAATAGCAGGGAAATGGGTAGAGTGCGGGTACCAACACTGGCTAGAAACGCCAATAGACCCATTGGTATGGTTTTACAGTCAACGGGCTCTGTGTGGGTTCAGCACGTGCACTAGTGGAGCCGACTGCAGGATCCCATCCCCATCCCACGCATACATAGATCATAAAAAATACACTAGTTAAGAAGGAAACTTCACACACTGGATGAAATTAAACATCTTTCAACATGTTAGGCTTTGAAGAGTCTAACTGAACATCACTCAAGGCAAGCTTTGAGGGGGCAAATCGTTGGTGAACAAGGGGGCTGGAAGTTCCAGAAGTAGGAGAGGACATGAGAAAAAGCGTAAGGATGAGAGAGGGAAAGAAGAGAAAAGCAGCATTCAGGCAAAAGGCTTGAGAAGAGTCAAGGCACTGGATAATGGAATAGGATGAAATGATGGCACAGGTACGGGGAAGTGGAATCTTGTGCTGGCCTTGAAGGTGAGGAGATCATTGAATTTAAGTGAAAGGCAAGAGGAAGCCAGTAAAGGGACCAGGAATGTAGATTAACCTGGCTGGAGAAGCAGGAAAGGAAGGTGATCTGTGTGCGAGTGTTTAGACAGGCTAAGGAGTGGGAAAGATGAGAAACTAGAAGACCAGAGAGGGTACCTATTTTGTCCTTTTATTGCGCTGGTTTTAATGTCGTCTCTTCTAAAAAACTTGGGGTTTTTTATATTATTTTTCAATCAAGACTAAAAGTAAATCAAATCAATACCTATGAACAACAGCTTTTCAACCCCAGGTGGGATTTAAATCTGACTGCTAGGCTCCCGGGCTCCTCCCCTAAACCCTGTACCACAGGGACAGATGCCTGGCGGGCTTTCTGCTAGGTGCAGGTTGCCATTCAAACGTATAAACACAACGTCATCCGCTGCAAAAAGGTGGGAAAGCACAGGGCAGACAGACAGAGTGAAGTTAATATAAAGGTCATCTAATAAAAAGATATGCTTAGTAGTTAGGGTGTCCCATAGTCCTATGTCATGACTTGCTAACTCAGTGAACCTGCTAACATTAAAAAATTACAACTGCTTGATCTTCACTAGGATTTGATCTCAAGTTAGCAATCTTGAGTTCAGAATGTGCCTTTTTTATAGGAAAACAAGCGAGGAGTCCTGTGGCACTTTTAAAGGGTAACACATAGGGCAGACAAGGTCAGAGTGAGAGATGGTTCATGCAGGGACAGTTGTTTTAGAGAAGAGGAGAAAGGTTTTATTTTAGAGATTAATTAAAAAGCAAATCAGAGAAAGAACTACTAAGGTTTGGTGATAGCTTGGTTGAAGGCAGAGGAGGATTGTGCAGGGTCAAAAGGGACTGAAGTTTAAAACCACGGCAAAAATAACAACAGTAAAAATAATAATATATCTCACAAGCAATGGGGGAAAATAGCAGAGATTTTCATGTAAGATAAAGGTCAGAAATTTCAATTACAGTACGGGCCAGAGAGCATAAGGTGCCTTAGGGTAAATGAGAAGCAAGAAGTGGTAGCTTTTGGGAAAAGAAAATGAGTTCAGTTTTTTTTAAAGTAGCGCTTGAGTGGATGTTGGGACATCCAGGAAGAAATGTTGTTTATGATGTTGCATTTCAGAGGAATCAGCAAAGCACATTTTTTCTCCCTCCACCCCTCCCCCAGATTTTAAACAGCCAAAGGAAAGCAATAATCTAAATGTATAGTTTCATAGGAGGGAAGGAGCCATCCAGGGATGATAGCCATGGGACGTGCACCTGCAACCAGGTAAGATGTCAGTGATTGTGTCTGCCTCTCTTTTTCAGGAACCAATGGCTCTGTGGGTTACAAAGTAAGTAATACACAGAACGCTTTTAACAAACGTGAAAATGGCCAGATTACTCTTGCTACCTTCTAGCTGGGTAGACAAAAGTTCACATAAATTATGCAACAGGTTGGCTGTTCTAGCCTGATGATGGGTTTCTGGGTGCTCATGCACACAACGTCCAAACAAATCTATCCAGACTTTCCCCCTGAGTCCTCAAAGCACAAAGAAATAAAAGTAAATACAGAAATTGTCAGTAGCTTTGCCTGGTTTTCCTCAACCAACTTTTATATGACAGTAGAGATCCTTCCTCTTTAATCTCCTCTCACCAGCAAAACACAAGAACTTTAGAAGGACCTACTACTATTCACATTACGAGGTCTATTCACTCATACATACCAAAGACAGTTACCATTAATTATAGTTACATACAGAAAATGCTGATCTACTCTGAAATATCCCATTAACCGTCTCCTCAGTTATACCTGTGCAAGCTCCTTGTCTTCAGACATGCCCTGAGGAACACATGTGCAGCCTTAGCCGTGGTTCAGCTGAATAGGACGTAGATATAAAGAGAAGGCGTAATCTGGTCTGCAGAACTTGGATTCCCTGTGACAATCCATGATAAGAAAAGAACAGTGTTTGGCTCTCTGATGCTGGGAAGAGATCACAGGACTGATCGATAAAAACCAACCAATCAAACGTTGGTAACTGTGACACAGGGCCAGAAAGAGCTAAGCAACTTTACAAACTGCACAGCCTATATCAGACTTTTAGAAACAATGATAGTGAGAGGAAATCCTTACAAGTAGAGCTTGGAGGTGCAAGTGTATTGTCGGTAGTTATTTGATATTGTTTACAGATCTGCTGTGAGAGGGTAGCAATGTGGATAAACAGCTTTCCTTCCATCCCTTTTCTAGTGATTAAAAACATTTAGGAACATATTAACGTTAGATTTAGTCTTCATTTCTCTGGACTGAATGATCAGTGAGGTCATCAGAAGCTGTTCGTTGCTGGCTTTAATGTAACAATAGTATTGATTTATTTCTCTTTGAAGTATAAGTAATAATATCTGTAAATGGTTCTAAATGGCCAATTACCTTGGGTTAATTAACTAGTTACTGGTGTGCACAGGACACGAGAGATACTTCACAGCCACAAGCAACCGTCTATTAATTGTTCAAGGAGGTACCTGCTGTCAAGACACTATCAGACAGCCTGCACAGGTCTATAAAAAACTCTAGTGGACTGATCCTTTTTATCTCAGATCTGTCCAAGCTTGTCAGGGAAAGTTTGGATCACAAGACTGGGATCCCACCACCAACCTGAAATCACCCCGCTAATTCTCATGGGAGAATTTGAACAAACTCAGTTCATAGACGATTTAGTCTTCATTTCTCTGGACTGAATGATCAGTGAGGTCATCAGAAGCTGTTTCTTGCTGGCTTGGTATATCTTATGGAAGAAAAACCACCATTATTTAAGGCCTTGCCTGCCCCTCATTCTTTGCCGTTTGCCCTGTTTAAGCCATCTCAGCATGGCTCCCCTGGGGGCCAGCATTACACAAAACTAAACTGATTGGATCTGGAAGTTATTGAGAATAATATTAAATTTGCAAGTTTGTTTTGGCCATGACAAGAGCTGTAAAAATCAGACTGAACCGGACAGTTGAGATCAGGTTTTTATTTTTATTTTTTTTAAAGGCACGTGTGGACGTTCATCTTCTCTTAAAAAAAAAAAAAAAGTCTGAAAAAACCTCCATGAATTTATTACAATTTATGCAATGTACACATATTTATTGTATTTTTAAATGGACGTGTCAGTTAAATATGCATTTTAAGGGTACACAAGCTTGTAGTTATGCAGGAATGTTGGAGGAGGAGGAATAGCAAATTAGAGTGCAGTGCTTTCAAGTCCTGAGATTTGCGCAACACATTCATTATACAAAATATTAAATGAATAAGGAATGCAACAAGGTGCTGAATTAGTTTGTTAAAAAACTAATCAATTCATCTGTTTAAATGTATTCTTTTTAAAAAATGAAAATTTAGTCCTAATCCGAACATAAGCCCCTGTCTTTTGAAAGCCAAAAATAATGAAACTGGCTAATAAAAGATTTTTTAATTAAAAATGTAATATTAATAAGGCAAAGTCCACAGATTTCTTTTTTAATTTGAAATTATTCCAAAACCAGTCATAATCCTTTGATTCGTTTTTCCTACGACAAAGCCTAAATATGGGACACTCTGGAACAGAACTTTAGCTGGCTTAAATCAATGCAAGTTCCCTGGCTTCGTGGAGTAATGTCATTTTATACCAGCTGAGGATTTGGCCCAGTCTATGGGACAGACACACCAAAAAACAGTACTGCAGAAAGCTCAAAGAGCTTCAGTTACCAAATTAACTGCACATCAATTGTATTATCCAATTTGACTAAACTTGCAGTTTACACTACCTGACTCTGGGGAGTTGGAAAATGTGTATTCTCCTGAGTAAAAAAGCCACCAGTTCAAAACGTTATTTGCTAACTCCAGACAGCTCCTGATCCACAGCCCAATTACATCACTGAAACACTGTAATGCAGATCATCCCGATGATGCACGCTCCTACATTTGTAGGATCCACAGCTCTGACCAGTCTATTAAGTATCTTTCTCTAGCTACTCAGGTACCTACGGGGGCCATATCATGCCTCCATCAGGGCATTCAACCCCCACCAACACTGCTGGAAGCCGCACACAAGAACAGAGGATAATGTAGCCCTCTGTAGTCTTCTGATTCTAGAAAGGCCACCCAGGGAAGCTATTCCGCAACTTACTCCAGGGACAGTCAGTAGCCGGCCTGCAGTCCAAATCTGGACCACCAGAGACTTTATACTGGACTATGGGGCTGAAGCCCAGAGGCCCAGGGCACCCCCCGTGGGGTCCATATATGGAGGGCAGGGGGGAATCATCTGACACCTTGTTACTAGTCAGCCTCTGGTGTCAGCACAAAACCAGTCTCACTCCTTTACCCAGAGTAGACCCCAGCACCAGGGCCATCCTTCGGGGGGGGGGGGGTGAAAGGGGTGATCGCCTTGATTTTCACGCTATCCCGCTCCCAGCAGGGCAGGGTACGGCCCCCCATGGCCACGCTTTGCCCTGAAATTTGACACTGAAATTGCTTTCCATGTTACAAACTAACACTTTTATCGTCAAATCCAACTACCCCCTTAAATGGCTCACAGAGATCAGAGATGGGATCTTCAACAGCACTCAGCACTGACCTAAATCTTCTCCCACTGAAGTCAACATTGAGGGCTTTTAAAAATCTCACACAAGATCCCATTGTAGTTCTTAAAATTGTCAAGGTGTAGTCTGCCTTTTTGTTGTGGTTATGTTTGCAGAGTGCCTAGCATAACGATGCTCTGATCCATGACTGGAACCCATAAATAACTGTTACACCCCAACATGGGAAAATATTGCCAACTATAAAGGCCAATCTTCAGCTCATCAAACTGGCCTCGCACCACTACAGTTTTTATCATTTGCACATTTAAAAATCTGGTTCCTTGCCCTATATTTATCCAGTGTCTGGTTACGATACAATAGCTGAAATCCATGCTTGACAACCTCAGGACAGAAACATATGCTGGTTGTCTGGAAATCTATTTATGTAGACCTAGTAGTCCATCATCAATCACCACCACACATCACAGCAACAATGTCATAGCAATAAAAATTTATATGAGGAAATATAGGGGTTTTTTAAAATTAAATTAACAAAATGCTAATAAAGATCCCAACAACGAAGCTGTACTCAATTTCTGTGGGTTAAATTAAAAGCTCCCTAGCTTTAAGAAACGGTGGGCTAGATATATTTTGCAAACTCTTTTTAATGAGAAGGAACATTTCTACAATCCAGATTTGCTCTTCAGGGTAAATTAAAAGACAGACTCAAAACTTCAGATTGTAATCACCTCACACGAGTCTCACACATTTTATTTCCTATTTTCTTGGTGCAATTGCATTTCCCCAACAAAATAACTGTATTTGGTATCTACTTCACAAAGACCTGGGTTGTCTAACTACCATGCTCTTATCAGGATCTTGGCAAACCAAAAATCTTCCTTTTGAAATTATTTCCTTTTGGAGGTCAGCTGAAGGCCTAGTTCAAGCAGCGCATTGATGCAACTAAACACAGTGTCACTTTGAATATCTACCAATTAAGGGCCTCAGTATGAAAACTGGCTTTGGTGCCAGGATTTTAACAGATCTTTTCACTCAAGCGTTGCATTGTGTTAGTACAGCTGTATCCACAAGCAAAAGTAAAAGAATTATGTTCAAAGGATTCCAACTTCCGTCAGTTTTCTGACTTCAGGGGGAAATTATACTCATTCTTTCTGATTATGCAACTGTACTATGCCCCTAGGCAAGGTGCCCCTCTATTCCTCTGCACGGCTACCTACATCACAGCTCACACGATGGGGAGAAGGGGGAAGATCAGTGCCCATGCATGGGGCAACTACTCTCCTCGTGCACGTGGGCAATCAGGGGTGGGCACTGGTCAGAGCCTTGACTATAGGATTGTCAGAGGTACCCTCTCCTCCACTTCCCCCCACACCAAGGAGGAAAGAGGGACCTGAGCTGTTCCTAAGCAGTGCAATTATATGCCACTGCTTACTTTGGTCTGATGGTAATTCAGCAATCTAGCCTTAAGTGATTACATAGCTTTGTATTATATATCATTATCCCAAAGCCAACAGTTTAACAGCCCCATATTCTCTCTATGCACCAATCTATGATTGCTCACCTAAAATAAAATTCAGCACCATGCTGTTTATTTCATGGTTATTTGGAATGCAGGGAGTCTTGAGCAGTATTTAAAGTCAGCCAAGGAAGGAAATCACTATTGATGTTGTTCTCTATTGTGATTAAACAAATTAGTTGCTTTTAACAAGGGGAATCATTTCATTCTCAATTTGAGAACAACAACGGCAAGAGAGAAAAGGTGGCGTTTTCAAATAGTGTTGGCCTATCTTTGATCCCATTGAAGTCAGTAGGAGTTTTACCACTTAATTTCCTAGGCACAAGATTAGACCAACATGGACTGCTTTTGAGAGACACCCACTCTGCCCTCTTCATATATTTACACAAACAAACGCCAAGGGATTGAAAATAGAGAACATAAACAAAATCTACTCAATACAGTAAGTTGTCTATAAATTGTATCATCTGTTGATGGTTATATCTTTAAAAAGTTTTTAAGTAACTTACCAGAACTGACACAGAGAGCTCCGATTACAGTATGGCATGTTTGTCTAAACCTCTACAGATTCATCATTTCCTGCTAACCCTAAATTGACCACAAAATGGCAACCACTGCAAACTAGTAAAAACAGGGACCAGAGATTGAGGTGCAATGAAGCATACATCCACAGAGCAGCAGCAGCAGCCTCCCAACAATGGCCAAGGCACGTTTGCCTGAAGAAAGGGGGTGTCAATAACAGGCTTTGAAGGCAGGTTCTGTAAGTAAGCCATTCCCATACTTTTGAGACCAGGAATGTTGCTCAAGCATTAAGGTCAAGATTCTAAGAATAAATCGTGATTTTTGGTGCCTCAGTTTCTTGGTGCCCAACGTGAGACACCTTAAAATGTGGCCTGATAGTCAGAAAGTCCAGGGCACCCACCACATGAAAAATTAAGCCATTTTAAGGTGTCTATGTTGGATCACAAAAAATTCAAGCTCCCACAAATTGCTATTTTCTTTTGAAAATCTTGGCCTAAACTTGCCATGCATGGCCTAGTTGGCCTGAAAACAGTTTTAACTCTTGGCATGCATTCATGTCATTTCTTGCCTTAATGTCAGGAACCCAATGATTCAAGTCAGTGGAAGACAAGACTTCTAGCACTCCTTTTATCTGGATACTGCTCTCACTCTTAATCCTGCTTCACTGTATCTGTGATACATAGAACTCCCTGAGACCAGGTCTACACTGGAGGCGAAATTCGGCGACAGTCTATGGGAGTTACCCAAGCTAACAGAGCAGCTTGCATAACTACCATCGAATTCCTAATTTCCCCTTCAGCATGGCGTCTTCACTGCACCATGGCAAGGGAAATGCATTCCTATTGATGCAGCATGATGCCACCTGAGGGGGCAGTTTTACTAAGTAGATTTCCAGATCAATTTATTGGGTCTTAACTGATTGCTAAGATGGTCTGGAAAGATCAATTTGATGCAGAGGCGTAGCCACGGGTGAGTCCAGGTGGGCTGGGGCCCACCCACTTTGGCATGAGTCCTGCCCACCTTCGCACCCAGCAGTGGCGTGAATTTCTCTGCCGTGGTCATGGGGCCGCCCAGCAGCTGTGAGCAAAGCAGAGGTGCCAGCGCTGACCCCTCTATTCCACTTGTGGCTGCGGGGCCTGGCAGTTGCGGCCACAAGCAGGACAGAGGTCCCAATGCCTCTGCTCCACTTGCAGCTGTGGCCGCCGGCTGCCCCCACAACCGCAGCAGCAAAATTCACGTTGCTGCTGGGTGCTGTGCCTCTCCCCCTCCCTTGGCCAGACCCACCCCACTCTTTCAGGGGCCTGGCCAGAAAACAGGTGCTGGCTACGCCCTTGATTTGATGGTGGTGAATTTGCCGCCGTCAGCGTAGACAGTCTAGATGGAACAGAGCACAGCAAAGCTACTGCGGCCAGCCAGATTTTATGTCATAAACCAGACTACCTGTAATGGTTCCCACCAGTCTGGTTAGCCTGAAAAATAACAATTGCACTTCTAAAGCTCCTTCCATCCAGCCTCCAAACAGTTTACAAAAATCAAATGAACTAATCCAAGCTCAACTACTCATATGCAGGAGAGTTATTTTCTGACTTCTGAGAACTCAGAAACATTCCCCCCCCCACCCCCCCCCACACACACACACCAGAAAGATAATTTGAAAAAGCTGCTTAGACAGTCTATCATATTTCACTGAAAAGACAACATGCTTTTTTACTCATTTCAGTATTTTTAAGACTATATTAAATATAATTAGAAAGTTTGCATTCAAGTTCATAAACAAACTATAACTCATCAAAATAGAATACTGCAGCAGTTTGTAGTTGTTTACTCGTCTGCTATTCTAGATATATCAGTTCTGTTTAAAGGATGATTTTATTTTAGAGTGACTGCATCTCTTATATGGTTGTAAAATAATTAACATCTCCTTTAATTGTTTTCCCCTTTTGCACGTTTCTTACTATGGAAACAGCCTGCAAGATATTTTTAGTGATTGCTTTTTGCTAAATTTTAGAGATTAAAAAAGTAAAAGATTTTTCCATTTGAAGTAGCTAATGCATTAGAGGCCAGATCCAATGCCTTTAAGGTCAATAGAAAGACATGTATTGATTTCCACAGGAACTGGATTGGGCCCCAAATTACAATGCATTAAATGGCTTGCACACGAAGCCAAGGAAGTATTTAAGATAGTAAACCTGACTGCCATTCCAAATTATATTTTAAAAGAGAAGTAGTTTATAGTACTCACACTTTTTTTGCGTGCAACTTCTCAGTGTATTTCTCAGCTCCAACTAACTGTGCGTCTGAAGTTCAGCACATTAGACGCTGGAGTAATGATTTACTAGGAGGAAAGGTAATTCTAGTTGGGTTACTAACCTTGAACTTATCTTACGTAAGACATTCTAAGAGACTTTCTTTTAGAGTTTTAAATAATTTGGCTCCCATTACTCTAACATTTTACTTAAGAACTGGGGTATCACCTGCTCATCCTAAAAACATTACTTTCAGAATCTTATTTTTCAAAGAACTCCCAGTACAGATTGGTGGCCCCTTTACAGCTGACATGCTGCTAATCCTAGGGACAGAAGTTAATGTTCTTGTTTCAATGGCACATCGGTTAAAGTTTAATATTAATTATCTTTGTAAGAAGAAAAGGAGCCATGAGGTAGAAGAGGAGAAGATTCGGTCGCTAAGGCAGCAGGCAAGACCTAGATTTGAGTGGTCCATTGCAGATTTCCTATGTGAACTTGAGCAAGTTCCCTAGCCCCTCTCTGCCTCAGTTCCCCGTCTGTAAAAAGAGAGAGAATAGCATTGTCCTACCTTACAAAGGTGTTGTGAAGATAAATGCATTAAAGATACTGCGGTGCTCTGAGGGCCCAGAAGATGGCACAATACAGGAAGGTAAGAAGCAGGAGGGAAATATAGGAATGGTGGGCTGAGAGCAAAATCAGGAAAGACAACAAGAAAGAAAGGAGAACATAAACAAATATGGTTGTGGAAACATGTTCCAGTGGGAACACTGGAGAGGATGATAGCAAGACTACGCATGACCACCAAAAACGTAAAGCCTCTGAATACACGATGGTCACTCTTTCACCACAAGCAGGGGCTACAGCCGAGATGGACATTTCAAGAAAATGAGTATTTCCTCTCCACATGACTTCCTAAGATACATGTTTCTATACAGCACTGGAGTTGATGCATGTCTTGAGTCTCTACAAGTGCGTTTATTTAGAATAGATAAACGAAGTACAGAACTTTATTGTCCAAGTTTGCTTCCCATCCTTGCTTTTTATTTATTTTGAGGGGGAGGAAGGAAAGCAAGAATGAGTTCTTGAATGAAACCTTTGTTTGTTCCTTCTTTCTGTAAGTCATACTTTTTCTTTTGTAGCTCTAGCTAATCCATGATGCTATCGCATGGCGTCACTTTATTTGCATCACTCAATGGATCCTTAAAACCCCAATAATGATTTTATAAATAATGCAGAGCCTGTTAAGTTGTAACTTTATATTTATTTGCAAATGGAAATATTATGAGGAACACTGTGGTAAAGGTGAAATGGAAATAACCAATCTGTTTGGGCAGATATCGGACAATATACACTCCTAGGGGGACAATGAGCTGGAGACACCAAACATGGCTATTATTAATTCCTATGAATACCCACTATGTAGGGGAAAACATCTAGGATGAAACTCCACTCTCAGTGCAGTCAATGGACGTTTCATCATTGACTGCAGGGCGGCCAAGATTTCACCCCTAGAGCGCTCTCACCATATTGTTTGATTGAATACTAGACCACACTTTGAACTTACTCCTGGAAGTAAAAATCTTTGTATTAACAGGCGGTCTAGGAGTAAGATTCAAAGTGGCACCGCTGCCCATGGTTTCAGAAGTAGGTCAGAAAGATAAAACTCGGTAGCTTCACCATTGGGTGAGAAAATATCTCATGTCTGACCAACATCTGGAGAAACGTTTGGCTTTCTTTGGTCTACAAATGGACAGATTTATTAAGCAGATCACAGCTATTTAATTATTCCCCTCCTCCCAAAAAAAGGAAACCATGAGCAGAAATTTGGCAGTTCATCCAGTAAGTGGTATGTGAAACAGAATGTGCATCTTAATTTTTAAAAAAAGCAAACAGCGACGATTTGATGGAACAGAAAGATACTTCCCCCAAGAATGAGAACAGACTAAGCATTTTGAACCAGCTGGTGTAAATCTATTGACATTTTTTTCGTTCAGAAATATCATGGCTGAATTTTCATCATGTCTGTTGGGAGACATTATTGACTTTGACGTCTCACAAAACAGTTGCTTTTTATTGGGTTAGTTAGAACTTTCTGCCTGCTATTATGTAGTTTCTACCAGTAGAGTTACAGACTACTCATGCTTACTGATAACGGGGGGGGGGGGGGACGACACTATGCGGACAGCACTTCAGCAGATGTTACTGATGATGCTCAATCCAAGTGAGCATCCTCAGTATAAGCCAAGGAAGAAATTGCAGGGGCTGGGGGGAGAAGATGTATGGCCCCGCAGTTCCCTCCCCCCAACACACACATCATCTCTTGTCTTAGGAGGTCTTTTTTGTTTGTGACCAATTATGCATGAAATACTTCTAACTAAGGGACCAGCTGTCTTTCTGATACTGTCAACCTCCTGCCCAGAAAGTTATACACAAATATCCCCCATTATACAAATCACATACAAGTTTCGTTATTACTCATCTTGATCACCCATGAGAGACCGGATTTACAGCCAGTTTTCACTTATTAACTCACTGAACATTCACCTATAAGGTATTTTGCAATAATACCATCAGCTCCTTTTAGTCCTCTCTTTTGTAACACACTCTTCAAAGCTGCTGTCAATTTGTCTTGCAAATACGCTGTTTAAATACAGTGAGTCATGAAGTTTAGGACTCGGAAAACACATTTATGACTCATTGACTGAAAGAAAAGGTTTTCATTGGAAAAACCACAGACATAAAAAGATGGCACGTAAATGTCTCAAACTGTTCATTTTCTGCCTTATCACACACAAAGGCTGCAGAAGAAGTACTTTAACAAAAACAGACCTTTATTATCCCTCAGAACAACAAAATATCCTCCAAGTACATTTAAAAGACTTTAATAAGAGAAGGCCTAAAACAGAGAGCTAAGCACACAGTTTTGACTGTTCTAGATTCAGTTTGGATGCACTGGTGATATGCTACTATGAAACGCTGTATCAGATAACTACTATTTTTCACCTTGGCTTTGAAATAGGACCAGACTGGTGTTGCGGGTAAGCCATATAAAGGAATAAATGATTATAATACCCCACTGCCTCTCCCCCTACAGTGTACCAGGAGCAATGGAGAACTAAGATTCTTTTAAGGAAAATTACAGTCTGCTTCAGAACGTGTAATTTGTTCTTGAATCCCACTCATTCACCTAAGCTCTGAAATAAACAGAAACTGAGCCATATACAGCATTGAAACTGACTCACAGACAAGTGTGCGAACACACCAAGCAGGATAATCCTCAAAGCACAACCATTTTCTTGTCCTTTCAATGAGGCCAGCTTCACATCACAGTGGATGAAACGTGTGGAAAAAAAGTTTCATTGGCCCTTACTTCTTGTCCAATGTTTGGTGTTCCAAGATCATGAAGTTATTCAAATGCACTAAGCCAGTGGTTCAAAAGTGGCCCTCGGGGGCTTTCAAAGTGACCCACAGCTCCTTCTTCCCCCGTCCCACTGGCTGCAGAAGGGAGCCACCGCCTTGGGACTCGGCAAGCTCAGGGCTACAGGGTGTGTGTGGTTTCCCTGCTACAGCCAGGGAGATGGGAGACCACTGAGGAGGGAAACTGCTTTTCTGGGGGGAGGGAACCTGCTGGTGGAGACTGGTGGCCCTTTAGGGCTGTAAAAACGACATCTGTGGCCATCGAGCCAAAAAGGTTGGGAACCACTGCACCAAGCATACCCCTGTTCTGCTAAATTATAGCAAACTGATTAATGATTAATGTCAAACTTGGCTTTAAACAAAAACTCAGCTATAACCTGGACTATGCCACAGGTAGGCACTGCTCTGTGTTGAGATAGCTCTGGAAAACAGAAAGAGACTGTTTAGTGAAGTAGGCAAATGGAATGGGGAATCAGACAAGCCCATCTAATCTAGATCCTGTAAAACGTTTTTGATATAGTGCTATTCTAGGACTGTTCAGACCTCAATTACCCCTCTTGGATAGTTCATAACCAGCATCCCCTTCAGTTTTGTCATCCTTTCTTGTTTCAGAGGGGCCTATTCCGCCTAAGTTCTCTTCTCTGTAACATGTCCCTCCTGCAGTTTAACTTTCATTTCTCTCTGACCCTACACTGGAAGCAGATACATTTGTATTATTGAAATCCCTACCAGGTATCTTTGTCAAACTCCATCAGCCTCCTTCCAGCTCCTAGATGGAGTAATCACTCTTGCAAAACCTAGTCAGCTAACTGTCTGTGCTAGCAATCTGGCTCCACTTTGGTTAAGGCAGATCTTTCTCTTTCCCAAATAGTTCTTCAGTACCTTAAAAATGTAACTTCTTCGATTGTATATGATTTTGTTCTCCACACACAGAGATGTTGAAGTCCCTGCTATCCTTATCCATAGAACTGGAAGAAACTTAACACAGAGGATCTGAATACAAGTCTTTAATAATCTACATGTAGCTTCCAGGTCATCTTTCTTAAGCCTCCCTTTATTAGAAGTAACATGAACCACCACAGTGGAGTCTCCCCAAGCGCTCACTGGATGTTTGTCTCTAGGGGGTTCTGAGATAAGTCAACTTCCCAGCTGGCACGCCAGTGGTTCTCAACCATGGTGACGGCACACACTACTGGGCTGGTGTGTCCTGTAGGGTCGCGATATGCCACCAAGGTGTTGCGACCTGCGAAAGATTGAGAACCACTGAACCAGTCAATAGTTCTCACAGGCACTACATACCTGGCTATTGGTATTTCTAATGACACAGTAGATTTACTTGAATCCAAGCACTTCATTATCTGATTCTTTTCAGACTAAATAAAGAAGTTCTCTGTTTTTTAACATAAAATGTCTATATACTTCTTATTCTTTCAATGCAATGAGGATAATGTGGCTGTGCGATTCACACACCCATGTTATGTATAGCAGTTCTAAGATGAGGCATCAAATGCTAACATCTCACTGAGGGTCACAGGGACATCAGCGCTTAAGTCTCTTTAGACACTTCTGAAAATGATACCGTAGAGTTCCATGACTTACTTCATTCGCTCATTGATATCACTAATGCTCTTCTACTAAATGGAGTTTTCGTACAGCTGACCTGTCTTTTTCTTATTTGGTAGGGTTATTTTTCTGGTTGGTTTCTTGCTTTGTATGATTTTAAATCAGATATCTAAGTATTTACTCTACAAGCCAATTTAGGTTTTGTTCTGAATATATATTTACCAAGCCCAGAAAGATGCCAAACATGATATTCTGGTCTATAATGAAGAGTGTGTTTATTCCTTTTGTCTTCTTTTCTTGACAAAAGAAAATTACACAGTGAAATAATACTGAGGTTATGACACATGCGAACAATATGCAGGAAATCCAGTGCTAAATGTCTGCCTTGAGCTATTCCCAATGTTTCTTTCTTTATATTGCTAGTGTGGGTAGGCTGAATTCAGCCTTAGGCCAAAGACAGGCAGCTCAGAGCTAAGTTTGCATTATCGCTATAGTGGCATGTAAACATATTATCCTTCTCTCAGTCAAGTTCTGCTCTGGACCTGACCTTCACAGAACACCGTGAAACCCTGGCTGGGATGATTTAGGTGGGAACAGTCCTGCTTTGAGAAGGGTGTTGGCCTACATGACTTCCTGAGGTCTCGTCCATCCCTAATCTTCTATGATTGTTCTCTCTGACTTCTCAGTAACAGTTTCTTTTCTGACTGTCAACTCAGTTACTTGGACCACCCATTCTCCTCTTCTCTCACCCCCATTGTGTACCTCTCCTGTGATTGCTCGGTCAAATCAAAATCAATCAATCCAATCAACTTCAAGAGCAGTGGTCTTCAACCTTTCACCAGCAGATGGTGCAACACTCATAGATTTCAATGGCAACTGCCCTTCAGAAGTAGATCACGATCTACTGGTTGGGGACCACTGGGCTAGAGCCTTTTTTTAAACAACGTTCCGTTTCTGCCGAAGCTGACTGCATCAGTACCCCGTACCTAAATATTCCAGTGCAAATCAGAGGCAGCATGTCCTTGTGGACGGGGACTTAGAAGACGATGTGGGTTGCTTTGTCCTTAGGCAAGAAATAATAACAATAAAGCTACATCTAGTGGCAATATTCATTTGATAAAATGAATTTACTGCAGACCTTTGATCGCTTCTGCCCATTACTCTCTCTCTGCCAGGATTACTTACATTCCAGTCCTGTGAGCAGCTTCAAACAGCTGCCATTTCTTTAAGCAGCCTACCACACAGATGCTTCCTTTCTTTCCCCCCAAATGTGGAATTTCACATGAACATACCCATCCCACAACCGCACACAAGTTACACAGACAGCACCTTTTACATATCTGCTCCTAGACCAGTGAGTTTAAGATCTGTTATCTCGTGACCACCCAGGCTAGAGCTTGGGGCTTACCACTGGAAAGAGGAATATTGCTGCTTTCCATTAAGACAAAGCACATGCATCTAGTTGTGGGCTATCTTGAGATACTAAATATTTAAAGATTTCCTTTTTATGTGCAGAAAAGCTATTTTAAGTGATTTGCAGAAGTTCTAAAAACTATATTAGTTATATGTCTTTCTCTCCCTCTGCTTCTAGCACAGCTGGACACAGGCCTAGTCTACATTGCGGGGCTAAGTTGACAGGAGACACACAATCCGTGTGCCGCAGAATGCATATCTCCCGTCGACTTTGTCACCACGCTGTCTTCACCCAGCTGCATCAACCTGAAGGGCTCTCCCATTGATGCTGCGTCACTCCACTTGGAGGGGTGGAGTTATTGAGTCGACTGGAGAGCGATTCCAGCATCAATTGAGCAGGTCTACACTGGCTGCTCAATTGATCCTACTGCGTCGATCTGCAGTATTTTCAGAATAGACAAGGCCAGTTAATAACTTAGGCACCTGCCTTCACAGAGAGAAGTATACAAAAAATAGTCAGTCAAAAATGCTTAAAGCACTTAATTACTTCTAAGTGGCTTCCCGTTTAATATGTAATTTATATTAGACTATTATTTTTATGACAGTAACATCTCAAATATGTTATGAGGCAATGTGCAGACATGCAGAATGACTCATTCCCATCCAAAAGAGCTTACAATGAAAAATCATAAACGTTGTGGGACAGAGCCACAAGGTAAAAGTGGTCAGATTGATCATATTTCTCTTCTCCTGTTGGTTTTATTTAAAGAATATATGCTCATGTATTAAGTTATGAAGTTTTTGGGCGGACTTGCAAGTTACTCAGTTAATCCCAAACTTGGGATATCACTATCACTCATTGCTAATGAAGTTGTAACAAACTGAAAACCAAAAAAATGTGTATCATGCCACCACAGATTCTTGCTATAAAATTCCATGTTTCAGAAATTTATCATCTTAAAAGTTAGACTCCTCAGATGTACAGCATTTCCTCACAAAATTCAGACACTAAAAAACAAGGACGTAGCAAGTCAAGACTACTTTCACATCCAATACAACAATCTCCAAGCATTAGTATGCTACCATCGTGAAACTTATCCAGCTCAGAACATCAAACATCTTCTCCAACAAGCCAACTTTCAGTTCAATTATATTGCCACCCTCAGTACTTGCAAAGCATAAGAAGTCTTATGGTACAACATTCATGCTCTTCTTCTAATGGTAGATTTGATCGTGTAATAGCAAACACAATTTTAGAATTACACTTAGCATCTTTACATGCCAGACTAAAACGAACAAAAAACACAAACAAAAACCAATCAAACATATAACTTTGCCACATGCTTAAATCCCACGGATGTTTAGAGGGAGAGTCCTTTGTTGAATCAGTGCTACCTGAACCACCACCCATGCCACCACGACCACCTTGCTAGCATATTTTTAGCATGCTAGGTCATGCAAAATTAGCGTGCAGAAGCCTACCCATACTGGGAATTACATGTCCCAGCTGCAGCACAGACACAGCCCACAATGGAGTCTAGACATAGGTCTAGAGAGAGAAGTCAGTCAAGAAGTGTGTCTGTGGAACCAATCAAATAACAGTATCTCTTTCAGTTGAAACTTTGCGTGCCCACTACTGAAAGCTTTTAACTTACATTCTCCATCTTCTTCCATCTGCCACTGGACTGCAGTGTATGAACAGAAGCCAATAAACCATAAAATGTTGAAAAGTACCCACTTCCGAACAGTCACATGTTTGTCTTAATCAGAAATCCACACTGGTCTGGGTTGTTTGATTCTTCACGCTTCCTGCAGGAGTTCTGAGAGAATCATGCAAAGCACTCGTATGGCAAATCAACTCCCACTCCTATGGAACATTGTACTAAAAACTGTAAGGAACTTGACAGATAGTTTCCAATTCTGTTAAGAATTGAATCACATTAAAACTGTATCTGCCCTTAGCTAACTTACTATGTATTTTAAACCAAAAAAGAGCCAGAAGATAGACTACACATTTACTAAAGCTGAAACCATTACACTTTAATTCAGGGGTCTCAAACTCGCTGCCCGTGAGCTGCATATGGCCAATGGAGTTACTTCTTGCAGCCTGCAATGACATCTGGAATTTGTAAAATAATTATCATTTATCATGTAAAATTTTAAGTGTTTATTTGCTCACTCTTTGTCTTTCTGATGATACCACCATCTTGACTTTTAATAGCATACTATATTATATTAGTCTTCATTTTTTACTATACTTTTGTACCACTGTTTGAAGAGTTTTTAGTGACGCGGCCCTCGGGCCATATCCTACTCCTCACATGGCGATTTGAGTTTGAAATCCCTGCTTTAATCCTTGTGGCCCATAATGTGCCTCTTGTGTCAAATCTGGAACAGGACCTTTAAGACTATGTTGGCTGATTCAGTTCCATAACTACTTGTTTTTACCTTTGCCCAACCTAATCATATACCAGCCAGAATGAGAGCCAGGGATTGGAGCCAACAGGAAGTCCTTCACCCTGTACCAAAGACCCATATGTTGAACACTCGATGAACTGTAACTATTTGACATTATATTTGTGTGTGTTGGGTTTATTCTGATTGTCTGTTGTCATTTGTGTTTGTAGTATTGTTGTAGCTGTGCTGGTCACATGATACGAGACAGGTGAGGTCATCTCTTTTTATTGGACCACCTATTTTATTTTAATGTTGCTCTAATAAAAGATACAATTTCACCTATCTCATCTCGCTGGCAATTTATCTATAGTGTGACTAAATAACACTGTAATGGTAAGGAACTAAGTGGAAAATCCTGCCCCCACTGAAATTAATGGGATTTTTGCCTTGGATTTCACTAGAGCCAGGATTTTTCACTAAAGCTGCAATAAATATCTGACCTATGCATGGGTAAATTTCTGCAGGTCACTTCAGGTACTTTTACATTTATGGTCTTAGACAAACGAATAAAGAACGCAGTCATAATTATGGACATAGGGTTTTACTCAGACAACTTTGATTAGTGAACTATGCTGAATTTAACTAAAGGTGACTGTGTTCTGACAAGTTAAAGAATTGAGAGAAAAGAAGAAATACAATTTGCAGAAATTTTAAGATATAATACACACCCACATATTAATCTCATTACAGTTTGGGATTGTTGAAAAATTGTGGACCAAGTCTATAACTGGTCACAAAAAACAAAACAAAACAAAGAAATAATAAAAATGATTAAGTATCTCTCTGAAAATTTTTATTTAAAAAAAAAAACCCAAAACCCTCAGATTTGACAAAAATTAACTCTTCTTAAATTTTTTGGATCAGCTATATAGCTGGTGTAAATTTTTAGATAACAAAAAAATTTTTACAATTTCTAAACAGTAAAAATATTGTTTGATCCAGTCTATTTCTTAGATTAATATATAAAACAGATCGGTCACAAATACTGAAACTAAGTCATAATCTCATTTCTCTCCCCCTGAAAGGCTGAACGTGTATTTCTAAAACAATCTCACCTATTCTATCAATATTAGAGTATTGAATCTGCATACTAAAGCAATATGTCAAACCCTGTTATGGATTTCCGTTTACACAAGACTGGGCCCTTTGTAATAAGGAATGCTCAATGAAAAAGTCTTTTATTGCCTTCAGAAATAACTTTTTAATGACACACATGGCCCAACGTATAAGTCATTATTAGATCAAGGCAAATTGGTATTTAAAATGAGGTTAATTCTCTTATCACACAGTGCTTTATGCAGCACTAAATTCAGTCTGCTAGCAAAATGGGAATTAGAAATGACAAGATAAAAACAGTTGAACAAACAAATGCACAATAGATTCAGTTGGAAAGCAGCTGTGTTTCAATATCCCATGTGGCAGAAAGAGAGGACTCTGCAGACTATGCTTAGAATGTGAATCTTTGACTGCTTTCTGTAGCAAAATTGATTTGCTGTTACAGCCTGACCTGATGCTATGTCATACACTCCCCTGCATTTAATTTCCTCCCACTCTGTAACTTTCCTATCTTCAAAGCGTCTGACGAAGTGGGATTTTCTCCCACGAAAGCTCATGCGATAAATAAATCTGTTAGTCTTTAAAAGTGCCACAGGACTCTGTTGTCTGTCTTGTGATGGTTAGGGATAGCTCTATATCTCTCTCTTGTATCTAACAGATGTTGCCTGTCTTTCCATCTACCTTTTATTGAGGTTACACAATAAGGTTAGCGTGTTCAAAAAGGCATTATTAGATATAGTGTGACAGAAGCCTAACTTTCTACATGAGTTGGAAAAAAAGTCTCGAGGTCTGATTCTCATTTACACTGTTTGTCCTTCTGACGTCAGTGTTAACCAGCACTGTCCCTGAGCCAAGCAAATCAACTTCAGTCAAGGAAAACAGTCACTGTCACCAAATAAGGGAAACTTTGTTTGTAACTTCTTTTACTTACACATATACACCAGTTCTGGAACAGAGATGGTCAAACAGCAAGCAAAGCAATCCATCCTTTCAGGAATCTCTGCCCAATTCCAGTGCTAAGTTTACAAGAAACATCTCTGCCTCCTGAATTGGCTCTAAACAGAAAGCAAATGCTCTGGGTGCTCACACAGTTCCCACTCCAAGGACTACTCACTGCCTCAACACAGAACATTACGTGTAACAGAAACACCTAGTGACACCTGACACAACAAGTGTGCCTCCTTCGGCTGAGTCACTGAGAAAACGTGTCTAAAGAGGGAGGAGCTTAGAAAAAGAAACATGTTTACTTTCTGTCTTAGGGAGTCCTGACAAAAAACTCATCTTCAATGTTTGAGAGGCTGAAGGAGGATCTGAATTCACATATCTCTTGTTCAAGTGCAACCCTAGTTTCAGAGAAAGATGCAGACTGTCCTGTAAAATGTATAGTCTAAATCCCTAATCTGCAAAGATTTGGGCCTTGTCTACACTAGCACTTCTGCAAGAAAAACCTCTCTCTCTCTCAAGAGTGTGAGAAAAGCACACCCTGAGTGACATAAGTTTTGCCGGCATAAAAGCACTTTTGTGGATAGCACTATGTTGGTGGAGATGTTCTCCCAGCAACACAGCTAATGCCGCTCCTTTAGGTGGTTTTATTATGCGGGCAGGAGAGCTCTCGGAAATCAACATAACGCAACTACACAAACACTTATGCCAGTCAAAGGTGTGTTGCTCGGGGGTGTTTTTTTCCCCACACCCTGAGCACTCGAACCAGCAAAACTTTTCTTGTTAGTGTAGACAAGGCCTTAAGCACTTGCCTAATTACACAGCAGGACCAGTTTCACTATAGTCAATGGGACTATTGCCTGTTTGTAAAGTTAGGCATGTGCGTAGGTCTTCGCAGGATCAGGGACTACAATATAGCCTTAATCTAATGCCAACCTATCACAACAAAATAAAGAATTAATCTCACAACACAACAAGCAGGATGATGCAAAACAAAATAAAATATATATAAATGGATAACTACAAATGTTAATTCATATTACGCTTAAGTATTATCATGCAGGTGTTTGCTCTCTATACTTCATATATAAGAAATGTTATAAAATTAACATTGTTAATAACCCTTCTGATTCATTACAGCAACCTCCTTAGATCCAAAACTACGCAGGAAAGAGGTCGGGAACCCCAACATAAAAGCCAGTTTTACAAAATAGCATTTTCAGAATGACATCTGTAATGCCAGCTAACAACATCTGTCAGCATATATGTAAATTAAATAGCATCCACTGTATCACAAGTCAGGTCTATTCCAGAACTGCACACTTGCCAACAGAGCCCAGAGGTTGCTGGAACGTATCTGATATTTATTTCATTGTTGTGTGTGTTATATTGACCTGATTTTTCAGGGTCTCTAAAGCTTTGTGCTCATGTTTTGAATGCCAAGCATACAACTGTTGCAAACTAAGAAGCCAAGAAAAACTCCATTGTCCATCAGGTCAGGACAACCCAAACTAGTTCCAGAAAAGTGACAATGAACTGCTGCCTGCCAGAAAAGGTGCTCCACTTCACTTAACAATAATACCGGGAACACGGACTGACAGTACTGTCTGAGGCTGGAAATGAAAGCTTACCCTTACCGCAGTTTACTTTAAACTCTTTTGGATGCCAAAAGGAATCTGATTTGCTCTTTTGGCCCATGACTTTTCCTAAATTCCTGTGTAATGGCTCAGTCAGACCCCATCCTGCACTTTGAGAAGACAACATGATCAACTATACACGGAGTCTCCCCAAATTACAGTCTTGGGAATAACTGCTATTTAGAAGCTGCATCAACATGGAGACTGATGAGTCCCTATCAAATATTTCTTCACTATGAAGGTGCTTACAGACAATACTAACCCCTTAACGTTCCCTTTGTTAAGCTAGATGGATTGAATTCCTTGAGTCTATCACTCTAAGGCAGGTTTTCTAACTCTTCTGCCATTCTCATGGCTCTTCTCTGAGTCCTCTGCGATTTATCACCAACTTTCTTGAATTGAATTGTGGACATCAAAACTGGAAACAGTCCCAGTAACGGTGGCAACAGTGCCAAAGAGAGGTAAAATAACCTCTCCCCCTACTCCTACTTGAGTCTCCTGTTTATGTCGCCAAGGATTGCATTAGCCCCTCTGGCACTGGGAAACTCAGGTTCAGCTGATTATTGACAACAACTCCCAGATCTTTTTCAGAATCACTGCGTCCCAGGATAGAGTCCTCTATCTTGTAAGCATGGCTAGATTCTTTCGTCCTAGATGTATATATTTATATTCAGCCATATTCAAACATAGATTGTTTGCTTGCACCCGGCTTGCCAAGGGATCCAGATCACCTTGTATCAAGGACATCTCCTCTTCATCATTGACCAATTTGTCTTGTCTGTAAACGTTATCAGTGATGATTTTATGTTCTCTTCCGAGGAATTGATAAAAATATTAAATAGCACAGGTCCAAGAATCAATTAATGAGGGAGTGATGGACCAACTTGTTGATGAGTCCCCATTTACAATCATTTTGAGATCTATCAGCTACCCAGTTTTTAATCAACTGAATGTGTGCCATGACACTTGTGAGGCCTCAGCTGGAATACTGCATCCAGTTCTGCACAGCACACTTTCGCAAAGATGAGGACAAAATTGAGAGTCCAGCGGAGAGCAAACAAAACAACAAAAAAGGTGAGCATATTTAGTTTTGAGAAAAAATGACTGAGATGAAGCCTATTAAGAGTCTTCAAATATGTCAAAGGCCAGTATAAAGAGGATGGTGATCAGTTGTTCTCCATGTCCACTAGAGCACACGTAAGACAAGAAGTAATGGGTTCAATCTGCAGTATGGGGAATCTAGGCTACATATTAGGAAATCTTGCTAATTATAAGCGTGGTTCAGTTCTGGAATAGGCTTCTGAGAAACCCCCATCACTGGAGGTTTTTAAAAACAGGTATGACAAACACCAGTCACGGATGGTCGGTGGTTCCCAACCTTTTTGGCCTGAGGGCCATGGATATCATTTTTAAAATCCTGAAAGGCCAACAGCCTCCACCAGCAGGCCCCAACCCCTTCAGCCAGACAGAAAGAGTTCAGCAAGGAGGCACCTCCTTGCTGATCTTCCATTTTCCTGGCTGTAGCAGGGAAACCATGTGTGTCCTGTAGCCCTACACTCTCCACCTGGGTCTCTAGAAAGTGGCTCCCTTCTGCAATCAAGAGGATGGAAGCTCAGTTCTCCTCTTCCTCTGGCTCCAGCAGGGACCCCAGAGCCTATCTATGCACCTTTGCTGTGTTCTCTGCTACAGACAAGGGGAGAGGTGTACTTGGAGGCAGCAAGGAGCCTGCACTAGTCTTTTAGCCCTGGGGAAAGATGCTCCGCCTGGGCCCTTAGGCAGTGTCTCCCTTCCACAATCACCAGGAGGGGAGCTGAGGCCATTTTGAAAGCCCCTGCAGGCCATACTTGGTCCCTGGGCCAGAAGCTGGAAACCACAGTTCTAGGTTTATTGCCTTGAATTTCTAAGGTTCAGATTTTACATTGTTCTAATTTTTTTTACGAAAATGTTGTGCAACACCAAGTCAAACACTTTACAGAAATCTAAGTATACCACAGCAGAACTATGAAACTTTTTCAACCAAACTTGTAATCTCATCAGAAAAATTATATCAAGTTAGTTTGACAGGATCTATTTTCTGTAAATCCATCTTGGCTGGCAGTAATTATATTGCCCTGCTTTCCACACAGGGAGTCTGTGGTAAAACAAAGAATGGAGTCCATATCTCCTAAGTCCCAGACTACCATGCTGACCACTGGCCCAACCATCAAGATGCACTCAGCATCTTGCTCTTTAAGGAGGAACATTTAAAAAACAAAACTAATTTTAGAAAAGCAAATATTTGGAATGATTCTATTTTCTTCTCATACAACCCAGTAAGAGACATGGGCTGTTCTTGAACAAGTGACCATCCAAATATATCTTCTATTCTGAAACCATAGTGAAATCCTAGAAAATGGGTGTAGTGACAGGGATAAAGGGGACGTTTTTCAAATTGGAGTGCCCCAAAATAAACGTGGCCTGATTTTTAGAGGTGCCAAGTTCTCACAGCTTCCACTGAAGTCTACAGGGAGTTCACAGGTCAGCACCTTTGTTAATCAGGACACTTTATTTAGATACCCCCAGAGGGATTTAGGAGCCACAGTTAAAGGGGGAGATATGCAAAAGGCACAAAGGTTAGGCAGTGAATAGGAGTTGGATGTGCCTTTGAAAAACCTCACCCTCCATAAAGAGCTGTGGCAAAAGATAGGTTCCTATGTCCTTAGTTATGCTGCTAAATAAATGGCCTGATTATCAAAAGGGTGCACACCCAGAAGGTTCTACTGATGTCAAGGGGAGCAACTGAGCACTCAGGCCCTCTTGGAAAATCAGGCAGGGGCCTAAATATGGATTTGGAAGCCAAACTTTAGGTACCTATTTCTGAAAATCTGGGCCAAAAATCTTCCAGAGAAGATAAAGTCAAGAAACCTGCTATTTGGATTTGATTTATATACTGCATAGCAGCCACCTGAAACCAAAGAAGTTTGAGTTCCTTCGATGGCTGGGTTACGACGATACAGAGGGAAGTTTAGAGTGCAAGAGAGGGGAAACGTTTAATACAGTTGAAAGGACTGATTTGTCAGTGGTACAGAGTTTCACCATATTAGACGTTTAAGTCGGTTATTACACTGCATTTAGTAAATTTCCATATTCTACATGTGCTTGTGCAGATTAGCAGGTTAGTTAGGGTATAAAGTAACAATATCTTGTATTATTTAAAACAAAAATCTGTTGTGTAATCAAAATGTGCTTCGTAATCTGGAGCTGCCAAAAGGAGAATTAAAGTATTAACCTAAAACCTGAGATTATCTGGCCCCGTTTCTCAATACATAGGGAATAAGTGCCTTTATAAAACTCATTAATTTATACTGCAAAGCACCATAAGACTTCTGTAATCATACACAAGAAACCCTATTTTGAATATTGTGTATTCAGAATATACAATGCTTTTAAAATGATGGAAACTGGATATACAGTATATGACTTCTGCAATCATACACAAACCATATTTTGAATATTGTGCATTTAAAATATATTTTGAATATTGTGAATTCAAATATAAACCATATTTTGAATATTGCATATTCAGAATACACAATGCTTTTAACATGATGGGAACTGTGTATACAGTCTCTACACTGCTAGGGCTGACTCTAATAGTTAACACTAAGCAAAATCTCTATTTGGCCTATGCCCTGACAGATATTACTTAAGAATATGGATAACTTGACTTTCATGAGACCATGCACGTTTAAAGAATCTCACTGCATTAGGGAACTACTGAGTACAGCTGAGTTCCTTTCTTAAATTCATCACCTTTGTCCTATGAAATCCAACAGATCTCTGGTAGGAAACTACTTCAAATCAAGCTCTGCTAATGAAATAGTTTTTTCCGTCTTGTACAATTTGACGGAATTCAAAAGAGTATATCAGGCTTGGTTACATACAGAGAACGAAACAATTACTTACTTGCAATGCATTTTATATGTCTGCCTCTTCCTCCATCCTCAAAAGGAAACATCCCTGCACTGCAGACACTATTATAGCTCCATCCATACCAGGAAGCAAGGAAGTAAAAAAAATAAAATAAAAGTCTGCCAATCACAACTAAAGCATTGTTTCCTGGAAGGTGGAGTTACAACGATGTCCATAAGGGTGTTGATTTGGAAGGAAGGGAGGCTGTATGACAAAGTGTATTAATTGATCTTACGAGAGCAACCTTCTTCAGGTCACTAGCAGAAAATAGATATGTTTTTTGAGAGCACACTTAGAATATCACTTTCTTCTTTCTGCCTTCTATTAAACTTATTAATGGGACATTGAAAAGCTTCAAACTTTTCCACGGTTCTACAGAGTAAACATCTGTACAAAATACAGCCGTAGCTAGTAACAAAGCTGTGGTTTTAGTGCCTGTAACTATTAAAGAAGGGAATTGCTACAGTTTTATTAATGTTCCTTAAACCTCCTATAAGATAACTGTCAATGATCAGCAGATACAATATATTAAGAAAGCTAAGTCACACAAAATCAAGGAAGTTGGCAGAATACATTTATGGCTCGTTTGGCCTCAGAAGAAAGCTGAAGCAGAATAAAGGCTTTAATTTGACAGAACTGTCAAGATGGAATTTTGGGGGAGGATTTTAATCTCCATTATATGCCACATCACAGTAACTCTGGGGATTTTCAGTCAGCACAACACATGGCATATACAAGATTACCAAACAAAAGAGGGCAGCAAACAGGAAATGCCTACGCTGTCTAGAAGGGTGTATGCATAGTAAGCTATCTTTAGCAATGAACAAGAGATGTGAAGTGAAGCCAAATCACTTGGATTTCTGGAACCACTGCTAACCATATGGGTAATATATTATAAATGATAGCTTACATGTGTGCAATAGTTCCTGAAATACTAAGGGATTAAATAAACATTTTCTTCTGGACATAAAACTAATGAATCTGAAACCTAGTAAATGAAATATTTATTTTGGCAGTTTACATGCGCTGGAAAAAGCCACAAAGAAGTGTACAAAAAAAAAGGCAATGTTTAATAATAATTCCTACTCCAATCGATGTGTTATCCACTTGCCAGAGCGAGACAGAAATTTGATTATAATTGCAAAATGGGATGAAAGATTATGTGAAAACACGAATTAACCCGATGAAGCTGATCGCTCTCTGGATGTTGCAGCTTCATTCCAGCCATGCCAAGAATTCGAGGCATGGTCATTATTAGGCAATTAACAAAAAGTATAGCGAATAAGAAAATGGGCACTGATACAAAGTCAGGCTTGGTCTACACCAGTGGGTCTCAAACTTTTGTGCAACACCTTGGGCCCCCACTTCTGAATGGCAGCGTGCAGAGCAGTGGCAGGGGACGAAGGGCAGCAGCAATGTGGGGAGCGAGCCTGGCAGCGGCAGTTTCACGGGAGGACGGGAGAGGACGGGGGACTGGGAGCAGCAGGCACCAGTGTGAACGTGCCAGGCACTAACATAGGCTGCATCTACACTGGTAAATTAAGTCCATTTAAGCTTGGCTTAAGTCAACTTACTTTGCCCTGCGTCTACACTACACTTTGCTTAAGTCGACTTAAGGAAAATAAAGTCGACTTAATGAAAATTAAGTCGACTTTATTAAACCACCTTTCTACTCGACCTAAGGCTTAATTCGACTTTTTAAAGTCGAATTAAGCCAGTGTAGCCCTGGGGTAGCCCTAAATCGACTTAGGGCTACCCCAGGACTACACCAATGCCCTCCCTGCCGAGGGGATACGGGGGGAGCTTGGCATGCCCCCCCAAAGGGCAGGGCATGTGGACAGGGTGTGATGCTGTCTGGATTTAGGGAGGCATTTATGATATTATTTTCAGTGGATATCTCATAAATGCTATAATCCATAGGAACTATGTCATGTTTGGTATCAATAGAAAGGTAGTAATTTGCTGGGAATGATTATATAGTTTATGTCTAGGAATTCTATTTCGATTAGAAGTTAGGAATTCGGTGTTAAATCTATACTTTAACTTATGTTAGTTTATTGAAATGCCTGAGAGAGGCGTCTGTGCAAAACCATTGTGTCCTTAATGTTTAGGAATGTGCCAGGACAATGGTCCCAGGGAGTTACCTGATGAGCCATTAAGGACATAAGGAATACAACCATTGTGTCCTTAATGGCTCATCAGGTAACTCCCTGGGATCATTGCCCTGGCACATTCCTAAACATTAAGGACACAATGGTTTTGCACAGACG
>ML685758.1:1813273-1824775 GCA_007922175.1 Pelusios castaneus
CGTCTGTGCAAAACCATTGTGTCCTTAATGTTTAGGAATGTGCCAGGACAATGGTCCCAGGGAGTTACCTGATGAGCCATTAAGGACATAAGGAATACAACCATTGTGTCCTTAATGGCTCATCAGGTAACTCCCTGGGATCATTGCCCTGGCACATTCCTAAACATTAAGGACACAATGGTTTTGCACAGACGCCTCTCTCAGGCATTTCAATAAACTAACATAAGTTAAAGTATAGATTTAACACTGAATTCCTAACTTCTAATCGAAATAGAATTCCTAGACATAAACTATATAATCATTCCCAGCAAATTACTACCTTTCTATTGATACCAAACATGGCATAGTTCCTATGGATTATGGCATTTAAGAGATATCCATAGAAAATAATATCATAAATGTTTCCCTAAATCCAGACAGCATCACACACAGGGCTCTGCCCTGCCAGGGTCCCTGTACCCCTTTGCCCCATTGCACACAAGGGGTGCCCCCCCCCCGCCACCGTGGACCTGCCCAAGGTCCCACTAGCCCCACAAAGTCGACCTAGAGCATCCAGTGTGGACGCTCTAGGTCGACTTTGTAAGTTCCCCTTTAAGTTGACTTTAATTTTAAGCGTAGACTCACTAAGTCGACTTAAAAGTGCAAGTGTAGACGTAGCCATAGAGAGCAGCTGGCAGACTTTGACAGCCCCTCTCTGCTGCAGCGGAGTGGGGAGGGGGAACAAGACAAGTGGTGCACAGTGTCCAGCTGGGGCAAACACCCACCCCAGGGCCGGAGTGCGTTGTAGCACTGCTTCCCACCAGAGTAGGCTGAACTGGCAGCCACTCTGTCTCCACCAATGGGTAGGCTCGGGCCTCTATCTTCTACCGCTCAGGGTTTGTTTCCAGGAATTTGTAACTGTGTTTTCTATTGTTGTGCTGTGCTGACACTGGGGAAAAGTTCAGGTGTCACCATGCAGCAATTTCCACCTTCCCATCCTCTGCTATTAACACAGAGAACGTTCTGGGATCCGTGAAATTATGAAAGGTAATAAAATCAAAGAGCTCTATTGCATGTTTCTGTCCAAGTACGGACCCTGATTCTGCAACTGTATCAACGGATCCCTCCCAATGGATTCTGCATCCATCTGATTTGATTCAAAGCCCATCAAAGTCAACAAAAGTCTTTCTAGGATTGGTGCCTCTCCTCCTTCTATAGGACCTGGGCCTATGTTTGTATGTTTTGGCATTTGACTTACCAATTCCCACACATTTGTTAGACTGTAAACATCAAACTAAAAAGGAAAAGGTTGCTCATTTTTAAAACATCATTTTCCAAGTTTCAGTTTTTTACAGGCAACTTACAAAGCACTCAGCTCCCAGTTTCTAATGTATATCATGATAGATCCTGGACTGTAGCTGAAGTAAATTACTTCCTGTCTACAAAAATCTAGGTCAACCTGCTCATATTATAAAAATTCCAGGACCAAAAATATTCCATCAAAAAGTCACACTTTCCAAAACTGACACTTACTTCAAATACTGAGTTTCTGATCACACTCCAGTTCCATCATAATCACAACTTACAAGGTTGTCTCTGGACCCTAATAACAACTGGACATAAGAGCAGTGCTCACGATCTGGCATTTGGACAGAGAAATTTTAAATGATATATGGTACCCTGCTATCCCACAAGCAGACAAGCCAAGCAGGTGTGGCTGTTAGTGAACACACTAAGAATTTTGGCTTCCTTTTTGGTAGCTATTTAAAACGTCTAAATCACAGTATTTTTCCATCTTGCATTAACTACTCTGTATATTGCAAAACAGATATTTTTAAAAAGCCCCAGCCATCACTAGAACAGCTCCTTATAAAAATGTTATTACTTGTCTGTGTCCCACAGTTGCCAACATCTAACCCTTTTCCCAAGAAATTATTGGCCAAAGAAACTCAGGGTCAGGAATGCAGCAAGGACCAGTCACCAAAAGCAATGGATATTTATTCTCATGAATTTGAAATTATTTTTTAGGACATATTTGTCCCAAACTGAACCGATTGCTCAAATCGATGAGCCTTTACACACACATAGGCAGTCTCAATGTCGGTGGGAATATTCAGATTGCAATTTGACTCTCAATCATTACCTCATCAACCTAATATGACCTGGTTATGGAGTTTCCATAAATCCTGAGTAAAGGCAGGACACAGCATAGTTATGTTGGCCCAGGAGCAGAGCCACGATTCTGTCCCTTGCTCACTCGGGGAATTTAATCCATGCCAGTCCATTACATGGCACAAATTACTTCCCGCTATGCACTGCCTCAGCTGTGTTAGTTGGCTGAATGCAGGCTCCAACCACTGTCTACCCTACCCTTCAGTTCTCAAGGAAACATAGAGCAGCCTCAATTTGGCCAGGCAGGGATTTGCATATCTTCTCATGTATTTGCCCTCTTGAGTTTACCAGTCTGCCTGAGATGCAGCTTGGGTATTTTGGAAACTTCTCTAACTGGACATTGAAATATCTTATATGGCACAGGCCCAGAGTCAACCGTTAACAGAAATAAGCAAGAGTTTAGCCCAAAGAGGATGTTGGGAATCTTCCAGTAGATGAAGCAAGATAAGGGAATGTCAGCAAATGTAACATCATGCATGCAGGGAAAGCCAATGAAATTTCAGGTTATTTTCATGTTGGAATATGCTTTGTTCCCAACACAAAATGAAAAGAACCCCCGAGTTTAATATTGCAATAAAGGACACTATGTTGACCAAAAACAACATAAAGGGAAAGAGAATTATTTTGAATGCAGAATTAGAGGAATCATTTACAAGTAAGGAGAGGTAACTTCTCTGCAAAGCACTTGTGAGGTCACATTTAGAGCACTGTGCGTAGTCCCAAGCACTGAGCCAAAAGACAGACATGCACATTCTGGAGATGGTACAAAGGGGAGCAGAGTGGTTCTGGTGAGGAAATGCTCTGAAAACTGCACAAGCCTCAAATTAGTGTGTATAGAGGAGGAGGATTCTTCAGCCCAGGTCTACAGCTGGTGTCGATTTGCATAGCTCTATTAATTTCAATGGAACTGCACTTATTTACTCAGGGCAAATCATTTCTAAAACCAGGGAGCTAATAATTAGCCAAGAGCAAAACTGGACATTAAACCTGAAGTGAACATATATACATGTTCTCCAAACTATTTATTTTTGCAGGGAATTTTTGCACATTCTTGTGTTCTGAGGTTTAAGGAAGGAAAGGATAAAGTTCTCTTTCATTACCTTGTCCTTCCTTCCACCCCACCCACACTTTTGTCTCACTCACCTGGTATGTCTTGTGTTTTAGACTGTAAATACCTTTGGCCAAGGACTGTTATTTACCATGTGTTCAGTGTCCAGCACAATAGGGACTCAACCTGGCTGAGGCTCCTAGATGCCACCACATATAAATAAATTGTATACATCACGAACAGTTGCATCAAAGGGTTATTTGGACTCCGGTGCTATCCATGGGAAAACATCACAAAAGGAAGTAAGTTAGTGTGGGATTTTCAAGACCACTGCTCCTTTTGAACAGTAAAACTCTCATTGACTTCAAGGGGAGCAGGGCTAGACCAATGCTGAATATTCTGGAAAAATCCCTCTCACAGGTCTGTTTTAGGACAGAAGGCTGATATTTCCAAGGACAACCACTGAGAAGAGCATTAACCCTACCTGAGGTAGAATGATCTTGGTACTCTAAAAGGTCTTGTCCTCAAAACTTGATATGTGTAACTCTCGGTCTTAAAAAGGAAGGGTGGAATTTCTCTCATCTGTCATACCAACATTTTCACTGGACAAGTTTTCTAGTTGATGAAATTCAGGCCCATAGGCCCTGATTTCACATTCTACTCGGAATTCGGAAGGCTAGAAAGACTCATTTTCAAACATCATGGCAACATTTGGACCATGTTTCCAAAGTGTCCTCTCCCCATGGAGAGCAAAGCAACAATAAAGTTCATGCGAACCAGCATGCAATCAGAAATGGAGGACTGTGTTCCATATAGAAATGTTGCAGTGAATTTTGATTATGCTATTGTTTGAATGACTGGACACAGAATGCAAAATATTCTTGACCTGCTCCAAAATGGCAACATCACCAAAATCCTGTCATGAAAATGCATGAAGAAATTGTAAATGTTTACTTAAAGCAAGCCATTTTGAAATAAAATTGAACTATCCTCTCTACCCTCATTTAATCTGACCAATAGTATGGGGGAAAGTTTCAGGGAATCTCTGCAAAATTAGTGTTCAGTTGTACTTAAAAGTACAGCATGGGCTCAATGTAAGAACAACACTGAATAATATGTGCAGGACAACGTATAATGACGGAGCCACAAATCACAGAACTAAGATCAACTTCTCAGGCCTGACTCAGCTCTCATTGACAATGGTGTAAATAAGAAGTAAATCCTTTGAAGTTTACATCAGTTTTACACTTATTTACAAGGAGAATCTGGCCCATAATCTTGAGCTAATAAAGGCTTTCTTTTCTGCAATTGTTATTCCACAAATAAGCAGCTGGGAAACCATACGAAATTCATACGGATCCCTACTTTTGCTTTTATCCTGATTAATGTCTTTAAGAAAGAATAACATTTAATAGTTGAAAAGGTGACCCACCTGCACTCTATTTATACTAGCCTTCTTTTCACAAGGCCTTCCCATTACTGCACTAACTGGTTCAGGTCCATGGATAAGAGGAGAACAAGACAAACGACCCTCACTGTAATCACAGTTTTGCCCGGAAGTGCTTGTGGGAGGTTAGATTACATGATAGTTGTAACACAAGACACCACTGGCTGTACTGGCGTCAGTATCTAGCACTGATAGAGCTGAATCAGTGGTAGAAAGGCCGGGAGAATTTAAGGATAAGAAGTCTAGTGTTAACACCAGCTCAGAGTGGGACTCACTTGTGATGCAAACTAGGACCCATCCAACCCATTTCAGCTCTGTGGTGAGGCTACAAAGAGGGAGGAGGGAGAAGAACAGGCCAGCGTTTCCCAACCAGTGTGCGACGGCACACAGGCGTGCCCTCAGGCTTGAGCAGGCGTGCCATGGAATTTTTTGAAAAACTATTCGAAGAGTTCTGGATTGGCTCATGAATATTCATGAGTTCATTTGGAAACTATATGGTGGTGTGCCTTGAAATAATTAAAGATATCGAGGTGTGCCAAGGCAGAGAAAAGGTTGGGAACCACAACAGGCCCAGACCGTGCATCTTGGAGAGATCGCTCTGTGCTAGCCCGTCACAGCCTTCACTAAAAGAGTTTGGGATCCAGGCAGAAAGGGTCACAGACTCTGAGACACTTCATTCCAGCGGCAGAGATAGGAAGCAACCGCAGCCTCTACTCCAGCCTAAAGGCCAAGTACCCACAGATGAACCAAAGTGTAGCCTCACAGCCTGTTTACACGTTGTAGGGGACAATTCCATTCCTCTCTCAACCCCCCAGTCAGACTGGGCAGGAGGGGCAGAATTCATCCACAGTGAAACTCAGCTAAATCGCCAGTATCGTTACAGATGACAGCCCAGAAAAACGGAATTGCCTGTATGTAATCACTTTTAAATCACAGACCGCTAAGTGCTAAGAAGCAGGTTAAGTCGTCTCTTTAAACAACAACAGTCTGTTGCATATAAGAGCAGAGTTTCAATAGCAACTTGATTGTTTAAGTGTTCTGCCTTATTAACTACCATCTGTGAAAAGGTACGCCTGAGTTTAGTACACTGAAAATAAATGTATATTGGATAGGTACTTGCCCCGACCTCAAAACCAAACCAAACGATATCCACCACACTGCTACCACATCATATTCAGTGATTTTATAGCTGGTTCCTTAACAAAAGGCCTCATCTTATCACCTCTAGGAGGTGACACCATAGTTCAGTTTCCATGCCCACTCACATCCTGATTCAAAGCCCACGGGGGGGGGGAAATAAAATCAATGGGAAGGTTCCTGGGACTCTAATAAGGTTTTATCCCTTTGTAGAGGCTGTCAATAAAGGTGCCACATAGGGATAATTATGGCAGTGGTTTTGTGATGTGCCCTAAGGGTGGGACAGAAATCGCCAAACTCATTTCACATAGTGAAGAACTGACTCTCTGCCACTGGAGGGATACGAATTAGAAAATGTTTCACTGCTGCATCATCGCCATGTTTCTCAAGCAGATACCATTTCACAGAAGCCCTTGAACTGCTATGTTGCTGGTGGTGTTTTGTGATAAACTACTTTCTCTATCACAAAGAACTTAATCTCCAAACCATTTATTATTTAAAAAAATTCTCCCAATAAAACCAAAACCTGTCAACTTTAACAACATATTAGGATCATGTCTTAAATTATAAGCTCTCTAGGACAGTGACTGTGTCTTCTTTGATGTTTGTAAAGTGTCTAGCACAAAGGAATCCTAATTTGGCAGAGGCTTTCTAAGCAGTCCATACATACTCATGTTCAAAGACATGACCAATATGAAATGTTAGTGTTCTCTGCTTAGACGTGAATCTTTACTCTGCCATGCCAAACTCTTGGCCAACCAATAGCTTTAGCTCTTTTGGAGGCTATTTTTAAATGCTTCACAACATAAGGGGTTACTGACTCACTGACCTACGAGGGATATTTTCCATTTCCAGGCAAGACATCCTAGCTGGGTTCCCATTTCCATCCTTATCATCTGGATCAGCATGCACAAAGAATGCTGCATAAAGACCATGTTTCAGCTCCAGGGAAGCAGTACCTTCTCGCATTCAACAATAGCCTCAGGACAGTAAATTCTGTAAATACAAATACAAGTCTCCTCATCCTGGAAGACTGTGGCTGCAACTCAGGGCCAAAAGGGTGCTTAAAATATTATTATGGGGGAGGAGGAGAGAATCGTCACACCACCACCACCAGGAGACATGGAAGATCAATGGAGGAAAAAGGAGGTGAGTGTAGCTTTAAAAATTAGCCAGCTCACTTCACAATGATCATTTCAAGCACCAGTTACAATTTTTTCATCTCAACATTTTTCGGATGAAAAATAGCTTTGTCACCATAGCAAACATTTTCACACAAAATGTTTGTTTCTCTTGAAATTTGCCAATTTTTAAATGAGAAGCCAGAAATTGATTTTCTTTTGGTAACAATGTGTGGCTTTCAGTTTTTAGAAAAGCTGGGTTGATTATAATGAAAACACTCGGTTTTTGTTAAAACCAAAAATTTCCTTCAGAAATTTTGAGATATATTTTCCCAAATTTCCCCCCTAAAATAGACATTTTTATCAGCTCTCTCCATAACCTCATAAACAATTTCTTATTACTTTATTAAAAGTGAATAAGCTGGCAGATAGATTCCCAACAAAACTATAGAGAGCACTGAAAACTATTATTTAAGGACTTTGTTCTATACAACTGTTCTATGTTTTGAGAAAAATTAATATTCATTTCCCCTCAATACTAATCTTGATAAGCATTACTTAATCATCTTTTTAAATAATATAAAAGATAAATCATTGCATTTAGCAACATCTTCTGTTAGTGACAGAGGTGGCCTTTGGCTGTTGGGGGCCCTAAGTGAAGGCCCATTGCGGGGGCCCCCTATAGGCCTGCAGGGGGCCCCCTGGGGCCCTGCCCCCCCACGTGCCAATGCCTGAGATGATGGGGCATCCAGAGTTTTTTTTTTTTTTAAACGATCAGGAGGCTTATAAACAACTGTCCAACAGAACGTTTTGCAAACCACTCCTCTCTGACTCCACTGAGGAATACCAAAAGGAACTACAACACCTACTCAAGAAACTCCCCAAAGCAGCACAGGAACAAATCAAGACAGACATACCGCCAGAACCCTGACCAGGGATATTCTATCTACTACCAAAAACACACAAAAAAGGAAACCCTGGACGCTCCATCATCTCAGGCATTGGCACGCTTACAGCAGGCTTATCTGGCTATGTGGACTCGCTCTTCAAATCCTATGCTATCAAGACGCCTAGCTATCTGAGAGACACTTGGATTTCCTGAGAAAAATCCAATCCATTGGTGAACTTCCAGAAAACCCCATCCTGGCCACTATGGACCTAGAGGCTCTTTACACCAACATCCCACACAAAGATGGATTACTAGCCATTAGAAGAACTATCCAAGATGATGCCACAGCTAAACTTCTGGCTGAGCTTTGTGACTTTGTACTCACCCACAACCATTTCAGATTTGAAGGTAATTTATACCTTCAAGTCAGCGGCACTGCTATGGGTACCCGCATGGCCCCACAATATGCCAACATTTTTATGGCCGACTTAGAACAACGCTTCTTCATGTCTCATCCCAAAGCACCTCCACTTTACATACACTATACTGATGACACCTTCATCATCTGGACCCACGGTAAGGACGCCCTTGAAGATTTCCGTAGAGATTTCAACAATTTCCACTCCACAATCAAACAGCCTGGAATACTCCACAAAGGAGACCCACTTTCTGGACACTACAGTGCAAATTAGTGATGGGCACATAAAGACCACCCTATACCGAAAACCTACTGATCGCTATACTTACCTACATCCCTCGAGCTTTCATCCCAGACACACCACACGATCCATTGTCTACAGTCAAGCCCTAAGATATAACCGCATTTGCTCTGATCCTTTAGACAGAGACAGACACCTTCAGGATCTCTACCAGGCATTCTTAAAACTACAGTACCCACCCGCAGAAGTGAAAAAACAGATTGACAGAGCCAGACAGGCACCCAGAAGTCAACTGCTACAGGAGAAGCCCAAGAAAAAGAACAACAGAACGCCATTGGTCGCCACCTACAACCCCCAAGTCAGACCTCTTCAACACATCATCAAAGATCTACAGCCTATTCTACAAGACGATCCCTCACTCTCTCAAGCCTTAGGAGACAGACCTCTCCTTGCTTACAGACAGCCCCCCAACTTTAAACGGATATTCACCAGCAACTACAGATCAAACAGAAACATTAAAGCAGGAACATATCCCTGCAACAGACCACGCTGCCAACTTCCCTCATATCTACACTGAAGGACCAAATCAAGCCACCTACTCCATCAAGGTCTCGTTCACCTGCTCATCCACCAATGTGATTTATGCCATCATGTGCCGGAAATGCCGCCCTGCCTTATATATTGGACAAACAGGACAGTCTCTGCGCAAAAGAATAAATGCACACAAGTTTGACATCAGAAATCACAACATTCAAAAACCAATAGGGGATCACTTCAATCTCTCTGCTCATTCCATTGACGACTTGCTAATAGCTGTGTTGAAACAGATGAATAACTAATCGCAGCTTCAAAGAGAAACTGCAGAACTCAAATTTATATGCAAATTCAACTCAGTTGCCTTGGGGTTAAACAGGGACTATGAATTTTTCTCTCATTACAACAGGTGATTTGACCTCACCTTCCTCTATGTGCTGTTCCCCAGTGTTTCAATCCTAACACCTATTTTGATTTGCTGTTACAGCCTGACCTGATCCTATGTCATACACTCTCCTGCATTTAATTTCCTCCCATTCTGTAAGTTTCCCATCTTCAAAGCATCTGACGAAGTGGGATTTTCTCCCACGAAAGCTCATGTGATAAATAAATCTGTTAGTCTTTAAAAGTGCCACAGGACTCTGTTGTTTTTCAAATGCATTCTGTATTCAGTGCTGTGCGACTAAAGAGGACTGCTCCGAATCCAAAACATGGCGCTTTTTTCTTGCTTAGTTATGTGACAGAGAGAGACAAGGTAGGTGAAGGAATATATTTTACTGGACCAACAAATGGTTATCATACGTACCTTGTCTCTGTCATATGCTGGGACCCACATTACTGCTAAAACAATCACATTGTTTGGAGTGGTAAGACATTCCTAGCCAGTATCGTCCTCACTGCCCATATAATTAAGTAACGTTCAACAAAATCATTCCCAAATAGGTTCTACTATTTAATAAATGATTAAATTCTCTCAAAGATAGAAGATCTGATGTGTTAATGAAGGGGTTTGCTTTTCTCAGGCCAGGTTTACACTAGGAGCTCTTTGCTGGTATAGCTACGCCGATATATTCTTGTCCCCTAAGGAGCAAGTTTTTTTAGGCACTCAGATACGTTAGTGATGTGTACAGTATAAAAACCTACATTAAAATTGAATAGTACTGGCAAAGTGCCGGTGTGTAGATGAAGCTTGTCCTATCAAAATGTGTTTTTGCTGGCATAGATTATTCCAGTGCCCTATCCCTAACCACCAAGTGAAATCAATTATACCAGTGTAACTCTACACGAGGGGCTTTGGCCTGCACAGCTATATTGGCCAGGGATCGCCATGACTAACATAGCTCTGCTGGAAAAAGTTTGTACTGTAGGCCTGGCTTCACTGATTATTTTTTAGTTGTGTTACAGTAATACTAGGATTCCCCATTCAATGATCAGAGCCCCACTGTGCTATGCACCATGTGCTAGACCAGAAGATGGTCCCTGCCCCAGAGCTCATAATGTGAGACATCAGGTGGGCAAAACAGATAAATAGAGGCTGGCTAGGTTGGTAACAATAAAAAACAAGATTTTGCAGAAAATGAGAAGTCAAAGTTCTCCACCTGCCTAGGAATTACCACATAGGAGTGATTTGTAAATATCATAGTCTAGGAGGTAGCTTATAAGAAAAGATTTTAAAAGGGTAAATTGGTGATACTATTTTTTTAATATATGGATAAGTTCAGCAAAACAAACAAGGAGTTCTGTGGCACTTTTAAAGACTAACAAATTGATTTATCGCATGAGCTTTCGTGGGAGAAAATCCCACTTTGTCAGACGCTTTGAAGATGGGGAATTTCCTCCCATTCTGTAAATTCCCCATCTTCAAACCGTCTGATCAAGTAGGATTTTCTCCCCCAAAAGCTCATGCGATAAATACATTTGTTAGTCTTTAAAAGTGCCACAGAACTCCTTGTCTGTTTGGATGGATGGACTTCCTTTTGAAGCTGGGGCCTAATAAAACTATTAAAGCAACCAAGAAGTTTTCCTCATGTATAACCCCTAGAAACTGAGCTCCAAAGGATGCCAGCTAATAAAGGAAAGAGTGATAAGATGATTTAAAGGAAGTTAATAAAATAAGAATAATAAAAAGGACTCCATAAGAATTCTACGATTTTTGCTTTCCAGTCCATTTTTCAAGCTCCCTGTCCATTCGAGGTCTCCCAGATCGCCACAGATGGGTCTGGAGAGACCTTTCCGCCAGGTGGGATTAGCAATGTCCATCCTGTGCAGTGTACGGGCGCAGGTCACTTGATGGAGCGAGGCGACCTGGGTTTCTCCCAGCCATGCCTGCTCAGGCGGAAGAGGGCCCTGAATCCCTGCCCCCGGCATGGGGGTCTCGCCCTGAATCCCTGGCACCAGCCTGCGGATCTCGCCCTGGCACCAGCATGGGGGGTCTTGCCCTGAATCCCTGGCACCAGCCGGAGGATCTCGCCCTGGCACCAGCGTGGGGGGTCTCGCCCTGAATCCCTGGCACCAGC
>ML685758.1:1825291-1882841 GCA_007922175.1 Pelusios castaneus
CTTGGCACCCAAGGTCACGCAGCGCTTGCGTATAGTAGCTAACTAAACCTCCTATGTCTCTGAGGCAGGAGAGAGTTAATGGCACAAAGGAAAGTGTGATAAAATCCAGCAAGCCCAGACTTGCTGAAGAATGTGTCTAACTTCAAGCCAGCTTTGTGGTTGTGCGTTCTTCCACTGATGGGGTTGAGGAGCAAATTTTCCATGGGCAAATTATTTCACAACTTCCTACTGCAGGGTTTTCTGCACCTTCATCCAAAGCAGTCCAAAGACAGGATACGGGACTGAATGGATCACCAGTCTGATGCTGTATGGCATTTTTCATATTCCCTTCTAGACCTTTGTGATCTGCCAATTTTTCACACACACATTCGGTCCCATGACTTCAATTAATGCTGGGGAGACACTGAAAATGACCCTCAGGACCTAGTGCTATTTGAATATAAGGATAATGTAGTTCAGACACTATGTGTTCCTTAGTTCACTCCAAGAGCCACACATGCAGTATTTTACAAACACAGACTTTGCTTCATCAATAAAACGATGAGACGAATAAGCTTTTCCCAACAGTTTGGCTAACGCTTCCTCCATAAATAGGGCACCTACTAAGAGCCATGTTGGGGTATGAGCCCCAACCAAACACCATGTGGTTTACCCTTCAATTAATTCTGTCAATTCTAAATGCATCAGATGGATACACCTTTCTATTCCCCAGAATCTGAGGGCGTGCTCTAGCTTGCCCTGTTGGATGATTGCCTCTAAGATGTTACAGTTGTGTAACAAACAATTTTATTGTGCTGTTGCACTGCTTATATTAACTAGCTATCATAGGGTGATGAAATTCACCCTAGGGTACTTCAGAGACTAGCTGAAGCAATCTCAGAATCATTAGCAATTATCTTTGAGAACTTCTGGAAGATGGGTGAAGTCCTGTAGGTCTGGGGAAAGGCAAACATAGTGCCTAGCTTTAAAAGGGGAAACAAAGGAGGCAGGGAATTACAGACCAGAGACCAATCAACTGAACTTTGATATCCAGACAGACTCTAGAGTAAATTGTTAAAATAATTTGTAAGAAGATAAGTTATAGACAACATGGATTTGTCAAGAGCAAATTATGCCAAACCAACCCAATTTCCTTCTTTGACAGGCTTCCTGTTTTTTGTGGGAGAGCAGAAGATGAAATATATCTTAAGTTTAGTAAGGCTTTTCCCACAGTCCCATAAGCAAACTAGGAAATGTAACTGATCAAAAAGCCGCACTATAATTAGCAATAGTTTGCTATCAAACTGGGAGGACATGTCTTTACAGGAGTTCTGCAGGGATCTGTCTGAGATCCAGTGCTGTTCAATGACTTAGATGATGGAGTTGACAGTCTGATTATAAATTTTGCAGATTACATCAAACTAGGAGGCATTGCAGGCGTTTTGGAGGACTGGATTCAAATTCAAAATGACCTTGATAAATTGGAGAATTGGTCTGAAACCAACAAGATGAAATTCAATAGAGACAAGTGCAAAGTACAACATATAGACAGGAAAAAAATCAAATGCACAGCTCCAAGATGGCAAATAACTGGTGAGGCAGTAGTACTCAAAAAAGGCTCTGGAGGTTATTGTGGATCACAAATTGAGTACAAGACAACAATGTGTTGTAGTTGCAAAAAGCAAATACCATTCTCAGATGTACTACCAGACGTGTTAATAGAAGGTACGTGTTCTGCTCTTCTCAGTACTGGTGACGTCTTGGCTGGAATTTTTTGTCCAGTTATTAGCACCACATTTTAAGAAAGTTGTGGACAAACGGGAGAGAGCAACCAAAAATGAGAAAAATATATTTAGAAAACATGACCTATGATCAAAAGGTTAAAAAACTGGGCATGTCTAGTCCTGAGAAAAGATTAGTAAGAGGGGACCGGCTAATCTTCAAACATGTTAAGCACTGTTCTACAGAGAATGGGAATCAGTTGTTCTCCATGGCCACTGAAGGTAGGATAAGAAGATCCTGTGGTCTTAATTTGCAGCAAAGAGATGTAGGTTAGATATTAGAAAAACTTTTTAACTGTAAGTTTAGATAAGTGCTGGAACAGGTTACTAAGCATGACTGTGGAATCCGCATGACTGGAGGGTGTGGGTTTTGTGGTTTGTTTTTTTGAAACAGGCTGGACAAATATCTGTCAGTCATGGCTAGGTGTACCCGGTACTGCCTCAATACAGGGCGGGATGGACTAGATGTCTTACATTGCTGTGATTCTCTTTCATGTAGCACTCCTGTTGGGCTGTGATGAAGTTCTGCTTTCCTGAGTGGTTGAGTCATCAACCCGCTCAGCTCAGAAGGTTTAGTAGAAGCCAGTTTTGACTTATGTGTGCATACTCAGAGCCAGACAAAAATGGACAGCCTAGGGAGCATCTGTGTTCTGCAGCTGTGTGCGTTGGAAAACCGTGATGTCTGATTATTAATTCCTCAAAAGATTTTACAGGAACAATGGCCTCCTTCCTGGGCATCACCAAGCACAAAGGAAGGGAAGTGAGTCATCCACCATAGATAGCAGAGGCAGTCTGCGGGCCACAGACCAGTTCCTGCAAGAGACAGAGTGATCCAGTAGAGAGTTAATTTGATAGGCCAACAGGTGACCCGGGCTGCTTCTATCCCAATGTTGCTATTGGTCTGCATGTTACTGCTCCAGGCCTCACTTTCTCTGGCTCTGAAATTGGTATAATGTTATACTCACTGTCCTTTGTAAAGTGCTTTGAGATCTTTGGAAAGCATTACATTTTATTAAGAACAGAGAGAGATAAGGGAATGTTGTGAAGGAAGGGAGGATCTAATACAGGTTGAGTTGGCTTGAGAGGGACATATCCATCTAAGGTACTTATATAACCCACGTTATCATAGTATTTGAGCACCCCAGAAACTTTTGATTTATTTACCTTCACAACACACCTGTGAGATAGGGCAATGCTATTTTACAGGTGGGGAAGAGGCTAAGTGACTTGCCTGAGGTCACACAGGAAGTCAGTGGCAGAGCAGGTAATTGAGCTTTGGCTGCCTGAACCCTAACTATTTACCCCTGGACCCGTGAAGACAGGGCTACATGTCCGCCATGTCCCCCCCCCCCCAAACTGATCTAGATGCATAACAGCTGGAGGGCTGTCTGTTTGTTTTATTCCTATCATAGTTATTGTCACAAGTCTCAGGGCTGGGCAGTGCTTTGCATGCCGTGAAGGGCTCTGAGAGGAAACAGGCTGGCTTTTCTGCTCTCACCCCCTCACAGCTGTAGCCAAGAACAGTGACAGCTATAACCTCTGCCTCCCTTTCTCTCCTCGCAGCTGCCAACATTTTAACCTCAAAACAGCTGCCTCCTCAGCTGGCTCTTATTCTGGAAGCCTTTCACATGCCCAGGAGCTGCAGGAGTGGGGGAAGAGAAGCTCACAGAGGCGAGACCAATAACAGAGTTTGAGGAGGACCCAATCTCTAGGGCTGGTGCACAGAACACGGGTGCATCAACCATCGTCTCCAGCCTGGATGTCTGGCTGCTCAGTCCCAAGCAGGATGGCCCTGAGGCACCTGCCAAGCAACAAATGCTTCCAACCCTCCAAGGTCCAGTCTCAGCCCTCTAATGTCTGCTCGTGAGCAGTCAAAGCAATCTCTTTTGGACAGCACACACTCCTACCTGGTGGACGGGGCTGGCCGCCTCGGCCATCTTCGTCTTAGTAGCGCTGAAGTCTCTCTTCTTTCTTGACAATCTGGTGTTATTACAAAACCAGATCAGTGCTGGGTATTGACGTGAAGCGTAAGGCTCCAGATGAAGAGGCGGGTGTGTACACTGTCTCTTTGGAAGCAGTGACCTTAATAATTCCTGTCAGAGTCACAGCAGGAGGGACTGTACCCTGCAGAAAGATGGCTCTGGAGAACGGGGGTTCACTGATTGTTCCCCACGAGGCAAGGGGGAGACTGGTAGAGTCTTGTAGCATTTGCTGGCAAGGCAAACCAGCTGGAATCAGGACGAAGCTCAGAGTTGCTGAGGCAGAGGGTAACACTGGCGTACACTTTTGGGTGTCCTGAGCAGTACATTACATTAGCCCCTGAAAATACAGCATGGTGAGACAGCCAACTAAGTGCAGGAACTTGCCTACATCACTTTTCCCTGCTGGCTGCCTGATGCTACTGAAAGCCTGGGATAAAAGGTGGTCTTGAGGAAGGACGGGCTTACAATTGTGACACTGGGCTGAGCAACAGGAGATCTGGGGGCAACTGCCTGTGTGACGTTGAGCAAGTAACTGTGCCTCAGTTCCTTGTCTGTAATGAGGAACTTCCTCCAGAGGGCGTTGTGAAGACAAGGGCATATGGATCTCTCCTTTCCGTGCAATCATGTCTGTTGTGTGGACAGAGGAGCACATCAGTCTGTTGTTGGGGGCTTTTCAGAGAAAGGTCAAGAAGTGATAACACCTGGAACATCTAAGGTGCTTCTGCAGTGTACGGGAAGGGGTCCATCTAAGGTGCTTCTGCAGCGTACGGGAAGGGGTCCATTAGAGGCTGCGTGTAACCTGCTGATATTCACAAAACCTGGCTGAGATACAACTTTTGCCTCAGTGAGGACACAACTGACAGTTTCTCCTATTATCACCACATGCTGTGTTTCTGCAGTGCTTCATGCCTTCTGGAAGGACAGAGTGCTCTTATTCAGCACTTTTTCACATTATTAACATTTTTGGGCAATGCATTTCCTTAGTTTTCTGAGACGGTGTTAGAAACGAGGGGGACGTGGTTATGAAGAACATGCGGGGAGGAAGATATAACACTTTGGTTTTGACAAATAGGCCTTTGTTTGACAGCAAAACATTCCTGAGTAGTGTTAATACTTATTTGAATACAATTATAATTTGATTTTCCAGTATAGGAATTTGATTTTTCCGGTATATGTTGTTTGTCAGATAGCAAATGACAGTTTTTTCTTGGTGAAAAAGAGTTGGAAGATAACTGAGGTAGTTTGTATGTGTGTGTTCCTCTCTGATCTACTTAATTTGTCTGGTATGGACGGCGTATTGATTTTCTTAGTAATCAGCAACCATTGAAGGCCTCTGCTGCTGGCCATGATTAGCACAGTCTGTCAGTAAAAAAGCTAGATGTATTAATTACCATCTTGTATACATGGATGGCGACTGAAAATGGTGAGGGTGATGGGCCGGATTTTGGTACCTGTATTCAAATTACTCAAATAATCCCATTGAAATCAACATGTCTATCTGTAGAGCAAGTATGAATAAGGTTATAAGAACCTGACCCTATTTTAGCTGGTCCCTGTCGCCTCCTGGCTGCTGGTGCCTTTCACGGTTGCATGTAACTCCACACCACAGTGTAGCCGCGGCCTTCTTTTCCCTGCAGCATGTAGCTTCATGCACTCAACGCGCCGCGGCCTACTGTAGATAATGCGTAGGTGTACTCTCCTGTACCTTCACTCCAACAGCATCCTTTCATAACTTAAAGCTTACCAGTCCCCTGGAAGTTTAGGAAGGCTGCATGACATCATGAAACCAAGCCTGTGTTTGTGTGCGCGCGCTTCGTGAACAGTCCCTGACAACAGCCCCGATGTTTGGACAGAGAGAGAGTTTTTAAACTCTTTAGGGCCCTTTTTGATCAGTTTCTTCCCGAACCTGGCAAAATAGCTGTGTAACTTTGGCTGGCGCCTGGAGGATGAAAGACTTCAGTAACCTAGGGTAATGCAGTCACGCTGCGTGCTCCGCGCCCATTTCCTGAACAATGGCATTGAGTCTGACCAAAGAAACTGGAACTTTCATCAAGGGCAGCATGTTCAAAGTGAGTGCTGAGCATTAGGAGACGCCCGTTCTAAGGACTGGCATAAGGTTGACGCTGACTACGGGGTGGAAAAGTCAGCTCCTGTTGACAAAACAGGAGGGTGTATAGACTAAAATGCTCCTTCCTCTGATGTAACTCCTCTGCTGTGGCGATGTAATAAAACCACCTCAACAAAAGGTGTGCGGCTTATGCTGGCTTAGTCAGGATGACGCAGTGTTAAAGTCACTTGTGCGGCTTTGGGACTGTCATTCTTGTCGATTTCACCTTTCCTGGGCTGCTGAGGGGTGCGCCAATCCCCCTGAAAGCAGAACGCAGTCTGAGGCTCCCTTCCGTGCCCTCCATCACTGCATCCAGCTGGCATTGTGTGCCTCACAGACCACTGGTTACCACCTTCCTTCCTCCTCACGGTACTGCCAGCCCTACTGGGGGTATGGAAAGCCAGGACAGAGCAGATACTGGTGTGGCAGAGAGGTGTTCCCAGGAAGCATCTTTTTCCGGGAAAGAGACGGTGCCAATGAATTTGTCCTTTCAAAAAAAAATTTTAAGTTCTCAAAATGTCCTGTTTTGACATTTTTCTAAACATAAAGTTTCATGTATTGGTTTGAAAGGACTTTCAGTTTTGAGATTTTAAATTAATTCATAGAAAAAAAATGGTAACAAAAGTAAGAAACTGAAGCAAAACCAAACAATTTCGAAGTTGCTGATTGACCTGAACTAATTTTTTCCTCAGATTATCTGGGTGCAAACATTTTTTAGATTTCATGTTTTGGTCCGGATTTGGGCTCAGAAAAACATTTGAAACCTCCAATTTTGGCAGTACAGGAAAGCTGTTTCCCATTCAGAGCTAATATATATTATCATCCAAAGACAAAAGCTAAGGATGAAAAAAAAAATCTTCACCAGTATGTTTGTATGCAGCAAATGGCATTGTTCTGCAACATTAGAAAATACAGCATTCTCCACAGCTAAAGCAAATGATTCAGTGAGCGGACAAAGCTTTGATTTAAGAAATATAATTGAGTTTCTTTTTAATGTTATTTGCTTGGCACATTTTCAGCACAGCTGATATTTTAGTTATGCTGCATTATGTTAGTTATGCGTTTTCTAAAAGGATCGTTTGTAAAATCTTGTGTGAGAGACATACAGCGAGTTATTGCTTGCTTCTGAAGTGGCTCTGCACCTGCTCTTTCAAAACTCTGCTATTTACTTGCTTTTATTATTCTATGCTGCTCATCTCTAGTGGTTTTTTGGTTGGCCCTCTAGAGAGGGCAGTTTTAGGGCACTGCTAAATTATCTATCTGTTAAAATGCCCTTCTCATTGAAAGCTAACTCCATCCCAATTAGAGCAGATGTAAGAGAGCTGAGGCAGAGGTCGTGCTGGTCTTCAGCGGGATTGTTATTGAAGCAACAGTCACACCCACAAAAAAGGTATCTGTAGTTTCTCTTAGGTTTGCTTCTACATATTGCCCCTTGGGAAAGGTGGTCCCCCACCGCTAATGAGCTTCTAGAACTTTCTAGATTGAGCCCCCACCTTACAGCACCAAACGGTAGATGCTGAGGTTACAAAGGGCTGAGAAGTCGCCAGCTGCCTCAGTTTCTTCAATCCCAGAGAGCAGAAACCTGAGGAAGTGGGCAGGCAGTGTGAACATACAAACAACACTCTCCAAGAACCACTCTTCCTTCTATGTAAGAATTCTTCCTTTACATGGTGGCCATTGTTCTATTCCAACTTGCGACCAGTGTAATCCCCAAGCAGGTAGGCTGAGGCATTATAATTCAGCAAGGAGGGTAGATTTCCACTCCCCAAATAAGCACCAGCTTTAGCTGCCAAGCTGAGTCGTATACAGACTCCAATCGCAGGTTTCTGTCATTAACAGAAGTGGCTGGCTGGTCAAACACCGTGACCTAACGCAGGTCGGTACCAACAGACTGGAACAATTAGCAACGCCAAGCCAACTCTACGTAGATAAGCAATGCATTGAAATTGCACTCCCTTTCTGGAACTCCAAATGCAACTAGACATTTAGAAGATTGCCTAAATGCATTAGTCCTTTCCAAATAACCAAACATGGAAGTCTTTATACTGGTGACAGTATGGAGCCTCGTTTCCTCTGAGCGAGAATGAGGGTTTGGAAGGGAAACCAGACTGATGTACTGGTCCAGGTGCATTCGGACACTAAATTTTGGATGTGAATATAGGGCAACGTAGTACCTGTGAAATAACAAGATTGGAGGGTCAGTCATCAAAATCTTCTTGCGGAAGAGGAAATAATTCACTAGGCCTTCGAGGTATCCATGCTGTTGAGATGGCTCAAAACTTTGTTATGTGGAGGGCTATGCAATGAGGCTGCAGACAGGGACAATTTGATCCATGACAAGCAAAGGCAGAGATCCTTCAGATGCAATAAATAGGCCCAAATCAATGTGGCGGAGGATGGAAACAGAAAGACACGCCTTTTAGTTTCTGGGAGCAAAATTTCAAAGCAAATGGCAGGTTGAACCTCCATAGAGTAAGCTAAAGGTGACCTTCAAAGAAACAAAAAGTGGGGGGGAGGAGGATTTGTGCCTGTTTTTCCTTCTCTGTGATGGTAGCTTGAGGTCTTTTTTCTTGGAGGGTTGTGTATATATGAACACAAGAAATTCGGGTCCTGTTTCGGCTGGAACACTTTGCGATGACAGGCAAATAAATGCAATGGTGACATAAGTTAAGCAGCAGAGTGAGGAGGGCATTTCTGAGTGGGAGAGTTTAAAACTTTGTCGTTTGTATTTTATTAACACCTATGAAACTTATTTTGGCTTAGGAAAGCTGTGTTTCAGGTTCAACACACTTGCCTCTTCAGCTAAAATGTAGACCTTACAATAAATATCCCTGAGGCAGTCTCTTCACAAAGGTTCTCCAGCAAAACCAGGAGAGCCAGTCTGAATGTTCCTGGTATTTCTAAGGTTAAAAAGCATCTGTAATAAATAGTTCTCCCCACATTTCCAGACTTATATACCTCATACGGAATGAAATAAGGGCACAAGCTCAGTTTGCAGAGCACCTTTAATAGAGAATCTCTTCGTGTCCCTTGAGCTAAGCAGCCAGGGAGTGTGCCTGCAAATGAGGATATGAAACAGGATTTTTCTGAGTCAAAAGGTCTAGAAATAGAGAAAAATAACATGGGGTGTCCCGTGAGGTGTCCAGAAGATCTGACTACCAATATAGTTTGGCCTAACCCAGAGCCAGCAGCCTGGTCTGGGCCCTATGTCAACCAGAGTGACTCGAAATGCAGACACCGGTTCTTTTCCCCTAATTTGGGCCTGTACTGAATTGATGAGGAACCTCAAGGCAGGTTATCTTCCATTTATTCATGGATATGACTGAAATAGATAGCTTGTCCTTGCCAGGCACTCTTCAAAGTGCTAGCTTGTATAAGCCTGAATCAGCCAGCAAGCTGTCTATGTACAAGCATATGGGTCCTCCCTGCTGCCAGAGATATTCAGCCACTACCCGTGAACACCTCTTGTGCTTTAGAATGGCCAAAGGAAAGCCTTTGTAGTGGCTGTCATCAACATACACAAAAGTATCTGAAACGAGCTAGGCTGATAGGTCAAGAGCCTAAAACAACCTCTTAGGAAAAAGATAAATGGTAAGAGAAGCCAAAGTCAGCATGTGGAGACATTTCTGATGAGACCATTTAGCTTGATGGAATACTATTACCTCGCTTGTATACAGAGCTTTTCATCTTTAGCTCTCAAAGCCCTTTACAAAAGGAGCCAGTACCATTGTCCCCATTTTACAGATGGAGAAACTGAGGCATGGGCCTGTGAGGTGACTTGCCCAAAGTCACCCAGCAGGTCAATAAAATAACTGGGAACTGAACCCAACTTTTCTGACCCCCTGTCCATTGCACCATCCACTAGGCTATGCTGCTACCCAGGAATGAGGAAATATACTGAGAAGCCACAAAGAACCTGTTACCGAAGTAGGAAAAACTGATGAGGTCTTAGGCATTGTTACTACTATAAGGGCGGTAGGTGGCTTTGTAGCAGAAACCTTTGATGGACTCTCGAGCTCCCCAGCTGCATGAGGTGTGACTTCTTTGTGAGAATCCCCCCTCCCATGCTGTGGAGAGCGTCTCTGAACTCTGCTTACTCTTACCCTGGCATTTGGGGCAGAGGAGAGTCAGATCTCGTATCCAAGGAGACCTTGGCACGGAGAAGCATGTGCTTGCAAAACTATGGCTCTGTATTCTTGGTGCTGCAGAGAGTTTGGGCATTCCCAATGACCAGTGCTTTCCAAGAAGGTCCCCAGAGATTAGCAGCCCCACCGAGACACATTCCACACGTGAGAAGATGCAGAGGCCATGTGGAAGATGAATAGTTTTGTGGTCTGTGGGTGGATGGGACAGTTCAGGTATGGCAAATGTTTTGTGTGATCCAAGCAACATTTTGAATATGGACAAGGAGAAATCTAACCTTTATCCAAGTTTTTCTTGGTGTGGAGCAGAATTTACACTGGATAAAGTCCCTCTGATCACAGGACTATTCTACATAACAATATAGTCATCACCATAGTTTTTTTTATACCTGAAGGAATCCTCATCTGGCTCATTCACTGAAAATGCAAATTGTTCCTTTTCAAAGTACATACAGGTCCTTCACTATTCCAGAAGCATGTGTGACCTTTCAATATGTCTTTTCGCAGAGTATCTGAAGCTTGGCTCCCAACAAAACTTGATTGTAACGATTCTTGCTTTAGTAATAGCACTCCCTAAGTTTTGTCTGCTAAGGCTGGCTCCACGGGGCCTGAATCTAAACCAATGAAGTCCATTAAAGCTTTTCCATCAACTTCAATGGTGTGAAACTAGTTCCAAAAGAAAGATTCTGGACTAGATTCAGTTCCAAGTTAAACCAATATAAATCTGGAGCAACTCCAATAACTTCAGTGGAGTGACTGCTAGTTTGGATGGATGTAAATGAGCAGACTCTGGCCATCTAATTACTAGGCAAATAAAATTCTCAAGTGTCTGTTTTCTATAAGGCAGTACATACCCAACAGAGCTTCTGGAGTCCCAGAAGGTGCAAATTTAATAGTAAAAAGAATGTAAAATATAAACACTACTAAACTGATTTCTTTCCCCTGTTTTTTTTTTATTCAAATGTTCAGATCAAAACAACGGTACTGAATGAGTCAGAAAATTAAAAAGCAGGATATTGACCCACTGCTGATTTTCTATTTGTTGTCACAATGTGTCCTAAAGTGTTAAGTTAGTACCAAGAGAAAATCTTTTATTGAGAAAACGTATTGTCTTAGTGTAGATATGTGACACAGTATCAAACCAAAATGACAAAACATTTAAAGTAATTCAATCTATTAAAACTGTCTGATATTCCTTAGACAACAGTGCTGTGAATTTTTGTTTATAGTTATATAACACTTTAAAAACACAGAAGATACAAGGTTCTAATTCATAGATTACCAGGAAACAGAGAAATGCATGCTCTCATTTCTGTTAAATTTCTAACTGACACAGGCAAGTGAAACAACTATGCATACAAGGAGCACTCTATAACAAATTGCAAAACAAACATACAGAAAGACAGACAATAATACTTGTACGAGTATGACAAAATTATTGTAACTTATCTGAAAACGTAACCAATGTTCTGTCTGTAGCGCCGCCATTTTGACATTTCAAAAGCCCGTTAAGAAGAAGCAATTCGGAATTGAACTTTATTACTATAAACAGCTGATTTTTCTCCTTGCTGGTGAGTCCCAGCTGTTATGACTGAACGATTTGTGGTGTGCATTTCAGATTTACACTCAATTTCACTTACATTTTCTTCATTATGGTTAGAAGCACCATGGAGTCTTCAAACTCAATGGAAAAGAACCTGGGAAATGTTATTGGAATAAAAGATGTTCAACTCAGTCACTTTTATTGCTGTACTTCTGGTGCACCATTAAGTAGAAAATTAAGCATGCACACAATAGTTTAAGGAAATCTATATAGTTTGATCACTGTTTAGATTAGTACAAGCCGCACCAGAGACTGCATTCAGTGGTCTAGAGAGTCTAACAATGTTAGCAAAACAAAGGAGTTTTCCTTAAGAGTTCCAGGGAATACATTACATTATTCTTTATCTCTTACAACAATGTAACTGTAAACTAATTCGAACCACAGAAGCATGGGGTGTCAAGCAAGTGCCACAAAACAAACAAACAAAAAATCATCAAAGGGCTAAGTGTTCAAGAGTGCTCACACTCACCAGCATGTGATGGTCTCAATGGGAGACATTGGGTGTGCAGCGTTTTTATTTAGGGCCTAAATGGGAGTTGCTGGGATACAGAGCTCTCATGAACATCTGGCCCTGAAAGCAATGCTGTTTACCATGGTTGAAATTCACTCTCTGCAGAGGGTTAGTACTAACCCTACCCTGGCACTTAAGTCCTATTTATAGAGCCCTGCCTGCGTGGAAACAAATATGTGGATCCGCATCCGATCTGCATCTGCAAGAAATGGTTCGCGGATATCTGTGTTGTATCCGCGGATGCGGATATAATGTGGATATCTACGTATTTGCAGGGCTCTAGCCATGGACAGATAAAAATATGTGGATCTGTATCCGATCTGCATCTGCAAGAAATGGTCTGTGGATATCCACATTGTATCCGTGGATGCGGATACCCGCGGCTATAATGTGGATATCGGCGGATTTGCAGGGCTCTACCTATTTAAACCCTTTTTATGGGTCTAAATCTGATGAACCGTGTACTACCTCTTATGCTGTGCCTATTTCGGTATATATAACAATGCACAAAGAAAAGCACCAGTATTGTCTACCTGTGTGTCCACGCCCTTCTGAATGTTTGTTGGTGCTTTCTAATCATGGGACCACTTCCATGGTTTCATCATTTTACTGCAGACTTTGACATTGCCCAGGACATTGCCAGAGAGGAGAGCATGTCTCCTCTAGCTTATTTTCCATCTTGAATATTCACTGTGGGGATTTAACATTTATTTAGTCAGCTGTTGCAAACAATGATATGGTAACTAAGGCCCACAACCACAGAGGGATTTATTCCCCATTATGGGAATTAGGCACCTAAATGCCTTTGAGGATCTGAGCCTAAGAATCAAGACTGATGCATGCGATGTTTTTGACTCCTCTTCCCCACTTTCCCTGATAAGGAAATACAGTACTTGTTACTGGAGAAACCAAACCAAACCCTCTTTCAGAACTGACAAATGAACTGCAAAGATCAAATATTATTTCAGATAAATCACAACATAAATGCAACTTTTGAAAAACTTGCCAACATTCTCATTACACAAGAACCAGTGTTTCATAATGCAATTTTACTTTCATTTGCATTTGCTCTCTACCTGTGCTGTATAAAACATGTATGTATCTGCTGTGCCCTTTTGATATGTTAATCATTTTTAAAACAAGAAAGCTTTAATGACCAAGATATCTAGAAATGTTTTTTTCTTTTTTTCATGATCTCAACAAATACAATATTTTAGCTGGAGTTTTAATTTATCTAGGAACTTTCTGATTTCATAGCACAATTTTGATACAAAGAAATGCATGCTGTACATGAAGATTTAGACTCACCAAGGAGAGCTACCAAAAAAAAAAAAAAAAAAAAGACGTTTTCTGTGAGAACCTAAGAAGAGTTCAGCTGAGTCATGAACTCTACAATAAATGGAGGTTCATTTTATGCAATGCTTGCTTCATAATCAGCCTTTATCCATTTGATCTTCAGGTTTTTTTTCCTAAAATTAAAAATAGCTGTGTCTAAGAGTTTGCTCAAGCATAAAATTCTAACCTTTTCTCTCCACTCTTCCATTCCTATGATGACTTCTCTGCTCCTTGCCACCTCCACATGGAACTCTACCATAATTCCCCTTGACAGCAATGCTAGCTGATACATCCTCCTAGAATAGAGAGATGCTGACCAACATATAAAAAGAGGTTGATGGAAACAGGGGTACCCCCATATGTTTGAAAGGAGTAGGAGCCTTTTATTGCAGGATTTTTAGGGGCTGATCCATTGCTCCATCAATGAAGCTATGATAATTGACAGCAGATGAGGCTCTGAAGCTGAACATTTACTTGCATGTTACATCTGTTTTAAAAAACGCAGGTCACCACATGTAAATGGAGGTCAATCAGAAGCTTTTTTAAAAACAGTTTTTAGAAGAAATTGGCACAAACCAGGGAAAGAAAGATCTTTTATAAAATACCTGTGGATACCCCAAGAAATGTAAATTTTAATGACTATAAATGGTGCTCAGAAAAACCAGCGCTGGGTGCCCTCAAAATGCGATAGATTGATAAATGGCAGTGCAGGTGTGAGATGTACACACTTCTACGCCAGCAATCAGTACCTGCCACCAGCACAGAAACATTTTTCAGGTTATCTGAATGGTCGAGAACTATCTTCACTGCACAGCAGGGCTCGACAAAACTGGCTTCCAGCTAGGTGCCAGCAGTTTTATTTTTGGTCACCAGGGGGCGCTCTTCCAAGCATTTCAGCAGCAGAGCTTAGAGCCAGGCTCCAAACCCTGGTTGCCATGGCAACCTGGCACCCAGGGGTTGTCGAGCCCTGCCCTACAGGCTGCAGGAAGTGGACTAGCAAACTGATAAAAGTCACAGTAAATTAAATGTTTCCCCACTTTTCACAGACGTTCAAAGGATGGTACTAATGTGTTTAAACGGCTCCAACTGTACAACTGTAGGTCCTCATTCAGGAAAGCACCTATGCCTGTACTTAACCTTAAGCATGGCCTTAAATTCCATTGATGGACCTGAGTTTTAACTGTTCTTCCCAAACAAGGTCATGCTTTCCTGATTCAGGGGTGTAATTTTTCATGTAAGAGAAATAAATAAATAGATGTATAAATATTTCAGTGCACAATTTCCTGACCTTCTTGATCTTTAAAAACAAAAACAAAATAAAACCAAAAAAACTTTCTTACATTCAGAAAAGAGAACTGGAAGTTAGCATAGTAGCAGTAATAATAATGAGAAATACTATTGAATTTACAAAGATATGCTGTTTAGACTTTTGTTCTGTTACATTTTGTTATATACACATAGATGATTGGCATGCAACACTAATCTTTACTTGCTGATACAAATGTGGAAACAAATTAATCATCTTTTGCACTTATAAAATGTGTGTGTAAGTATCTTAAATAGTAACATCAGTTACTGCTTATCAACAGCCATAATAGATTTCTTTTCCTATTCACATGGCAGCCAGCTACCACAGAGCTTTGTTTTCATGACCGAGAACATACTGGGATAAAGTACATAATGTACACGAATATAAATCTTTGTTTAAAAATTTAAAAAAATAAGGCCAAAAATCTGTCAAAGAGCTTATATTAACGACCCAATCCTTTAATGAATATAGTTAAATATGGGATGGCCTGGCTTCAGGAAGCTCAAAATACCCATGTGAAAACTATAACCATTCCATCGGATCAGTAACGCTCATTGTATAATTGTTGTCTTTGTCTATAAAAACGCCATGATCCTGTCCACTTCCCTCGCTTACGATGGACAGAATGTGTGGTCTGTTTATACATAAAGAAGACAGTGATCCCCAAGAAAAGGATCAGATATACAAAAACCTGTGTATTGTGCAAATTTCACTTTGAAGAGACACTGATTTCTCTTTGGGAAAAGATTTTGGGAGAGGATTCCAATGGCCTGTATAATGTGTCAATGGACACGTTCAGTGTAAGGGTACACCATGAGTTACACAAGCGTGGGAACGTGGAGGAGAAAGGTATTCAAAGCAGTAGATCCATTCGGCATTTTCTCCCACCTATGCTTGAGCCAAAAACTGACTCCTTTTTCTCTTAGTCCAATGCACGAATTCTGTCTTAGGGAGTGCACGTGTAAACATTTACATCCACAGGCTAACTCTATACTTAATAAAGGGATTATGGTAGCACAATCTCACAAAGAAAAACATATCCATCTACAAGCACACAACCAAATTCAGAGGGACAGCTGCTTTTGAAATGGAATCCACCGCATTTGGTCAACATTGTTTTACATTTGTTAATTTTTCAAATTCTCTGCCTCTCCAACTATATCAGAAGTCTTCTTAGATAATGGCCTAGGGGCTAACCACCAATCTCCTAGGTTATTGTGTCCTAAAAATGTGGTGGGACATGCAGTAGGCCATGTACTTGTTGGGCAATTTGACCTCTTGCCTTTCAACCATTCAATAGCTTCCCTGCTAGAAAGTGTATTTTTCCCCTTTCCGCCCACATATTTTTATCTCATTATTATCAGTTGCTACAAATATTATGACATGGAGCTTTTGTCATCCCTGGTATAAGTCCATTCCTCTTGTCCTGTGCTAGAGACCTCATATTGGACCTCTGAGACTGGTGTGTGGATTCTGTGCCACCCCACATAAGCACCTTCATAAGTAAATTGCAGAGTGCATTCGCTGTCTGACGACAGGAAACTAACCTTTCTTCAACTGCCAAAGACTGTCCTGAACAGCATAAGAGACAGGGACAATGAGACTTGTACTACAAACTCTCAAACACAGGAGTAGTCCTTCCTACAGTAATCCTGTTGACTCACATGGGCCTATACATGCAAGGAACGACTGGACTCGGTATTGTGAGAACTCTCCCTTTATACCTGTTACGTTATTGTAAGAGTGCTTTCAGCATTTTCTGTTAAATCCTGGCTCCTTTGAAATCAATGGCAAAACTCCTGTTGACTTCAGCTGAGCCAAATTTTTGCCTTTATTTTATATCTTAGCCTCTCCACTTACAGATGCACCCACCTACATAGAAAGAAAAAAATGGCAACTGTTGCTGGAATATCTGAGTCCAAAATTTGTCAGCCATACCAGAAATCTCTTTTCTCCTTCAAACAGAGCTATAAACACTCTTTAAAAAAACCATTTGTTCCCCAGAAATTCAACAAAGAGCTCCAAGTAAGTCAACTAATGTTTGGAACACAGAGAAACTGCCAAGCTCACTGAACGTACAGTGTGTGCTAGCTCACCCTTTCATGTATCTATGAATCACTCAGAATCAAGCGAATAGCGACGCACAAACTTTGCTAATTAGATCAGCTGAACTGTGATCTACGTGTAGAAGAAAACAGTAATACATTTTCCTGATTTTTCTGACTGTGGGCCCGACTCAAAGCTCAAGGTCAATTGACTTCAGTGGGCTTAAGATCAGGCGATATTTGCTAAAAACAGCTGTTCCTTATTCTGACGTGCTGCCTCATTTGTATGGAAGAATCCAGGAATGTGATATGCCAACTCACGACAGAACTTAACAGGGAAAACCTACTTTCTTAAAGAAAACTATAAAGAGCAAAAATCTAGCTCACTAGTTCACTCTTACTTAAAATCTATACAACCATATAAAGTCTTCCAAATTTCTCTTTTCAGCCAAAGGCACATTTGGTAAAGACTCTCCTTGCTGGAGTCTTGTATTCTGCTCATTCAACATTGAAGGACGATTTTCTACAGCACTGCTTGGATTGGGAACATTGTACTGCATCTGGGGTTTATAAAGTCCACACTGCTAATGTGTAGATACTGCATTCACTGAAAGACTTAAAAAAACTGCTACTGTCCATGGGTTAGATTCACTGAATCTAATTTAGGCCCCAACTTAACAAAGCATGTAAGCATATATTTAAGTTCCACTGACTTTCTTGAGCACATGCTTAAGTGCCTTGCTGTATTGGGGCCTTAGGGCCTAATCCAGTTCCCCTTACCGTACCTGAGACTCCTACAACAGATTGTAAAGGGATAAGGCCCAGAGGGTACATCCATACTGGAGCCTTAGGTTGACTTAAGGATGGTTACGTCATCCTACAGACCACTGCGTCCACACTGGGCACTTCTTAGGTCGACTTACGCGCTTCCTTAAGTCGACTTAATAACACCACCTCTTAAGGTCGACCTAAGGCTTAAATTGACCTTATTAAGTCTACTTAAGCCAGTATAGATGGGGAAAGCCTTTAAGTTGACCTAACTGGCCTCCAGACCCCCTCCCAGGGCTACCCACAATGCACCACTCCTCTGTCAACCAAGCACCTGCCAGTGTGGACGCTGGCAGTCGACAGTGGACTCTCTAAGTCGACTTAACAGAGCCTCCAGTGTAGACATACCCAGAGGAAGGTGTAAATGACACCATGTTGTGTCAGCCTGGCTTCCTATACTCTTATGGGCATTTACCCCAAGGAAGTGCATATGGCGGTCCCATCATTGCTTCCCATCAGGGTCTTGGGTAGAGAGAGAACTTTAAGTTATGGCTGATCCTCTATAGAAGTCCTGCTGATAGAGGTTGCCTGGGAGGACTACACAAAATCAATATATTCATATCTATCCTGGTCATGTCCCATCCATGGCCAAGGTCACACATTTTGGGGGTTTCACTGCATTTTTGCAGATTCCCAGTCAAGCTTTCCTGATCCAGAAGCCCTGTGAATGTCGTTAAGCCAGTAAGTACCATCATGACACTGGGCTGAATCTTGTCCACCACACGTGTCTTCTCCTCCCGTACTTTACACTCTAACGAAGCCTACCTAATTTTGGAAATCAGCAATGGAACATTAAGCACATTTGTCTTTTCCATAATGTCACAGCCAATTGAAAGGAAATATACTGTCTATTCTGATGTAGTGATCTCCCTCCCTTCTAACACTCTGCAACAGCAAAGGAATTACAGCTGGACTCTCATTTCACTGAAACTGTATTGTATAGCCACAGCCCGAGTTATTTATAGGAATCAAAGTATTTCGTTCTTCCTCAAAGATGGTATTAAAATGTAGGTAATGTTTATCAAATGTAAAGAATAATATCTAAAACTATGGAACTATTGAAACTTCAAAACAGCTACTCTCTTTAAAATACACCTGATGTTATTAATTTAATGTCATAGGCAGTTACATTCTTTTATCACCCTATTTACACAATTTTACTAGAAATCTCCTGTTAATAGTGAAAGGAGTGTTCTTTTCTCAGGCTAGTGGATCAAAAATTTGACATGCATCCTTACCATCTTGTCATAGTGTACATAGTGACAACCATTTATATGATGGTTTGTAAACAGATCATATGTCCAAAGAATTCTTTTACCAAAAGCATCTAGTATTGTGTTCGAATCCAAACCTGTCTGTATGTAGAATTTTATCTAGTCACTTCTAGCAATGTAGCAACTAAGATTACCTGTCTTATCGCTGATGAAGTATGTTTATGGTGCTTTACTTTGTTTCTTTGCAAGAACAGGTAAGAAAGAAACATGATGTGTAACATCTTTATAGCTGATTCTATTATAAAATCTGTATGCTGTTCTACAGGATCCAATAACAGAGATGTCCTAAATGACAGGTGAAAATACCTGCTTTACCTATTTGGCAGATATGCTGATTGAAACCACAAGGGGTAATAGGAAAACACACAGAATTGAGCAAATGTCTGTGTCTATAGTGATTATCCAGGACGGTTCAAGTACTTAACACCAAAATGCATTTCTTCAACTTGCTATAAAAAGTCATGTTTATTATTTAAAACTGCCATGCTAGTTTAGTATATTCAAGTATTATTCAATTGCAACGAATAAAAAAAATAGGAATTTTTGGATGGTGGAAGTTTTAAAACTTGTTTTACTGACAATTTGAAAAATATAATTAAAATTATTAAAATATTCAGAACTTTACAAGAACTGTTCTTTTCTAGAAACTTTCATGAAATTAGCTGGCTCCACCCAAGCTTCAAAGCCTTGGCATGGCCAGTGAGTGGCCGTAAGTGGATAGAGTTAGATTCACAGCCAAATGTTACAAATTATACTGCTTGATCTGCGATCAATCACACAAACAAACAAAAAAGTGTTTTTCTCCCATGCTTGCCTCTTTGGGGATACCCTGCCTTTCCCCAAGTGCCATAAATTTGGCTCCAACTCCAGTTCTGGAAACTTAAAAAACTTTTCATTGTTTGTCCAATGAGTCAGCACAGTTTGGGATGAAGTAAATGAATTTACTCCAAGTGAAATATGCTCTTAGTTCTAGGCTCCTACAGTTCCTATCCCCTGTAGCCCTTTCATGTGCAATTGTTCCAATCTGTACGAATAGGGACTCGTTTGCTGACTTGGCTGAAAAAGAGAGTTCCGTGTTTGTTTCCCTTATTCATATTTTTTTTAAGTTTATTTTTAAGACCAACTGTTATAAAGACCTATAGGAAGAAATCTTGGCTCTATTAAAGCAATAGTCTTTGGGTGCTAGAAATATATACCCTTCTTTCAGTTTACCCCCAATACATTCTTATAGCTTATTCACACTACACGCATTACCAGGCATAATTCCTCATATCTGAAGCAAAGCTGCTAAGGCTGTGTCTATATTTGGACTTGGACCACTTCAGCCTAAATGTGTGATTTAAAACTGATTCAATTAAATTGTTTCAAATTTATGGGATGTTCTGAATTAGATTTATACTTGCTTTATTTTGATTTAGCTTAAGTCAATTCCTCATCAAATGAAGTTTCATTGATATGAAGCACGTAGAAATCCAATTAAGAATGTGTGTCTGCATTGAGTTTTGTGCTGGTTTAACTATATAATATTTTAAACCATTTTAAAGTTAAACTGTCATACATTATAGCATCCATCTTTCACAAATGAGGATTTGTTCCAAGGAACAGCCTTTAAGGTACACCGTTCTTTATAGATGTTCCATAGTCATTTCTGATGGATGAAGTTTCCATCAATTGAGCCGATGTCCTGCTTCAAAGCTGTGTAATGCAAGTCATTGAGGCCATAGTATTCTTGGTTGTTCCATTTAAGCAAGCTACATGTCAGTTTTCTATGATGTCCAGCGTCTGTTCAGTGATCCATTAATGGTTTGGGCTGGGATGCCGTCTCCACAACATTTTATTATAATAGAAGATTATAAAGAGTCCCATAAATTGTTGATTTGCTCCCGTTCAAGGCTTCCATGTGCAAGGGCTAGAGGGTCAAATCGCTTGCAGATTTCAGCTGACATTTCATTTTGAGAGCAGCATTAGTCAGTTTCAGTACATCTAAATAACTAATGGAAGGAATGGTTTAAGTTGCCTTCAACTTCAGTTATCCCACAGCCAGGAACCATCAATATCAATAACTTGATATTGACAACTTCTGTACACCCGAACACCCAATGCAACTTCTCTACTGATGATATGTGAGAATGTGATCTAGTGCTTTGCGGGTTTGTCTGTCCCTGGAATACCAAGTTCACGTGCGTATGTTCTTTCACTGGAAATTGGTGTCAGAAACACAGAGTCCAGTTGCAGCACAAAGCTCAGCCAGTAACTCACCATTAGTGTTCACAATCGTATCTACCACAAAATGCCCTGTGCTTTCTGGCCAGGCTGTTCCTAGCATCGGCTCCCAGTGCGGTGTTGGCAACACATAGCACAATGAAAATGTTGTGAGTGGACACTCTTCTGATGATGCTACTCATGGCTCATGAATATTGTTCCTCATCCTCCTCACTGTCAAGATGAGTGGGTGTATAAGCAGCGATGATAATGCTGTTGCCTGGTCTATAAGAAAGTCCTTGCCCCATGATGCATTTGGAAATGGCAAACATTCCTTGACAAGGCCACGGCGACATTACAGGGGCTGCCATAGCCAACACCCTCATCACTGGGGCCTGCTCATGCTTAATGATAGCTGTTAATATCTGTCTTCTGCTGCTGCTCCAAGAGCTCTCGCTGAGTCGTGCAACAGAAATGTTGCATTGGTTCAGTTCAGTGACAGGAGGGTAGGCGCACCAATGGTTTTCAGGGTATGTTCCAAAAAGCAAAGCTACATTGCGTGCAAAGATCCAAAAATGATGGTTCCATTAGCCAGTAAGGAGTTCCAGTTTGAGTGATATGTTGGGTACACTGAGGCGGAATATCTAAGTAGACAGAAAAGACATTTTCTGGCACTTCTTAACTGCCCCATCAGTGTAGCAGCTCCGCAACTCCAGGAGGATGTGAAGAGCCCAGTGACAGCCTCCCAGCCCCTCAATGTAATGTAGAGGATGTCACTGTGGAGGAGGTTTGAAGCGCAGCCTGTAAGCTCAAGAATGGAAATGAAATCCCTTACCCAGCTTCTGGGACATTGCACTCTCTTGCCTCTTCCTACCTGACTTCTCTGTTCATGTATGTTTCTTTATTAATTTCTCCTGGTTTCTTGTTCTACACCTGGGCAAGTTCCAAAGGGGGAGCAGTGTTAATCTAGTTCAGCAAAACAAACAAGGAGTCCTGTGGCACTTTTAAAGACTAATCAATCTGGTGTGTTCCAATCACTGCAGTATTACATTGCTTTCCGTTTCAAGCAAATTGTTCACGCTGATTCTTCCCTTCAACCTTCTCATGGAAATACACTACTAAAGTGAAAGCAGTGTCCCCCCACTTAGGTTCTAGGATGTCCAACTGGTTTAAGTATAAGAGCAGCATCCATCCTGGATGGTTGGCTGCCCTGATCTGTTCAACACTGTTATTGACTTAATGACTTCCGCTTAGCAGATCTGGAATATGCAGATGCCATGGCTACATTCTTAGTCTCACAAACTAATTTCGTCACTGCTTTGAATATATTTACAGAAGAAGCAAGTAAGCTTGGTCTTCAAGTCAATTGGAAGAAAAATAAACAAGTGAAAGTCACTGACAGACCTCTACAATTACCCACTTGTAGTCAATGGACAAGAGGTTGAATTCATCAATGCATTTGCATATCTTGATTCCACTGTAACCACGGAGGGAGGATGCCTTGCTGACATGACACATTAAATCAGCAAGGCCATGGGTGTTATGGTTCTCTTTGGAAGCCTCTGTGACATCAATGCCACATACCAACTCGGATAAGATGTATATATATGAAGCAGCAGTGACTTCTGTCCATGTATGGCTCTGAAACTTGGGAAACCACAGAGACACAAATGTGCCAGCCGGACGCTTTCGACATGAAACAGTAACAATATATAGAAGGCATGTCTGGTGTCAGGCCAACCAGCCTCCAGTGTCTTCCCAAGTGATACAGTGCTATCACAGTTGGGTTGGCCGTCTGCTTCATATGCTGTAGTCCATACCAGTCCTTCAGCTTTATGCATTTGATCCAACAAAACCTGGATGGAGAAGACCTTGTGGATAGCCTTGCACGGGCTGGAGGGATAGAGTGACTTCCGACTTTGCCTGCCAGAGCCTTAACACAGAGCAGGCCACAATCTTGGCAGGAGGCTGGGCTCTCAGCAAATGGTCAATCTAAAGTGTGTACTCTATTCTCCATGAGCAGGAGACAATGAATGAAATGAATGCCATAACTCTTAATATAGACAAGGCCTGACATTACAGCATGTTCTGACACGTCCCCATACTGAATTTGAAAAGATTCGGTTTTCAGAACATATTTAGTAAAAGAAACATCTGTCAATAGTCAGAAAGTTGTGTTTTTTAAAATGGTATCCAACAATATTCAGCCTGAACAAAGAATTTTCTACCTACATTTTATTTTACAGATTATTCGGAAAAGGCTTTAAAAATCTGTTCTGCTGTCACTTCATGGCAGATGTTAACCTCAGGTCTTTAAACTGACATCATATATGGTGTCCTCAGTGCTCATTGGTGTATTTCCTGATTTTCTCTCTCTTTCTTTTTAAAAAGGAATTTTTGTTAGGCATTTGCATGCTTAAAATTAGCACAAATTTCTGTTTCATAGGCACAAAAATCACCAATCCAAAGCATGCAAAATTCAGATTTCACTGACAGCTCAGGATACAAAGTCAAGCACAAAGGAACCAAGTAACACAGAAAAACCCCAAGCCACGCTAGTGTAAATGCCCTCCACTGTAGATATTTTCTGTTGTAGATACATATATCTAAAAAAATGCACTATTTCTAAAAAATGTGCAGGTACGGAATTCCACTTGGGTAAGGGCAAAGGCAGTCTTACTTCTGTCTCTTAAGACTACTCCATGTTGCAAGATTTTGGCATTTAATCACTACCCAAGGAGGGCTAACTGTGTGTCAAACAGAGTTGAAAGTAACATGGGATCAGATATTTGATGTTGGCCTAAACAAAACCAAGTCAAAAGTTAGAGCGGCAGAGAGATGCTGACAACAGGGAGAAGATTCTACGTGCTCTTTGAATGCTCATTAAAATTCATTTGTCATCGCTTAGACGGAAAACAAAAGTGGAAGCTTGGAAGGAAAACTGAAATTAAAGCTGTGAATACTCACTGCCTCGGTCAGCGAAGGCAGTGATATTATTATACATCTTGGGGCAGTGGTTCCCAACCTTTTTGGCTCGGGTGCCACAGATATAATTTTTACAACCCTCAAGAGCCACCAGTCTCCGCCAGCAACTTCCTCCCCACTGCAGCCAGACAGAAGGAGTTCAGAGAGGAGGCAGCCTCCTCGCTGTTCTCCCATCTCCCTGGCTACACCAGGGAAATGCACTCCGCCTCGGTCCCTAGGGAGCGGCTCCCTTCTGCAGGCAGCAGGAGGGAGCCACGAGCCACTTTTGGTTCCTGGGTCACAGATTGGGATTCACTGCCTTAGTGAGACTATTCATGAAGAGTGACTGCTGAATACATTTAGCACAGAAAAATGCTTACATTTTTGTCTTGGAGATCTTCCACGGACTTCAATTAAGCTATCAGCTGGGCTTTCTTTTAAAGCCAAATAGGAATTCACACACTCAGCCAGCCCTTTGTTCCAAATCAAGCTTGCATCGTCTGATTTGGTTTCAGATCACAAGCACCTCTCGCTGAAACTGTGATCCCAGATAATGTTGGATCACATCTCTTGAGCACATTGACAAGTAAGAGCAGTTCAATGTATCTAAGATATCTCTTCGCTTACACTTAGAATGAGCAACTTTCAGAATATTCTTGCAAAATGCACAAAGTTCAAAACAATGCAATGCTATGACACTACAGTATAAGATGTATGCTAACAGGAAAAATCCCTAAAAACCAGTCATGCAGTTTTTGTGCCATGGCATAGATATGGCTATTTCGTAGAAATAGATCCATCTGGCTCCACTGGAGCAGCAGTATAAATATTCAAAATAGAAGTAATAACAGGCCCTAATGTGAAACTTTTTTCCAAATATTCTCTCTTCTGCACGTAAGGAAAGATTCAGCTTAGGGGCGACTGTATCTTGTTATAACACATAACTCTGCTCAAAGGTGGAATTTATTGAAATGTATCACATCATGCTACTATTGTTTACTTTAAGGAAGTCTTTTTAGACATTTGAGTGGTTATTAATTAACTAAGAAGGTACAATGGGGTTTCTAATGCAATGGGATTTCCATATGAAGTAGTTCTGAGAATGCTCATATGATAGTGGCTTCTTAGCTAAATGAGTGGGATCAAAGTTATGTTCCACAAAGAAAAAGACGTAATGCATATATAAAACAGAGTTCCTCTTTTCTCTCCCCTTTAGCCATACCTGCTTTGTCTTCACACCAACTTTCCTCCAGGAACTCACTAGTCTGCATTTATCTAAGGTGGCTGTGCATCAACTTTCCATGGAAGTTGCCAATAAGCTTTTATTTTCCCTTCTTCCGTGTGATAAGGATAGAAAGTAATATGGTGTGTCGCATGGAAATCACAGATTGGAAACATTTATTTTATGCTACTTGTCCAAAGAGAATTAATCTTAAATAATCAAGTGTAAAGTGCAAATGAGTTGATAAATAGGTCTTCACTCTGGAGTGTTTTCTCCTGCTAGATCAGATTTTTTTTCTCTTAGGGCCCTGTTTTTGTTGTGTCCCATCAACCAATTTTGGCCACTGTCTGTACCATAGACAAAAACATTCATCTTGTTGATAGTATCTTATTATGCTTCATAGAAGAACATACACAAGGAAGAGGAAAAATCCATACCAAATGAATCTGAAGTGATCAGTGCTTAAAGTAAATATAACAGCCAGCCCTGGCAAGAATCCACAATTTCAATACATACAAGTGTGGCAATTATGGGTGTTCCTCATGTGGTGGTATTTGCCTGTATATTAATACCGTATTACACAAAACCTTGCACACTGTTAGAACACTGCTCAAAAATTCCTAATAACTTATATTTGTGAGTGAATCTGCATTAAAGATATTCTGCATTTTAAAAGTGCCATTTCTCTCTCTTTCTCTCGCTCTTTCTTCCTCCAGTCGGAGGTGGAATAAATCCACAACAATCTGATATCAGATAAGTTGAGCTGTAAAAAAAAATTGGCCAAGTCCAGTGTATTCTTTAAAGAGTGGCAAATTATGACTTCAGTAACAACATCTGTGCAAAATATGCCTCTTTCCTTTTAAAGAAACCAGTGTCTACAACTCATTTAGGAAATATGTGACTGTGCTTATGTCCCGCTCACAATGAATAAGACATAAAACTACTGACTCCCCCCCAAAACTACAAGACATTGGATGATCCCCTGAAGCTTCTGACCTTGCATCTCAGTGTGTGGATCATTAAAAACCAGGACCCCTCCTCATTATCCGTCAGGGGCTGGCAGTCCATTAAATCATTGCTTGGAAGCAATATAAATAACCTAGCAATAAAACTCTGACATTAATAATGAAACTGATAGCAGTGTTTACCCTCTGAATCCACGTTCACCTTGCATTTCTTACAACACTTCTAAGCGGTGTTAATCTTAGTAAAAAGTTCTCCACCGCTTTGCGCCAGTCATTTCTTTTAATAAGTAGTCAATCCACTCATACGCTGAGTATCTTGAATTGAGTTCCCATAATACACTGCACGTGTGACCTTTGGATCACTACATGAAATCCAGAACTCAGAAGGAGAAGCTGCAAAGAGAGGCTGTTGATCTCTGAAAAAAATAAAAAGATTCCCACAGTTCTGCTTGAAAAACACCCCATATACAATGTACCCTCTTCTTCTGCATTTTAGTAATAGTCTTCATTCATAAATTAGATTAGTCTTCCACCAAATAACTTAAAAAGGAAGGAATTGTCGCAGACCAGTTTTGCCTGGCTCAACGCCAGGTAGCAGCCAGTTCATTTAGAATCCCAGTCACTGTTCAAAAACTGAACTTGGAAATCACATTAATGTTGAAAAAAAAATTCTTCACATCGATGCAGGATTTTTCCAGGTTTCGGGGTTGGAAGAGGGTAAACCGAGATGGGAGGAGAATCCTATGAACAGTGAGCAGGATATACTTCACGACTGTTGGGTGCACCGCACTCTGGAGATGCCAGTCGTGTTTTGTATTGCACAGGTAAGAAGGAAGTACCTCTCAGCAGTCTGCCACCTGGATCAGTGATCCCTGCACATTGGCAAGTTCACAAAAGTGAAAACGTTGAACTCTGTCATGATGGAGAAACATAAAAAGACGCCGTAGAGCAAAAGGCACACAAACCCCAGCTTCTTATCCAGCTTCCATTTGTTCATATGGACACCAAATACCTACAACACACACAGTCATTTGCTTAGAGTGAGCAAGAAAATGCAGAGCATTTAGAATCAGTGGCAATTGCCTTCTTAATAGTGTGACCATTAAATTTACTTTTTCACTGCTGAGTGGTGCTGGCTTGCTTGGAGACTATTCTGTTCTCACTGTAACTTATCATTTTAGGCTATTACAGCAGGCCAGATGCACATCTGAGGTAAAATGGTGTAGATCCATAATCTGCACTGATTGACACCAACTAATGGTTTGGCCCAACACTTTAGTAGTCAAGTTCATTCAGGCAAGAACAATTCCATTTAATTCTATGAGATGCATAGCCCTTAAACTTTCAAAGGCCAGCCTCCCTTCTTAGTGTGTAAAATGACTCTGAGCTGTGTACCAGCACCTGCAATTTGCCGGTGGAAACACTGGTGCATGCTCTAAACAGTCTGATGCCTGGATATGAATATGTCAGTTTTGCTGTATTTTATGACAGACTCATATCTGCCCAGCAGGAGAGTGGATTGTATCGTACAAGAGTAAGGCTGGCTTCATGTCTATGGAAAGTGACTAACAGCTTCTAATGAATTATGTCAGGGATTGACAAAATTGGCTCCCAGATAGGCACAAGCAGTTTTATTTTTGGTCACCAGAGGATGCTCTTCTGCTGCATTTCAGCAGCAGAGCTAGAAGCCAGGCTACAAATCCTGGTCGCCATGGTGACCTGGCACCTGGGTTTTGTCGAGCCCTGTATTATGTATGAGTCATCTTGAGTCAGGTGAGATAATGGCTTGAAAAATAACAGATTAGGTCCCTGCAAATTTTACAGTAGGAATCCGCAGTATATCTCTGCTAAGAATGAGACTCACAGCAATTGCTGCTGCTTTACGAGAAAAGGCGTATGTGGAGAAAAAGCAAATGTCTATACAACTGCTATCTTGGAAATGAAGAAGAAAAGACTATATACATACTGTGACAAAAACAGATGCCAGCAGTAAGCCAACAGAATAGATAAGTCCTCGGCTGTTTAACTGGATCTGTAAAGAGAGAAGTTTATAAAAATTACGTGAGAAGTTTGAACAGTAGATTTCATCGCTGCTAATGAATCTGTAGCCATAAACCACAGTCTCTAAACAAAGTTTCCAGCAATGTAAAAGCCAAGTAAGATCATTACAGCACTGGTTTTAGCCCTCAATTCCAGAAGAAGGAGTTTGATCAAAGTGTGACACACTCAGACACTGAGATCATTACAAAGCCTGTCACTCTCGCCCCAACTTTCTTATTGGTCTTTTCTTTAGTCTCTTGTAAGGCTATGCCATGGAAATGTGCCTCCCTTCTGAGTGATGCCTGTGTAATTCCTGCATGAATAATTAGGGAAAAGGACATTTTATCTTAACCCATAATTTGATGTTCCAACTACTGTGGAAGAAATTCTGGGATAAAATGCTGCATAAAGGAGATAAAGAGGGAATCTAATGGCCAAATCCTCTGCCAGTGCAAATTGGCCTTGTCAGTTTATATCAGTAGAAGATCTCAATTACTTAGTGCTAAGTGAAAAAGCTTTTTGTTCTGTTTTTCTATCTCAGATTCCTTTTCCCCAGAGACTCCTAGCATCTCACAGCTGTTACTGTATTTACCCTCACAACACCCCTGAAAGACAACAGAGTCCTGTGGCACTTTTAAAGACTAACAGATTTATTTATCGCATGAGTTTTCGTGGGAGAAAATCCCACTTCGTCAAAGCGTCTGACGAAGTGGGATTTTCTCCCACGAAAGCTCATGCGATAAATAAATCTGTTAGTCTTTAAAAGTGCCACAGGACTCTGTTGTCTTTCTACAATAGACTAACACGGCTACCCCTTTGGAGTTTAACACCCCTGAAAGGTAGGGAAGTACTATTATCCCCATTGGGCAGGTGGAGAATGTAATGTGACAGGGTCAGACTGGTGGGTTTCCAGAACCAATATTAGTCCCAGGCTCAGCAAGTCCCTTTCCCCCCTTGTAGCTGAGCAGTGCTTACTTCTGGCTAATTGGCACACCTGGAGCTAATGAAGGCCCCACCCAGGACTTGTTAAAAAGTCTTCCCTCCAGAGCAAGGGTACAGCTGGAGTGTGAGAGTGAGGAGAGCTACTGGAGTGTGTGAGAGGAGGCAAGGTGCAGTTGGAAGGCATGGAGCACATTTCTGGACTCAAGCTGGCAGAGTCAAAACTTGCTGTTTCAACTGGCCGATGTGTAACATGGAAGCACAGGTATTTGCACTAGGATTTTAATGAAAGAAATGTACAAGGCTCTTTTCCTTCACTGGAAATGAATATGAAGCAAAGCAGTTGGCCATTGTGGAATGGGTAGCATGGGCTATTTAAGTTTAACTCTTCAAGCTAGTGGTAGAACGGTTGCTTACCTGTAACTGTCATTCTTCGAGAGGTTGCTCATGTCCATTATAATGTAGGTGAGTGCACGCCCTATGCACAGATGTCAGAACTTTTTCCCCCTTAGCAGTAGCCGTACGGCCCGGGCCCCGGCGCCCCCTGGAGTCCAGGACAGGCACCGTAGTATAATAGGGGCTGCCGGGGCCCACCCCGCTCAGTCCCCTCTTTCCGCTAACTCCGAAGAGGGGATGTGGGAGGGTTTGCATGGACATGAGCAATACCTCTTGAAGAGCGACAGTTACAGGTAAGCAACTGTTCTTTCTTCTTCAAGTGCTTGCTCATGTCCATTATAATGTAGGTGATTTTCAAGACTTACCTCGGACGGTGGGAGGAGTTAACGTTGTGACGCCTGGAGCACTGCTCTCCTAAAAGCTTCATCATCTCGTGACTGCTGGACTATGGTGTAATGGGTGGTAAAGGTATGTGCCGAGGTCCAGGTGGCAGCTCTGCAGATGTTTGTAACTGGGATCTGGGCCAGGGAGGCTCTTGAAGAGGCCTGTGCTCTGGTGGAGTGCGTTCTAACTGGCCCCAGTAAGGGCACTTTCGCCAGATCATAACAGGTTCTTATGCAAGACCTAACCCAAGAAGAAATACGTTGGGAGGAAACCGGAAGACCTCTCATTCTCTCGGTGACAGTGACAAACGGCTGGGTCAACTGGTGAAAGGTTTAGTCCTCTCGATATAAAAGGCCAGGGCTCGACGGACATCCAGAGTACGCCACCTACGTTCATTATCAGACAGGTGCGGTTTAGGAAAGAAGACTGGTAAAAATATATCCTGGTTGCAGTGAAAATCTGAAATTATTTTGGGAAGAAAGGCTGGATGAGGTCTTAACTGGACCTAGTCTTTATGGAAAACCATGTATGGCGGTTCTGAGGTTAACGCCTTTAGTTCCAAAACACTTCTGGCCGAGGTAACCGCAACAAGAAAGCAACCTTATATGATGAGACTAGTAAGGAGCAAGAGGCCAGGGGTTCAAAGGGTGGTCTTGTAAGGAAGGAGAGAACTAGATTCAGATCCCAAGGCAGGACTAGCTCTCGTATGTGTGGGTACAGGAAGCAGATTGACATAGGGTGGGCGAAAAGGGATTTCCCTTGGAACGGGGATGGCATGCCGCTATGGCAGCCAAATGCACCCTGAGGGACGTGGTGTCGAGGCCTGGATTTTGAGATGTAAAAGGTAATCCAGTACCGCTTGGATCGGGACATTCGTAGGTGTAAGGCCTCTATCTTGCGTCCAGGCTGAGAACCTTCGCCACTTGGCAGCATAAGAAGCTTGGGTTGATTTCTTCCTACTACCTAGTAGGATTCGCTGAACTGGGGAGGAACAGGCCTGCTCTGCTGTACTTAACCACAGAGCCTCCAAGCCGTTAGATGCAGGGAGGCTAGGTCTAGGTGGAGCATGCAGCCAGAATCTTGTGCCAACAGCTCTGGGCATCTGGGCAATTCCCAGGGTTCTTTGGTTGACAGATTTAGGAGTGTGGAGATCCAATATTGTCTGACCATGCCGGGGCTATTAGAATGATGGTTGGCCTTGTCCTTTTTGATTTTTAGGGCTACTCTGAGCAACAGAGGGATTGGGGGAAAAGCATACATCAGTTCTCCGGACCAGTGCAGGAGAAAAGCGTCAGATTCTGCCCCCGGTTCCATCCCCCGAAGGGAACAAAACCTTTCACACTTCCGTGATGAAAAGGTCCAGATGGGGAAAGTCCCACTCTCGGAAGATCATGTCTGCCACTCCCTGTTGATGTTCTTGTCCCAGGCATTTGAGGCAACTGTCGTGGGGGTCGCTAATGGAGAACGCCTTACCACAGACAGTACATGGTTTGAAGCCTGGTGACTTCGGCATGTTGCGGCTCTCTCTCTCCGCTGTGACGGAGCGACCTGTACGCTAACTAAACTTAACAACTATCTAACAATTTAACCGGAGAAACGAGAAACAGGGGGAAAGCTTCTTTATCACGAAGTGTGTTCCAACAGCTGTCACTGGCAGAAAGAGGGAACTGAGCAGGCCGGGCCCCGGTGGCCCCTATTATACTGCGGTGCCTGCGCAGGACTCCAGGGGGCACCAGGACCTGGGCCCTATGGATACTGCTAAGGAGAAAAAAGTTCCGACGTCCGTGCATGGGGCGTGCACTCACCTACATTATAATGGACATGGGCAAGCACTCGAAGAAGAATTTTTTATTTCCTCCACGCAGTTAAAACTTGCTGTGCTTATATAATCTAAGCCTGTCTCAAATTCTACCTGTGCTTTCCTGGGCACACCTCGCTGAATAGGTCTCAGTTAAAAAAATTATATTATTACATAAAAGCAAGATAATGTGGGGAATTTTTGCTGGATAGGTGCTGTCACGCTTTCCCAGTCTATTAAATCAGTATTCCAGTAGTGCACCACTAACAACAGAGCATTATAAAGTAACGGGACCAAATTTATTCCTCCAGTCAAATCAATGGAGTTACCGAAGGGAAGAATTTGGTTCATTCCGTGCAAAGAAATCATTAGCAAAGTTTAGTTCAAACCCACACGCACCCAAAAGGCAAATCTGTCAGGGCCATATCAAAGGTTTTGGTTAGTTTCAGATTCTTTGTAAAGATTAACCCTAGGAGGAAGTCAGTTTACACTACAAGCAACTTTAAAACATACTTTCAACGAGGACACTTCTAATGGTTGCCTGGGTGTGTTTCTTTTCATTTTGCACAGGAATATTTCTAATAGCATAACTCTACTTGTTACTTAAGGTCAAGGGGAGAGCTGAATGTACACTGTTCTTCCTTAAGTGGGCTGATTTCCAGCTCTTAATTATTCAGCTGGGTCTACAGATGTATATAGACCAAAGTGAAATCATTAGTCCATTACTGCAAATGATCTGCAGAGTAGAAAATAATTCTGAGGATAAAAATTCGTACACCTCTAACAATGTACGCCTTGTGTTTTAACAGCTGGATTTCTTTCTGGTTTGCAAAACTGTCCTTAATCCAATAAGCAATTCAAATATGAATTTTCTGTGACAATGTAATTTACTCAAGTGCCAACAGGGGAAATAATGGTACACAGTGTCTCACCAGCCATCTTTCAGCCCTCATGTCCTCTCAGATGGATCATAAAGTGGTACGTTTGTAAGAGAATTAGGAATCGCAAATGCAAAAGAATCTATAAATGAAGCCTTAATGTAAGGTGTGACCATAAGGCCTGCTGGTCTTCAAACCCTGTGGGCCTGTAGTGGAGAGGTTAGAGCTGGAGTCCCGCCACCAGCAGGCTGGGCTGGGGAGCAGTAAGCCAACTAAGCCTCCCAGGCGCTGAGCTTATTAGGGCCAGAGAGAGCCCTGCTTAATTAGTAGCGGGGAGCAGCTGGCTCCTGAAGCTGCTGAAGTATATGAGAGGGCTGGAGAAGGGAAGGGATGGTGGGGACAGGAAAGAGGGCTGAGTCCCTGTACCCTGAGTGCTACCCCACATCTCACAGCCAGGAAGGGCTGGATTTGTGACTGGGAGCAGAGGTGCTGCAAGAGGAAAACGATGTGTGTGTCCTCTGTGCGAACCACATTGCCACAGGGCCTTACAATAAGGTTGAGTTTATAAAGGGTTAATAATAAATGCTTAATGAATTATTAATGGACTGCTAGTGACTGCTGTAACATCTTCTACCGGTGTGGTAGCAACGTCCTTTACCGCACAGGACTCAAGACTGTAATATGTTTACAACATCTATTACTTATTTATACACAGAATCTTAATCCGAAGTGCGACTGAACTCGCACGACCGAATCAAAGAACCCAGTAAGCTGACATCCATCACCAGACCTCATGCTGGAAACCAGTTTTCATGGACTGGAGTTGCCTTAGGAGAGCTGAACTCTCAGAACAGCGTAACAATTCTCATTTTCACTTTTCGTTAACTAGACATGCCTCTGTTCTTGAACTGAATAAAATCTCCCAGTGCGGACATGCAACCTTGCACCGTAAGGCTGAGTTATTACCTTTAAATGACACCAGATTTTTCTTTGTTATGCTTAGCATCCTCCTACAAAGTGGGGATTTCTTGGAAATGAAGGGAGAACATTTGCCTAATTGATCTATTTTAATTATTTGAATGTCCCTGTTTGAGCAATCTGTGCCCCCAACAGGAGGCCCAAAGGAGTAAATGAGGCCAATTTTTCTATAGGCTGCACCTGGAGGAAAGCAGGGGATGCAATGGCCTACATGTTGAAGTTGAAATCTAGGTGGGAGAGGAACCGGGCAGGGTTTACAAAGAGAGGAAATTGGCATTAGGTAGCGGGCTGTCATCAGATGAGCCTGCAGTCACATTCCTGATACAAGGGGAGAGTAGAACCTGGAAAAAGGCAGGGTAGGAAACAGTCCAGAGAAGGAGCAGTGAGGTCTGAGAGGGACAGACCAGAACTGTTAGTTTGAAGGTCCCTGGATTGGTAGAGGTGGGGCCGGATCCTCCTAACCACCACTGCAGGACTGATGGTCAGCTCAGTGGAGATGGAGATTGCCTGAGATTTTGAGGAAGGAGACTCTGATAATATAATGGAAGAGGAGGAGGAGGAGTTAGGGGGCTAAGCCATGAAACAGAGGCTCTGCAGGTCTGGCCTAAGAAAAGAGCAGCTGCAGAGTGAGTGCAGTAGCTTGAGTGACCACCGGACAGGGTGTGGATAGTGTGGAAATATTTCCCCAGATCGGGCACCAGAAGGTGCTACTGAACAGCGAGTAGCATGACCCCATTACAGCCTCATTAAAATAATTTTAAAAGACATTGTCTTCTTCTGATGACCTCATCTGTCTGCTGAATGGCAGGATGAAACCATTTCCATGTAAACAGAGAAGGGTGGTTTCCTTGGGGAAAACAATGCTAGCCATGGAATGCATTTTGTCAGGAAGCTCAGTTGGCCGAAATAGATATCGCAGCTGTATTTTCTGGAACCAAAACTGCAATTCACTAGGCAAAAACCTTGTTGGGAAATACAAAGTGTCATACAAGCAACTGAGAAGTTTCCACGGGAGTTCGGAAGTCAGAAATGGGTGCTTGATATTTCTCTGGTGTGCCGCATGGCAGTTAGAGTGGGCCCAGTGAAGTGGAAGGACTCAGACCAGAAGGGGGAAACTTGGAAAGAGTCTGCGAATAGGTGAGCTGAGAATAACAGAAGGAAAAAGTGGGTAAATGAAGTCACGAATACAAAACTGCCCCGTCAGATTTTTGGATGTTGTAAATCAGCTCATTTGATTTGAAGCCACAGTGATTTGTGCCAGTTGAGATGCTGGCCCTCCACATGGATATAGTCCATTATTTGTTCTGGGTTTTGCCTCCTTCCTGCTGCTGGTGGGACGGAAATGCTAGGATACAGCTAAGCAGGAAAGAAGCGTATTCTTTGCTGACTGACAGTAGATGAAAGGTTTGCAAGTTCAAAATATATTCAGTTTGAATTTAAATGGGGGTAATTCCCCACTCCCCTTTCTTGCACTGCACATTCAAGGACACTCTCATGAATCCCAGATAGCTTTTGCGTCAATGAGAGCTGAAGGACAACCCATCTAGCTGCATTTGAAGTCGAACACTGGGGACAAAAGGGAAAAATGTAATTCCACTCTCCAGTCCTGTTCTGTTGCCAAAACCAAACCTGATTTTGCTCCAGAATTTATATATGTAAGGAACTATCTCACTCGATCACTATGGCTCTGATGTATTTCCAGCCCGCTTTGCTCGCAGAAGCTGAGGGTTCAACCTAATTTTAGTATAGCTTTTCCTGCAGCGTCCGGGGTTGGCATCGCTCAGGCAATGAACTCAGCATTCCCACCAGGTCCTGGAATATGATAGAGGTCTCCAGAGTGCAACCAACCCAGCTGTAATTTAGGACACATGTTACATTCCTGCCTGTCTGCGTGCCTTTCCTTCCAGGATAGTTTTGCAGCTGTGGGAATTTCCTTTGTATAATTGTACACAATTCGTATCACAAAGGGCTCGGGTTTGAACAACGCAGGCATGGAGCATTGCATGTACAACCTCAGGGTAAAGAGTCATGAATTCAGGGGGTGCAGGAGAAGTGGATCTATGCTGAGAGCTCCCAGGGGTACTGGAAGCTTTTTTGGCTATCCGTCATTCCACCCCCCACTCATAAAATCCAGAATGAAGAGCATCAATGAATGCAAAGTAAGAAATGAGGCTGTAGGGTTCATTTCTGGGCCAGCTAAGGCCCTGCCCAAGGGAGTCGTGAGCTCTGTTACACCCAGTTACAGATTATGGATATCATCAGGCTCTGCAGGAGGAGAAGAGCAGGTGCCACCTGGGGGCTCATCTCCAATCAGTGCAGATGGGTAGAGAGTGGGTGGGAAATTCACTCCACACCCCTGTCCAACATAGCAGAGCTGGCGTGGAGGGAGAAGGAAGCTGTACCACCCAGGTGTGCACAAGGGGGTGGAAGCAGGGGCATGGTACCCCTAATAATTGGTGGAAGCAGAGATCCCATTGTGACCCTGGGAGCACTCAGTCTGCGCTCTGCTCCTGACATGGGGCATTGTTCTGATTGGACTGCAAGGAGCCACGCCCGCCCCCTCTGGAGAGATGCTACTTAATGTGAGCTCCAAAATGGGTCGTCTTGTTGCTAATGCTTCAGAAGAATACAAGACTTCCCAGCACGGAGCCAAGCTGGGAGGCCCATTCCCTCTGCGGAAGAATACTCAGTCAGACAGGAACAAGTCGTCCAACGGGCCTGGCCAGTCCCTGTTCTACAGCGATGTGAATTTAGGTCAACACGTGGTATTCAGTGGCACTTTTGCACAGCACACTCGTTAGGAATGTGTATGAAGGACACGGGCACGTGAATATTGGCATTACACATCTAAATTGGATTAAACTCAGGAATATGTTTTGTTTTAGAGCCATTGGACAAAGAAACACCACCAGTTCCACAGCTAGAAGCAAGAACACACTTCTGTGGGCGCGGTAGGGCTGGCCTCACTTCCCATATCACAGGCAGTTTTGTTTGACTGCACCTGGGGGTGCCCAAACGGGAGCAGACATCAGATCTCGACAGCTGTACGTTATAACCTGCCTCTGCTGGCTGAGGGGTTGGTTGATCAGCAGCAGGCATAGTTGCTCCACTGATACAAAGGATGAAAATAGCTACAAGGAAGTGGAGTGAGCTCAGGTGGAGCAGGCTCTTACCCTGCTCCCCAAAGGGGGTTAAAAACATGCTGGCCCAAAGCCTGTTCCGATTGCTGATAGCGTTCCTGGTTCACAAAGGCAGCCATATGGAAACCTGGGAAACCGGAAAGAAGATAGGAAACGAATCTCCTTTCCCAGGGATGGCTTTTTCTTAAGTGTCTCATTTCCAAGGATTTCAGTGGGAATTAGGTGTTGTCTAATAGCTCTAAAAATATTGCCTCCGTTGCCTCAGATGATGGGTCTTTGATTTCAGCTGTGGTGTTTGTCTGTGGCCATAATACACATACTAAATAAGACTGTTATTAAGACAGCATAAGTGGGACCCTCTGGGATGTGTCTCATAACAGCGCTGTTAATATTATCAGTAAAAAGTATTTACAATGCTTGCGAGCTACAATTCAGCAAAGAAGAGAATGCTGACTGCATGGCCTAATATCTCTTCAGCTCACTGGACCATCTGTAAAATGGCCACAGGTATTTTCCCTGACAGGACTTTTGTGAGGCTGAAAGTTTGCGAAACACCTGGAGGTGCTTGGATGAAAAGCACTCCAGAAACACAACATACTATTAACAAAGCAACGAGGCCCCACATTCAGAACTTTACCACATAAACCTATTTCCTGGTATGAGCACTCTGTCAGCTGGTTAGCGTGTGAAACCACATCACCGCAGAAGGTTAAAAAATGTCAGCATCTGTAAAATCACAGCACAGCACCCTGCCAGTGGTGTGTATGCATCACTAGATTCAAGTCTGTTACATAGATAAAGAAAAAAGTCAGATTCTGCTCTCCATTACACCAGTGTTTAATCTGTATAATGCCATTGATTTCTTCTGGATTTACACCAGGATAAATAAGAGCAGAATTTGGCCACTGGTGATTATGAATCAGATGAAACAAAATAAGCCCTTCAATGATTCAATCATAGGTTAGGTGTCTCTTGCAGGAGTGGGCGGGAAGTTCAGTGGATGCGTTGTGCAGGATATCAGACTCACTAGTTGATCATATTGGTGCCTTCTGACCGTAAAATCTATGGCTATGTCTGCACTAGTAAAAGTTAAGTCGACTTTGTTAAGTCAACCTAAAGTTGACCTTATTAAGTCGACTTAAGGCTTAAGTCCACCTAATGGGCAATTGTTACTAAGTCAACTTAAGCTTTCATTAAGTCGTCTTGAGGAATTTCTTAAGTCGACTTAATGAAAGTCTGGTGTAGACATGAAGTAATTTAGGTTGACTTAAGGGTCCTTAAGTCAACCTAAATTGCTAGTGTAGATGCACCGAAAGAGTCTTAAAGCAGCAGATATAAAGGGACTTCACCAGACATTAACTCTAGGAACAGATGTTTATCTGAATGTCAGAGTACACAACCGACAGTGAAGTTCTCTGAAGGGGAATGTCAGATATTTTTGGTGACAAGGATATTTTGGACTGTTAAAACAAGCATCCTGCAGGTCTTGAGATGCTAGGAAGTCAGTAGGATGTCGGCTAAGACAATGGGTTTTTGCCAGTTCTACACAGATTTTTTTCTTGGTGACAAACTCTTTTAACCTTTTCAGATAAAGAAGGGCAGAGAAAATTCTCTTGCATTCTGTTCTCATGCTGGAACTGGACATAAAGCTGCAGTGGATAATAAGATAATCTGCCTCCGTTTGCATCAAAAGAAACAGGAGACTGAATGGATGGGTACTGGGAAGGATCTGCTGAAAAAGTACACAACAGACCCCGACTGTTGCTAGTTTCCAGTGATCCAGTTATCGCTCCGCGTCATGCTGCGTGCAGGCTTTCTTTCCTAATGCTCTGCAGTCAGAATGCTCACGAGCACGCTTAGATACCAGGTGGCACGTAAGAACCTAAGTAGGTTAGGAAAGAATAGCACAGACCAAGAGATTTTTGATGAGCTCGAGAAGCTCCTTCCTTTGTTGTAGGAAGGACAAGTCCCACCCAACTCCTTTTGAGTTGAATGTCTGGATCCAGAAGAGGAAAAATGTGAAAGACTTTGAATGAGAGGGTTATTCAAGCTGGGCCAAGTCCCCTTAGGCAGCCTCACTCACTCAGTGTCAGGAAGGGGTGTGACAAGGGGTATGTGTATGCTGCGTTTTAAAACCTACAGCAGCGAGTCTGAGAGCCTGGGTCTACAAACGTGGGCTCGTGCAATGGCACTAAACCCAGCTGTTTGGACAGTAGGGTGGAGCCCAGGGTGCAGGGCAGGTCTCAGAGACCAAACAGCAATGTCTACAGTACTGGTTTTCGCACCACAACACAAGCCCTGAGGGCTCGAGTCTGAAGACACAGGCTGAGACTCATTGCCGTGGGTTTTTAAATGCAGAGACTAATGAACAGATGCACGGAATCAATGTTTCACCTTGTCCCAGCAAGCAGATACTTTCACTTTCTGGGCTGCATTGGCCATTCCTGACTCTTTGGCTGCTTTCTGCCCCCCACTACCTTCCCTGAAAGCAGGTTATCCGGTTCAGGGGTCCTGTGGATGGGTTTTCTTTGATGGAAGGTGGCATCAGCCCAGGTTAGCTCTGGACCAAGGAGTGTATGATATGGGTGCAATCTTAGCACTCCCTGAAAAGGCAAAACTCACAGGATTTCACCCAGTCTGTTGTATGGTATTCATCCTGGACCTGTTTCAGCAAAGCATGTGGCTAACTTTAAGCATGGACCTAAATCCCATTGACTTAATGTGACTTAAAAATGTATTTAAGTCAGGGGTGGACAAAATTGGCTCAAAGCCAGGCACCAGCAATTTTACTTTTGGTCACCAGAGGGTGCTCCTCCATTACATTTCTGCAGTGGAGCTAGGTGACAGGCTACTAAAACTGGTTGCCATGGTGACCAGAAACATTGATTTGTCAAGGCCTGACTTAAGTGAAGAGCCAGTTAAAAATTTTTCATTAGGAGGTATTTTCTATGGAAAATGTGGTTTCACAAAATCAACATCTTTCCTCAGGAAAATTTCGATTCTGCCAACATTCCCCCTCTCCCCCCCATTTTCTATCAAGAAAACTGAAACAATATTTTGTTTGGGGTCAGGTTGTTCCAAATTGAAATATTTAGTTTGTTGAAATGATCTGAAATATCTTGTTCAATATTAAACTGTATTTTCTTATGGCACTGAAGCAAACAGGCCTATTCACATAGAATCATAGAATCTTAGGGCTGGAAGGGACCTCATGAGGTCATCTAGTCCAACACCCTGCGAAAAGTAGGACCACTCCCACTAAATCATCCCAGCCAGGGTTTTGTCTAACCAGGCCTTAAAAGTCTCCAAAGATGGGGATTCTACCACCTCCCTCAGTAACCCATTCCAGTGCTTCACCACTCTCCTAGAGAGAAAGTTTTTCCTAATATCCAATCTTGACCTCCCCAGCTGCAACTTGAGACCATTGCTCCTTGTTCTGTCCCGTCACCACTGAGAACAGCCTAGCTTATGCTTAGAGTTACTCATGCACTTAAGCACTCTTTGGCTATGTCTACACTGGCAACTGAGTTTGAATTAAGGAGACCTAATTCAAACTAACTAAAGCCATGGTTACACTAGGCTTTAGTTAGTTCGAATTAAGGGCTTTCTTAATTCGAACGAAGGGGTTAATTCAAACTAACTAGTTTGAATTAACCAATGAGGCCATGTTAATTCGAACTAATTTCTTAGTTCGAATTAACCGGCCATTGAAATGAATGGAGATCGCTAATTCGAACTAAACAAGTGCTTGCTTAGTTCGAACTAACATTTCAGTGTGGCCATGCTAGTTCGAATTAAACTAATTCGAACTAACTAATTCGAACTAATTTTAGCAAGTGTAGACATAGCCTTTGAGACTGAAGGCTTGATTTTCAGCCTATTTACTCTTTTCACTAATGTCTTTGCTCCATTGGTCTTAAAATTACAAGTACCTTAAGAATTTGTTTATTGAAGTACATTACCTTCTGCTTTCTCTCAAATTTAATTTCAAATCCCTTCATCTGACTGGGGCATGATTCATTTTTCTTTCTTATTTTTGGAGTGGGGAAGGAAGGAGATATTTGCTATTTGGATGGTAACTCAAAAGTAATTCCACTCAAACAGGCTCTCCTTTTTTCCAATCTTTTCTTTGGGGAGGAGGAGGATTCTTCCAAGCTTCAGAAATAGCTTTGGGGACTTCCTCTTTCGGAAGACACAATCCAAAGGGGAAGCTGGGAACTTGCCAAACATTTAAAGAAAAGCTGTAAATGGTAATTATTAGCTTTGAAATCTTCCAGTGTTTAACACGGAAGCAAAGTCATATTTAGCTGTAACAAAAATGGGTCCCAGTTGCGCAAGGCATTAATGATGTGAGTAGATCTTATTTATGTGAGCAGTCCTAACTCTTATTCTCACAAATCCCTCAGTGTAAGCCTCTTGTGGTTGTCCTCTCCACGTTTATCAGTACGAGGCACACCCTGACAGAGCTGCATAAATAATGAACTTCACAAGGGTCACCATTCTCAACAGATTATATCTGAGCCAAGCAGGATCTAGTCTCTTACACGGCAGCTATAATTTTTAGTCTAGCTGCCTGTGGATTCTGGGCTAACTCCATCAGTTTGAAGTAAATAGCGAGGGAACTCTCACTGCTCATTGTGTGCTTGTTTGTAAGACAACTTTTAAAACATGCGATCACATGGTGCAATGAATAGTCTGGATAAATTAAACAGTGAAGACATTGTTACACATGCATGAAACCAGGCTACTGAGGTTCAGCCTCCTGTTTATATCCTACTCAGAGGAAAAACACAACAAATATAGGGATGAGCTATGATTTAGAAAAATGACTAAGATTCCTACTACATTTTGTTTTGTTTTTAACCTCAGCCTCTTTTCCCAGTCCAAGTGAAATGTCAGAAGTCTGTCAAACGTCACTGCTCTTCCATACTGAGACTCAGCTTCGGATTTTTTTAGTCACAATTCAAAGTATAATTATTTGGGAAGGATGTTTAATAGGTTGAAGCTTAAAACGATGAATGGATGAAATATACGTACAGATCTTTTTGATTTGTACTGAGTTTTAACTGGTCCTTTGCCATCTCTTGGAGGTAAACGCTGATTGTCAAGTAGGTGGGCTGGGGAAGGGCAGGAGAGCTTGAACTGCAGCTATTTTTATTAGAGATTAGGAAAAAAAATTCTACCAAGAAGGGTACTTAAACTCTGTAATAACCTTCCACAGGAGGCTGTGGGGGCCCTGATCTGAGTGGGGATCTCTAGGGCTGTTGTATTACAGAATCATAGGTGAAAAACACTAAGTGTTGTTCAGCAAACAGAACAAGAAGCCCTGGGGTACTGTTAAAGACTAACAATTTATTTATTCCTTTAAGTGAATGGAGTGCTGTCACTGTTCAAATACATGTTGGATGAACACCTGTTTAGGCTGACTGGTCCTCAGTGCAGGGGGCTGGCCATCATGATCTCTCAAAGTCTCTTCGAGCTCTACATTTCTAGGATTCTGTGTTAAAGCAGCACCTTGAAACCCCTACTCAGATCGGGGCCCCAACAGGCTAGGTGCTGTCCGGACACATAGTAAGAGCCGCTTCCTGCCCACTTCCTATGTAAATAAATGAGACTGACAAAAGATGGCAAGTGAAATATAGGCACAGAGTGGGGGAGACACTTGTCCACAGTCATGCACACAGCAGGGCACAGATGGGAGTAGAATCCATGTTTCCTGAGCCCCACTGGACCACACTGCCTCTAAATGATGAACGTGCCCTGTAGACAGATTGCAGGATGCCAGGTAATACGCATTACATTTCTTTGACGCAATAAACAACACTCGGTGGCTTCATTCAAGAGGGTGCCAAAGTTTAATTCATGTGCAAAGGTGTCTTTGTTCTTCCTACGAATTAATCATGTATGCATTTATGGGGGTGGGAACACCTTGCCATTACCTGGATGAAACTCTTTGGCTCAGAGCCACCAGAAAGCACTTTTCTGTGCACCTTAGGAGGGATACCATTGGTTGAGCCCTTAGGAGGTCTGCTGGAGAGCAGCAGAGCTAAGGTACACAACCATGCAAGAGCAAGCCCTGCTCATTACCACTCCCCAATCCCTTTGCCCTTTACAAAATCCAGGAACTGTTCACTATGGTCTTGATTGTCCCCAGGTCAGTGGGTGCAGGGGACAGTGGATGCCCTGTCTTGCAACAGATGTGCAAAGAGAGGGCAGCGTGTGGTTACAGCCTTGACTCTGGCCCCACAATTTTGGCCAGTTGATCTGGCCAGGGGTGCAGGAGCAAGAGGGAAGTAGGGAGGAACCGTGCGTCAGAGAGGAGCAATTCCTTGCCAGTGCCATCCCATGCGCAGGGCATGTGATTTTGCCCGTCTAGTCCTATGTCATTAAGCTAGCCAGGCACCCTGCAACCCTTCTTAGCCACACCCATAGGGCTCAATCCTGGAACCTGCTGAGCACTGTGGGCCTGCCCTCGTGAAACACTTCAGCATCTGCTTAAATTAAGCAGAGCAGCACTCTCACTGCCTGAGCCAGTCTGGGCTATCCTGAAGAAAACTTATTTGGATCTGAGTCTCCGACAATTCTTTACTGAGCAGGCCAAGTGTATTGTATGAGTTTTCCCACTAAGCCTCTAAAAGGCTCCTTCCTGACAGATGCTGGAGCAACGCAGCCCTCATCCGGCAAAGCACTTAAGGACATGCTTATCTGTAAGCACATGGCCCTGAGTCGTTAGAGGAAGCATTAAAAAGACTGTGCTTGCCCAGTAAATAAGTGGCCAAGGTTCAGAAATCAAACAGCTATCTTCAGACCCTCCAAAGGCACTTCTGCTCAAAGTGAAGGCTATTTCCACGTCTCATTTCACATTTCAACCCCCCAGCTGTTTCCGCTGCGGAGATGTTCAAAATCAGGCTGTGAGAATTATTTTCTGATAGGGAAAATGCCAGAACTCTTTTTGTTCCAACTTTGTGAACAAATCGCCTTCCGGCTGACAAGGAGTCAGGACCATTTCAGCCCACAAGGCGAAAACTTCAAAAAGTTACATGAGCGTGAAAACAAAGGATTAGACTGAAAAATATTACGTGGCCCTGAACCGTAGACATTCGTACTGGTTGCACATGAATGCACCCGTACTATCTTCCTCAGCATCTTACTTAGATGGTAAGGTCTCAGGGACCGTCTCTGTTGTTCTGTATTTGTACTGCGCTCAGCATGGGGGGAGCCTGGTCCATGACTAGCGTTCGTAGGTGCTATGGGAATATCAATAATAAAAGGAGATAGTGTAATGGTGATATTCAGTGATAAACATCGGAGAAAAAGGAAGAGTCAGATTTCTGAACTGTATTTTCCATTTTCAAAAGTCTTTAGTCTGAATATTTGGAGTCCAAAATATGGGGTTTGCGGCAGAACTACTCTGTCTAGTGTTTGTCCCTAAACTAGTTTAAATTATGTCACTGACTTCCCTAAAGGAATGAAGCGTAATGAAACACTGTTTCCTCAGAATAAATGAAAAAGCTATTTTTGAAGTATATCAGCACAACTGTTGACGGGGTGATCTTGGGGCTAGACACAACAGTTTTTCTCCCTACATTTCCTATAATTAAAACAATGTATGACACGCATGAAAAATACACTCCATTCATTGATCATATTTAGCATATTTGTCTCAAAAATTAGCCAATGATTTTTTCTCACATGTTCCAAACTACAGGAAAATAGATTCCTCTGTAGTTCTCACCTCCCTCTTAAGTCAAGTTCTTTCCCCTAGCAAGTAACAGAACATAATTTCAAACATAAATGATTACTGCAGCTTCACAAAGAATTTCCAAATGTAATCTAGGAGATAGAGAAACCAGACACTAAAAAACGCAGCTAGTGTAGTGTTACAGCTCTAACGGCTTCCCTGAAGCTATGACAATTTACACCAGACGAGGATCTGTGCTTAAGTACCAAAAGATTGTTCCCCACATAAAACTATGCAGATGTTATATACAAAAATCTGTATTTAAAGAATGTTAAGATGGCAAAGTCCAGCTCTCAAATATCCAGACGTGCCAGACTTAAGATTGCCTGTGCAAACTTAATTTGCTCATCTCGTGTCCCTACACTGTGAGACTCTATAGTTACATGGTCAGTGTAGAATCTGAGTATCTTCCATGTAAAATTAATATCAATAGCAAAGTCTCTAGTGGACTTCAGAGAGTCTCTAGTACTCCTCCCTTTATGGGCACCCTAACACTCTGTTTTTGACCACCATTACACCTTTTGGAAATATTTCATGGACCTACCCACAACAATATTTTGGTTTTTTTCCTGAGTAGTTACCTAGCTTAGTAACTTGCAATATGAAGAAGCAATTCAAATGATTCCTTCCTTATGTGTGTCATCTTACACTTGTCAGCAAAATATTTAATCTATCCTGTTGTCTATTCACCTTTGTTAGGTTGCTCTGTATCCTCACAGCCTTTTCTAGTCTTAATTCACCTAAATAATTTTTTGTCACTTGCAAAAACTGCTTTTTCACTATCCCCTACTGTTTCCAGATTATTAATTGATCTATTCAACAACAGTTTCTTAATACAGTTCCTTAGGGAACCCACCGTTCAACTTCTCCTATATTGAAAAGTGATAATTTATTTCTACACTTCGTTTTCTGACTTGGTAATGATATTCTGATCTATGATAATATTTTACCCATCACTCTGTGCTACTTAGTTTTCTTAACAGCCTCCTTCATTTACTATTTTACTGACATGCTCAAAGAATTCTAATGGATCAGTGAGGCATGATTTTCCTTTCCAGAAGCTATGGTGGTTTGTTCCTGTCCAAATCTTTTCATCTATGTGTTTTACAGTTTCATTTTTATCCAATCGGAGTACAGATCTTAGTCTATGATTAAACAACTTACCTCTGATTCTTATGTATCTATTCAGATGCACCAAAACATAGTGTACCATGGTATGTTATTGCAGTTTGGGGTACTGCACTCAAAAGGAAATAAAAATAGTCATGCCACAAATCTTAGAGAGAACTAACTACTATTTCCCTAATTCATATGCAGGTGTTGTTATCTGCTCACTCAAATTCAATTGAAAGAACTTTTATCTGACAGAAAGCATGACAGGAACCTAAAAGAAATATTTGTACTCAATAAAGAAAAAAATCAATCAAATTTATAACTTACATATGAACCATAATTCACTGCTAGAGTCTGCAGAGCCCATGGGAGACCCAGACCAATTAAAATGTCAAAAACATTGCTTCCAATGGAGTTCGACACTGCCATATCCCCCATGCCTGCAGAAACAGGAAATCATGTACAATCAGTCATTTCTGTAAAGGCTCCATGCTCTTCAGCAAGAATGCCTGCATCTGAGCTACTCCTTCCTGACTCTGCTTAGATGAATGTTGGCTAGATTTGGCCTTTCTTTATAACTGCGGCTCATTTCTTCCAAAACAATGGGCATACTGGGAAAGCATATGTTTCACCAAGAAACAGTCTCTTGGTCTGCTAAGCTTGCGGTTTTGCTAGCTCAGGTTTTCTTAAACCCCCAGCTCCTGGAGTCCTGGAAATTTCAGTTTTCATTAAAGATAATTTTCCAGCCCTCACAGCTGTGGAGAAAAGCTGGAGAAAATGACTCACATGCCCCCAAAGTCTCAGAAATCAGAAGGCAAATAAACAGAAGCCCATTTAAAAAAGAGAACCCCATAATTTTCAAGTTAAACATGATTTTTTGAATTAGCTGCTAAGCATAGCTGCTAAGCATAGGCTAGATTCAGTAATGGCCTTTTCTGCGATGACAAGTTAGTGTCAGGACAATCTCTTGTTCTCTCGGTCTGTATTAAATTTCAAATCAGCATTGATTTCCCTCATCAGAACCACTCCCTGCTGCTTCTTTGGACACATTACTATGGCACTAAAGTAGCTCAGCCCCCACACGAATTTGACTGCTTAACATAAACTGCCCTCCCCAAACACTAGACAGAGCCAACACAAGACTTTCAGGGCCAGTTCCTCTGCTCTAATGGAGCCATGAGAATTTCCATGAACTGATGATCTGCCCCGGGAGGCGTAAGAAACTGAAAAGGACAGAAGAATAGAGGACGTTCTACCCAATCTATGTCACATCCTTCTGTCCAGCGTCTCAGAGCACAGCTCTGGAAACCTATGGTTCTGAATAATACAGAGTGGCTGTTCGCAGGCTGCAAAGGTTATAAGTAATCACCTCTATAAGAGGTCTGTTGGAGCCTCATTTCAAAACTTATGTTTTTGCCACATCTTTGAAACTCTGTATTACAGAATGAGGGCCCCAAATTGTTTGTTCAAAAGTTTGGGCCCTCTGAAAATGGAGTCTGGACACCGCAGGGAAGATGCTATTTCAAATCATCCCCTTTATTGGGAAAGCTTATCTGGAGGCTAGCCATCCATCTTTCCCCTGTACCTCTTTAAAAGGCAATGGACACGGAGGAGATGCTTTGGTAGTGGTTTTACATCCACGTTTGCTGATTTAGAAGGCAAACCTACCTTGCCGTGCTACTATGAGACTAGCCATGCAGTCTGGCACGCTGGTTCCAGCTGCCAGGAACGTGATACCCATGATCACATCTGGAATACCCAATGTGTAGCCAATTATCGTAACCTAGGGAAAGAAATGAAAGTGTCAAGATGCTTACATTTATTTAAAACTTTGGTCAACCGTAGCCCTATTTTGCAATATGATCTGGGTCAATTTCGGTTAGTTTGATGGTGATGCAAAAGACAGTTGAAAAAGTAAAATTAAGAGAGGGAGGGGTCTAGTGGATGGGACAACGGGCATAGGGTCTGGAGACCTGAACTCTATTCCACACTTTGCCATGACCTTTGGCAAGCCGCTTCACCTCATGAAGCCACTTCACCCATGCCTTGTCGAAGAACCGCAAGCTCTTTGGGGCAGGACTGCCTGTACACTGCCTAGTACAATAAGGACCTGATCTTCTCTGTGGTATGGGGCCCGGGTCACCTGGAAGTTTAAACCAGTGTAAACGGTGAATTCTCTGTAACCTGAAGTCTTTCAATCATGATTTGAGAACTTGAGTTACTCAGCCAGGGGTTAAGAGTCTATCGCAAGAGTGGGTGAGTGAGATTCTGTGGCCGGCAATATTCCAGAGGTCAGACTCGATGTTCTTGATGTTCCCTTCTGAACTTAAGGTCTATGAGTCAGAGCCTTTAGGCATTACTATAACACAAATAATAGTTAGATAATCACAAAACCCAAAGATAATTCTATCTTAAGCATGTTGTATTCAGGGGCATAGCCTCAAGTCAATGCAGGCAACTCAACACAGAGGAGATGCCTCTACCATCTTAATGTCTTTTGGGAGACATGTCACGAACCAGTAGTGATCTTTGAATCACTGTGTATTTTGGAACATTGGAAGCCCTTGTTTAACGTAGAACTGATCATCAATGTATGTCACACTATAGGGCATATCTACTTGCAAGAAGTGACATAAAATGTTCAATTCAGGGTAAGGCTTCATTTCCATACTCTCTAAAATGAAGTCTAAGAAACCTGAACTGTATGCTATAGGTAGCTCAGTAATCCTGTGCTTTCTGGTATTCCTGCTTTGAAAAACAGCCCATCCTTTCATACGCAAACGTGGGGGACTAGTCACTCTCCATTTCCTAAGGGGGTAGTCTAGGTCAGCCAAACACACAAGGAGTCCTGGGGCACTTTTAAAGACTAACAAATTTGTTTATCACATGAGCTTTCATGGGAGAAAATCTACCTCGTCAGACGCTTTGAAGATCGTGATCTTACTGAATGGGAGAAAATTAAATGCAGAGAGATGTATGACAGAGGATCAGGTCAGGCTGTAACAGCAAATCAGAATAGGTGATGGGATTCAAATGCTGGGAAACAACACATAGAGGAAGGTGAGGTCAAATCACCTCTTATAATGAGAATAAAATCCATAGTCCGTTTAACCCAGAGGTAATGGAATCGAATTTACATATAAATTCCAATTCTGCAGTTTCTCTTTGAAGCTGCAATTTGATATTCATTTGTTTGAGCACTGCTATTAACAAGTCATCAATGGATTGAGCAGGGAGACTGAGGTATTCTCCTATTGGTTTTTGAATGTTGTGATTTCTGATAACAGAGTCCTGTGGCACTTTTAAAGACTAACAGATTTATTTAGTCTTTAAAAGTGCCACAGGATTCTGTTGTCTTTCTACAATAGACTAACACGGCTACCCCTTTGGAATGTGATTTCTGATGTCAGCTTTGTGTCCATTTATTAAGGCTTTCTTAAAAAATTCTTTCGCAAGATTTTGGCTTGGCTGTGAGTAAAACCCGACCTTAATTTTGCATTCAGTACCAGAGTTAACGGTTCAGGGACTGGAAGATTTTCTGTCATTTCTGATCTCCACTGAGGAAGGTTTGTTTGGCTCTCTAGAAATAGATTAGATGTATTTCCGTGGTTCTAAAATCAGAAGAAGGTGTCAAATGATCAGGGCAGGTATACACTACCTGCCCTTTTTGGCAGTAGTCGAATGGAGTTATTTAAACTGGCTTTTTGATTTGCTATTACAGCCTGACCTGATCCTATGTCATACACTCCCCTGCATTTAATTTCTTCCCATTCTGTAAGTTTCCCATCTTCAAAGCGTCTGACGAAGCAGGATTTTCTCCCACGAAAGCTCATGCGATAAATAAATCTGTTAGTCTTTAAAAGTGCCACAGGACTCTGTTGTTTTTCTGCAATAGACTAACGTGGCTCCCCCTCTGGAACTTGCATAACTGTGTTCAACTTCCCTATTCCCGGCACGTCCACAGCGCTGAGTTGAAGGGAGGGGCCTTCCCTCCACTCAGCACTACCCAGTTGCTGAGGTGGTGTTCAGGGACTGAACTGCCTCATCGGCTGAGCAGGTCTTCACAGACTAGCGCTCGGTCAGAGGTGCATAGGCTCTATTCCAATTTCCCCCAAAGCCTTTCCTTGCACCCCATAACTGTCTGTTTTCTCCTCAAGACCGCTGGGACTGAAAAAGAAACATGATCCACGCTGCATTGCTAGCATTATTATAACTGGGGCTACAGAGATGTTATCATCTACCCAACTGCCTAATGAGGCCTGCAGCAGTTTAATGAACCAACAGACACACATGACTTGTCTTGCAACAAATAAGCCAATTACATTTGGACCGGCTTCTGTTCATTTTATTTATCCCCATCACCTTTTGACTAACCAGCTAGAAATAGATAGTTTCTATTGAGTAACGAGGCAGAATGGGCAAGCCAAAAGGCTGAGCATCCTGGTTTAGCATGTGCTATGTCTGGGGTGTCAGCCCTGCCTCTCAAACTTGCTTACTCCAGGGAGAAAGCAAGAGAAAGGTCCTGATTCTCATTTATGGCAAGGTGGAATTTACTCTCAAATTAAAAACTTTGAGTGAAATCTGGCCCTAGTGACATCAATGGGAGTTTTGCCTCTGACTTCAATGGGGTCAGGATTGGATCCCCTCAGTGTAAAATAGGAACCCAGCCCTGAGACTTTTAGATGAAAAGTTTGGGTATGTACAGCCCAAATCAAAGCCCATTGAAGCTGATGGCAAGAGATGTTCATCGATCTCAGCTTGCTCTGGATCCAGCCTCAAGTCAGCTTTCCCACTTGGCTCGATACATACCATCCACACCATTACGTAGGAGAAGGCTGCAATCCAGAGTGTAGAGGAAGCAAAGGTGACCATGAACCATTTTTCCCAGTACGGCTTGTTGCAGTTGGGCACCGTGAAGTACAGGAGGAAGCTCAGTGGCCAGGTGAACATCCACTTCAGGATTTCTGTTTTGCCAGCTGCCAGAAACAAAAAGGGACAACCATACATCTCTGTCCCGTCCTCTCTACTTTAGTCGCCAGCGTGCTTTATTCTTTGCATTGCGTGAACAGTAAGAGCAGCAGGACCCTGTTCGACCAGATACAGAGGTAGTCCCTGCCCAAGAGCACATAAACTGAGGATAAGACAAGGGGCAGAGAGATGCAACAGAGAGGCACGGGGAGCACAAGATGATGATCCCGATTACCGTGGTAAATCGTAATCGTATCGTATTTGCTGTCTCTCTGCTGTCAACTGTGTTGTAGATATCACAGAAGAAGAGCGTTTTAAGGAGGGATTTGGTTCGGTGCCATGGCTCACAGAGCCATCTGATGGCATTCTTAGAGCTTTCATTTTCCCTCTGCCGGCAGCCCCCCACCCCAACTACAGCGAGGTGAGGAGCCCTGGAAAAGACTTGCTGTGGAACCATTCTGTAACCGGGAGGAGCTGAGTACGCAAGTTAATTTGCTGCACTCCCGGTCTCTCCATGCCCACGGCCATCACTCATCAGTTTTTTGGAATTCACCCGTTTACAGAGGGCCTTCCCGAGCCAGCACACTTAGTACTAGGTGGTGAAAGGCAGGACTGACGTAACTTTGACGCCCGTACGGTGACAGTGCATGGCCAAGACTGCATCATGAGGGGACACGAGGACGTCGCCAGCACTGGGGAGATGTCAAAGCAAACATCACAATGCACATGGTTTAAAGTGGGCAACAAGTGAACAAAACGGGAAGACAAAACCCCAAATGGGCTCCCTTGAAGGGCCCATCTACATTGCCTGAGTGGTGCACAGTAGGCTCGGGATAAATGATGATAAAGCTGAATGCAGTGGGCCATAGGCTCATTTGCACCTTTCTGGAAGTATAAATGGGGATGTTAAAAGGAGTAAGTTATATTCACACATACGATAATGCCCCTTTATATTGCCAAAGGAGCGCAAAGAAGGTTTGGTCCAGCTGCGAAGGAGGCCTTGATGTCTGGTTCACCGCTGCCCTGTGCCATGTATAGCAGTTTACACCAGGGCAGAGTGATGATAAAATGCAGCCGTTCTGATTGCGTGTGCGGCCCAAGTGGACATCAGGGCACATCTACACTAGTAATAAAGTTTGTTCTTACCTCATGTTATCTAGCTAAGATAAACAGGTGGTAACAGTTCAAGGTAAACCCTAGCCCCCCCCCCCATACTTTAAACCTGCTCCTACCGGTTAAAACCACCCATAATCTTGTCTTCACTAGGATTTAACCTAACAGGAGGAAAAAATCTGAGTGAAGACAAGGCAGTGTGTAATTTTATAAGGTGTTTACTCTGTTAATAATACCACTCCTGGCCTCCAGTCGGCTTCCCCCATGTGCTGTTCCCATGTTTTATACAACACAGATCAGAACTCCACTTTTTTCCCTAGTCCACACAAGTTTTAGGTGTCTGTGGTAGGTACTGCAGATAGCTTAGCTGGCTCTGTCCATTCTACTGTTACTTCCCTCAGAGGAAAGGAGGTCGTATCTATTCAATCAGATGGACACAATCCCATTTTATCAATGACCAGGAATTAAACCGTGATGGTCAGAATGATGGGGCTGTCGGAAAAGCACCAACAATTTCAAATATAACTATGATGCTGTTTGGTGTTTTCAGGGTTAGACTGAAAGAGGAAAAGGGCAGGAGCTTCTTACAGGGTATGTCAAAAGGTGTATAAGGTCCGTCATTATCATCATCCTCTTCCTCATCTTCCTCATCATTCTCGTTGTTCTCATTGTCTTCATTCTCGTTCTCTGTCTCATTTCCCGCCTCCGACATGTCCTCATCTCTTCGGGTCCCATTCACGCCCCTTTCAGAGGAGTTGCTGGGGCCAGTCCCGTTCTCAATGGCATGCTTGATAGGAATTTTGATAGCCACTTCTGACTCTCCATTGGTGTAGGCTCTGCTGTTTATCAGCCTTTGCCTCTGGAAACAGTAACAAAGTCTTGATGAAAAAGAGATTTTAAAAAAACATTGAGAGATCTGAAGAACTTTGTAAAAGGGGAGGAAATGCAATCCTTCTGGCATTTAGTGCAAACTGGTTCACTGTGGAGAAAAAATATTCTCTTCAGAAATCTCATCAGGGAATAGTGGAAAAGATTGGGGTCAGGGAGACCAGGAACTCCATCTGAGGCACAAAAATGCATGTCAGTCGGTCTCCCTTCAGTCTGAGGAGCAGGGTACAACACCTACCTCATTGATCAACATGCGACTGGCCATGGAGAGACGGGTTTTGGGAGGAAAGTGGCTGGTTATCATTATCCGGAGTCCTGCCTCAGAGAAGGAAAGCTGGTGTGGATAGGCAGATAGCAGCTCATCCACCATGATCACTGAGGCTTTACGGTGGAAATTCCCTGCAGAGAATTAACAGAGAAAGAGGTGAGGTACCATGTTTGCTGATCCAGTCGCCCCTCGCAGAGTGAACCAGTAAGAGTTCTACAATTCTCCCGCTCTTCAAAACTAGCCCCCAAACAGTCAACTTTGCATTAGATCAACAGATTTTTCCATTTTTTTCCACTCTTGCAAACCACCGCATAAGACAGCAACCCTTTCCTTTCAGCATCCTAGGCCCCAAGGCTATGTCTACACTGGCAAGTTAGTTCGAATTAAGGAAGCTTAATTTGAACTAACTAAAGCCATGGCTACACTAAGCTTTAGTTAGTTTGAATTAAGGGCTTCCTTCATTCGAACTAATAAGTTTGAATAGGGCTTCAGAAGTAAGGCTTTAATTCGAACTAACTAGTTCGAATTAGCCAATGTGGCCATGTTAATTCGAACTAATTTCTTAGTTTGAACTAATCAGCCATTGAAATGAATGGGGATCGCTAATTCGAACTAAGCAAGTGCCATTCATGGCACTTGCTTAGTTCGAACTAACTTTTTCTAGTTCGAATTAAGTTTATTCGAACTAACTAAAATTAGTTCCAATTAGTTAGTTCGAACTAACTAATTCGAACTAATTTTAGCTAGTGTAGACACAGCCCAAGAGCCTAGGAAACATTTGGCAAGAGTAGTTCAGGGGAGATGACCTATATCTCCCACTCCACATGACATGGTTCTCAAAAGGTTTATTCAGAGAACCATACAGATGAGATTCATGGGCCCAGGGTGAGAGATTCAGCTTCAGGCACTGGCCCCCAAAATGCTTCTTCTCTCATTCATTTCTGCCCCCGAGCAACTGGATTTTGAAATAATTCTCTTTTGGCCCACCACTGCGGCTTTTTATTACACAATCTTACCTACTCTCAAGAATTGATCACGTTGCATCTACTATACACGATTACAGTCTAAATAGTAGATGTCCCGCTGTAGGAGATATTCTCTGGCGCTGGCTGCATTGATTCCAGGAGTATAGTCTTTACTTCTTTGAGGTTATAAGCCTCACCCATCTCATCAGCTATTGGGGCAGGCGGCTCTTGCTGTGTACCAGCAGGGCATCAGGGGAAACTAAAAGCAGGTTCTTGTATCCTAGGTCAGTGAGCTTATTGCTGGAAAGAGGAACCAGATATGGCCACTCGCTTGCTGCATATCCTAAAAAAACGACACACTCCGGGGGCATTTCAGTTGCATCACATGCCTGAGGGCAAATCCTGACCTCTCCAAACTCCATCAACAACATCGCATGAGAAATTTTTCTGAACATCATCTTTTTGTTCTGTGTTTGCACAGATCCTAGCACAGTGGTCCAGGATTGGGGCTCCAATATGCGACCACAATACAAATTAATAACTATTATCATTGTTATTCTATGGCTATGGCCATAAAGAACAATACATTCTCAGCCGTAATTCGTTAAGGAAACGTTTTGCCTGGGAATTTCCTTTATTTTTACTGAAGTGGGAAAACAGGTTATTTTTATGCTCCTATTAACCAAAATGGCTGAACAGTTGTTGTGTGAAACTTTTGTGAGATCTGTATTTCAAGAATCGTGCTTCTGAGTAATGCACGCTGCAAAAATGGAGCTTACTGCTTCCTGGAAGACAGGAATGTGGGAGTTCCCAGCTTGTATCTAGCCTCCATCTATAGACCTCACTCAAGTTATAATTTCCACCAACAGTTGCAAATTGCACTTGCAAGGGGCACATGGCACTTACTATTCTCTGGCAGAACTCAGGAATTAATAAAATGATCCAGAAGGATTTCATACAGTTCAAAATATAGCAAACTTTTTTGACTCTCCTATTTCAGTGTGTCCAGGAAAGCAGAGGCTCAGGAAATGACTAGAAAGACCCTTACAACAGAATTGCACTTCAACTTATTCTATATTATTTGTATTATTTTAGCACCCAGGACAGGAGCCTTAGTCATGAACCAGCAACCTCTAGCCCTAGGCACCAAACAAACACAGAAGAAAAAGACAGTCCTCATACCAAAGAATTTACCATCTAGGACACAGTAAAAATGGTGTGGTGTGCTAGCTCACGCTGCAAATCAGTGTGTAAAACTACACTGGATATTTTACAGAAAGTAATTTCTTGGCTACTAATGGCCAATTGCCAAATAAAGATTGAAACAATTTTCAAAAAGCGATGAAACGTCTCTTCTCTCAAACTACTCTTCTGAGTCACTACAACGTTTCCAAACAAGAAAGTTACCCAGGCGTCAGAAAAGTCATGCAAAAAGGGATTGTTTTTAGAAAAGTGTGTGTCGATGAGTCCAAAACTGAAACTCTTATTTGCGTTAGTAATCCTGACGTCAAGTGGTTACTTGAACGAGTAAGGCCTGGTCTGCCCTTAACTTTTCTGTGGCGTAACTATGACAGTAAGAGATGCGAGTTTTGCAGACGCAGCTATGCTGGTAAAAGCCCCAGACACAGTCGTGCTGGGATTGCTTATTTCATTTCCTCAAACCAGAATGAGCTATGTCTGCAGAGGGACTTTTATGCCAGCATGTAACAGGCTCGGCTGTCTCCTTTGTGCCAGTCCTTGGCACGTATGCTCGCTCACTGGGCAGGGGGCTCTGCAGTCCATACCGCAGTTTCCCCATTTCTTTAGGGCCCCTTAAGGACTCCACACAGTCAAAAGATGGAAGAGAAAAGTCCCTTGCCGGGGTTCTACTCTGAGTCCAAATAAAGCAGAAAGGAAAGACTTCAGCTGGTCCCCACCTCTCCTCCCTGAGGGACCATCTCCTCCTGCTCTCTGAGGGACTGGAGGAGACGCAAGACTAATCCTGCCTTCTTCTGGCGCTCTGCTCAGCACCTCAGGCAGAGCCGGTGCTGGGCTTCAGCCTGTAGTCCCAAACTGTGGAGCCAAGGAGAAACATCTGGGTGTAGTTGGGGAGGGAGCGCCACCCAGCTCCTGCTCCGCTCCCAGCTCTGCTCTGGTCCCACTCCCAGCCCCCAGCTATGGCCCTGCCCCGGCTGCAGCTTGGCTCCCAGCCCCCGTTCTCAGCCGCTGGCCTTTGCTCCCAGCCCCTGCTCTCGGCCGCAGCTCTGCTCCCAGTCCCCACCATGGACTGCAGCCTGGCTGCATCTCCTCTCAGCCTGGGGGGTGCAGACATGGTCTCTTACTGGAGTCGGACGGGAGAAGGTGCACGAGAAACAAGTTTGGGAACCACTGGCCTAAACAGACTGAGCAATTGCTTAGAGCCCTGATCAGCTCAATGGAGCCCCATGTTCTCTTTTTTGGTATGTGTTGTCTGTGGCCCCAACCAAATATTCCTGCTGCTGGTCAGCACTGCCTCTACAGTGGGATAAAAGACCCTTGGCATGTTCCTTCGCTCTCCTCTCTCCTTGCGTCAGCAGTCCCCAGGCCTCCTTCGTCCAGCTGCATTACAATCAAACAGACCCTTATTTCCTCCAAGGAATAACAGCGGCTGCTTTCTCAAGCCAGCGGTATTCTCAGCCCTGCCTAGCCGGCGTGTTTGGCTCCCACACACGTTTCCTTCCCCAGGGACTAGCTAGGAACTTGTCTTTTCCTCCCTTATCTCCCCAGACCTCGCCTGAGATAATCACACGATCTCAAAACCTCCACAAAGACTATGAGCCACCTGCGGAGGTGGGCTGATCTTCCTGGCACAGGTGGGGCTGAGGTCCTGACTCCTCTTAAAAGGGAACAGCCACCCTGCGACACAACATAACTGCATTCCTTATGGGGCTTTTCATTGGTTGTCATTTTGTTTTTTTGTTTTAGTACACTGGCATAATGAAGTGCCAAAACTTTTAAACACAGACAAGGCAAGAAGCTGTGGTTTTCCAAACCAGGACCCCTGTCTCGAGACCTCCCGTCCATCTAGCAATCTGGGAAGAGCTAGGTGCCTATGACTGCAGAACACCAGCTTACGTGCATAAGGTGTTGCAGGATCAGCCCTTACTGGTGCAATCATTTAAATACTTGTTCTCTCCATATCCAGTGCTTTTTTTCTAAAAAAAAAGGTACCGGAACTCCTATTGATGTCCGTCGTGTCATAAAGAAATAACACTGAAAATAGTGCAGTAAACAGTAAATTTTTGAATATATCAAAGAAATAAAAATACAAGGTAAAAACTGTTAAGTTTTATTAACTATGCAGGCCGCTAATATACTGAAAGACAACCTGTGAGGTCTTACAGCAGGGGTCCTCACACTTTTTAAATAGGGGGCCAGTTCACGGTCCCTCAGACTGTTGGGGGGCCGTATTATAATTAGAAAAAAACGTGAATGCGTAGCTATCACGTCTGCTGCTGGCCTGTGTTTCTGGGTACTGGGTGGCAGGCAGTAATGCATCCACACACTTTTTGTTGGTGCTGTGGGCTCCGGCCAGGCCCAGAGCGTGGGACTGACTGACCGATGTTAGCCTGCTGGCCTGCTGTTGTGTACGCAACTAGTAGCCAATGTTCCCTCTAGGTTTGGTGGCTTGTGTGCAAAATTTTCAAGCCGTGTGAAAAACTTTTTCAGAATAA
>ML685758.1:1891431-1906578 GCA_007922175.1 Pelusios castaneus
TCTCCTGGGGATTCCTCCCTAGCTCAGAAAATGAGTTATGCCAGTCCAGCTGCTAAGTGGGTTGCCTGCTGAGCAGGAAATCGGTGCCCGAATCACTCGGTACAACTTTATTTTCCCCACTCTCATTAACCCTGATTTTTCAGCTGCTGCAGGATAATCAGAAAGTGACAGGAAGGAAATTAGACAGCTGGATACACTTACCAAGAAACTATTTCATCATAAATAAACTGTGGAGGGAATTAAAGAAAAAAAAAGAGGCATGTTAGATGTGAAATGTGACAGTGTACATTAGAGCTGAAAGTACCATTACCTGAACACGAGGGCGCTGGATTCCCTTGAGCTCTTTTAATCTCCCCACCCCTCACTTTGTCCCAACAAGAGAATGCGAATGACAGTCTTAGAGCCCTTGGTTTAAGCAAGTGTACAAAGGAGGTGAATGATTTCATGGAGATAAAGCACATGACGTTATGTGGGAAACAAGGCGTCCCATGGAAATTTAAAGATGCATATTTGGGAGCAGGAGGGAGGGCAGAGCCTCAGCTGGTGGAAATCAGCATCGCTCCAGTGAAGTTAATGAAGCTACATGTCTTTTACACCAGCTAAGAATCTGGCCCAGGGCCTAATTTTCATAGGTGCTGAGCACCTACTTTTCCAACTGAACTGAACACCTGGGAAAATCGGGCCCCACAATACAGCTACACAAAGCCTTTGGGCAGAGAACACTTTTTTCCAAGTGTCGCGTCGTTCAGAACAACAAGACAGCAGGTAACAAAATCTGATATGTCTGACTTCTGTCCATTTATTCCTGCCGTCACTTTTTAAAGTAGAAACTTGAAGTCTAGCTTTTCCCGGTCACCACTAGATGGCCCCCGTGTTTCATAGCTCAACTTATCTCCAGCAAGACCTCTTGGCAACGAGAACGAAAGAGTGCCAGTGAATCTCATGTTGGTAATAGCGGATGGGCCAGTCTCTCCAGCAATCTGACTTCTTCTGCTTTAAATGGGCATCTGCAGTTTGCCCAGCTTCCCTGCTGGTTCCTCACTGTCACCCTCAAGCACAGGCCTCCTTTCAAAATAGTTTTCAGGCCGTGTAACTGTATCACACTGTAATATGCCATGACAAAATGTTGTGACAACCCAATGTCAAGAGGACAGCTGTAATTCCATGCATTGCTTGTCCTGACGTCTTCTGGCCAAAGCCCCTGTTTTCTCCATCCCTTGGTACAATGCAGCCTTCCTGTTCTGCTGAACATTCATGTCGTGTGACATGTTTTATGTTCCCTGACAGCTAGGAAAGAGACGCCAGGGTTTCTGCCCCCGAGCATGGCTCAGTGTTACTAGAATGTGACCCTGTCAAGTCTCCAGCAGTGCGTAGGTGACACGTTTCCAGTAACCTGGGACCAGGGCATCTTCCCAGAATAGCTGATGCCAAGACGCCGCCATGTCAATGCCAGAGTTCTGCTTCTCCGGGTCTTAGTCCATAGCCACATTACAGCTTGACACCGGAGGAAACGATGGCGTGCTGGACTTGCTTACAACTTTTATTAGACGGGGGAAACTTCAGCTCAGCCATTCTAAAGCTTCATGGTTCTTTATTTGCTCTCATCTCTACCCGATGTGAAGAGATGTTGCAAGCTTCTTTTCCATTGGGAGACCAATACTATAAAATGTATTATTATGGTACCAGAGAACGACCGAGGGAAACCACAGTGAAACACTCCCTTAAGCCTGTTCTAGGGGCATGCGTAGCAATTTAATGTTGACCCCTTGCTGTACTCCCCACTCCAGCCCACTCCGGCTTTCTCCCTTCTGCCCACCATTGCGGCCCCAGGGCTGAAGGAGTTCTGTGCCTCTGACTATTACTGGAGTGGCCCAGGCCCCTGCTTGCCCCGCTTTGTGCATGTCCCTGGTCTGTACAAACTGTAAACAGCAACCCTCTCTTTGTGTGTAACACACTTCAGTAATGTTGGTTATCAAGAAGATAACATGGCCGTGAGTACCAAGCACATCACAGGTTAGTGCTCAGATTCATCATGGTTTTATATAGTTTTAGGCAACAATGTTTCGGTGTGACAGGACACGCATCTTGGTGATTAAAAATAAAAATTAGCAATGGGCCACATATTTTGGCCTAATAACTTTGACAGGGGCCCAGAACCTCAAAGAGATTTAAGTGCCTAACTGCCATGGAAATCAGTGGAAGATAGGCCCCTAAATAATATTGAGAATCTGGGTTAGTATCCCTTTAAATGAAGAGCTGTTGACTTTTTTCATTATAAGGCAGGATAAAGAATGATTTTGGAAGAGGTTTAGAAATCAGATGTTGTTTTTGCCAAACTCTAATTAAAAGAGGGTCTTGGAGGATTTTTTATTAGGAAAAGAGCTACAGAGCCAGCTCCTCAGCTGATGGAAAAGGAGCCATTCACTGGACACCCGAGGAACAGCTAACTCCTAGATTTTTAAGTGGTTTCATGTTGAACTATAACTTTAAAATACTCCGTGTCAATGGGAACAAGAGACACGTACGGGTGGGCAAACAATGATGGAGCAGCCACATCTACCAGCGCATCACAATCTATTTGTGACAATGCGGGATACAACATCATCCATTAGAGAAGACTCAATATTGTGCCAAAAAAAGTAAACGCCTGTAAGTCCAAGGGAGTCACTGTAAAGCATATACTTTTAAGTGTTTTGCTGAGCATGGGCAGATTTATGTCCTTAAGTTCTTTGTTGAAATGAGACCTATGTGTGTTTGGACATTTCTTGTTTTATATATTAATGCCTCCATATTTATGTATAGACTCATAAGCTATGTCTACACTTGCTAAAATTAGTTCGAATTAATTAGTTTGAACTAACTAATTGGAACTAATTTTAGTTAGTTCTAATTAGCTTAATTTGAACTAGAAAAAGTTAGTTCGAACTAAGCAAGTGCCATTCATAGCACTTGCTTAGTTCGAATTAGCGATCCCCATTCATTTCAATGGCCGGTTAGTTCAAACTAAGAAATTAACATGGCCACATTGGTTAATTCGAACTAGTTAGTTCGAATTAAAGCCTTACTTCTGAAGCCCTATTCGAACTTCTTAGTTTGAATTAAGGAAGCCCTTAATTCGAACTAACTAAAGCCTAGTGTAGCCATGACTTTAGTTAGTTCGAATTAAGCTTCCTTAATTCGAACTAACTTGCCAGTGTGGACATAGCCATAGACTCTAAGGTCAGAAGGGACCAGTATGATCATCTAGTCCGACCTCCTGCACAATGCAGACCTCAAAACCTCACCCATCCAACTCCAGCAATAAGCCTCCAACCTATAACTTAGTTATTTACCTCCTGAAATCATGATTTAAGGACTTTAAGATACAGAGAATTCACCGGTAGGTGAGCCATGCCCTGTGCTACAGAGGAAGGCAATGTCTCAGGAGTTATTTATTCTAACCCAAGAAAACTGACTTTCTTTTTTCAGTAGTCAAGAAGCCCATTTAATCTAGAAAGAATGGCTAAGGCAACATTTAGCTGGCTGATAGAAAAAGAATGATTAGTTATAACTGTAACTGGCCTGCACCTGTATTTTGTGAAATTTACTACTTTTCTCTTTTCTTCTCTATGCCATCAATCTAGTTCTTTCCATGGTTAATGTTTGTTTCAGCATGATAATGTCTTTTGAAAGCAAACGAGAAACTGGTTCACTTCAAATCACAAAGCAGCCATTAAAAGGAACTATGTCATTATTAGAGTCACCCTTAACTCACCCTGCATGGTGGGGAAAGGTAAAGCCTTCTGCCTGAAGACAATGCATTGCCTGGGCTCATCCCATGGAATGACACTGATCCTTAACTCATTCGAGCATGCACGCGCCTCACAAAAGGTAGATGCTACACAAATACAATCCACAATCAGAGCAATATCAAGCAGAGAGAATGGCACTGAAACAGAACAATGTCGAAAGATTGGGGGTTGGGGGCGTGAAAGCCTCATCTCACTGAAGTAAATTGAATTTGGCCTTTTACTTCAATGGGCCAGGATTTCATCCTGGGAGTTTACTCTAAGCCCTAGTCTACACTTGAGCTTTTTGGTGGCAGTCGACAGGAGATACACAAGATACGTAAACTACCTTGCATATCTCCCGCTGACTTCTTAACTGCTCCCTACACATTACACTAAGCCAACCGGAAATGGCGTCCGGTCAGCGTAGGGTTACCACAGTTCTGGAGCTGCTGTTACAGCTCCGGTTCCGTGTTCGATTTTGCACGTCTACACAGACGGCTCACTCGAACCCGGAAGATCGCGCTGACGGCGGTGATTTTGTCACTGTCAGTATAGACTTACCCGTAGGAGGCTTACATGTTCCTCCACAACTGAGCGATTCTATTTAAAAGGTAGGCATTGAACGCTACCGGATGGAGCGCTTAACAGCGCTGCACGTGGAACCAGCCTGATGCAAAATCTCAGAAGCAAAGAAATGAAAAGTTAAGCGACCCCTTAACTCCTTCATCGTGTTGCACACAACCACCCCCCTATACTAGACCACACACAGCCATCGCTCTACCTGAGTGCGGAGGTCAGATTCCTTCCTCCCCAAAACTATCAGTAATCAGAGTGGGCGTCCCTTCGGTGGATCTCTGGGCAGACCCACGCACTTTGAGGGAATGCGAGTGGTCTGGAAGGCTGGCTTCCTTGCGGGACAGAGTTAGGGTGATGGCGTATTCTTTGTCAGGTGTTTCTCTCTGGTGGAAATGGGGTCTCAGAAGGAAGGGTATGTATTTTAAAAACCAAACAGGTGCTACATCTGCCTCTGACCAGAAAATGTCAAGAAGTGTGGTTTCTACATTACTAATGGGAATAAGGGAAATTGTCAAACTGAAGAGCTGCTTTTCCTTTTAAGATTTATTGGCCAGATCCTTGGCTGCTGTCAATTTGGATAGCTCCACTGGCTTCAAAAGCTGAGAATCCAATCCTCTAAATATTTTAACTGCTTTTCCTTTATCCCTGTTCCCCCCTTTTCCTTTATGCACACTTGACAAATAGGAATTGATGTAGCTCTATTGATGGCAAGGAGCTGGTGAGGATCTGGCTTGACTCAGGGTGAGCGGGATATAGAACCGTTAGGATGCCAGGAAGCAGCCAAAAATAAAGCTGTCCTGCATTGTGAGCAGAAAGATCACTGAAAGATTTAAACACCACCAACAAAAATAAGACCCCTCCACACCCAAATTGATTTGCGGCCGTTCTGCAAATGAATCACCAAATTCAAACACCATCAGGTTAGAAGCAAAGCACATTTCCATAGCCAGGCCTTTCCCGGATTAAAAATAAACAAACAAATAAATCAAATGGCTAAGACGCTGCATACGTGCCTTTTTGCCCTGGGGAAGTAATTCTTTTTACAATATATGGGAAGTTTGTTGTTTATTATTCAAAAGCCACTTTTCTTGTGCTTCGTTATTTTCAAGCTATGGAAGTAACAAAGCAGCCTTTGTTTGTTTCACACATCATTACTGTCAGTTACATTGCTTTTATGCTTGCATTGGTGTTGATGTATGAATTAGATTGAAGACAAGTTATTTTCATAAATTGCAGAAGGCTGACCTTGCAGTGCTGAGATTACAAATAAGCACAAATAAGTTGAGGCAAATTCTTTGCTGGAAGTCTCAAAGGGAGGGACTGATTATATGTATGGAATACGTACCCGGTTTGCCGACACACGCGTAAGAACAACAGTAAAAGAATATACAGCCATAAAACTTTAACATTGCCTATTGATAATCACTATACACATTCATCGTCTCACCACAGTGCTGACTTGCCTTTACAAACATATTACAGTGAACACGAGAAGATCTCACTCTCACTTTCCCCTGTTGGGTAGGGATTAGTTTATTTTAGGCTGTGTGTCCATGGCGACAGTAATGTACAGAAGAAAACAACAGGAATGCAACATGTAGCTTTGCTGTGGGAAACTTACTTTTCCTGACGTCATGCGACTTCAGCTGAAAAACATCGCATTTAACTGCTGCCTCTAAATCCTCATTTAGGCTGCTGCTAAGCGGCTTGATTTTCTCAACTACTAAATTTTGTGAAAAACTGTAACAACCGCTCACAAGGGGTGATCAATGAAACATCTTGCAATCTCATGGGTAAGGTCTGCCGCTGGTGTCCGCTTACCCCCATGGCACGTGTACATGTATATAACACATAGTAACATTTTGTATTCATGAATTGATTTCCTTCCCATGGAGGCAAAGCATATCTCCTTCTCCCAGGGTGCAGAGGGTTTTCCGCTAGCAGGGCCAGAGGAATGGGCAGGGAGAGGGGAGCAGAGGGAGTACACTCAGAACTGAAATAGGAAATGCACAGATCCTTCCATCATCTCCCCACACAGGGGATGGAATAGGACTAAAAACCCACTCCATGGCCGCAACTGGGAGCAAGTCTTCCATCCTGGACAGACAGATTTGTGCTGGCTGGACTCAGGCTAGTGCATTCAAAATAGCTGTGCGGCACTGGCAGACGCTTGGGTTAGACTCAAGGGATAGGGTCGGTCTGAGCGTGGGTGGCAAGCCCGAGCCTTCGCTGGTGTAACCACATCCACACAGCTATTTTCAGTGTGTTAATGACAGTCCCATTAACACAGGGCTGTCTGCCCAGGATTCTGTCTCAGCTGTGGGACAGATCTGTTGTGGGTTAACACCCCACTGAGATGAATGGACTAATTCACTCCTCTCAGAGCTATTGCCTCAGGCTCTCTGCGGAGTCCCTGCTGCATCAGTTACACCTGAGTTGCATTTTTAAGCATTCCTCCACATCTAGGAGGGCTAGAAACAGCTTGGTCTAACTGAAAGCTGAAGTTTGGATGTGAATTGATTCCTGGAGCCAGGGTATAAGACTACAATGCCTCTGTCTGAATCTTCCCCCAGTGACAATGCAGATGAGGACCGCAGGAGACACAGGTTTCTGAGAAGAAGCACGGTTATAACAGTCTCAAAAACTTACCAGAATGAGTGCAACAACGGACAGCGTGTAGTAGGTCGAATCCCGCAGCAGACTCCATGAGGACAGTGCAACCACCTGAGAAAAGACCCAAAAAGGAGGGTGAGCTGAGCTCTCACCAGCACAAGCTCTCTACATCAAAGGATGCACCGTTATTTCGTGGGGCAAGCTGGCGCCACACATTAGTATGTGATATGGGAAAGCCAAGTTTAGGAACACATCGAACTTCTGAGACCAGTGTCCAGAGGCGAGAATGGGATCTCTGGCACCGAATGGTGAAAAGATCATGGTATTGGAGAGCACTTACATTTCCTACCCAGGTTCAAATTCTGCTTGCAGTTACCTCTTGGCAGGGCTAAGCATCCCTGTGTATCAGCTGGTATTTTTATAGATGTAACGGAAGGCAGAACCAAATAGTTGGCTAGGGGGAAATCAGAGTACACGTGCCCTGTGTGGGTGGTGGGCAGATTGAAGGCCTACTCCTCCAAGGTACCAGTCTTCTGTGAAGAGCTCTGCAATCCCATTGAGAGAACGTCAGGTGCCTTGCCTACTGGGCTCTTCACCTCACCAGAGCATATTTTAAGTTGGAAAATGCTGAATGTTTATATTTTAACTGAAAAGGAAGGAGACAGAAAACTGGGAGGGTGGTCCTGATGGCCTACTGCCGTCCACCTTGGAGAGCCATTGACATCAGTGCTTCTCAACCTTTTTGGGCTCAGGACCCATTTGTGAACATTGAAGGCCTGTTGCAACCCAGTAAATAAGTAGGAGGTGTGATGCTGGGTGCTGATCCCAGGGGGCGAGAGGCCTCGGGTGGCTGTTGTAGATCCCATCCTGTAGTCATTTTGCAGCAGCAGCTCCTGCAGTTCCAGTCCTGTAGGGCTGGCTGGTCTCGGCCTTTTGCTCTGGGAATTACAACTTCTGGGGTGCCGGCACTGCTTAGCTTTGGCCTACAATTCCGTTGGGGCCGGGGAGAGGGGCGGCAAGGCCAGACCTGTGTGAGCGCTGTTGCGTCCTGGCGTATGGGTGTATGGGTTTACAGTGCCACTCCCTCGAGGTTCCCCAGCTGCCCCTGTAATCCTGGAGACTGCCATGCCAAGTGAGGAGGTAAGCCCCCACCAGCCCTGAGGGACCGGAGCCGCCACGGGAACCTTTTGAAAAGTTCTGGCTCATCCAATTTTCAGTTGTGACACACAGATTGAGAAACCCAGATTAACACTGTCTGGAAAGCACCACTCATCCTAAAATCTTCAAGCTTTCGCCGACATTAATTAATGAAACTTGATAAGAGCTCTGCGAGGGAGGGAGTATTAATACACGCCTTCGACAGATGGCTGAGCTGCAGCGCTGAGCATTCAATCAGTACTTGACATTTTGTGATGAGACGACAAAAGAGGTTCAGCTCTGGTGCAGAGATCCTAAAATTGTGTGGAGAGGAGCTGCCTTTTGCAGGACATTGAAGGGGTTCCATGCCGGACAATCTGGTGGCATGTCGCCAAATACCTTCAGACACACACGACTGGTGAATGGGCAAGTAGTTACACCCTCTCGATGGCTATGTCTACACTTGTTAATTTAAGTCAATTTAGCATGTCCACACTTAAATTTTAAGTCGACTTAGAGGGGACCCTACAAAATTGACCTAGAGCTTCCACACTGGGCGCTTAGGTCGACTTCTAGGGGCTAGGTGGACTGGCACAGGTCCACGGTGGCAGGGGGGGTACACCTTGCCAACTGCCAGGGGGCTCAGCCTTTGCCCCATTGTACCTTGGTATAATGGGGCAAAGGGGGACAGGGACCCTGGCAAGGCATAGGGGCAGGGTGGGCAGGGCTCTGCCCTGCCCTTTGGGGGAGCATACCAGGCTGTGGCTGTGCCAGCCACCCTGGCAGGGAGGGCAGTGGGGAAGCCCTGGAGCCCCCTAAGTTGACTTAAAGTCGACTTAGGGCTACTCCGCGTCTACACTGGCTTAAGTCAACTTTCTAAAGTCGACTTAAGCAGCAAGTCGACTTAAAACTAGGTTTTATAAAGTTGACTTAATTTTTCCTTAAGTCGACTTAAGCAGCTGCTTAAGTCGACCTAAGGAAACTGTAGTGTAGACGCAGAGTAAATTAAGTCGATTTAAGCAAGCTTAAGCTGACTTAATTTGTAAGTGTAGACGCGCCTGATGGGATTTTCAAAAGTGTGCAAGTGAATTAGCTGCACAAGGTACGGTGAAAGTCAGCGGGATTCAGAAGAACAACGACCAGTGACAGTTAATCTGATCTCTGCTCTGAAAAGTCAGTTAGATGCTTTGACATTCCCAACCGCTCTTGCCAAATTTTTGTAAGTCAACAGAGTTCGAAGTCCTGGACAGTGAAACTCTTCCCCTCCCACACTTCCCCTCCCCCTCTGCCGTACCCCCCCACCCCCCATTTAAAAAAAAGAATTTAAGAAATTTCATACAAAACACCGTGTTAAGGTGTTAAATCAGGAAATACTGAAATAATGTAATGTTACCTCTGACCCCTTGCACATATTGGATACAATTTAGTCTTGAATTACATGGTTACAAACTCACGTAATACCATATTTTGTGAAGACGACTTTTCCTACACAATTGGATACGTAAGTAAACTCTTGTAGGATTATGTATTATGACTTTGTGTAGGCCAGGAAAACAGAAGTCATGAAAGTGAGAATCACAGGGATTTGTTTTCCATCAGAGAGCAGCTTGTAGAATTGGAAGCTAAGTTTGCAGGGATGTTTGCTTGTAGTTAATTGCCTCAGTGTCTGAATTAAACCTAATTAAGTGCCTGGCTACACAGTTAAATTAGAAGGTACCTAAAAACATTAAAGTCAGACAAATTCCTATTAGAAATAAGACACATATTTTTAACAGAGTAGTTCACCATTGGAACAAACTACCAAGAGGAAAGGTGGATTCTCCATCTCTTGGACTCTTCGGATCAAGACGGGATGCTGTCCTGGAAGATATTCTTTATTCAGACACATTATTGAGCTCAATGGAGGGGTAATCGAGTGAAATTCTCTGACCTGTGTTATAAGAGATTGGATGAGAGGATTTAAAGGTGCCTTTTGGCCTTCAAATGTATGACTAAAATTATAAGAGGTGGCCATTCTGTGCACAATACATGGGTGCATTAACATTATTAGAATGCATACGTGAGAGGAAACTGTGACCCTAGAAGATAGTCAAGATGCTAATTTATTCCTTGACTTCCTTAACTAAAAGCACTGGTGGGGTGAATTACAAGCACTCATACAGGGTACGTCTACACTGGAGGCTCTGTTAAGTCAACTTAACCAAGGTTGACTTTAAGTCGACCTAAAGTCGACCTTGTTAAGTCGACTTACAGAGTTCACAGCCCTGTGTCCACCCTGGCAGGTTCTAGGTCGATGGAGGAGTGGCCAGGAACTCTGTGAGGGGGCCTGGAGACCAATTAGATCAACTTAAGGGCTATCTCCTGTCTACACTGGCTTAAGTTGACTTAATAAGGTCGACTTAAGTCTTGGGTCGATCTTAAGAGGCGGTGTTATTAAGTTGACTTAAGGAAGCGCCCAGTGTGGACACAGGAGTCTGTAGGTCGACTTAACCTTCTTTAAGTTGACCTAAGGCTCCAGTGTGGATGTACCTGCAGTTGTTAACTTCTTCAATCAGCTAATCTATGATGATTTTTTCCCACAGTCCCACGGAGGCCCACAACTAAGCTGTCTCCTTAAAGTTCTATTTGCCATTTCCAGAGGGCACTTCAGACATTCCCTTCATAAATATGGTTTCCAGCCACATCCCCGAGTCATGTTTGCTCATGAATTCAATCAAGCCAAAAGAAAACTTCATTTTCACTTTTCATCATCTGTAGAAATCCCTTCTTTTCACAGAAAATTGAAACGTACCCGTTGGCCTGCATTGTCACCAATTAACCCTTAAAACACCGGGCGTGTTGCAGCCAGCAGCCAAAAGAGATGTCAGGCATGATTCTGATTTACAGAAAGGCAACTCTGCACCATTGAGGCAGCATAAAGGGGCCTTGTAAATGTATTTACACTGTCTCAGTGGCATACCAATGGGGATGGGGGTGGGCTGCAAGGGCCAGGCCCCCGGGTTCCAGCTGGGCCCTTCACAACTCGCAGGAAGTGGAGGGTGCAGGACGCTCTGAGGGACTGCTGCTGCCAAGAACGTTAGAAAGTCCCCAGGGCAGGAAGAGGAAAGCAGTGTGTCCCACACAGGTAAGGACCCTTCCCGAGGTAGCTGGACGGTGGTGCTGTCTGGTAGGAGCCAGGGATCCTGCCTGCCTCGAGGGGTGCAAATGCAAGTATTGGTACGGCACCAGAGACCCACGATACACCACTGCTCAATCTATTTCCTAGCCCATTTGTGCCCCCATTTCTCCACGCCCCATGGTAGCCCCAGCTCAGATTGCACCGCCAGGCTCCCCCATCCCGGTCCTGCGCTCTGTGGGAGGCACAAGGCCCAATCCTGAGCAGGCTCTGCCTACTATGTCCAGACTGCTAAGCAGACAAAGGCCTCAGGGCTGTGCAGGAACCTGGCCCACGCCAGATGGAGGCAGAACTGCAGCCAGCCGAAATGCGAGGCCATTGACGCTTGGCACAGAGCTGAAGTCCCCGAAGAGCATGGCCCTGACCCACAACGGTCCCTCCTCCACCCCTGACCACAGAGGACAATGAGGGAGAGGTAGGCCGGCCAAATTTGCGAGTGGCGTTTTGAAAGAATTGCAGAGTGAGCTGAAAGTTGCAGAGAGTGTCAAAAGTTGCCGTTTCTGCACCAGAACCATGGCCTGCAATTTTCTTACGGCCCTCATTATTAGCAGCACATTGCGGCGGTCATCTCTGTATTATTAATTCCTGCATCAGCAGCATTTGAGCTTCAACCTCCCTCATCCCCCCACAGGCCAGCTACTCGAGTCTAAAACACCATCAGACTTGAGCTGGATATTTCACTATGTGGATAGGAGGTGGGTTAAGGGCCGTATTGAGCTGTGAGGACAAGCCTTAAGAACAAAAGGACATTCAATACACATTCAGTGGGTATAGGAATGTAGTTCCTTCCACTCAACATCTTTCAAAGCCACAGAAATTGGAATGAATCTGGGGCACTGGGGGCCAATTTAGACAGGAAATTGGAGAAGAGAAAGGCTGCTGAGTAATTCAGTCTCTGACTTCATTATCTAACAGCATCAGAAGGACAGATTAAAAGCAGTCGTGGGGCTGTAACATCTACAGTCTGCTAAACTATGCTCCATTTTTCCACAGCTCTAGGACGTCTCCACAGCTGTACTGTCTCCTCAAATCTTTTATTTTCCATTTCTAGAGCGCACTTCAAACTTTCAGGGCCAGATCCTCCACTGGTGTACCTCAATGTCTGCTCTTGTGAAGTCTCATAAACTCATAGGCTATGTCTACACTGGCAAGTTAGTTTGAATTAAGGAGGCTTAATTCGAACTAACTAAAGCCATGGCTACACTAGGCTTTAGTTAGTTGGAATTAAGGGCTTCCTTAATTCGAACTAATAAGTTCGAATAGGGTATTCGAACTAAGGGGTTAATTCAAACTAAATGTGGCCATGTTAATTCGAACTAACCTCAAATGGATACTCACCAGCAACTACAGAACAAACACCAGAAACATTAAAGCAGGAACATATCCCCCCAACCAGAGCTTTTTTTGTGCTGGTACACACCAGTATGGCGTACCAGCACCTATTTTTCCCTGGCTGGCCCATTGCCCCAGCTGGGCAGCTGGGCCGGCAGGGGACAGGAGTGGTGCTCCCAGGCTTGTTCAACCTGCGGACCAGAGGCCAGAATCTGGACCACCAGTGGCTGGAATCCGGCCTGTGGACACCTGGGAGCTGCGGCCAGGCTGGAGCCTTTTCAAATCTCTCGCCCTGAGCACACTCAGATAGATGCGTGGCTCAGGGCAGGAGAGCCGGGTCAGGGAGCGACTCTGGCCACCCCTGCAGCTCCAGCCAGATAAGGGGGTGGGGAGAAAGGGGGTCGGGGAGCCAGTGGTGGGAGGGGGTCGGGGAGCCGGTGGATGGGTAGGGAAAGGGCCAGGGGTTTGGGGAGCCGGTGGTGGGGGGTTGAGGAGCTGGCGGATGGGTGGGGAAGAGGCTGGGGGGTTGGGGAGCCGGTGGATGGACGGGGAAGAGGCGGGGGGTTTGGGGAGCTGGCGGATGGACGGGGAAGAGGCAGGGGGTTGGGGAGCCGGCGTGCAGGTGGGGAAGGGGTGGGGAGGTCGGGCGACTGGCAGGTGGGGAGCATGTGTGGGGGGTCAGGGAAGGGCCTGGGAAGGCCGCTGGGGGCTGGCAATGGTGAAGCGGGGAGTGTGGAGAGGCCGTGAGGGGGTGGCGGTGGTGGAGGGTCCTGTCAATCTGTCCTGACTCCCCCCTTCATCCCCCGCACGGCTCCTGCTGGCATACCAGCACCTTTTTTTTTTTTTTTTTTTTAGAAATAAAGCACTGCCTGCAGCAGACCATCTTACCAACTTTGCCCGCATATCTACACAAAAGACACCATCACAGGACCTAATCAAGCCACCTACTCCATCAAGGGCTCATTCACCTGCTCATCCACCAATGTGATTTATGCCATCATGTGCCGGAAATGTCCCCCGGCCTTATACATTGGACAAATAGGACAGTCTCTGCACAAAAGAATAAATGGACACAAGTCTGACATCAGAAATCACAACATTCAAAAATCAATAGGGGAACACTTCAATCTCTCTGCTCACTCCATTGACGACTTGTTACTAGCGGTGCTCAAACAAATGAATAACAAATCGCAGCTTCAAAGAGAAATTGCAGAATTGGAATTTATATGTAAATTCGACTTCATTGTCTCAGGGTTAAACAGGGGCAAGGGATTTTTTTCTCATTACAACAGGTGATTTGACCTCACCTTCCTCTATGTACTGTTCCCCAGTGTTTGAATCCTAACACCTATTTTGATTTGCTGTTATAGCCTGACCTGATCCTGTGTCATACACGTTCCTGCATTTAAATTCCTCCCATTCTGTAAGTTCCCCATCTTCAAAGTGTCTGATGAAATGGGATTTTCTCCCACGAAAACTCATGCAATAAATAAATCTGTTAGTGTTTAAAAGTGCCACAGGACTCCTTGTTTGTTTTAAAGAACCTAATGTGATTACTGATGGCAAGCTGAAGGGGACCTATGTAAGGAATTGGGCTTGCACGAGGAGTTCATGTTTCACATAGGTCATGCCAAATATATGTGGCTATTGCAAGTAAAGCTGAGGTTTCTCCTCCATATGGGCTGGGGTGGAGGTGGTGTAGCCATAGATTATAGAAAATTATGACTGATGAGAAACCCTCCACCCCTGGCAAATTCTCTGTAGGCCAGATGTGGCCAAATTCAGTGTCCTTGGAGCTGCCAGAGCATTGTAATGGGACTGGGACAGAGGAGAGAATCTGGCCCTATATTCTTCTGCGAGGCGAAGAATTTCATAACAGTGTTCAGCCAAACTGTCAGTCTGACATTACAGATTGTTCAGTTAAAAATATATAACCCTCCTCTTCTCTTTATGGTCAATCCCTAAAGCATCACTGTGGAAAGTGTAAAGGGATGTAAGTTACATTTTTAAACATTCCACACACTGACACATACATCTTAATGTATCCAAGAGACAACTTCATTCCTGGGGTTGCCATTAAGGTTGTGCACTGTAACCATAGTAACCAAGGCAATATAAGCATCAAGTTGTCAGTCCGGCCAGCATGGAGAAGTTGTCCTATGGGGACAGATTACAAATGCTCCTGCAACCCATATCTGGCTCAGAAAGACCAAGGGTCCCAGGTCAAAGAAATCTTTGGCGAGCAAGAGTGAGAACAGGCATGGAAATGATGTGTGGAGGAAAACACTCTAGAAAAAGGAAAACAGGAACTACCATTTCCTTCTTTTCTTGAATCCAAGTTATTTATTTTGATCCTTTAGACCAGTGATTGTCAGACCTCAGTAATTCAGGAGCCAAAGTAGCAATCAAAATTGCTTAAAAGAGACACCATAGTGTGAATTCGTTCTTTCATTTACTATAGTATAATATAGTCATATTTAAACAGACTGAGGGGAACGATAGATAGATAGATAGATAGATAGATAGATAGATAGATAGATAGAT
>ML685758.1:1906588-1959492 GCA_007922175.1 Pelusios castaneus
GATAGATAGATAGATAGATAGATAGATAGATAGATAGATAGATAGATAGATAGATGACTGGGCAGATATTATTTTAGCTGCAAAAACTGGTTAATAACATAGTAAAAACATCTTGATTGGTTTATAATTCAGATCAGTTAATTAAATCATAGCATTTTAATATCATGTGCTGCAAAGAGCTGCAGGCAACACGTTAAAAAGCCTCTTGTGGCTCGCAAACCTCACTCTGAGTATCTCTGCTTTAGACTGTTCAGGTACCGAAAGAATACTGTCCAATGCAGGAAAGAAATACACATAAGGCAACAGAGAGCATGTGCGGGGGATGAGGGGAAAGAAACTAATTCACAAAGAAGGAAGACACCACATCTAGACCAGACTCAAGACTCAGCTAGTTTTGATTATTGCTGCCAATTGCTCAAAGGCATTGGTCCTGCCTTGTATTTTTATAGCAGTCAAGTAGTGTTCAAACCTTTAACACAACTGAATCTTCTCTTCTCGTTTGGCTGCACATAGCTATGGCAGCTGCCCCTGTGATGGGGACAAATCGCTGGGGCTCTTACGCTGCTTCCCATCAGCACTAGCCCCACAGCCAGGCTGGTGCAGTGGGGAGGCAATCTGTTGTTAATATTTATTATTTGCTTTACTTTAGCACATCCGAGTCTTAGTTATACATCAGGGCTCCGTTGTGCTCGGTGCTGTACAAACATAGAACAACAAGACAGCCCCTGCATCAAAGAGCTGACAATTTTGGTGCCATGGTGCAGAGCACATCTCCTACCCAAATGCCTCCAGACTGTCCTAGGCACAGCTCCCACTTCGCTACTCATTGGGCAACCTGACTCCAACCTGCCCAAGACTTTGTGTAAATGCGTTCTCACACTCTAAGTGTACGTGACTCAACTTTCTAAACACAATTCATTTTTAAAGTCACCTCTTTCTTCTCACTCATTCTTTACACTGATCGTCAATATGATGCATGCAGAAGCAACAAAGGAAAATGACCAAGAGAAAGCTTGCCACATGGTGAAACCAAGAGAGATTGAGGCCAATGGATAACGGCTTGATGGGAGGTGAGTGCAGATTATGGCGACTGATTCAGGCTAAGAACATTAGCCCACCTCCCACAATCCACGCCTCGGCCCTCTTGTGTGTCTGTCTGTTCTGTGTCTAACCCAAAGCGGCTGCGATCTGGTCGTCCTCCAAGAAATGCCGCAATATAAATGTTTAATAAACAATAATCATAATTAATCATATTCTTCCACTGCACGGTGGAATAGCTCTTTTACATGAATTTCAGATTCAAGTCACTTCCCTGCTGTGAATCACAGGCAAAACTATAAAAGTAATTAGTGTCAACAAATAGGTTCTTAAAAGAGGATGCAAACTAGAGCGATGTCTTCCCATCACAGTGAAGCAGAAAGGGATCTCCATTGTGCTGCACATCCACACCGCAGTGGATACAGGGGAGGCAGCAGGCTAGCACACAGCAGGAAAGGAAAAAGGGCACAGCTGAGTCACAGACTGCTATTTCAGTGGTTCAGTACCCTTAATAAGCTCATAATAAGAATGGAAATGGAAAGCAAGCACAGAGGTTTGGATGATTCTTTGCACCTTTCCCTTTCTGGTCTGAATTGTGTGGGAGCAGTCAGCAAAGCTGGAAATGTGCTTGCGCCACACAGCTGGAAGCCAAGAGCTGGTTTTTAAATGTTCTCTGAGCTGAATGATGTATTGTTTGCTATCCACGGTAATGTACAGGCATTCTGAAGCCCTGCAATTTGCAGGGAGTGCACAGCAGCTGTCTCTTTAATTAGCTGTGGCAAGGTATAAACTGGAAATCTCTTTGCATGCTACTTCTGATTTGTCTGGGCTATTCTAGGAGCCAGGGATGTCCCTTTAAAGCTGGATGGAGCTCCCAGTGGAAGATGGCTTTCTGAGTCCAATGACATGCCTGACAGACACGTTTCTGCAAATCCTTGATGGAAACTGCTAAGCAGCCCTCTGATATTGTAACAGGATTTCACAGTGCTGGGAGTCAAGACATTAATTGCTAGCCAGAGCTGTTGGGAGATGGAGGTGCTGGGCCAGATTTTAAGGCAACGTAGGCTGCCCATTTAAAGTATGTAGCTAATTTAAATAAGAAGGGCCCCTCTGTCCCAGGTGTCTGCACCCATGGTGCAAGTGAGAAGAGTAAAAATGAAATTAAATAGCACTTTGACCTCCCAGCAGCTGGCAGACTCAGTGCCCAGCAGCATGCAGAGTTCCTCTCCCTGTGAGGTGGGGGAGTGGCATTGTATATCAATGAGGAGGTAGACTGTCGGGAAATTCAAAATGATGGAATTAACAAAACAGAATCAATCTGCGTAAAAATCACATTGGGGAAAAAAGCTACTAAAGTTTCTCCTGGAATAGTGCTTGGGGTGTGTTACAGACCTCCGGGATGTGATCTAGACATGGATAGGGACCTCTTTAAGGCCTTTAAGGAAGTTAATACTACTGGGAACTATGTGATTATGGGAGACTTTAACTTCCCAGATATAGACTGGAGGACATGTGCTAGCAGTAATAAGAGGGCCCAGATTTTCCTGGATGTGATAGTTGATGAATTCCTTCTCCAAACAGTTACCGAACCAACGAGAGGGGATGCCATCTTAGATTTAGTACCGGTGAGTAGCGAGGACCTCATAGAGGAACTGGTTATAGGGTACAACTTAGGTTCAAGTGACCATGAGCTAATTCAGTTAAAACTAATTGGAAGGATAAACAAAAATAAATCTGTGACCAGGATCTTTGACTTTAAAAAGGCTAACTTTAGAAAATTAAGGGAATTAGTTGGGGAAGTGGACTGGACAGAAGAACTCAGGAATGTAAAGGCAGAAGAGGCTTGGAATCGCTACAAATCAAAGTTGCAAGAACTATCTGAAGCCTACATTCCGAGGAAGGGGAAAAAATTCATAGGCAAGAGCTGTAGACCAAGCTGGATGTGTAAGCATCTCAGAAAGGCGATTAGGAAGAAGCACAGTGCCTACAAGGAGTGGAAAGGGGGAGGGATCATCAAGGAAAGCTACCTTTTGGCGGTCAGAACATGCAGACATAGAGAGTGCAAAAGGCAAAAAGTCAAGTGGCTTTTACAATGCTGTTTACTGAGCTGGACCTTGCGAAGGGAATTAAAACCAATAGTAAAAGTTCTTTAGCCATATAAATAGGAAGAAAACAAAGAAAGAAGAAGTGGGACCTTCAAAAACTGAGGATGGGGTGGAGGTCAAGGATAATCTAGGCATGGCTGAATATCTAAATAAGTACTTTCCATCTGTTTTCAATGAGAGTGAAGTTGAGCTGGGGGGTAGAGGTAGGAAAGCTAATGGGAACGAGGTCATGAAAGTGGAAATTACCATACCTGAGGTAGAAGCCAAACTTGAGCTGCTGGATGAGACTAAATCGGGGGGTCCGGACAATCTCCATCTGAGGATATTAAAGGAACTGGCTCATGAAATTGCCAGCCCGTTAGCAAAGATTTTTAATGAATCTGTAAACTCCGGGGTTGTACCGTATGACTGGAGAATCGCTAATATAGTTCCTATTTTCAAGAAAGGGAATAAAAATGATCCGGGTAACTACAGGCCTGTTCGTTTGACCTCAGTAGCATGCAAGGTCTTGGAGAAAATTTTGTAGGAGAAAGTACTTAAGGCGATAGAGGATAATGGTAACTGTGATAAAATACAACATGGCTTTACAAAAGGGAGATTGTGCCAGACCAACTTGATCTCCTTTTTTGAAAGGATAACAGATTTTTTAGATAAAGGGAATGCAGTGGATCTAATTTACTTAGATTTCAGCAAGGCACTTGATACAGTTCCACATAGGGAGTTATTAGTTAAGTTACAGAAGATGAGGATTAATATGAATATAGTAAGGTGGATAAGGATCTGGTTAAAAGGGAGGCTACGATGGGTCATACTGAAGGGTGAACTGTCAAGCTGGAGGGAACTTACCAATGGAGTCCCTCAGGGATCGGTCTTGGGACCGATCTTGTTCAACCTTTTTGTTACTGACCTTGGCACAAAAAGCGGGAATGTGCTAATAAAGTTTCAAAGGGGTAGCCGTGTTAGTCTATTGTAGAAAGACAACAGAGTCTTGTGGCACTTTTAAGGTTAGTCTTTAAAAGTGCCACAAGACTCTGTTGTCTTTCTAATAAAGTTTGTGGATGACACTAAGTTGGGAGGTATTGCCAATACAGAGAAGGATTGGTATACCATACAGAAAGATATGGATGACCTTGTAAACTGGAGTATCAGGAATAGGATGAAATTTAATAATGGGAAGTGCAAGGTCATGCATTTAGGGACAAATAACAAGCATTTTTCCTATAAGCTGGGGATGCATCAGTTGGAACGGACTGAGGAGGAGAAGGATCTGGGAGTACTGGTTGATCATAGGATGACTATGAGCCACCAATGTGATGTGGCCATGAGAAAAGCTAATGCAGTTCTAGGATGTATCAGGAGAGGTATTTGAAGTAGAGACAGGGAGGTGTTAGTGCCGCTGTACAAGGCATTGGTGAGACCCCATCTGGAATATTGCATGCAGTTGTGGTCCCTCATGTTTAAAAAGGATGAATTCAAATTGGAACAGGTGCAGAGAAGGGCTACAAGGATGGTCTGTGAGTGGAAAACCTGCCTTATGAGAGGAGACTCAAGAAGCTTTGCTTGTTTAGCCTAATCAAAAGAAGGTTGAGGGGGGATATGTTTTCTCTCCATAAATACATCAGAGGGATTAATATCAGGGAAGGAGAGGAATTATTTGAGTACAGCACCAATGTGGACACCAGAACAAATGGTTATAAACTGTCCATCAAGAAATTTAGGCTTGAAATTAGATGCAGGTTTCTAACCATTAGAGGTGTAAAGTTCTGGAATAACCTTCCAAGGGGAGTTGTGGGGGCAAAAACCATAACTGCTTTCAAAACTGAGTTTGATAAATTTATGGAGGGGATGGTATGATTAGCCTATTTTGGAAACTGACTGATACTTGGCTGCATGTAGTGGATATGCCAGTGGCCTAAGAAGGCAGGGTATATGGGTGGGTTCTGAGTTATTACAGAGAATTGTTTCTTGGGTAATTGGCTGTTGAAACTTGCTCACCTGCTCAGGGTTTAACTGATCGCCATATTTGGGGTCGGGAAGGAATTTTCCCGCAGGGCTGATTGGCCTGGGCTCTGGGGGTTTTTCACCTTCCTCTGTAGCACAGGGCATGGCTCACCTACTGGTGAATTCTCTGTATCTTAAAGTCCTTAACTCATGATTTAAGGAGGTAAATAACTCAGTCATAGGTCAGTGGTAATTATAGGTAGTTATTGCTGGAGTGGGAGAGTGAGGTTTTGAGGCCTGCATTTTGCAGGAGGTCAGACTAGATGATCGTACTGGTCCCTTCTGACCTTAGAGTCTATGAGTTTATGAAATGGGAGAAAAGAACTGCGGCCATTGCATCCTGCCCTGGAGAGAGGAAAGTATGGGACAGTCCATTTATTATTATTAACGATTTGTGTTACCGTAATGCGTAGTATCTTCAGTCCTGCACCAGGACCCCGGTGAGTTAGGAGCTATACAAACATAGAACAAAAAGGTGGTCCCATGCCCTGAAGAGCTTACAATTGAGGTGGTGGGAACCTAGATTTGTCCTTGTCCCCCAGCAGTGCTCAGGGACAGCTGAGTTCTGAACCCCACCGGGGAGGTGTCCCGCTGCTTGCGGCCCTACAGAATCCTTCATATAGACACCGCAGCACATGAAACTCCATATCAAAATGGGGTGGGTTAAGTAAGGGCCAAATTCACTCATGAAGAAGCAACGCTGGTAAAACCCTGCACCATTTCATTATGTGAAAGCCTTAAATCCTGCCCTGACATCGTATCTTTACACAGGGAGTGTGGAATAAAATGCTAGACATTAGACTTTTCATATTACTTTCAGGCAGGTCAGTACCTGGCACGAAAGCTGTTTAGTTTGATAACCACTTAAATTCCATTGTACAGCAACAGTTTTGATATCCAGTGCGAGCAAATGTGCCATAACTTTGCTTTAATGGTTCTTTTTTGTTTCTGCAGAAATAATATACAGTACACTGGGAAATCGTCGGCCCATTGCTTGGTTTCAGGATCGTTAATTGCACTAGTAACAATAATTAGTAATATTAGTGATGTTTAATTCTACTTATGCCAACACAAATATAAATGGCAGCTGTATTGGTGATAAACATCATTAACAGTCCTTAATGGTCTTATGCAAATCCAACCAACACTCCAAAGATGAGAAATCGCAGCTGCTCAGTGAATCCAAGCAGAAAATTAAAATATCTACAAGCAATGATGGTGCTTTTCCCAACAGCTATTTCTGAAAGCAGTAACAACTACATTTGACACAGTGATACAATATCTGCAGGAAGGCCAGGTTGCTGTAAACTAGACTGTAATGTTAGCAACTGTGATAGATATGGTGGACTGCTTGTTCCCTGACCCGTTCCCACATTTCTGCTGTAAAAGTCAAAATTGCAACAGGTTTGCTATCCTTATCGTTTTGGGTGGAAATCAGGTGAACTTATTTCACAGGCATTCCACACAAGACCAAGCCAAAGTTGATGGTTTCTGCTGAATTTTATTAGGTTTTTTCAAACCTGGCACTCAAACGGTAACTCGGGCATTAGCATCAGTATGTGAAGGGGAACAGAATTAAAACATTTCTTACGGATCCCGCAAACCACAACTATCAAACGTCACAGAGCTTTACTTGTTAAGCGGAGTGCAATACCTCAGGGCCGTTTGGTCATTTCCCTCCACACATGAAGAAAAGCACCACTCAGACAACAACATTGTTGTCCAGAACATGGATGTAACCCCCTGAATACACACAGATGTACAGAACTGTCTCATGCCAGGGCTCTTATGTTTTCTTACATACATGCAGCATGTTATATCCTTTGACATATGAAATGAGAGAGGAGCCGAAACCAGCCCCCTGGATGCACTGTGTGCTGAGATGAATCAATTACATCCTTTAACATGGCATTTAAGAAGAGTTGAACAGTTAGCGCACTGGCACATTGTTCTGTTTTGCCCTCTAACCCCGGGGTTAGCAAACATTGGCTCAATGAAATGGAAGGGCTACTACTAATTGAGGAGATATTCTAATGCCCACGTGCTCTTTTATGTCTATCAAAATATATTAATAAACTTCCAGATGTGGATCTGGAAAGTGTCAATCACGCAGGCAAGTGTGTAAAAATGGGAGGGTGGGTGGCACAAGGTGTTGACGTCTCCCTCTGTCTTATCTAATTATAAGGAGCCCCCATCACCCTTAGAAGGGTTTAGATTCTGTACCTCACAATCTTCACTGTATTTATCCTTACCACCACCCTGCAAGGCAATCCTATAAACCCCATTTTACAGATAAGGAACTGAGGTGCAGGTTAAGAGGTTTACCCAACGTCACACAGGAAGTCTAGGAAAGATCAGAGAATCAAACCTGGCCTCCCAATCCGCAGTATAATGCCCTAGCCACTCATACACCCTTCCTTTCTAATGCATTCCTGTCTCAACAGGGACTTTTACCTTGGATCCTCAGATTAAAAGTCTGATGCTCTAGCAACTGAGTTTACAGATACTCTCAGGGCTGGGTCATCCGGCTGACTCGAGCCTATGTATGTAATGGCTGAAGATCTGGTGCTGTATGTTTCCCAGTAGCCCACACTCTAAATGTCACCATCACGAAGAACAGCCTTATTGACAATCTGATTAGACACAGACAAAAGACCAACAAGACACAAATAAAATCACTCCCTCTAATAGAGCAGAGGCACGTTAGTGGGGCAGTGAAGGGAAGCCGGCAATGAGTGAAATCCGGGAGTCTTGCCCCCGACTTCAATGGCGGAGGGTATTATCCACTCCGTCTCTTTTGTGATTACAAGAAGGGCTTCAACCCCAAGACAGAAACGAAGGCATTTTTCAGGAGTTTTTAATTCACTTCCAAAGGGCACTGCCTGCAATTCAGAGTTCCTTATTCTATTTAGATAATTAGAGGGATTTCACTACTTGTCTCTCAATCACACTGTGTCGTTATTTTATGGAAAACAAACAAGGAGCCCTGGGGCACTTTTAGAGACTAACACATTTATTTATTGCATGAGCTTTTGGGGGAGAAAATCCCACTTTGGGATTGGGGATCTTCAAGCATCTGACGAAGGGGGATTTTCTCCCACGAAACTCATGCAATAAATAAATGTGTTAGTCTTTAAAAGTGCCACAGGACTCCTTGTTTGTTCTGCTGAACTAGATTAACACGAATACCCCTTTGTTATTTTATGAAGTATTATATCGTAATGTGACATCAACTTTGTTTCTAGTATTAATCTACACTGCAAATCTGCAATGATTCTCAACAAGAAATGACGGCAGAGAGCCAGCACGTCTCATACTTTGGGGTAGCCCAGCTTTTAGAGGCAAGTCAACATACAGTCAATACACAACGATCAGGGCAGGAAAGATGTGCCCATAGTTAGGTTCATGTTCCTCCTCCGCAACAGACTCCCTGTGTGACCTTGGGCAAGTCCTAGAGTCATGGAGTAGGAGGCCAGAAGGGCCCAGCAGATCACCTAGTCTGACCTCTAGTGTGTCAGATGCCACCAGCACTAAACAAACCACCGGTTTGGTGATTCTATGCTTCTGTTCCCCATCTGTGCAGTGGGGGTAACAGCATTGTCTGCCTCCCAGAGAATAAATAAACTAACAATTGTGAGATGCTCCCATACTACAGTGGTGGGGGCCATAAGGACCTCAGACAGATACAATTATTGAACTGGTGGCCCCAATTCTGTTCTCACCCCTGATTTGTACTGACATAACTCTGCTGGTTTCAATGGACTTCCTCCTGGTTTACACTGGGGTAAATGAATCTGTGGGCTGTATGCCTGGGATCTAGTTGTTCAAGCCATCTTTAGCTAGCTCTGTGGTACCACAGTACCCACCTGTACTTCCCAGAGCTCAATTCTGCCCTCCTGTTTGGTGCTGAACTCCCTCAGCTCTCAGAGAACTGACCCAAGCCCCCTGGCATTAACAGATCTACCCCCGAAATGTAGGTCCGCCTAGCTGTATTGCTCGAGGTGCAAAACATTCAGAATCCTGTGTGTGTTGTTAGGTCGACCTACCCATGGCACCAACAGACAAAGCACCAAAGGTTACATCCGTGTATGCCCGGGGCTCCTGCATGCTACAATAATGCAAATAAATACTAATAAAGTAATAACTGCTGTCATCCAAGGAACTCAGAAAGAGGCTGGAGTTGCAGAATCTCAGCTCCCTGAAGGCTGTTTTCCATGAAATGAACGATAGGTAATGCAAAATTCTTCCCCCCATTCTGGAAATGCCTGTATCCCACTGACAATGCAAGATAAATCAATCCAGTTGGGAACCTAAGAGACATGGATTTCAAAATAAATTAGTAGAGGTTAAGGACACTAATTCTCACTCACACTAGTCCCCTTGAGACCAGTCTACTGGTATAATGGAGCCTTAACACGGTATCAATAAAATCGAGGCCCACTTTAAGTTCCCTTGATGGTGTCAGCCGTACAAGAGACTGCAGCACCGTCAGAACAACGACAGGAATGCCGTCTCTATTACTTGGAGCCATCCCCTTCTCCCACCGGGACTAGACACAGGTGAAGAATGGGAAGTCCTCTCAATCCAATGGGCCTTGGATCAGGCCCTCACACTGCTGCTGGCCTTTTGTTCTTTGTAAACTCCAATGGGAATGCCTGCTCCAGTACTGAGCGCCTCCCTTTCTCTTATTGCCCCGTGTGTGTTCGGCTCTTTTAAGCAGCACCTGGTATTCTACGAGGGTGGCAGCAATTCTGTCTCTGTGATACGCTCAGAGGATGCTAATTTCAAACATCGCAAGGAAAACAAAATATTTGCCTCTTCGACAGACAGAGTACCCCTCAGAGTACACTGGATGCTATTTGAGTGTACACTAGCTTTGTTAACCTTACACAGACTGACACTGGCTGAGGATTGGGCTGACAGCCGCCAGGCTACAGAAGAAAACTTTGCCTTACATTACAAGAAGAATGGTGTATTAAGTATCTTTAAACTAATGCTCCATATCTATAAAAACTCCCCGCCCAACCCCACCCCCCAAAATTATTTTAAAAAGTCAGAGGAAAAGAATCTTGTAAATGCAACCACTAAAACAGACGTCATGGGCTGGACCAGCCTGAACTGCCTGCAGACAGTGAAATTAAAGCTTAAAAGATTAAGATGCATGCAGGCTAACTTTATGGAAGAACAAAATATACAAAATTAGATTGTAAAACCCCAGTCTCTTTAATATGCAATATTCTCCCTGGTTATTAAATTCCTGCTCCCAGGTTCCTTTTTTCCCCTCTTCTTCATTTCTAACACGTATTTCATAGGGAAATTTTTCTCATTTCTAGCTACATCAAAGCACCATCTGCCTTACAACGTTTGAGCTACACTCCTTAGTTAGACATACATTAATAATAGCTCAGACAATGGGAAACCCTGAGTATTCGTTGTACTTCTTCAGACACAATATTGCCAAGGAGGTGGAAATGTGGCCGACCCAATGCACTTGAGAGCACCTGTCTTTTAGACATAATCATGAAAATGTGCCATTAGGTTCTGAGCAGTTTCAGAGAGAGACAAACTGGTAAGATTAATGCAGTGAACCTGGGCTACCTTTGAATGGGGGTGTTTGAAAGATCACGTGTAAATAGGCCTCACTTACCCACCCTAACAAATTGGGTAGTTCAACACGGTTATCTGAGAGAGACCTGACAGAACAGGTATAATGACATCCAATGGCTGGAAGCTGAAGCTGGACAAATTTAGAATAGTGAATGAGATGCAAATTTTTAATTGTGAGGTTAATTAAACATTGGAACAACTTACCTCAGGACGTGGTGATTCTCCATCACGGGAAAATTTTAAATTTAGGCTGGCTGTTTTCCTAGAAGATATGCTCTAGTTCAAATAGGAATTAATTCAAGTCCTGTGGCCTCTGTTATACTTTACAGGGCATTTTAGCAGTCAGCCAGGCATCCAAGCCACTGCCAATTACTGGGGTGATTGTCAATTATCCTGCTTGCTGCTTTTACCCATTTTCAGGCCTTTGCAGGAACACAGCATAAAACGAGGCAAACTGGGAGAAGGCGTAGTAGACAGTGAACACGTGATGTGAGCCAGACTCCAAGCGTGTTCTCTCTCTGAATATGCTGGAGCAGATTTCTGTGGAAAACGGCAGGTCTGGATACATTTTAGAACTGCAGCTATGGGGAAATCTAGCTACTAGACTAATAGTTTAAGATTGCTTGCTTAATTTTTTTTTCTTTTTTTGAGACTTGTCTGTAACTCTTGCTTCTACCCAGTGATTAATTTTGTTTGCTCAGCTATGTAACATTTTTTCTTGATTGACATGTCTCTGTAATTTGAGGGGGCATCAGTGGGAAGTAGCAAGTCTTTCACCAGATCGCTTTGTGGACACATTGAAAGATCCACAGGCGCAGATGGAAGGACTGGCCACCTAGGAATCCGTGACTGATTCAGACTTGTGGGAGTAATATTAAGTTTGAGGGTACTTTAATCACCTGTTCGATTGAGTTGCTTAAGGCTAATACGTGGAGATGCTGGTGAAGGTAATGCTGAAGGGGAACTGGAAGTAAAGCTTTTAAATCATAAGCACTTGGTTCTGACTCGTGTTTTATACCAGTGGTTTTCAAACCGCGGGTCGGGACCCATGACTGGGTCGCAGACCCTCAGGCACTGGGTCGCGGTACCCTCTTCTGCAACCACCAAAAGACTGGAACGTATCGCTCAAAGATGTAGCTGCTGGGTCACAGACATAAATGATGTTTTTCAACTGGGTCCCAAGGAAAAAAAAATTGAAAACCACTGTTTTATATGACTCTGTCCTATAACAAGCAGATGAACTGTGTTTCCTTGGTGTATGGCCTGATACTGATGCACAAAGACTAAACGTTACTGGGTTAAGAAACCCTGGGTAACAATCCATGAGCTCAGACCACCTGATTGCAATGGTCTCTGCTGGCAGTATCACTCATGAAATGCCCCCAGGTAGTCACGTATTGACAATCGGACAACAGCGTCACCGCTGAACAGTCGGAAGAACTCCTGCAGCAGTAACACTGTAGGATCTCTAGCGCATGACAGCAACTGTGAGCTTGTAATGCCATTCAGAACACACTTGTCTCATTACAGGGGTGAAACAAGAACCAGCTGGTAGGTGTCTAGTTAACAAATGCAAATCGCATGCTCTATAAGAATTCTACACATGACAACATCGTGGGCTGCCTGCCACGCACGTTGCTATAGCTGGTTTCTATATTTTGGATGAATATTGAGGAACCTCGGGAGACAGAAATGGAAGACCATAGTGGAGTTGCAGGAAAGGGTGGGGAATCCAGATGAGATTTTCAGAAGTGGTCTCTCTCCTCCCATTGGAGCGAATGGTTGATTTCCACTGGCTTTAATCACAGCAGAGCTAGACCCATGTTGACTCCCTTCAAAAAGTCCACACCATTTTAGCCAAGGATGGGATGGGAGCAGGAGGTAAGGAAGAGACACAGGTCCCTGGATGAGGGTACAGAGGAGGAAATAAGGTGCAAGGGGTATTATGGCGTGGGGCCTCATCTTTACGTCTCTACAGATGCACAGTGTGGATTGATAATCAAGGAACAATCCTAATTAAATCCACCACAGCTCAAGGGGTAATCTCCCATTTTTTCATCTCTGTCCTGATGTATAACAAATATCATCAAGAAATGTTGCCCGATTTGCATCTTAAGGGTGGAATTGATATTATGCTTTCACTTCATAGTGTTCTCATATTTCTCCCACTCCTCCTCATTCTCCCTCATTCCCGAGTGTACAGATAAATCAGGCAGCAGCTAAATAAAGAGTGTTAATGACACATGACTTTGATATCTCTACAGTTGAAGCAGTCTCCTTGAGCTACAGAGGCAACTAGGAAAACAGCTTTTCTAGCAGCCATCCTGCAGCCTAGCACATTTATGAAGCCCTATCACTGCTCCATGAATTGAGCCTACAGAGACACCTTGGAAAACGTAACTAGAGCCCAGAGCTGTACAGCGCTGTCCAGGCAAACAGCCTCCCTCTACGTTAGTGAAAAACTATTTCCGTGATACTGTAGAGGTTCCAGGGAAGAAAGCTTTCAGGGTGCGTAATCCTCTTTCAGGCAATGGGACTGTGTCTGACAATCCCAGGGTGTACTGTCTGAGTTCTCGTCTCAAAATACATTAGGGGCAGGGGTCTCAAAAGTGACTAGTGATTTTGGGTGCCTCTGTTTTTCAGTGCCCAATGTAAGGCATCTGAAAGAAGCCTAATCTTCCATGGGGGCATTCAGCACCGTCAGGTTGGGTGCTCAGAAACTAGTCACTTTTGCAAAACTGGGCCCTCACGTTCCAGGGTAAAAGGTCTTGGGGAATGTCACTGCTCATCCAGTGAGAACAAAATATAGACCAACCACCCACAAGCAGGGGGGCAGCCAGACTTTTCTGAAGGAATGGGACAAGCGGTGCTAAAGGGGGGGTGTTTCCTCTCTGGGGCTCAGCACATGCTTGTGTGGAGGGCAGAGCATGTGTGTGAGTCTCCCCGGGTTATTAGGTCCACCTGAAATGCTCATTTAGAAACAGATTTTGTGCCCTGTGTCTGTGCTGGGGGCAGGAGGGACTCATTGACACATAGGGGGACTCCCATCCCCAGTGGCTCAGACAGAAGCTCCCCCATTGAACAGAAGTGGGGGGCTTTCATTTCTAGGGACCACCATCTCCGCAAACCCCCTTGTCACCCCCTCGTACCCTGCGGAGCAGCACCCTGTATTGCTCACGCAGCTCCATGATGAAGTCAAGCTCAACAGCCTGACCTCACCCAGCAGCTCCATGCTCAGCCACACCAGCCACGGGCAGGGCTCAGAGCACACGATCCTGCATACAGTGCCCGGGCCATGCAGCCAGGGGCTGCTGGGGGGTGTTTGGGGGTGGTGGTGGGGGGACCTCTGCACAGGGCAGCTCTGGAGTGGGGGGGTTAAATCTCAGACCTGTTCCAGCCTTTGCCCTGAACCCTGCTTGTTGGAGGGCAGTCCTCCCTTGGCTCCCAGCAATGGGCACTGAGCCCTACAGAACCCCAAGGGCCAGTTCAGCCGTGGGAAGCAGAAAGCCTGGCCCCCGTTATTATATCCCTCGCCCCCGAAACCTTCTGGGCCTCCCCCGCATTGAATCGCTGCCCCTATGTACAATATTTTCACTGTTCTTACATTTTAATGGGCCGTTTCTCTAACGGGGGGAAAAAGAGACTCACCCTGAAGCGACTGTATCTTACATTTCTGGTTTTCTACAGCACCCCTTGGCTTAACTGTCTCTGATGTACTCTAGATCTTCCTCTGCTTTGAGGCCTGTAAGAAACCAACCAATCTTAGGGCCAGAGGGGAGAGAGGGCATGTACCGTGTACACTTATAAATATCAGTGCACAAACTGCATCTGCAACAGGATAGCAGACGTGATCTATTTCAGTACAAACAACAGAAGAGGCAGTGCGGCCTAGTAGGCAGAACATAGCCTGAGGCTTCAGAGCCCTATGTTCCAGTCCTGTTTCTGCTACCAGCCCCTGTAAGTCATTTCAAGTCTCTGTGCCTCAGTTTCCCTATCAATAAATTATGGGCCTTGATAGTCACCTCCTTTATAAAGCACTTTGAAGTCTACTGATGATAAATAATTGGAAAACCGAGGTATTACTATTAACAGGCAAGGTGCTCAACTTGCAATTTCCCACTTTTCCCAAGGGTAAAAAGCTGATCACATTTTAAAAAAAAAATTTCAAAATGTTTTGTGGCCATTTAAATTTATTTTTAAAAAATCCCCAACAAAAGGAACAGAAGCATTTACCACCTTCTCCCTCAGCTTTAATCACAAGATCCTGTAAACGTATCTCGACAAACTCTTTCTAGATGGCTTTGATTCCAGCTCTGAAAAGCCAGGTGACTTTGATATGGATTTGCTAATTCTGGACTCCTTTTCCACATTTATTTTGGTTACAAAAATAGAGAGTCATGGTAAGTGAGGAGATATCTTTCATAAGCCCAACTTCTGCTGGAGAGAGACAAGCTTTTGAGCTTACACAGAGCTCTTCTTCAGGTCTGGGAAATGTACTCCAGAGTGTCGGAGTTATAAAAATAGTCTTCTGAAAATAAACTCATTTCACTGGGGTGAAATCAAAATAAGACCTCATGCTGTGTGGCCGGGCTCCTTCCTGAGATGTGCACTGCCCAGAAGCCAGCTGCATTCCTGGAGCCCAGGCAAGAGTTTGGAGCACGTTGTTCTTTAGGGTTTGTTTTGCGGTGGCCCTGAACACACATGGAACGAAGAGATAGTTCCTGACCTAAAGAGCTTCCAGTCTGAGGCCCTAATTTTTAAAGGTATTTAGAAGCCTACCTCCCATTGATTTCAACCGGAGTTAGGCACCCAGATACTTAAAAAAAACCGTACCTACATACACTTAAGTCCATCTGTGTTCGAACACACAACTGTAAGCAGCCGCTGAAGTCTCGTCGTCTCTTTATTTTAGTTTATGATTAGGTCGAAAAGATGGTCGATTGCATTTCGAGGTGAGACCTGTTGTATATTCCTGGTAACTGGACCACTGAAAATGCTGTCACGAAATGGACTTGAAAAAGAATCTGATTGTGGTTGGCTACACTTTTACATAGCACTGCTCCCGTGAAAACAACAGCAGAACACACTATTGTAGAAGAAAAGCATCCTCGGCTTGCTGGTTGACTAGACAGCAACAATAAATAGCCAAGCCTGGGGATAGGTGGGAGCTAGATTTTAGAATCACGCTCCAAAAACCTGCTGACCCAGGCCTGAAAAGGTAATAATTTATTACCACTTGAACTGTTCATCAGCGGAGACCTCCACAGCAGTAATCGCTGGGAACCCGACTCTCTGAACTCATATCCACATACCAGCATTCCCGCTGCTACTAATGGGGCTGCTCTTCCGAGCCGGGGCTGCTGAGTAAGGGCTTGTGGGATCGAGGCAAGAGAGGAACAAAGATTTTGCCAGGGTATGTGTGTGTTTAAAATCCAGCTGAGGGACTTTGACATATACTCAGAACAAAGACTGTCCTGTGTTAACTTTTCTCTTTAATAAAACACACAGTCAAACTATGGGAGGGCTGTACAGAGGAGCAGATATGAGGCTCAAACCTAATGATGTAATTATCCTTGTTCTTGTTTGGTTTCCATCGTTAGTTATATTGAGGTAGCGCCCAGACCCCAGGTCACCGACCAGGGCCACATGGTGCTAGGTGCTGTGCAAACATGGAAGAGAGACAGGCCCTGCTACAAAGAGCTCACCGTTTAAGCGAGTAATGCTCATAGTGTGCGAGGCGCTGAGCTAACGTAAAGGAAGGCAAGATCCTGCCCCGAAGCGCTTACCGTCTAGAAGATGAAGGTAGGGTGGCATGTACAGATAACGTGGTTAAAATGGAGACTGGCTGTATCCAGAGGTGTTGGAACAAAGGTGCTGCGCCCCCTGGCTTGACGTGGGTCCCACCAGACCCTGTTTACAGTTTGATTCAATGTATATGTGTTGGTCCAGCCCCCCTGGCCAAGTCCCGACGATTCAAGGCCAGACTGCTGCCTTCTTACTGTCAAAATGATAATCCCTTCAGTGGGCCTTCTTTGAGGAACGGCCCCCCAATGGGAGCGAAGTGTTCACAGTCTGCCCAGACTGCATTACCGGTAGGAAAAAAGTGACAGATCTCAGAAACTTTGTGGAGGAAAAAGCAGCAGGATCTGGTCACAGCTAGGATGAGAGGGGCAAAGGAAAGGTAAGTGCCAAAGATGAGCACCTGCTCCGAGGCCCGGGTAACAGGGACGTCACTGACAAAGACCAGAGGACCGAGGTATAGTGGGCGTGAGAGGAAAAAGTTACTATTATTAGTAGTAATGTTCCTGTAACACCTGGAGGCTCCTGCTGAGATCAGAGTCCCATTCTGGACACAGACCTATATGTGTGTTAAGAGTCAGGTTCTGCCCTGAACAGCTTGCCATCTAAATAGTTCAATATGGGCTGTGCTGTGCTTATATATCAAGGGGAACATTGATGGGGAGATGCCATAGGGACTGGCTGAGATACGGGTTTGAATGGATGGACACAACTCAAGAATGGACAGGTAGATTTGCAAATCATCAGCGCAGAGAGAGAAGTGGAGGCTGTATGAACGGTGAGACTGCCCCGAGAAAGGGTGGACCATGGACGAGGCAGTGGTCAGGGACCCGTGGACCATCCACGGTGGAAAAAGGAGGAAGAGCCACAAAACGAGCCACTAAAGGAAAGGGCAGAGAAGATGGAAATGAAAGACCTGGGGAGAAGATGTAAAGAAAGAGGATATGACTGATGGTGTCTAGAGAAGCAGAGCAGTCAAGGGAGATGAAGATGTCATAGGCAAAACCATTCCACTGCAAGCTCCTAGCTAACACACGCAACCTTTCCCACCTCTGCTGCCCTGGAACTGCTCAGCCATGGTGGCTGGAGAAGTGCAGTCCCACAACAGCACATGGCTGGGCGGTCAGTAATATGCACAATCATGCTGTGTGTTTCTGCGGTAGGCTGGAGAGAGGTACCCTGTTGAGGTTTACTGGAGGGGGCCACAACAGATGGAAGATACCCTCCTGTCTCAGAGGAGTCAAGGCATTGCCCCAGAGCTCAGTCAGCACAAGGGAAGCCTGTGTTCCCCACCAGACACCAGGAAGCAGCCACAGCATTTGATTCTCACAGGGCAGTCCACCCCTTAAAGGGCTAGGGTGAATGGGGAACAGCCAGCCCTATTTTGGGGAGGAGCCTGGCAGGCAGATGTTGGGAATCATCAGCTGCACTCAAGCAGCATCAGGTGACCGGATCTAATAACCACCAGCTGGAGGATATAGAAGAGGGCCCCGGCCTGAACCCTTTAATGAATGGAGGTGGGAGGGCAATCTGTGGATGTCCCTGACTGAGGAAAGACCCTGACCTCCAGACTGCCAGAGGCCAGGTGACCCATAACCCACCCAGGGCAACTGTTTTATATGGTCACTTCCACATTCTTTTGTGTTTGGACAATAACGGAGCCCCGAGACAAGGACTGACTTGGGAATGGCTGATTATTCCCCCCAGGCCATGAGCCAGTACTTCAGCCTGTCCCTGCTGCGGCTGGATCTCTTTGATGTTGAGGGAGCTCTGCAGCCGCGCATTTGGCAGCCTGTCTGAACGTGTCCTACCAATCTATGCCAGTCAGAGACATGCTCTATTGGGCAGGATCTCACAGGCACAAATCTGATGGGAGACCAGAATTTGGCCGAGTGGCTTTCCAGAGTATTTTCTTTTTCTGGAAAAATGAATGGATTTGAACTCAGGACTGCTCTATGCGAGTTCTTTGAGGCACGTGCTAGAGCACACAGACCTAAGCTGTGCTGAGTCTGCCATTTACAATGATGATATTGTGCAAATCTATCTTCTGCAGGAACCGTAGCTATGATAAACAAACAGCCGGGATATTTAGAGTGTCATTTCTTTGGGGTAGGGACTGCCCTTCCATTATGTGTGGGGCTCCACACCTGGCACCATGGAGCCCCAGTTCCTGCCTGGGATCTGAAAGCTCGACAGCAGTACGAATCCTCACCAATCACAATATATTAATGCGCTGCCTGAATTCATTCATTTCATTCACACAAACAACATGACCCACTTCTCAGGCCTGATTACACTTACACTGGTTTTACACTGGTATAACGTTATGACCTTACAGGAGTTACTGCCAGATTTACCACAATGTGAATGAGATCACAGTCAGATTCATTGACCTGAATCTCACACTAAAGCCCTTTATGCTATTGGGACAGTATAAAGGTTATAATTTCCAGAGGGGTAGCCGTGTACAGCAAAAACAATGATGCATCTGACGAAGTGGATTGGAGTGCATGAAAGCTTATGCCTGAAGAAATTTGTTAGTCTTTAAGGTGCCACAGGACTCTCATTGTTTTTGCTATAAAGGTTATGCTGCTTTAAGACCTCTTTTGACTGCTAAATTGGAGCCTTAGCGTAACTGAGAATCAGGTTCCTTGAGCGTAAAGCATCCTAACAACTCAGAAGTTACGAGACGGTATCAACACTAGGACAACTGGATGAGTTAATCTGGCAAAAGCTGGATCAAGCCTTAAAGCAGGGATTACTTGTCTGAGAAAGTTGTTGAATTAAAGATTCAATTCTCAAGCAACATACAGACTTTCAAACTGTGTGAAATACTGAGGATAGTTTTCTAGTATTTCTGAGAAACAGAAAAGCCTTTCTTTAGCTAAGTCATACTGGACAAACCTACCTGCAGAAGGATCAGAAGTATCGAGTCTCATCGCTGTTGGATGGCTTACATTTAAAGCACTATAGCTCTGTCATTGTCAGAATTACAGCCCAAAGGTAGAAATTGGTGGCATTATTCCTATAACATCAGCCCCTCATATTTTTGACTGTGCTATGGGTATATTAGCCTTCACAGTCCATTCAGCCTTTCTTCTGAACTGTGGACATGTACTGGATGATCATTTAAATCTCTAACACAAGATAAAGACAAGCAATTGCAATTGCTCTGTTTTGATTTCTGCGGAGCAAAGCTCTGCGGTACATTTGACTAGTGGCTGCCATGAAAAAAGCCACATTTGTCAACATTAATCACACACGCTGCAGCATTTCCCTGTCTTGCTCCGTGGTCATCACTGGCAAACTTTAAACGGAAACCCACTGGCATTCAAGCGTAGTGGAAGCCTCCACGCCATAGATGGGGTCCTGCTTTCTGCCTGCCTCTTTGCAGCTAGCCCCCAAGAGGGTGCTAAGACAGAGCACTCCTCCCTGAACTCCAAAGACATCACCAACTGCATTTGTGCCTGACCTGTATTGGGAAGAACGCTCCTTGAACCCTCCTCCAACATGTCCACCTCAAAGAGTCAGCCGGAATCTGGCCCGTAGTATGGTATATCGCACTCTCAGTGGGAGTTAGGCACCTACATACCTTTAAAACAAGTAGAGCTCCTCATTCCTAGGTGTGTAGTCTTTAGCCCATGCCCAGTATAATTTAGTGCAGGAAAAGTCCCCCGTGAGCTTCTGAAATGCATCGGGTACGGGAGGATAGAGAAGGGCTGAAAAAGTTTTGGTTCTAAGCTATGATTTTTCAGAAAAATCTTTGGCCTTCCTCGGAGCCTGGACCTGAGGAAGGGCCTGAATGCCCCTCCTGGATGGAGCCAGGAATTGCAGGGCTCAGGCCCCAGAAGCAGAGGGGCGGAGCCAGGAGAGGAAGGGGAAGTATAAAAGCCCAGACTGCGTTGGCAGCTCAGAAGGGCCAACCTGCTGCAGTGGGAGGATGTCTCTCTTCTGAGGCTGTGAGCGGGATGAGACCAGGCTCCTACCATGGAGCTGCCCCCGTCCTCACCTGTTAGGAGGCCCAACAGCCTACCCAGCTTACCTGGACCTAGTGACTGGGAGGGGATACCAGAAACTGTGGACTGGGGGAGATGTCCCTGGGCCTGCAGGAACCCTGACGGGTTGCCCCTCAGTGAGTACGTACCTGAGCAGGGAGAAGCCGAGGACACCGAGCAGCCGCAGGGCCCCTGAGACCTAGAGGAGCTTTGACTGGCCGAGGACCCTGCAGCCAAGAGGAGCAACTGGCTGTGAAGCGTCCCTAAGACCTAGAGGAGTTGCCCTCTGCCAATGGACCCGAAGGGCTCCCAGACCTGCCACCCATGGACTGCGAGGGCCTAATGGGGACCCTGTGGGATGTCTGTCCTCAGGACCCAGAGGAGCCCCTTTGGAGACAGATACATGAGCACAGGGTGGGAGGAAGTAGCCCAGGGGCAGCTGACTGTAGCTCAACTAAAACCCAGAGCAAACCGGTGTCAGCGCGTTGCAGCTTGAGCCCCACTGACACAGTGGCAGATAGGGCCCTGGGCTGGGGCGCTGTGGAGTCGGAAGGGCCTGCGGCCCCCTCCCTGCTTTCCCCAACCATCTGGAGTGCTTGACCCCTCTGCAACAGCTGCTGAGGGGTCCGAGTGGTGTTCTTGCCCCAGTCTGGGCCTGCTACTCATCCCAGACCGGGGGCTACTGACTCATGTGCCTGCCCTGCCCTGCCCCGCCTGGGGGCCAGGGGCTACTGACTCATGTGCCTGCCCTGGCCCGCCTGGAGGCCGGGGGCTACTGACTCATGTGCCTGCCCTGCCCCGCCTGGGGACCAGGGGCTACTGACTTTTGACACTTGTCTGGTCTCATCTAGCAGGCAGGTGGGCCATTGATGCTGCTGGGAACATCAGTACTGGCCTCCTGGTTGCAAGAGTGGACTTTTTCCAGGGCTGAACTGGCCAGAACTTTGGCCTTCCTTGGAGCCTAGGCCTGAGGAAGGGCCTGAACACCCGGACCACCCTAACCCGCCTACAGGGCTCCCAAAATATTTTCAAATTTTTCTGGACTTCTAAACTTCTCCAAGTCCTTTCCACCTAGAATTCTGGTCTGTGATTGTATTTTCTGTGTAGGTTTCACACTGCTGAACAATGCCAGGGGAGCACAATGAGAAGAAATATTTGGTTGTTCCTAGATCTTTGTACTGAACAGTTAATTGCCATCTCTTTGTATGTTGTTCATGGCAACTCAGTTGAGAAAAGTACCTACTGATTACAAGAGAACACCTCTAGGGAACATTGCTTGATGCCCTGGGAAAGCTGTGGTAATTAAAAACTGGACTGAATCATATAGGTTTTCACAGTAAGAGTTACAGTGGTGCCACTTAAACACTGAGCACACATAGTGAGCTTTAAACTGCATGTTCCTCCAGGGAATTCATTTATAGAACATCCCTGCTGCACAGTTCATCCAGGAAATCTTCCTAGTAGTGAAAATATCCGGGTTCACCTTGAAAATGCTTTCGGGTATAAAACAAAGTTGGATTTCAAACTTTCTGGTGAATACTCAAACTAGCTGCTGCTTTCTTGTACCGATCAAGGTTTCTAATCTCTTCTCCTTGTCCGGGCTTTCAGATTTAAGTGTCCCATTGTCTGCATGATTGTAGCATCACATCCTGTTTGTAAACAGGATTGCACAGTGACATTTCAAATACCACCTTAACAAATATGACAAATATTTCTGCAAACTCCAATACTCAGCTATTTAATTATACAGCATCCATCACCTTTCTAATCCGAACAGGAACTCTGATCTCACCAGGTTATTACTTTGAGTTCAGCTGGATAACTCAGCAAGTCATACATAGCTTGACATGCAGAAGGCATTTAAGAAATAATCCCAAGAGTTGATGGCACCTCTTTCGACGATACAAACATTTTGAGTGGAATAAATAACGAGATGAAGTAAAATCAAAGATTGGATTTAGTAATCAATTTGGTAAGTGACATAAATCATGAACAATGTCATGTCAGTGTATCTCAGACACCAGAATATGGTAGTGTCCTTCATTGCTTATAGAATTTCATTCCCCCCTACCAAGCGGCACAGACAATAAGGGGACGTCTACACCGCAGCTGTGAGTATGATCACAGCACAAGTAGACGTACTTGAGACAGCTTCGCTCTGGGGAGATCAAAGCTAGTTCGAGCAATAGCAGCAGATTTTATAGCCAGCCCTGTCCACCCAGGACATGTTTGATGGACCACTGTCACAATGCCTCCCTGGTCCTATCAAAACTCACTTGGAGAGATCAGGGCATGACACAGTCGCAACTTTCAACTGCAGCATGGATGGACCAGAAGCATCCATCCAGCTGCAAATACAAACCTGCCAGCTGAGAGAGCTTACCTAAACCTGAAAAGCCAGCAGGTGGGCTGTGTGGTTTTACCTTCAGAAGAACTGCCCTCATAATGGTACAATTGCCCTTCCCAACATCACACGTGAAGCAGAAACTGCTTGATCCCCGTGGCTGGCCGGCATGGTACTTCATATTTACCAACCAGGGATCACTATCAGTATCTGCTGGACCATATTGACTCGGACCAGGTTGAGATTGCTTTAAAGATTTTCACATCAGAGACTCAGCAGTAAGTGTAATGATTTTTAACAGGAAAAATCCTAAATCCTTTTCCTTGTTGTTAAATTTGTATTGGACACAAATCCTGTCAGTCTAATCTAATGAACTCGTGTTTTGGACACATGTGAGCACTAAATAAGGTCTTTCACTTTCTTACTGCAGGGGTTGTGGATCTCAGAAGCAGGACTGAGAGGATGGGAAAGTATAGTGCAAACATCTGAGTTAGGTGAAATTAAGGGGTTTTGATGCAGTTGGTATGGTGCACGGATATTTAATATTTTATATGTGAGCTCAGAGCTCTGTATGGGGGCATTTAAATACATATTACACGGTACACCCCAAAAGCTACATTAAAAGAATGTTGTTGATGCAAATCCATGCACTCAAAAATTAGGAAGTGTCAGAATTCAACTTGCCTGTGCAAAATTAAATTTGTAGTCTTTGTGAGTATGCATTATGATACAGTCTTTAATTACATGATCACATGCTATTTTTTTCTTGGAGTAGCATAGACGGACTCTTTGGAGAATTTAGCTGCCAGACTGTGACCAGTGTCTAGTGAGCATGTGTGAACTGTTATTTTCAGAGGTTCACAACTTGGCCAAGTTTGGATGGATTTTCATGGGGATGACAAAAAGGCAAATTTCAAATGCCTGCTCCAAAATATGGGGGTATTAGGGCTGCTCAGCAAAATGACTGTAAAAAAATTATAATGTGGGCAAAATCTGTTGTGCTCCTATCTTTGTCTCAAAAATGGCTGGAATGTTTTAGTTTAAATTAAAAAAATAAAAGCAAAACATCAGCCTGAAGTGCACACACAACATGGAAATTTTCAACTCAAAGGGCTAACATTTGGCAAAGTTGCAAGCAACTGAAAACAGGGACTTATAATGGAAAATATCAGGCAACTTTAACTACAGGCACTGCCATCTGCGCCACCCACAATGAATGAGGAGCAGATAGGAAATTACAATTGTCTTAAACCAGGGAAGAATATCAGATTTAAGAAACATTTTTAAAATGAAACAACAGGGTTGCCCCAAGTAAAATATTTCCAAACCCTTTAATGATCTGAAATCTGTTTAATGAAGTCTGGATTGAATCTGTTTAAGTTTTAATAGTGCATCTATCACCAGGCTTCAAAATCCAAAAAAATTTTGTCAGGACAAGACAGCCAGATCCTTAGCTGGTATAAAACAGCCTAACCCCATGGACTTCAACAGAGTTGGTGATTCAGGCCCTTATGTTTTCCTTTCCAACCTTTGATTATAAGGTCTGAATGTACGAGAAGAACAAGATATTCTTTTAAATTATTATTTATTAACCTGAGTATGGGGCTGCCAGGCCACTGTGTTCTTGTTGCTGTGGGAAGAGACATTTCTTCCCCTATGATCTGAAGGGGGAGATCCGGGCTCACTTATTTCTGGTGAGAATGCATTCCCGAGCCAAGGGCTTCCTGCTGATAAAGCCCTGTCCTTTCTGCCATAAACATTCCCAGTGATTGCACTTGCCATGTCGGATGCCAGGATGACAAGCAATGGCTTATAAGATATTTTCTTATTTCTTGCATTTCTTCTATAACTTCAGATTTGTTTTAGCGCCTAGGCTCTAATGCCCAGGACTTGGATATCAATATCTTCATATGAAATGGTGAGGAACTGGTTTCTTGTCTGTCTTTTTAAAATTATGCTGGGGAATGGTCTTAGCTAAAGTTGAGATTCAAAACTTCCAGAAAATGTAGATTTTCCTTCCCCTTCCCTTATTTATACCTGAATGAGCTAGTCCGGCAGCAGTATTGCTTACCTGCAGTTCCCTTCCACAGCAGTGGTGTCCCCAAAGCAGCCTTCAGACCCCCAACTAAATAACCCCCCTTATGTTTTACACACCCGTATATGCCTCTTGGACAGAAGCCGCAGTGTGCAGGAGCTGAGGAGTTGCACTGCTATTTTGCTGGGATATAGGGCGAGCCACTGGAACCGAGAACCTTGCAGAACTTGTCAGCTGCTCTTACCTGTCCTGCGAAAAGGCCACACACGCCAATTATACAGAGAATGTTGAACACAGCAGAGCCGACGATGGTTCCAACACCTACGTCTCCTTTTGTGATAAAAACACCTGAAAAACAAGTTCAAGGCAAACTGCGTAAGTCAGAAAGAAAAGGGATCTTACTCCAAATAACAGCACCCTTGGCTGTATCCCTGGAACTCTGTCATTTGCCTGATTCTGCCATCTTGACTCAAATGTAATAGGACACTTTGTGGTGTAAAGAACAGAGGTGCATAAGGAGGCAGAATCAAGGTCTTTGATAGGATTAGGGGGAATGTGTGTTACCCAAAGTGCTAAGGCAATCGATGTCGGCCAGAAGGGATCGTTATAATCATATAGTCTGGTCTTCTGTATAAAGCAGGCCACGGGACTTTCTGGAATTAATTCCACTTTCAATTCCAAATAGCTGTGGTTGAACCGGAGCTTAACTTTTAGAAAAACATCCAATCACGTTTAAAATATTTCCATAACCCTTGGCAAATGGTTCCGGGGATTAACTACTCTCTTGATGCACAGCTGGGTGTAAACAAGGCAACACTCTTCCCTCAACTCAGGTGGTTTACAGCATAATTCTCTGGCCAAAATCCCTGTCAGAGGAACCGCCGCTAAGAACGACGGCGGAGAAACAAACGGGCTCTGCTGATTCTGAACCAATCCTGTAGAAGAAAGACGCCTCCTACGCTCGAGCATTGCTGCAGAAGGATAGCGCCCCACCCTGCCATCTTTAAGATGAAAGCTGTGAGGGAGGCCCTCAGATCCTCTGTTCTACAGGCTCTTACGCCGTGCTCATCAATGTAGTACCGGAGCATCTTCCCGCAGTTCCTTAAGCAACATGGCTCTGAATCTTTCTCTCCGGGTGGGGTGAATGGCGACTTTTTAAAGCCCCCAACTAATTTTTCCCTGCAGAGGTTTTGAATCCACAGCTTCAAGAGCCCTGGCTAATGGCTTGCCCTTGTATGGATCACAGAGGGGATCAGGAATTTCTTACCCTGTTCTTGGAAGAGGAGGAGGGGGGCTGCACATGTGGAAATACTATTACCCCAGCCCCACATCCCCAAAACAAGACCAAACCTAAAACCCCCTTGATTGCCACTAAAATTTCCATCTACACCGTAATCCAGTGATGTAGCCCCTCAACATAGATAAAATCACTGTTTTGTCTTGCAGTGTAGGTGGGACTGGACCATTCTCAAACCATGCTTAGTCAGCTGTAACACCCACAAAATGCAGCCATTATGTGCACAGGTACAATTTAGTAGTGTGTGAATCTATTCACGGTGCACAGAGTCTTGATTATGGTTGGTGACACTCACTGTTTATAAAAACAGAGAAACTCAGGTGTTTGTTCTTCAACACTGGGAGATTAATACGTATAAAGGATTTACCACGACTAATTCTCCATGCATCCATAAGAGTACAAATCAAGACTTATTACATCCGTTAGAGTAATTTGGCAACTCCATCTACACTTATTGCTCTTAAAAACTGTTTGAAGAAGAAATGGCTGGGTGGTTAGTTAGTTACCTATAACAGATGTAAATAACTCAGGAGCAGAGCTTCCAGCTGCCATGAAAGTCGCCCCAGCCACATCTTCACTAAGATGCAAACGCTGCAGAGAAACAAAATGAAATCTCTGATTACACCACTGCCATATTAAGAAATTCAGCTGAAAAAGTTAAGTTTTGCCTAACAATTGGGCACATGCTTACATGGAAAGAAAGGGAGAACCAAGAAGACAGAGATGCATTAGTTACCATGGGCAAATGTTACATTCTCAAGCTAATAAAGCAAGATGGTTGGACTTTCTGATCTCAATTTAGAGAGAGCTAGATTGTGCCCTTTGGGAACTGGCCTGAGCAGAGCAAGGTATATTAGCTACACCACATCTATGAGTCATGATTCCTTTCCTGTTTCCAGGGGGTAGTAAATTACAGCCCTCGCTATGCACACGTTGTCTCACATACTCTGGCCAGGATGTGGAAGGCGTGCACTCGTGTGTGTGTGTGCGTGCATGAAGTCCTTGTCCATTCCTCGCCCATGTGCTCTGGGGAGTACACAAGAGTGTACAGACCCCAGACCCAAGATGCTAACTCCCTCTACAGCCAGGATTTACCCAGCAGCAGCTTACGTAATCTACATTGTAATCAGGGACAGCCATTCTCTTAAAATACCCATGCTTACCAAATATGCTTTAGCTGTAAGAAACCCAAAGATCCATTTCTAGCCTTCATGGCTCTGGACACATGGGGGGTTATTCTCATTTAAAATAACATTTCCTGAGAGGAAAAACACTCGCTACTGCATACAGATTCAATTGCTATAAACTGTTTCCAAATATCTGCTTAGTTAACTATTTACTACATGCTTCATTTAGTCCCACCATTTAATGAGACCACATCACACGCTACTAAAACTAACACGCCCCGCTGGCACCTTCCATTGTTTTCTGTGAAGATAAAGCAACCCCTCGTAGTACGTCTGGTCCAACAGAAAACAGGCCCAAACACAAGAGCAGCAGCTCCTGGGTAGGGATCTGCAGTGAACGAGGGGCAGTGGAAGGGGAAGGGAATGCTTCCCAGACTACACTAGTTATTTAAAACAACAAAGAGCAAGCACCCAGACAGGCCATTTAAACACTTCCTCTATCTTCTCTTAGTTACCACTGAAACCTGAAAAAAATCCCATTAAGCACTGTACTTTTACCGCAAGAATTTCTGAGATTTCTTCGTAAATATTTATCTCAGCAAACTATATAAATGCAAAGTTAAGGCAGAGAGTTAATTTGCTCTGCAAAAGGGACAGAAAAAAGGAGTCTACTCTTCAGTTAACAGTCCCATTACAGCTTCATTTTCTCACAAGGGCTCCAGATACCCTTAACTCTGCCCCCACCCACATATACGTTACAGGGAGCAACAGAAAAGGAGGTGGGTGGCAGATTCTGGCTTCCTTGAAAGTGCTTTTTAGGCAGGTACCTTAAAAGTGTTACATTGCCATAACAGTCTGTGGCAAACCGATGAATCAAAAGCTTTTCTGAAAGTGATCTAACAAGGACTAAAAATATTGTGAAAGACATATCTAGGAACAGAGGCAGATTTCCCAGAGGGCTAGTTTCTTCTGCACCAGGCTCAGTGGAAACACAATATACTCATCACATAACACAGTCTGCACCATGCTGATGCGTTTGGAGGAGGGATAATCAGTTAAGGGATATGCTTGAGTTCATACTTCCTAAAAACAAATTAATATAATTCCACAGTGGCTTTCCTGGAATTGAAATCTGAGGCAATGTATTCAAATGGCCATGATAAGCTGGGCAGAATGATGATGTGGAAAAGGAGGTAAAAATCTATTCCATAGAGTCCATAGAAAGATCTTCACCAAGAGATGTGGTACCAGTTGGGGCCTGTAGATTCTTTTATAATCCTAATATTAGCGCACTTCCAATGCCAATTAAGTTAAACCAGAAAAAGCCATTCCTGTTCTGGAACAAGACTGTCCACGTGAGGAACTATTCTGGAATAGTTATTCTGGTCAATTTTCAAGTGCAGACAAGCCCTTACTTAGATAATAGAACTTTGCTAATTTGACTGACTGACAGGGAGACCTTTTTCCAATGACCAATTTTGCAAGTTAGAGAGGGTGCGTCTACACTTGTAAATTAAGTCGACTTAAGCCTGCTTAAGTCGACTTAATTTACTCTGCATCTACACTACAATTTCCTTAAGTCGACTTAAGCTGCTGCTTAAGTAGACTTAGGAAATTTTAAGTTGACTTTATAAAATCTAGTTTAAAGTCGACTTACTAAGTCGACTTTATTAAGTCGCTTTAAGCCAGTGTAGACGTGGCTTAGCCCTAAGTCGACTTTAAGGGTCCCCACGGCTCCCCCACTGACCTCCCTGCCAGGGTGCTGGCACAGCCAAAGCCTGGCATGCCCACCCACAGGGCAGGATACAGCCCTGCCCACCCCGCTCCCATACCATGCCCCTGTCCCTGTCCTGCTCAGCCCCCATGTACTTTAGTACAATGGGGAATGTGCTGAGCCCCCTGGTCCCAGGTCCACCTAGCCCCTAGAAGTCGACTTAGGCATGCAGTGTGGACGCTCTAAGTCGATTTGGCAAGGTCGACTTTAGGTCGACCTAAATTTAGTGTGGACATGCTAAGTCGACTTAACAAAGTCGACCTAAAGTCGAATTTTTTAAGTCGACTTAGCAAAGTCGACTTATTTTGACAAGTGTAGACATAGCCTAAGTGACAGAACCTGCTAAAAATATACCAAGTCGCCAGACAGGGTTGCACAGCTATCACCTTTATTGATAGTGAGTAATCCCTGGTTCTCAAAGCTGCCCTATTGATTTCAAAAAGTCTTTCTTGTGGAGCAGACAATTACTTCATGAGAGGAAAGGCAGCAGAATCCAGCCCTTAGATGTTATTGGAAAGTAGGATTAAACTAGTTTCCTTCAGTCTGAAAAAGACAGACAAGGGGATTGGAAGAAAAAGCAGTGGAGATCCTTCCCAAGTTAGCTGGGCCTCCTTCTCATGCACATCTGCATGCGAACACTGAAGAGACTAAGTCAGTGCAAGTTCGAAGTTTTAAAGACAAGCCATTTCAGATTTAGACAAAAAAGTCGAAACAACTCTGAAAAGAGGAACATGGATTTCTTTCACTGTCACATAACTCAAGCACACTTTGACGTTGCTGGAAAGAAAGGACTTTGTGTCTCAAAAAGGTCACTTTTGTGCGGAGAACAAATATTTTGGACCCACCCCTGCAAAATTTGAGAACGTTAAGGCATCCTGGGATAGCTAACCCATTGTTAAACTACATTCCATCTTCTCTGCACCACAACTACATCCCTGGCACAGGTCAGTTGTCCAGTCACTGCTTTGATCATCCACACCCTTGTGCATCCAAAACAGCTTTTGCTGAGACGAGGCTGTGCTGGATTTCGATGAACCAGAAACACCAATATAGTAGAGGAGTCCATGTCCATCAGAACTGTCAGACAGAAATGATTTCACATCTAATCTCCCAGCTCCATTTTCTGGAAGATGATACTTGCGTTTTTACGAAAAGGGGAGCGCTGCAGGTGTCTCTTCCAATTGGCAAAGATCTCTAAAAGTGGCAAATCGAATTTGTATTTTCTACCTGCAGCACAGATATTTTCATGTCAAAGTTAGGATGCATCTTAATTTCTCCCATTTCCCCCCTACGAATTGGCCAGTGGAACTGATGGGCTGATTTACTGGTTGTTTCTCAGCTCTTGTCTCTAAAGGTAGAGTGCACAAGTTTGAGAAACTGGAAGAATTGTGGAAGTTTTTAAAAAGCTTTTTATTAGAAACACTATTTTAATGTAATCCAGACTTAAACAGAGCATTTCTCAGCAGAAGGGTAAAAATATGCAATTGTTAGCCATCTTTGCCTGAATTACAGTATGCTACACTGTATTTTTAAAAGTGCATTACTATCATTTTTATTTCAGTAGCACCTAGAGACCCCAACCACAGTTGGGAACTCATTTTGCAAGATGCCGTACACACACATACTAATAGACAGTCCCAGCCTGGAAGAGCTGAAACCGATATGATAACCCAACGTTGAAAGAGAAGAAGCCACTAATCTGAGAGGCACAGAAAGGCTAAATAACTTGCCCAAAGTCAAAGAGGAAACTTGTTACTGAGCCATGAACTGAACCTCTGAGTCCCGGATGAGCAACTTAACCACAAGACCATCTTTCTGCATCCCTCTTAAGGTATGTTTTCAACTATATAGTACTTGCATTTTAATCTGCTGGAGAGGCTGCTAACCCTTTGTTAAGGAGAAGGGGACTATGCAGACAAAACAGTTCTTGTTAATGAAGTGGTAATTACAAGCTTTAAAAGGGTACCCCACAAACATGATTTGCCTACAAAGAAAGGTACAAGCAGGCTCCAGCACCAGAAAACTAGAAAGCAGAATCTCTCATTTACACAATGTGAAAACAACATTGTGTTCTTCCCCCTTATGTTAAAAACAAACCAACAAGAAGAAACTACAATATAATGTTATCTACTGTTCACACAACTTGTGGTTTCCAAGGGAAATTGCTACACAAGTGACCTGCAAGCCCCAAAACGTCTTCTGATACTTACTTCACAAATCTTTTCCAATGAAGGGACAAAGAAATCATCACAGACAATTGCCAGTGCGTAGAACATATACATGGCCTGTAAGAGAAAACGTAAGATTGAGTTCAGAAGGCACCAGGGAAAGACACATACTGTAATGTCCCACTTGAGCTTGGGTTTTTAAATTCTATTGCTAGAGCAATTTTAGGGGCATCTTAGTATCTAACGGAAGGATCATGAAGTATTTATCCAAAACTTCTTTCAAGTGAAGCGCCACTACCACTTACCATCAGACAGTGACAGATAATTTTTTTAAAGTTGTCTAGATGTTGCTGAAACACGTTCAATAGCTCTCTTATCCTCCTTTTCTGCAAATTGGAGGTCTGTTTTTTAAGGGTGTGTTCATTCCATGAAAATCCGAACTCTCCAGAAGGGGTTTTCAATTGCTAGTGTTTCAATGCAGAACAAAGAAGTGTGTTTGTGCTTAGACACCCTGGAATGACACCTAGAATTCTAATTCTAGGATTTTATTTAAGCCAGTATAATTCTAGCTTTAGAAAGAACCCTCCCCCACAAATGAATGGCTGGAAACAATGTAAATTTAGCATTTTAATGTTAACTAAAATCACACAGCTCACTATGACTCCTAAAGGCCGGAACTGGGATGGGGAGATGCAGAGCCATGGGACAAAGAAGCAGATACCCAACTGGTGAAAACTGTTCACTACTCCAACCTGCACCAGGATCTGGTCTAATTTGCAAAGCATTATGCATCCAATGGGGCTGGGGTGAGAGCAATGAGATGCTGGGCTCGGTATTGCTTGGTAAAAGGATAGACAAGACTTCCCCCGGTGTGGAATGGGGAGACGGACACGAGAGACGGGGCAGAATCCTCTCTCCAGATCTGGCTAATGCTCTCCTCCTCACACTCAGGGCATCTGCAGCCGAAGTATGGTTGTCCTCTCCCTATCTAGCGCACCTGTGCAGGATCAGCCATAATTTGGCTCCACAGTTTTTGTGCAAAATGAAGTATATTTATTTATAAGTCTGCAATCCCCAGCTTGCCCAGGGTTACCTAGGGAGGGGGTGCAATCTCCATCCTTGGAGGTTTTCAAGGCCTGGCTGGGATGATTTAGCTGGGCTTGGTCCTGTAAAGTCTTGCACGGGTTACTGACATTAATGAAGGTGTTAGGGTGGACTCAAAAATGAAATTGTTTATATAGTTCACTGGAGTATCAAAAGGAATCATTTAATGAATCTCTGAAGTTAGCATAACAGACTGCATTGCTTCAGGATTGGTTTATATAGTCCCACAGCAGCCCGTCATCTCCATTTCTATCCTGCCAAGTGTTTATGGACCCTGTCTCTCCTGATTAAGCAAATCACCCTCACAGTGGAATCTTCTCTCTCTCTTTGTGCAATTCTACTTTCTTTCTTTCTTTTTTTTTTAAATGCAGAGCCTGTCAAATGTACTAAAATTGACTGGGAATGTCTGAAAGCAAAGAGGACAGATCCCCAGAAATCAGCAGGCCACAGAGGGCACCACATTTCCCTTCTTTTTACATTTCTACTGAAGGCATTACCACCTCCGTTGCTTTCCCAAACCTCAGGGTGAGATGGAATGGTTTTTTAAGTTCAAAGCAGCCTATCCGGTTTGCGCTGCCTGTCACAGCCCAGCTAGCATTATTTATACAAGCGGCACAGAAAAATAAAGACACAACTGGTTCGAACGTATAAAAAAAGCTCTAGGCCCTGGGGTGGTACGCTGTGCCGTGATGCAGACTAATTTCTGGACAGGACTTCTTGTAGAGCCAGTGAGGATTAGACATGGTGCAGAGGTAAGGAAGCATAGGCCCCGATTGTGCAAACACTTATGCATTGAGCAGCCGATCCTATTGACTTCTGTGGTGCAGAATTTTGGCCCAATGGGATTACTCATATGTTCGAAGTTAAGCCTCAAGTATGTTTGCAAGATCAGGGCCATATGCTCCACAGAAGGGGCAGGGAAAGCATAGTAGTTCTCAATATGGCTTTTCTACCAGCCTATGCACCAAGGAACTGGTTGGTCTGATCATAGCTCTCCCCTGGAGTCAAGGAAACAGTATTTTTAAAAAACCACCACACACCGCCAGGCCTCAGGCTGCAGGGCTATTTATTGCTGTATCCTGAGCTCGGAAGCCTATACAACAATAAAACAGCCCAGCAGGCTGAGGCCAAAGACCCTGAGACGGCTGGCATGGGCCAGCCGCAGGTTTTTCTTGGCTATGTGGTTATACTGCAAAGCACACAGCAGGGATGTGCCATCACCCGGCGTACCAATCAATGATCCCCCAAAGCGGCAGGAAATTGTGTGGACAGTGATATCATCAAGGTTAACTGGGGTCCAGCTACACATGTCTAAATATATGAGGGATTGTTAATTGTGCGACTTAATTTATCTGAATTGTGCCATTTCAGCATCACAGCTGTTTGTGGCATTTTTATCCACCATTAGCAGCAATAGACTCATTTCCAATATGCTTCTTTAGTGAATTTATGCCTCCCAGGGTTTCTTGCAGGGTTTTTTAGCAGGTGTGGGGGGGTGTTTTTATGGTGCTTTTAGAGAGAGAAGACCAAAGACCTGTGGGAATCAGTCTGGAATTCTGCTGGAATAATGTTTGAAGAAAGTCAATTATTTATCCTCCTCTGCAGCCTTTCCCTCTTGCAAGTCAGATGATCATACACAGTCATTTATTTTCTGGTCATCTTTTTCCATTACAAACCCTACGACCCAGGCACCACACAGCTTGATAATTGTTTGGGAGCCGAGCTAGGCCTCTCCAGGGCTTTCACACTGCTGATATGATCTAACTATTGTTTCTATCTCCCTGTTCTCTCTCTGGCTTTTCTCAGCCAGCCAACTTTGCTCTAAAGAGGAAAAGCTGATCACAAAATAAAAAGAACCAAGGAGAAAATCCCGATAATTGAATGATCTGGTTTAAAAAGAGAAGAGCAGAGGTTTGGGCAAACAGAAATTGTTAATGATCAGGAGAAAGCAACAGAAAAAACCCATGAATGAAATATAGGAAAAATCCCGCACCACATTTTGATATATTTATGTTGCTGACACTGCGAATTTTAGTTTGATGCTCAACTGAAAAAGAAATCCACTTTGGAGTTATCCAGAGACCATAAGGTATTTAAGCGTAACTTGAAGTTGCTCTCTGTACACGAGATAACTATATTCTGGGCTGCATAAGCTTGAAAGCCGGAGAATCATTTAGAACAAAGAGAAACATGCATTTGATTGCTCCTCTCTCTATTCATCTTCTGCCACTTTCCCCCTCCTCCTTTCTGCCCTTGCTCTCTCCAAGTCACCAACCTCCCCCCACAAGAAATACAACACGGTTGAAGTCCTGCTTTGAAAGTGAATTGGGAGACAGAAATGAAGAGGCTCCCGCAGGTAAATATGCACATTACTAAGTAGAAGCCTCTGCTCCATGGTTAAGGTCGCAGGTGAATTTTCTTTATAAGCCCGACTGTAGTCTCTTTCTAAAAATCACAGACATAAGAATAAAAGCCTCAAATCTGGAAGGTTAGTTCCAGGGTCAAGGCAGGATTTTTATATCCACTTTGAAGCAATTTGAACAATGGGCTCCTGAACGGCTGCACGCTAACAGCTGTGGTTTCGCCACAGACCAAAAAAAACTTGCTAACTTTTGTTTCTGTTGCTACAAAAAATGGGAAGAAAACAAAGATCACATTTAATATAGTGCGTCTATCCAGCCTGGGCAGCTGCTCCCGGCCAGTCACACTCCCAGCCCCACCCTCTCACATCCACTTCATCCTTCGGTGCACCCTCAGACACACAAGTGCATGCAGCCATCCGCTCACATGCTCCCTCCTGGCTCCCAAATAAAGTGCAGCAGCTCCTGCGCCTCTTGTCCTGCACTCACACCGAAGTCAGAAGGGGCGTGTGGAATGCTTGACTGCCCCTCCCACCTGAGAAAGGGACCAGCATCCGTCCCGCTGTGCTCCTTGGCTCCCCACTTCTTCCTAGCGCAGGAGAAGTGGGCCCGAGGCTGTTCTGTTTAGTCTCCTTTTCCCACCCCGAAGAAAACCGCCACAGCATCTCCGGGCTTCTACTCCCAAAAGTTACAGGGAGCTTCCTCGCCCTGCATAAACTCTGGCCAAACTACTGACCTCCCAGAAAGGGAGATTTCATTTGCTTTCAACCAATACAACAATCTCTCTGCCCACCCCCCGCAGACCTGCTGCCAGGGGGATCCCTGTGGAACATTTTACAGGAGCCAGTAACCATAGTATTAACATGCTTTACTACCACGACTCAGATGTTATCTTTATTTGCACCTGGGACACCCAATATCTTGCCCATGGTTATAATTTAGAAGGGGTTTTGCACCATACTGCAGTGGTTACCTATTGCAATTCCCATCAACCTTTGGCTGGTTGGTTCCAGGAAGAAGTCTTCCGTCACTGACTGCAGTCTTCGGGGTAATTTTAATGAGGAGACATTTAACACCTAGACATGGATTGCTAGGAGAGCCCTTGTTCTAAACATCTGTTTTAAAATCACATATTCGTTTGAGATAAACGTAACAAAACGAGGAGAGCTGGTCACAAAGGAAGATGTTTTTTAGGAGCCTTTACTGTATTTTACTAAACAGATGCCAATGAAGTTGCATAAATCCTCATTAGGAATTACAGCAGACAAGGCTGTTTTAATTTGCTGTAAATACAGAAAATCTGGTCACTTTATAAAACTATAAATGTAAACACTGTCTCCCACTATTCATCCTCTGTAAACTTCTGCAGTGACTCAAACTCAAGCAGTTTAACATTTATGAGGGACGTTCTGACTTCTCGTGTACACGTTATCAAAAAGACAGTGTGCAACTGTCTGAGATGAGTCGGCGTTTCATTGACACTGTTGCAAACCTTGACTTATTGAAGATCTCAAGAAGTTGCTGAGCAGGTCTGTAAAAGCTATGCTCTGCAGAAGCAACACACCTGGGCACAGTGGAGAAAATGCACAGGGAGACATCTTGCAGTAAATCGGAGACGGTCTATTTTTAACCTTAAAATGAAGATTTTAGCAGGCAGGGCGGTGTCGCCTGTATCACTGCAGCACAACTTCTCTGCCCGTTGCTCATCAAAGTCAGGATGAGTTGCTGGTTTGGGTCAGGATTATTTCTCTGAGTGCTTTCCAGAAGAATAAGCCATAGCATTTTGGAGCGGGACAGCAAAACAGTTTTTGCCACCCCCACAAATGTAAAGTTCTCCCGCCTTCTTTGATTACAGCATCATGCACAAGGCCAGACTGAGGATTTGGGATAGCATTAACAAGGTAATTCTTTCTATGCCTTGTATATCTTCTCTGAACTGATCAACAGGGTGTCTACACTCTCTTCTTTCAAGTCCTTGCACAAGGCCCATTTCTGACGTGAAATTGGCCAACTATTTCTAGCCCCAACTGGAAAATAAAGAGTTAAATGAATATTTTATCCTTCTTCCTCCAGTCTTCTTAACTTATGAGCTTTTAATTACAGTGATTCAATCTTACTGTATCCCTGGATCTAGCACACTGTGGGCACTACCTTAATACAAGCAATATTAAATAACAGTTATGTATGGAACACGTAGTTGGAAAAAATAATTCCAACTATCCATTTGTAATGATGGGTTCTAAATTAGCTGTTATCATTCAAGAAAGAGATATGGTAGTCACCATGGTTAGTTCTCTTCAGCACAATACAAAGCAGTGATCAAAAAGGGTAACAGAACAGCAGGAACTATTAGGAAAGGAATAGAAAATGAGAAAGAAAATATCAGAATGAGACTATATCTATCTACCTTTTGCCAGCACTTTCAATACTGTGTGCAGTTCTGGTGACCCTATCTCAAGAAGAATATATTGGAACTGGAAAAGATTCAGAGAAAGGAAGCAAAGAGGATCATGGGTATGGAATGTCTTCCACATGAGAATAGACTAGATTTAGGACTGTTCATCTTCGAAAAGAGGTGACTAAGTGGGGATATGTTAAAAGACTATAAAATCATGAATGGTATAAAAAAAGGTGTCATTTATTCCACAATTCAAAAACCAGGGTTCACCCAGTGAAATAGGCAGCAGGTTTAATACGAACAGAGGAAGTACTTTTTCACACAACTAACCTGTGGAACTCATTGCCATGGGATGTTGTGATTGCCAAGAGCATTACTGGGTTCAGAAAAGAACTGGTTATGTTCATGGAGAATAGGTTAATGATAAAATCCCATGCTTGGGACTATGCTAAACCTCTGACTGCCAGAAACTGGGAGGAGATATCAAGGTGGATCACTCCAGATGCCTTGCTCTCTACACTCCTCCTGATGTTCTGGTACTGGCCACTGTTGGAGACAAGACACTGAGCTAGGTGAGCAATTGGTTGAACCCAGTATGGCTGTTCTTATGCATGCAAGGTGGATCTTTAGGTCCCATCCCAACAGGCTTCAACTGCAGAAGTAAAGTACAGTTGTTTGTGCTGGGTTGTGCCTACAGTTGCTAATGCATAGAAAGGTATGCATGGGACTATTGTCTACGGCAGCAGAGGCCCTCGGGACTGCTAAATCCCCAGACTCTGAAGGGTCTTGCATACATTTTGGTGGGGTTCAGACTTACAAAGACTTAAAAAACATTAACTACTTAAGTAATAGTTCACAAGAACCCGGCCATTCAAGTACAGCCTCATTATCCCTATTTCGCTGATGTGGAAACTAAGGCACAGACATTAAAGCCAAAGCCTTCAAGTCTGAGTCTATGAAATTAGGCACCTCGCTGTATATTTAGATACCTAATGAAGAACCACTTGATTTTCACCCCCATGCCTACTGTAGAAGTCAATGGGAGTTGGAGGACCTAAGCATTTCTGGATGTAGGTGCTTAACTTTAGGCACCCAAATCTGAAAATCTGGGCCCGTGCCCTGTATGTGATTTGACCACGGCAAGGGAAGGAGTCAGTGTCAACACTGTGGTCAGTTTAGGAAATCATGTTCCTCATGTGCTACTGAGCTGCCCCTTCTTCTGGAAAAGGTCATGGTGGATACTCAGAAGAGAAACTGGCTCAGGAGAAGGCAGACGGACGGCGGGAACTTGCAATGGCCCAAGGGCCATCAGTGATATCCTGGTGGCACTTCCACCCACAACTGTCCACGGATCTGGGGTCTTCCCAAAAATCCAGGGACTTCTGGAGCTGATTGTTCTGGACCCTGAAGGCTAGCCATGAGCGACTGCGAACAACAACAATAATCTGTGAATTTCAGAAAAAATCAGAGACAAGCTTTCAACCCTAGCAACTGGTTTGGGAAAATGGCTAACGCTTTATTTTTAATGAATGCAGAGATTCCTGTTTCCATTTCTGGGTCCCACAAATTAGGTGAGGCTCACAGCCATAGGCTGTGCAGGACTGCAAGAGCCTTCTCTGATCTGGGCTGACAAATCCCCAAAGGCACCATTCAACCCGTCTTCCTTAGGCAAAGCACCCAGTGACATTCATCGGGGATAGCGTGAGTCTTTTCATTATCATCAATATATTAAGGACCATGGGGCAAGTATCTGAACAGGTCAGTGACTTTCTGTAGAATAAGGATGACTTAATTTCTTGACATTAACTATATATCACAGTGTAGGTCAGTCCCTTCATGGGACTCAGACTATAATGAGAGTTTTGCTGAGATAGGAACACTGAAAAACACCCTAAGGCAAAGATTGACACACACACTTAACTTTATGTATTGGGTCTGCTCATGGTGCATAAAGTGAAACCCATGCGTAAGTCTTCGTGGGATCTGGGCCTACATGTGCATCGGTATACAAGTGTCTGGTGCAGAATGTCTGACTCCAAGACATGAAGGTTTACTGAAGAACTTTCAGAGTAGCTTTTTATATCTTTAAATATTTTATTATGTTTTCATGACAATTCCCTGTCTGATCTACATTACCACAGAAATGCTAATGCAGGCAGTCAAGCAAGAAAATGGCAAGTGGGAATACCTCTGAAACATGATCTTTACTCTGGTGAAAAATAAAAAACCAAAAGAGAAATGCTAGAGATAAGCAGGAAATGAACTGCCTATTTGTTATGCGAGAATCCACATAATTCCAATTATAAAGTGGCGTGGGCTGAGAAAGCAATTTAAATGATTGCGATAACTCACCCAATAAAAAAGTAATACAATTGCCCTTTGTATAAACATTGGTAAAAAGGAAAGACAAATAACAGAAAGATCATTATTTTTCCCTACATTTTAAAAGTTATTTTAATTTAGCTGAAAATAAAGCCAACACCAATCTTGCATAGAAGATATAAAATTGCTCTTTTCCACACATCTTGGCCGCTTTTCTCAGCTCCATTTATCTGAGCTGTTTAAACTTTAATGTTAAATAGCAGCATATTCATCCTTCCATCATTTTTGATATTGTGGGATGTCAATTTTAGGATAACAAAAGTTATAACAAAGCAAATAACTAGAGAAACTGACTTATAGATTGGATTCAGTCCAAACAGACAAAAGATGGGATGGGAAACAGACACAGAAAAGTAGTGTACCTCAGGTTCTACACCAGTGAAATAAGGATATTAAGGCTCTATTTCCCTCACAGCAGGGCTGTCTGTATGTAAACTACTACTTAACTAGTTAATGTTTGCTAATGGTAGCAAAAGTAATAGGATGGGAGTCATTCATAGCGAGCCTGAAGCAGCACAGATATCCATCCATCTGTGTATTGACTGCTCTTATGAGGAGCCCGCTGCACATCTATAGAGTTCTGAATCCAAATCAAGGGTCAGGGCAGTAGAATCCATATAAGACCAAAACTGTTCTCTTGTCACCATGCTACATGACAGAGGTCACGATCCACGGACTCTGGATTGGGAGGAGAGGGAAATTCCAAGAGGAACCTCTCAGGGGAGTTACCTGGGAGACCTCCTTGGTGGAGGTTCCTGTCCTCCCTACTAGAATGGATAGGTGGTTCAGCCTCCAAATACGGGGACCTGCAGTAAGCTGGAACCACCTATGTGAGACCCTGCCTCTCTCTGCTGGCTCTTGGGTTGACTGCTCATGAGCTGGCCCTGTCTCTGGAACTGGCAGCTACCTCAGAGCCCTATTTTGGACTGGTTCAGCAAGGTACTCCAGGCCAGACTCAACTTGGAACCCCACTAAAGTCAATCAGTTGAACTTCGGCACATGCTTAAGCATCCCGCTGAATCTGCACTGTCAAAGGGAGCTCCCAACGGTGGTTTGTAGAACATTTAGTGTGGAATTCCTGCACACTTCTCTTGTGTGCATTATACCAAAACTTTCTTTTCACTCCTACAGTCTCTTCTTTTGCTTCTTGTTGTTAGGAAAGGAGGGAGAATTGGTTTCCCGTAGCCTTCATCTTGCCACAGTTTCCAGTCTACAAAGACATGTGCTCTTCATTCCGATATTCTCCAGCATGACTTAAGAAGCAAAGGTAGGTAGGTTCTTAGGTCAGCAGAAGAAGGGAATATTCCATGATAAACTTTGTGTGTGTTCACCCTTATCACCCCAGTCTCTTTGGTGTAGATCTATTTGCCCGATGTATAGGTGGCTCTCTCACACTGCTGAATTTGTCGCTGCCCTTGAGTGATAATGCTGCACTTACGAAGCCAGGTCACTAATGGATAACTCAGTTTTGTTCACCTTTGAGGCTTTGACACTTGAACTATGGCTGGTTGGAAAATTGATATTTTCATACAAAATTGAAAAAAAAAAGTTGACATTTTACATGGAACATTTTGAATTTTCAAAGAAACATCCAAATTTACTGTGAAAAGCAGACACTGTCAATGAAAATTTTCATTTTGTCTAAAACCCAGTTCTCCACTGAAAAAGTAGACAGAATATTTCTACCAGGAGTAGATTGGAGTTCAGCTTTGAAGACTACAAGCCAGATTCACATTTTGTCTGAGGGCCTTTTATACTGCTCTGACAAGACATACGAAATAGGCATAAATGGAATTTCAGTCCATTTTAGGAACGCTTTACACAGCCAGCGGGATGCAAAGAGCCTATGTGTAAAAGAACCTGGCCTTACAAATACGCGTGGCGTGATGGAGCCTCCTGAGATAATAAATAATAATAACGAGGAAGCGCAAACATTATGCTTTATAGCAAGGATGTTCAGAAACTAGAAGTGGGCTTTCCAATGGAGCCTCCGAGAGCTAACGTGGCTTCATCCCACTGAAGTACAACTCCTTTGTGGATACTTTATTTTCTCCAAAGCCAGCGTACCGCTCGTATCTTTCTGCTATCCATTTCTCAGCATACAGTCAGGCTGCTGCGGGTCATTTTATCATGCTAGGTACCTCCCCTTTCAAATGTATTTTAATGACTTCCAGAAGCAGTAATCTACACATCATCACCACTGTAAACTGCGCATGCTGTCTGTAGTTGATAGAATGTACTCAGCACAGAGCGCAGGACGCCATATGCTTGCCAGGGATTCCTATAATCTGTTTTGGAAGCCTGGGAAATCAGGTCATTTTAAGTTCTACACATTGTCCATTTCAGCATCTGTCTCAACATGAGGCACACCGAATCTCTACTTACTTAAAATCTGACTGTCTGTTAAACTGCATGAAAATCCTTGTGGGAGTCTTTAAATGAAGTGAGGACTGCAGACAGGACGGGGAATCCATGCAATACCTGTTAAAAAACAGATTTCACCCCTCGAAGCTGAACTGAAGTGGTTAAAATTCAGCGTCCTTTTCTAATGAAATTACACTCAGCCTTCAGCACAGGAAAGCAGCCTTGAAAACCAGTACGGTCCTGATCCTGCCGAACATTCATCCTTTTATTCATGTGGGCCGTATCGGTGTAGTTAGAACGTACAAACTGGGAAGCGCGGCAACTCACAGATTATTTTTATAAAGGGTCACAATAGCAGTGAAAAACGCCCAGAGATTTCAGTGGGATTACTCACATAAGCAAACTTACATGTGCTTTATTGCATCTGATGAAGTGGGTTATAGTCCACGAAAACTTATGCCAAAAATAATCTGTTAGTCTATAAAGTGCCACAGGACTCTCATTGTTTTTTGATGTGCTTTATTGTTTGTCAGGTCAGGGCCTAGAAGAATGTGAAAAGCAGTGACATAAAACTAGAAAAGTGGGGAAGTTAGAATGGAGAGCCATGTTTCCTCCACCTTTTTGGACATCATGCTATTGGGCCTACAAGGTGTGGTGGGACACAGGACCTGAGCTGAAGTTGACTGAAGGCAATGGGCATCTGTTCACTGACTTCAATGGACATTGAATTGGGACCACACAGCACAGCCGCTCTGAGCCATCACCTTCATTATTCTCTTATAATCTCAGTGTTGCTCAAACGCTGCCTTTGGCTGGGATTTGGCCCCTTTTTAAAAATGAGTGGGCAGCAGTGAAACAGAGGTTGTGGTGTAATGAAGCACAAAGAGTGGCTGGTCAGAAAACCATTTGGTTCCCAACTGAACCACTGTCATATGGCAACGGAAACATCATGACTTTGAAATCTGATAACAGACCTGGAGGGTCTCAAGTTTTGCACTCAACCCAAGCTTGGGTGGCTGATGCATAACCAAGGGTAGCGTATCAGCCTTGCCCTGTGGGGCGGACTTTCCCAGTGGCAGAACCTGAGAAGGACAGAGAGAATTTCACTTGGAAGAAAACATAGGGCCATACTGGGAAAGTGTTTTGATGCCCTGAGTACTCTCTGGTGTGGGGTAACATAAGGTCACTCGCCTGTTTAATGTGTGAAGGGAGACAGTGAGATGATTTGGGATGCAGTGACATCAACATGATGATCCAACTGGACAGTGCGGTCTTTTCAGCCTGCCTACTGCCTACACAAAACGGAGGCTTGCATGAGAGTGAGGAGGCTGATAACTGATTCAGATATGAGATGAAAGCGTAACACACAGCAGACAAGACACACTAGGGAATCCAGAGGTGGAGACAATCAAGAGGGATTTTCATCCCTTCTCTCCTTCCCTTACATTCATGATAAGTTCAGTCCTTGTGGGCCTCATGGAAGAAATAGATTTTCAGGAGATAGTTGAACAAGGAGATGGTGGCAGGAAAGAACAAGAAAACATGGATTGGGGTGGGAAAGGGAGAAAAATCAGAACATTAAGTGTCAAGGTTGGTGTCGGAGAAGATGGTGCACTGGGAGATGAAACGATAGCAGAGGAGGTCCAAAAAAATCAGGCTCAAATCAGTCTCTATTTAGCAACATTTAGCTCAGCACATCTTACAGCCCTTGAATAGGCCACCTATTTATCTGGCATTTGTCTTCCCTAAAAGGGCATTTTAAAAAAATGGAGATACAATCCTTTGCTTAAAAGGATTACAGATACCAGATTAAGTAAAGCAATACATTGGGATCATTTTCTAAACAAGGACAGGGAAAGTAATCATGCTACATCTGAGCAGATCACGTCTCTTATTTGAAATATATTTTCTAGGAACGATAATTTACCATATTTGTCCAATATTTATAACAGCACTTGTTCTAAAATGAACTGCTGCTTAACCGCACAAGAAACAGAACATCAAAATAGTATGACAGTGCGCTACTGTTTAGTGATATTGTCTTTGAGGAACATCTCTCTTGCACATACAAGGGCTGGGTCCAACTAAGAACGCATTAACTCCATTCTCTCCCATTAATTCCCTTTCTCTTCCTAGGACCCACATCTGCCTCCTAGCCAATAAAGGGGACTCCTCAATCACCTATGTTGGCAGGTATGTAGGGAAATGAAGGAACTGGCTGCAGAAGGCATTTGGCAAATGGAATATTTAAAAGGCACTCTGGAAGGCTCAGGGGGAGTGAGAGTGTGTTAAAGACACAATGCAGTCCGAAGACCTCCCTGCCACAGGGCCCGTTGCTGGCTAGAGAGCAGAATTGAGTGCCAATGACTAAAATGTTTCACACAAGCATCAAAGACTATAAAAATATACAAAAGCGATATAATGTCAGCACATAGCATAACTTGCAAAGCAATTACAAAAAATACACTCCAATTCCCTTGACATCTCCGATAATTAGTTGCATGCAGCCTAAAAAGAGATAGGGTCGGCTCCTGGCCCATGGTAAGACCTCTTTGCACAGTTGCAGAAGTTCAGAAGGGCCACAAAGCTCTACTAAATGGCCTTGAGGGCATTCTTCCAGCTCTGCACCACTCTCTCAAATCTAAGAGGGTGCTGGCAATTCCAGTCCAGCATAACAGCCCCTAGGTTACAAGAGTGGCATCATTTAGAGCAGCCATAAGGTTGCTCTAATTTACCACAGAGACTGAGTCAAATCACTCCTGCTCCAAAAAATGGGGGGTGGAAGGGAGGGTAAAGGTGGCTTAAAGCTGCCTTTGCCCCTTCTTTTATTTGCACCAGACACAGCTTTGGCACAGATGAGGAGCTAGGTGGCACATTTTTAAAGGCATTCAGGCAATGCTGTGCTCAGGACATTAGGCGTTTGTGCCTAAATCCCATTGGAAAATGGGAGTGAGGCGCGGCAGTGCTGAGCACGGCGACCTTTAAAAATCTGGGCCTCTGACAACATTCATATCTTCTCCAAGTATATCTAATTGGAACCTCAAGTAGGTCACCCCACTGTCACCGAAAGCTCTGTAATTAGGAGAGGCATTGCAAGCAGAACGTTATTAGAGCTCATGAATCTTCCTCCTTAGGGCAGGTGCCAGAGGAACTCCAGATTCTGTGACTGCAGAGAAGCTCTGCTTGCATCAGGGGAGATGGAGAAGACTGATTTTGGCTACGCCTCCCCCCTAGCTGCAGCTGAGTCTGCAGATGTCTGTACATTTTTTCCAAACTCATTGTTTGCACTTCGAACCTCAGAGTCCGAGGAGTGCAGACATGTCAGTCTTCGGAGCTAATCTGTCAACAGGTAATTAACGCCTTCCCTCATCGTTCTCTTTTCCTTTTCAGGCTCTGCCTTTCTGAGGTGATATAGAAAAGGTGTGCTGGAATGGCTCACCACATGACAGAGAGCTATTATGTTGATCCTGCTTGACTTTGAGACGTTAATCTCCTGTCCCTCCTGTACTCAGCTTGGATACTGTGAGCACTACAGAAAGCCAGATCTTGATATTCTGCAGATACAATGGAGAAGAAGAAAAGGCATCAAATGACACTAAAAAGAAAAGAAGGTGAAAATTGGACCCACAGAAGTCAATTCAAAAGCTCTTATTGCCATAAATGGGGATATGATTTCACCCAGAATCTCTAGAGTTATTGAGTCATATCACCCACTTTTAGCTCCCATTCTAAGGAAACACCATCTGGGCTGGCATATGGAAATGTGAAGCTATCATGGGCTGGAGGAGAAAGAGACATGACAAAGGTATAGATATGGGCCAAGGGCAACATGCCTCATTTACAGAGCTAAGTTGTTAGATATGTTTCTACTCCATAGGAGGAGACTGCAAGCACAGTCCTCCAGTAGCCTTCCACATCTGCCTGATCTGCCTAGTTTGGTGCTGAACTACAGCAGATCGTAATATCCTTGAGGAATGGACCACGTCATCTTTTTCCTTGAAATGGGTCATGCCCATTGTGGGTGCACTTAGCTAATAATGAGAACAACCCATTTATCCAATCAAACCAAGCTCGATATGCATGACTAGCTGGGTCAGTAATAAGTGCCACTATCTACAAAAGGAAGGTTTCATATACAATGTTAGGTCTGTGCATGGAGAACAAAAACCATACACAAACATACAAGAGTATGCTTCCAGTTAGGGGCTGTAATAATCAACACAAGGATGCACCACATTTTCCCTTACCCCAATATAGTTTGCAATTTCAGTTATAGCTCCCACTGCCTTTCCCTGTATCTCAATATCTATTTCAAATATCAGATTTAAGTCCCTCCCTCCTCTTCTAGCTTTTCACCCTGTCAGTTAAAACTCTGCCATTCCAAAATATTAGTTTCTACCTTTGAGTTTTAGGTTATGTAATTCTCCATGAAATCACCAAAATAACTTGGCCCTCACTATCCAGTCTGGACTGACAGGCAGTGTTATTTTATCTCTTGCACATTTTTTGCCACCAGCTTTTCTATAAAAAACAAAAATCAGTGTATAATTCTTTGTCTCAATTAAAACTCCTTTTCTACAGTCATATAGCCAGGTTGAATTTGGGATGAATTGGGCCACAGATCGAGACTTCAGTTAAAGGCAGAAGAATGTTAGCTCTGGCTTAAGGAGGTAATTTGCAAAGGCACCTGTACCATCAACCATCTGCTCTTGAAGCTGAGTCCATCCATGAGCATCTCACATCCTCCACTCAAAGTCAAAGCTACTAAATCTGGGCATGCTCAGTAAACTGACTTGCTGAATTCTGCTGCATGATATGTGATTAATCTCAAAAGAGAAGATTCTATTGTACAGATCAGTTCTCTTATGCACAGAGAAGGCATCCATCAGCGGGGTATCTAAGCGCCTCGGACATGAACTGCAGTTCTTTGCCTAAGTTTTAAAAAAAGACTAGTGATTTTAGGTGCCTTCATATTTGGGCGCTCCGCCTGAGACGCCTTAAAAGGGGCCTGATTTTCAGAAAGTGTAGAGCACCCACCACTGAATGGGAGTTGGGCAATTAAATACGTTGGAGGACTGGGACTAGATGGTCGAATATACTGTGTCATGTCTCAACAACATACGCAAGCCATAAGCCAACAGCCTACCAATGCAGACTGACAAGTGGCTTTATTGCGAGAGCCCTGCAAATCTGCGGATATCCGCATTATATCCACAGATATCCGCATCCGCAGATACAATGCGGATATCCGCAGACCATTTCTTGCAGATGCAATTCGGATACGGATCCACATATTTATATCCGCGCAGGGCTCTATTTATTGCCATAATAGCACGTTAGTTAAGAATTTATTTTACTTTTTGCTTAATTAAACTCTTTTGCTTCCTGCATTAGGTAATTTACTCTTCAGCACCACCAAACCCACAATAAATGCACATTCTGCAAGTGACGGAGTGAGATCAATAACCAATAGTTAAAAGGTCTGATCATGGGTTTGTTAATTAAAAAGTCATTAATTGCTCATCTTTGGCAAATGTGCCTTGTTGCTGCTGCTTAACAGAATTTCCACTGCACATGAGTGAAGCAGATGACTTCAAAGCATTCTTAACTTGAAGACTATTAAACAGACTGTTTCCAAACAGCTTAAAACAAATTTTTTCTCTCATCTGAATCAGGTCTACAAACCAAACTAAGTCTAGAATTTTCAGGCTGGATTCACCCCAGTTATCAAGGGAGTCTCTCTTGTGTAAATCAGGAGTAATGGGATGCAGAATGAACCAGACCCTGTTTCGGGGCAACACTCCTAACTGGAACACAAGAAGTGCATACTGATTCACAATGGAAAAATTCAAAGACTGCTGAGTCCATTCTGGCTTTTTTATTTTTAAACAGACGCTTCTTTGGCTGGGACCAAAAAAGGAAATTTTCATCCCCAAAAGATAAAATTTTCTAATACTGTATGAGACACAAATAGAAATAGTGCCATTAACCTTAAAAATAAAAACAATTAATACATATTAGTTCCCTTTTAGCTACAGAACCTTATTTTTCTTTGCAGACAATTTTCAGAGATATGGCATTGTTTATATACACGCACTTTTATTCATCCACTACAAGCTTATCAGGAAATCTCCTAGGACTCTAGCTTGAACTCAGCAAAGTAAAATAAATTTGTCCCTTAAAAGAGAAATGTATATTATTTACCCTTTGCCTTGTGCATTCCTGGAAGGAATACCACCTTCAAATTCTGAAACCTTTTATGACTGTCATCAAATTTTAAAAACCTGTGCATACAACAAAACAGTAGATTTCCTATTAAGTATTTATGTATTTGGAGCAAGATATAAAATACTTTGTGAGGATGTTGGTGAGAGTTTATTTAATAAAAATGTACAGATTTCAGGCTAAATCACTCATTCCCTTTCTACATCATTAGTCAATTTCCTTTTTAAAGCAAACAGCTGGAACCTCAGCTATAGACTGTTAAGATTTATGCATGTGCACTGAGTTCAGTGGAATTACTCGCGTGTGCAAAGGTAAGCATGTGCATACATTTTTGTAGGACATTAAGGTGGTCTCCGAGTCCCCTTTGGCACCCTATGGCCTGATTCTGGACCGCACTAAGCAACTGTGGCTCCCATGAACAGCACCCCTGAAAGTCAGGCTAACATTGCTTAGCCTTCCTATTTGCTACTAATCTCCAGAACCTGTCAAGGTTTGCTGAACGTTATAATGACCTTGTTAGAGACCATATCCCTCCCTTTTAAAGAGTCATTCTCCTGGAGATAAAGGAAGAGCAGAAACCTGCTGTATAGGATATTTATCAAAGCTGGCAGCTTTACCAGTGTAAAAAGCAGAAGATCTGCATCCAGCAACAGATCTTGACAGTTATGGGGGAAAAGGTTTTGTAATATTAGGAATAAAGGGAGTGGAATGGCACAGAATGGTCATATTATTTGTCTTGAATAAGACTGTTCTATTTTCTATTAATCCCATCTACCATAAAAAGAATTGGGAGAAGAGATTGGCTTCCCAAGGGTACTATGAATAGAAAAACTTGGTTGATTTAATTGCTTTCCTACTTATAATATGGGCTGATACTTTCTTTCATAATATCATCAAGAGGCCTCGGACATATTCTATGCTCTCTACATCTATGAACAGAAATCTTTCTACAGCTCATGTAAGATATGCAAAGAGCAACTTCCAGCTGGGGAACAGCTCCTTGTGGTTCTGGCAGGAATATGCTCCTTTTTCTCTTACTTGGTATGCTGCTGCATAGAGGCAGATAACTGTCACTTTAAATCCTCAGGGTTTTCCTGGTCCTGCTTGCAGACTAGGAGGCTGTGTGGAGAAGCGTGTACTCTGGGCCAAGCCACGGTTGATCTGTAGACAGCCGGCCGAGAGTAAGGTGGTGTCAGCTATGCCTCTCTGTGTTAGGGAACAGAATGCTTTCGTTCTCATGGGGCTCTTGTATGTTATCATTCTGAATTCTAAGAAATAAAGTCACGTTACTTTACAGCTTTCAAGCTAGAGTATTGTACGCTTTTATCTAACTTCTCCGGGTGTATGCCCTGAAACATAACACCATCAAGATCCCCATTCACATCTGGTTGCAGCAGTATGCGGGATACACAAGCACAAATGTGGGGGCAAATGTAAAGGTGCGTACAATAAACATAGCTGCTTATTCAAGGTTTCACTGAACCTCCAAAGTAGGAGTGAACTGAAAAGAACTGCTGTGACACTTCCCATTTTTCAAACTCAACCTTTAAAAGCGCCCTCATGCTGAGGTTAGTAGTTCCAAAGGTTAACAACCTGCTCTGTTCGACAGAGCGAGGATGGCCCAGATGTTAGAGGTTGGGGAAACTTGGATTCAATTCCCTTCTTTGCCACATATTTAGCAGGCAAGTCACTTAGGGTGTGTCTACAGTGGAGCTGGATTAATCAGATGTAGCTGCAGCTACCCAGGTGATACAATGGGCTAATCACCCACAGTACAATCTCTGAAACTCTAGATATGGGGTTTCACTGGCTGCCCTGTTATTTTTAGCATGCTAGATTGATCGGAGTCAGCCTAGGCATGTCTAGCCAAGCTGGAAATTACACCTCCGGTTCCAGTGGTGACTTCCCTAGCTATAAAATGGGATAACAGCACGTCCCCATCTCAGAGGGATGCTGTGAAGAGAAATACATTAAAGAACATGAGGCAATATGACACTGCAGTCACGTGGGCAACATGTGTGGCTTAGAAAGGCGCAGCACATTTTTGGGTGCTATAAAAATAACCTTTCTTAAGAATAATGAAAACAATTATAAGTACACTTTGGTTTTTTCCCGAGACAATCACAACAGGTTGAAGGGTCAAAATGGTGTCGCTTCTTTAGCCCGCGACAATTCTAAGATTTCAGTTCGTGGCCAGGGATGTTTATAGTAAACAGCTTACACAAGCTGCAGGTTATATTTTCCCTACATCACTACTAGCAAAGCGATGTGTTTTAAAAAAAACCCTGCATGGGAAACAAATAAAAATAAAAAGAAGAAGCTGATTTGCATGAGCTATAGGCTTTAAACCCTGAGAGGAAGAAAGTGCCAGATTCAAATACCACTAGTTGGGGGAAGGCACCAGACTATTATTGGGCTCTCCTGTCAAGAATGCCAACTCTCTGCTTCTAATTCCATTCCCACCTGCCCATTCAGAGCAGGGGTTTGGGTGGGAAAAGGCAATTTCCAAGTATCTCTGGGTTGGCACTATTAATGAGGGATATGCTCATTTTTTGGATAGGGTAAATAAAGACCACTTCAAATGTATACAGTCCTTGAATGCATTACAGCATGCACACACCACCGAAATGCAGCCACTCTGGACTGGCAAATGGTCTCAGTGTTACCTCAGCAATGGTACATAACAGCTCATTAGGAGGGAAAACGAAGAATATCCAACTGTACTGTCTGGAGAGGCAGAATATAGTGACCCACACTGGAATGTGGATAGGATTGGAGTCAATACTCTTGTAGACAAAAGTGCCATGGGATCGCTAATGACCACAAGTGGTTGATGTCTTGGTTTTATGTCTTATCTGAAAAAAAGAAATTGCTTCCAGCTGCATAATACTTCGTAGCGCCATGTCAAAGTATTAGGTCCATGGCGACCTAGTGAGAAGACCACCGGTAACAAACTCCAAGACCACTTCTTGAAGCACCTTGGGTTCTAATCCAAATACGCACCAGGCCCACAGTCTGACCCGGCCACAACCCTGGGGTGACACGGCCTTCGTGGTAAGGCTGACATTGCAAGATAAAGCACCCATATGAAAGACAAAAGGAAGCAGCAATAGGAGTATTACCACTGAGGGAGGGAAGCTAGGCAGAGTGCTTTGGAAAATCCCATCCTTTCACAAAACAAGAGAAGAAGCAATTTTTCCATTGGGAGTCTGGCTAACCCACTAAGACAGATACGACCACTTCACGTAGGTTGATGACAGAGTCATCAAATGTTAATGACTTAGGATCTGTTTCGGCCTCGGCTATATTAAACAGTAACTAAGGCTATGTCTACACTTGCAAATTAAGTCGACTTAAGGAGGCTTAAATCGACTTAAATTAAGCCGCGTCCACACTAGGCTTTCATTAAAAACTTAAGAAATTCCTTAAGTCGACTTAATGAACGCTTAAGTCGATTTAATAAGAACCACCCATGGGGGGGGGGCGGGAATATTTTGAAACTCAAGAAAAGATGTAACTAAATTACTTGAGAGTCCATAACACAACACAGGCATCAAGTTCCAAAATAGCAAAAAACCCAACCCACCCCCCAAAAAATCAAAACCAAATATGATGGATTCTTTCTATCCTCCCTAAGTGTTATATAACTGTAGGTTATGCAAACAATTTACCAGTCCATTTTGTATAGCTCTGGCTGCTCTTTAGAAATTCCTTACTAGTTATGTAGAGGTTCTCAAATTTTGTGAAATTCAATAGTCATTTTCTTTTAACCACCCTGCTTATCCAATCAATGCTCAACCAAACTGAATTTCCCCATGTAGTATTAATGTACTTGCAATAAAAAGTAATTATTCTAAAACCCTTAGAACACGTTACTCTCCCTCGCTGTGTTTCCAGAATTATAAGTCATATTAAATCAACCAGGCATTTGAAGAAATATCTTCCTTCCTGATCCAGTTCCCTTCCATTACCAGAAAAAAACAGATTTCACCTCAAGGAATGGGATTACAATGACCATATCTTACAAAGCACCAGAAAGGACTTAACATAATAATAACACAAATTCTTTCCTGTCCAGTCTATAGTAGCATATCCTGCTTTAACCATATGCTGATAAGTACCATCGTTTCACAGCACTATAAAGTCAATGAACTGATCTACCTGAGAAATAAGGAATATATGGAAATAAAATGGGAGCACAGAAGTGTTACCTAGTGGCCAGAGCTTGGAGTTACAGCTGTCCCATGGCCAAGGGATCCAAATTTATTAGCAAAAAAAAAGAAATTCTTGGGTGAGTTGAACGCTGTTCAAATTTTCTGGATCTACATTATCAAAAGACCTTCCTTCCAATGGCACAGAACTCAGGAGGTTGCTGTCCATGGTTGTCTCAGAAAGTCAACTATCATATTATCATAAGATATGCCCACAAGATCATCAATTGTTTAGACACTTGGGCTGCGTCTACACTTGTAAATTAAGTCGACTTAAGCTTCCTTAAGTAAACTTAATTTATCCTGCGTCTACACTACAGTTTCCTTAAGTCGACTTAAGCAACTTGCTTAAATTGACTTAATGAAAATAAAGTCGACTTAATGAAAACTAAGTCGACTTTATTAAACCTCAATTTAATTCGACTTAGGGCTTAAGTCAACTCCCTAGAGTCGACTTAAGCCAGTGTAGACGTGGAGTAGCCCTAAATTGACTTAGGGCTACCCCAGGACTAAACCAATGCCCTCCCTGCTGGGGGGGGGGGGCACAGGAGGCGCCTGGCATGTCCCCCC
>ML685758.1:1964492-2043825 GCA_007922175.1 Pelusios castaneus
TATCTAGCAGTACACAAGAAATCCACTGCCAGCTAATACTTCTTACAGAGTTGCCAAACACCCATGATGCAGGGCAAAAGTTAACGGACACTGGCCAGCTTCTACTCACTGCCTTTAGAGACAGTGGAGGGGACTCTAATGTTAAAACCTGGTGGTCTGGGCTGAACATTTACACGAAAAGACAAGCCAGAATACTTTGATTTAGAAGAGTCCACTCTTCAAACCGGATGGTTCTGACTGTTTGTACATAACAAGGAATGTAATAAATACATTCATTATGCAGAATGAAAACAAAATATGACCTAATAGGTTGGCACTTATTGGCAACGAAGCATTAACCAATATATTATTTAATATTTAAAATATTAAACGGTTAAAGCAGTGTCTAGCTGATGAAAAGAGTGGTGTTTAGAGGTCGAGTGACATGCATTCTCTTTTTTTGGGTTAATTTCTTCCAAATTTAATTTAACAATATCATTTCCCTCCATACAATACTGATTTTTTTAATTACATAAAACTGTTAAGTGGACTGACTGTTCACCAATAGAGAAAGACATCTACTTTGCCCCTTTGTATGTGTCACTATAGAGAAAGAACTAAATATTGCCTTATTGGGAAAGCAAATTTTTAAATATTGTTCTATCGGATTCAGATTTTGAATATTTGCTATATTTGAATCTGATATGGCTGCTATTTCTTGAATTTTAAGCCTGAACGAAACAATAAACAATGTTTTGATTTATGTTATGTTTTGTTTATTCAAAATTAATATAAAAGGTTATAAAAAATTGAGCTGTCCTAGGAGCAGAAAATATGAAGCCCAAATCCTGGGTGGATTGGAAAAGAATCTGACTCATGATTTATCCAGTCCCTTGAACTCAGAAAATTTTATGAGAGTTCAATGTTATTAATAAATCAAAAGTATAGCTCTCTTCTTTGCTTTAAGCAGCCTGAACAGATGTGTTCTGCTGCTCAGTGATGGAAAATAACAATTTTACTCTTTCACTGTTACAATGGGTTCAATATAAAGCAATTTCTGGAGCTGGCATGCTTCTTTAAAATATCTTTTTTCTTTGATTAAGACCTCAGAAACTTGAGCAAGATAAGGATTTGGTGTGGAGCATCACGCGTGCACACATTCTTATTTTGTCCAAGGGTGGGGCGAATGGCTTCCAATAAAGTCATTTTTATAGGCCCGGGGTTAATTTACAGTCAGCCTAATAAAGAAGGTAATACGGTTAACACAATATGCAGACAAAGCAAAGCCACATACCACTTGAGAAACAGTAACTAAGGACCAGGTTTTCCAAGGTATTTAAGCACTTAAAGATATCTGGGTGCTTATGAATATCCCAGCAGGGGCCCAGAGTGCTTAATTTTTGCCAGGGCTGAGCCCAGGCACTCGATGCTTGGCGGTTCATGGCCACAGCACCTCTGGGCTCCCAGCCAGCTCTGAAGCAGGGCTGTTCTCAGCACCAGCAGCGGTAGCAGAGCAGTAAAGGTGGTAATACCACACCTGCCATCCTTACGTCTGTGCTGCTGGGCTGGGCGCCCGGCCAGCCTCTACCACTATTCGGCTGTCCAGCCAGATCCCTAGCACCTCTTTCATTACAAACTGGGTGCTCAGCTTCCTCTTTAGGCATCGAAAGGCCTTTGAAAATCTTACTCTAAGTGCTGAATGTTTCTAGATTTAATGATAGATAAAGTGTCTCCCTGTTTGGAAATAAAAGCTTCCTGCGGCTGATAATTACAAGCGCATGGATTAGGAAAAAAATGCTACAGTGTCCAGACGAAAGCAATCCATCAGTCTAGACGAGTTATTTAAATGAGTTGCTAACCCTCCTTTCACCAAATGTCTATTAAATAGACACAAACATCTGCATTAAATGGTCAGGTGACAAAGTCAAGCTCTCAAAAAGCAAACAATGCCAGAATTAAGGTTGCCGTGCAACCCTGATTCGGCCCCCCATGTGCGTGTGCATTAAGATGTAGTCTGTAATTACACGATCACAAACTATTTTTCCATAGGACCTCTCTTGGACCATCCTTCTGTTGTGTATTTGTACAGCACCTAGTGCAACGGCATCCTAGTCCATAACATGAGCTCTGAGTCCCTAGAGTCCCTACTGGAATACAAATAATGAATAATCTACTCCCAAACATGGAAGGATCCATCAAGGTCCCAGGCAGTCCTACATTACTATGATGGGGATTCCACAACCTTTCCTGGTAACCTATTCCAGTACTGAAGTATCCTTACAGTTAGAAAGTCTTTTTTTTTCCTAATAGCCAACCTAAATCTCCCTTGCTGCAGATTAATCTGATTATTTTTTGTCCTACTTGGAGTTGACATGGAGAACAACTGATCCTGTCTTCTTTGCCTGTAACAAATGAGAATATCCTTATTCCCTTTTGAATTTCCTGGGTTTAAATGCTTAACTGTGCAGCTGTAACATTTTCTGAACAGAGTTTTTGAATGGAATTGCCTAGACATTCTGGAGAAAAGAAATTCCCTGCTCTGGGACCATCCAGCTTTGTACCTCCAGAACATCATTTCCTTCAATCCTTAGTCACTCTTGTAAAGTGCACTGGGGCAGAATACAGGGGTACGCTACACTCAGTCTTGGCTCACAAGATGTGCACACCCAGGATGGTTGAAAGTTCCCCAAGTGCTCAGTTTCAGCCACGTATGACCCACTGAAGTCAGCGATGAAACCGTAATGGACTCCAATGGAGCCGAGTTAGGATGACACTGAGGGCCTCTGGAAATCCCGTTCCACATAGCTAGGGCAGCAGCATTCACAGCATAGTCCAGGGGCCAGCAAATGGTGGGAAGCAGTATTTTAAAAAATCACTACAAGTTAAGCATCAGGTCTAAGATTCAAACCCACACACAGCTGATCCCTACCCGGCGAGTACTGCCTCCCAGTAAAGACACTGTGCCTCTCTGGCCCTCGGCTCCACCTGCTTAGAGAGGTCGGCAGATCTTAAAGCTTTTTACAAAAGGTCACTGCAAGCAAGACCAGCCTGATTCTACATTTGGCCCAACTACAAAGACGTGAAGCCCTCTGTCGCAGAGCTGTTGTCGTGTGAGAGCAAAGAGGTAGGTCTCCTCAGACATCGGGATTCTGTTTCTTGCTCTGGAAAAGTTTGTGGGATTTTTGGATCATTTATTTCTAGCCCCAGAACATTTGCAAATGAGCAAGGTACCCTAAAAAATTCAGGCACCTCAAAGAGTATATACATTCAAACCTGAATGCCTAAAATCAGGCTACTAAATAAACGTTTAGGCACCTAAAAGTATGTTGCTTGATGATCAAAAACACTAAACGGTCAAAAATCACTATGGAATCAATGGGAGCTACTGTGTTCTCAGCACCTTGGGAAATCTGATCATTTACTTATGCACCTTTTTTTGGGCACCCACATGTGAAAATTATGATCTAAGCCACTAAAACCAGCGTTTTCTCTAACCGTGACACACTCCAGAACATCCTGCAGTCAAATATTTTGTCACCAATTCTTGGAAATATTTAGCTTTCCAATAGTGGTGCTGTACGACAGATTTATTATTGGAGTCGCTTAGCTCTAAAAGAATCATAAAGCAGAGCACTTGCATGAGAACAGAAAGTGATACATTGTAATTTGAAAGGGAAAGGAAATCATGAATCACACATTTCTAACGCTGACTGTTCATTTAAACTGACTAAAGATATAAGATGTTTTTAAATATTCATCAGAAGCAGGTATTTTCTTGGTTGTTTAAAAATGCCTCTCATCCATGAGAAGTAAGGACGAACTGGCACTTCTATATCAATTACAAAGACATAAAAAGGAAAAGAACTGTCTTCGTCTATGGAACAGAAGTTAAGAGGCGGCTCTGGAAGGAGAAGTGCCCCTTCCATTTCTTTGAGATTACAGCAGCTATAGAGCATAAAGCCATGTCCATATAGTTCAACAGACCAGCAGAACAGCGTTTACTTCAAATATTTCAATCTTTCAAATTGTGGCACATGCTCTTTCATAGAATCATAGAATAATAGGGTTGGAAGGGACCTCACGAGGTCATCTAGTCCAACCCCCTGCTAAAAAGCAGGACCACTCCCCCTAAATTATCCCAGCCAGGGTTTTGTCTAACCGAGCCTTAAAAATCTCCAAAGATGAAGATTCTACCACCTCCCTAGATAGCCCATTCCAATGCTTCACCACCCTCCTAGTGAGAAAGTTTTTCCTAATATCCAACCTTGACCTCCCCAGCTGTAATTTGAAACCATTGCTCCTTGTTCTGTCCTCTGTTACCCTCGAGAACAGCCTAGCTCCCTCCTCTTTGGAGCAACCCTTCAAGTAGTTGAAGGTTGCTATCAAATCTCCCCTCAGTCTTCTCTTCTGTAGACTAAATAAGCCTAGTTCCTTCAGTCTCTCCTCATAAGTCATGTGCCCCAGCCCCCTAATCATTTTTGTTGCCCTCCGCTGGACTCTTTCTAATTTGTCCACATCCTTTCTGTAGTGGGGAGCCCAAAACTGGACACAGTACTCCAGATGCGGCCTGACCAGTGTCGAATAGAGGGGAATTATCACATCCCTCGATCTGCTGGCAATACTCCTACTGATGCAGCCTAATATGCCATTGGCCTTTTTGGCAACAAGGGCACACTGTTGGCTCATATTCATCTTCCCGTCCACCATAACTCCCAGGTCCTTTTCTACAGCGCTGCTACTTAGCTGATCGGTCCCCAGCCTGTAGCAGTGCATGGGATTTTTCCGTCCTAAGTGCAGGACTTTGCACTTGTCTTTGTTGAACCTCATGAGGTTTCTTTCGGCCCAGTGTTCCAATTTGTCCAAGTCTCCCTGGATCCTGTCCCTGCCCTCCAGAGTATCTACCATTCCCCCCAACTTGGTGTCATCCGCAAACTTACTAAGCACGCAGTCTATTCCATCATCAAGATCATTAATGAAGATGTTGAATAGAACCGGCCCCAGGACCGACCCCTGGGGCACTCCACTCGTTACCGGTTGCCAACCAGACATCGAGCCATTGATTCCTACCCGCTGAGCCCGTTGATCTAACCAGTTTTCGATCCACCTTACGGTCCACTCATCCAACCCATACTTCCTTAACTTGCCGACGAGAATGCTGTGGGAAACCGTATCAAAAGCCTTGCTAAAGTCAAGGTATATCACGGCAACGGCTCTTCCCGCATCCACAAATCTAGTCATCTCATCATAGAAGGAAATCAGCTTGGTCAGGCATGATTTGCCCTTGGTGAATCCATGTTGACTGTTCCTGATCACTCTATTTTCCTCCAAGTGTTTCAGGATGGATTCCTTGAGGACCTCCTCCATGATTTTCCCAGGGATTGAGGTGAGGCTGACCGGTCTGTAGTTCCCCGGATCCTCCTTTTTCCCTTTCTTAAAGATAGGTACTATATTTGCCTTTTTCCAATCCTCCGAGACCACCCCCGTTCGCCACGAGTTCTCAAAGATAATGGCCAGCGGCTCTGCAATCACTTCCCCCAACTCCCTCAGCACCCTCGGATGCAGTTCATCCGGCCCCATGGACTTGTGCACATCCAATTTCATTAAGTGTTCCCTAACCTGACTTTCCATCACCGAGGGCCACTCTTCTCTCCAGTCCGCGTTACCCCGTGTAGTAGCCTGGGAGCTGGCCCGCCCTGTGAAGACTGAAGTAAAAAAAGCATTGAGTACGTCAGCCTTTTCCGCATCATCCACCACGAGGATGCCTGCCCCATTCAGTAAGGGACCTACACCACCTCTGATCCTTTTCTTGTTGCTGATATACTTATAGAACCCCTTTCTGTTATCCTTCACATCTCTTGCTAGCTGCAACTCCAATTGTCCTTTGGCCTTTCTGATATTATCCCTGCAGTCCCGAGCAATATCTTTATACGCCTCCCTTGTCATCTGTCCGAGCTTCCACTTCTTGTAAGCTTCCCTTTTATGTTTCAGCTCCCCGCAGAATTCCCTGCTAAGCCACGCTGGTCGTCGTCCACATTTGCTGTTCTTTCTGCACATCGGAATGTTATCTTCCTGTGCCTTTAACAGGGTTTCTTTAAAATACAGCCAGCTGTCTTGGACACCTTTCCCCTTCAGATCAGCCTCCCATGGGACCCTGCCCATCAGCTCCCTAAGGGAGCCAAAATCTGCTTTTCTGAAGTCCAGGTTGTGTGTTCTGCTTCTTTCCTTCCTTCCACTGATCAGGATCCTGAACTCTACCATCTCATGGTCGCTGCTGCCCAGGTTGCCATTTACTTCTACTTCCCCGATCAATTCTTCTCTGTTTGTGAGCAATAGGTCTAGAGGTGCAAGGCCCCTAGTTGGTTCCTCCAGCATTTGTACTAGGAAGTTGTCCTCAATATTCTCCAAAAACTTCCTGGATTGCCTGTGCACTGCTGTATTATCTTCCCAGCAGACATCAGGATAATTGAAGTCCCCCATAAGAACCAAGGCCTGCGACGATCTGGAAACTTCTGTTAGTTGTCCATAGAACGCCTCATCCACCTCCTCTTTCTGGTCTGGTGGTCTGTAGCAGACACCCACCACAACATCCCCCTTGTTGCATTCTCCCCTAAACTTAACCCACAAACTTTCAACCATCTTTCAACCATCTTGTTTCCACTTTCATAGTGGAGCTCCGAGCAGTCATACAGCTCTTTTACATATAACGCTACTCCTCCCCCCCTTTTTCCCTGCCTGTCCTTCCTGAACAATTTATATCCATCCATGGCAGTGCTCCAGTCATGCAAGTTTCCTCACAGCAGTATTAGAGAGAAAGGGTGCTGCCACCTTTCAAGATTGTATCATGAGTCTGTTAATATTAAATATTTTTCTTAAAGCCCCAGCTCCTGGAGTCATGTGATTATATAAGACCCTTAGCTTTCATTTACAAACAGTCCATAGCCCTCATGGTCATGGAGAAAAGTTTGAAAACTAGAACCCAAAGGCTCCAAAAAAAGGAAAATCCAAAATACATTGGGAAGGAGGGGAGCTGCTTCTGGAGATCACATTTTTTGTGACCAGGCTGGGCATAGTAGCTTGCACCCCCAACAGCCAGTCTGATCCTCCAGTGGCTGTCTCTTCCCTTGATTCAGCCCTCTGGCCCAGTGACAATTTTCTCCACCCCTTTCAGGAGAACACGAAGGCCAATAACACAGTGTACAAGACCTTGGATCAGGTCTTTGGCTTTGAGAGTGGGCCCCACTGCCTTTTCTCTGGGCTCTTGGCTGTCCTTGTCCCTTTTCCAGCTCATGCCACCATATCAATGGCAGAATGAGGAAGCCAGGCCCTCCCACTTCAGTGCCTTACAACCTAGGGACCCTAAACCCAGCGCTTACTCCAACTCCTTGTGGCTCTTCCCTAGGGTTCTTCTTTCCCCTGCAACCTCTCTCAGGCATACTCCCCACAACCATTCTGAGCCCTGCCTTCTCTCAGGGCTGGGATTTCCATGGTTCTTTCTTGAAATCCCCTAACAAACTCCCAGCCTGATCTTACATCCTTCACAATTAGATGCCTCTCGGGACCCCATTCCTAGGACTCCAGTTCCTGCTCTTCTGCCAGGGCTCCCCACCAGAGCCACTCTGCTGGCTATTCTGTGTAACTTCTGGCCTCCCACTTTGCCAGTCTCCTCTACCCGGGGGCAGGAATCCAGATCTTGCGTCTCCCTTTGGGCATCCTTTTCTCTAACCGCAGAACATGACTCCAGACTCTCTCCCTGCAAACTCCCTAAACATCCCGCATTTATAATCACTCCCCAGCTGGGCATCAGCGCCAATTAAACCCGGTCCATTCTCCAAGTGTAACCAAACACGTAACTGGTCCCTGTGGCCCTCATTTGCCTTTCAAAGCCAGTGTAGGGCACACACCCCACCATAGTTCTTTTTAAATCCCATGATTTTTCAAGCAAATTCCATGATTCTTCAGGCCTGACTCTGACTTTGCAGTGTGTGGGGCTGGCAGTTCCAGGAGAGAATGTCATATTTATGACGCCGCAGAACGTGGCCCTACATGTATTTGTTGTTATTTATAGACACCTCTTTGGTGCTCGTTTCTGAAGTACCCAAGGGTCTCATCATATAAAAACACACCCAATTAATTCTAAAAGATTAAGTTAGAGCGGCGCGACAGTGATATTGCAATCACTGAGACATCAAGAGCATCCCTAAGTATGGGCCACCATCTTGGGTGATGGGAATGAACCAAGGACCACCAGAGCTAAAATTATAAACAGCTCCTACAGGCCTTTCAGCTGGGTGTGTAACACATTTATATCCTCTGTCAATCACGCACAGAGCGTTATGCCAGGACCCTCACTCACCCACCTCCATTATGAGTTGGTGATTTGTTTGAAAATTTCTTTGTGTGCTGTAGGTTCGTCCATAGCTCTGAGCTGTAGAGTCTTCAGCTATTACTCAATAAAAAACAACCAACCAACCCAGCTTTTCTGAACATCTCATGGACTTTCTGCCTCTGTTTCCTCAGCACAGGATGCCCCTTGGACTTTCTGAACTGGGTCTGGACCATAACGTACCCGATAAATCTGAAGTGACAACCATTAACATTTGCTTTCTCATCATCACCATGAAACTCTGGTTCTGGCACTAAAGAATTGCCGGAGACCTAAGCTTTCATTTAACAATGTAAGTCTCTAGTTCTTTTCCCTGCAGTTGCCCAGATGTTGCAGGTTAGAGCAGTGGTTCTTGATCTTTTCCAGGTCATGACGTGCTTGGTGGCATGTGTGACTGCACAGGACACCCCCCCCCCCACGGCTGTCTGCGACACACTTTCCGCTGCGTGGTGACACAGTAATATGTCCCGACACAGTGATTGAGAACCGCTGGATTAAAGCATTGGGTGCACCGTCTAAAGCCTCTCGCTCTGTTCATCAGAGCCCCAGCAAAGATGTGCTATGTGCATCTGGCGATTTAAGCAAAGGAGTCTGAATTCTACACCCTGGCTTTGCTTTATCTAAGCCACTGAGTTTTTGAGGTAAGCTTTTGGAACAGCTGTAGTCTTCATTTTGGGTGCCTAAACCATCGTTTGATTCTTAGAGGCAATTATTTGGAAACAAAACGTGTATTTGTTATGGAGAGCCGAATTTGGGTCTTGCCAACCTTGACAATGTCCCTTTAGCAACAGCATGTTCAGAGCTCGGATCAGAGGGGGATGGTTCAACATCACTTTTATATTAAGTTATTTATACTGCAATCGCCCTTTGATGCTCTACTCAGGCTTGCCGGCATATTGTGCTGTCTGTTGTATGGACATTGTCACTGTCAGGCATAAGCAAGAGATTTAACATTGTTCAGGTTCCCTCAAGCTTGCCTGGCGTTTCAGCCTTCCCACTGTACCTTCCCTTGAAACTATTTCTACTGGGTCATTTCCCATGAAAGACTGTAACCCGTTAACTGATTTTCCATTTAAAAACTTTATTTTTGCTTACTGGGTAACACCACCCCAAAGAAAAGCTATCAAAAGTCAATAAGATGGCAAGTGGGCAAGAACATTAAAGAGAGTCTGTGCCAGTAAGCAGCCTGTATAAGTGGGATCCTGAGGTGATATAGCTGGTGTCTCCCCATGATCTCCACTGAAAATGTTTAACTTTAAACACATGAATGGTCCCAAATTTTGGGGGGATGATTGCTGCGCAAATTTAAACATGTGCATAATCACTTATATAAAGAAAAAGATGTAATATTCAAGAATCAAAATTATTTATAACTCATCATTCTCAAATGAGTCTGAGAATAGCTCTTGGGAATTTTATGCATAAGCATGTGTCCGCGGGAAGAAACTGCAACAATAGAAAAGCAGATGAATAAGAAATGACATCAGCCTGTCCAATAATATTTTACTGCCAGTTTAAAAAAAAAAAGTGTAAATGAAGTCAAAACACTCACACAAAATGTATGTAGGATGACAGCTCCCTGTCTTCTGTCCTCATTCGTAAAGATGTCACTGGGGAATTCGTGGAGAGCTGGGAAAGGAGAAAAAAGAAACACTTCATCAAGGTATTGGAAAGCTGCAGTGTATAGTAAGCTAAGGTAATAAAAACAACGGATTCCTTCTGTAGATTAGTAATATTGCAACAGATATAAATGTGGGATCCCGGGCACCTGTTTTGTATTGCTGCTTTATGTTATGCTAGTCTGTTTAACCTGTCCTCTGGCCATTTATAGATCTCTCTGTTTATATTTACGGTGCAATTCAGAGCCATAGCAACCATAACGTTACATCTCATGAAGATGCCTCAGAGATACCAAATGAATTCTAAGCACAGCATCATGCTCCGGAAAATGCTTAAGAGGAAAATGTTTTATTTTGGATTAAACAGATGTACAGTAACACAGTCTGAGAGCATTTTTTTGTACACAACATTTTGTATTTGAAAAGGAAAAACTTTGAGCATGAGAGAAGAGTGGCAGGTGCTAAAAACATTTGAAGTCAAGATGATTTACTGCCATGGGCTTCTCAGAATAACACACTCCTGAAATACACAAAACTCCTCATGGTTGGGAACAGCTGGGTCTTCTCTCTGAGGCCTGGTCTACACTGCTGGTGGTGTCGATGGGAGACACACAAGCTATGTACTGAAACTTGAGTATCTCCCCTCGACTTACTAACATTCCCTTATCTTCACTGCACTGAGTTGACCGGGATGTCCACTGCTCAACACAGTGTCACTCCTTTTGGGGAGGGAGGGGAGAAATTCTGTGTTGGCCGTAGAGCATTTTTAGGGTTGACTGTGTGGGTCTCCACCGCCTGATCAATTGATCCCGCTACACTGATTCATGGAGCCTGCTGCAGCACCTGCAGTGTAGACAAATTTGGAGTCAGACCTCTCTGGCACCATGTTGGTCTGGACAGGGGAATAGACATAACATAGAGCTGTATGCAGAGATGCCTGAACCCTATGGAAATAAATGTAGGCAGATAATCAGCACCCTCAGACAACAACATTCATCCAATCTGAATGTACAGGAGAGAGGAGAAAGATTCAAATCAAGCATGACGCAAAGTCAGGGCTCGACAAACCCCGGGTGTCAGGTCACCATGGTGCCCAGGGTTTGTAGTGGGGTGCCTAGCTCTGTTGTGGAACTGCAGAGGAGAGTGGCGCCTCAAAATAGATTTGTCGGTGCTTGTAGTGGTGTTTACTGGATTCGGCGGCATTTTGGTGGCGGGGGGCAGGGGGGCGGCTGCAATGGAGGTATAGCACTAAAAGCACTATAAATTAAAGACTCATCCACTCAGGGCATCCTGATGAACAGATGGCTGCTTTGTCCCATCTCCCTCTGGAGCAATAAAAAATTCGCACGTGTACCTGCCTATATGCTTTCTGACCAGTTCTTCCTCTGGCAGAAAGGACATCTCCCTGACGTCATGTCTGATTTTCCTATCTAGCGATTGTACTTCGTTTACTTTGTGTACTTACCCCTGGGAACTGCCTGCCTAAATATCTTTGAGGATCTAGGCCAGAATGCCTTGTCCAAACTCATAAAGCTCCCTCCTCTGGTTGAACCAAGGTGGTACATGTTGGGAATCACATGACCATGGTGTATCATGGGAAAAACAGTATGGCCCAGTGAGAAGAATGGGACATGAGGTACCTGAACTACAATTCCCATTAAGAAACTTGGCAGAATTCATGATTTTGGTTTTAAATTTTGATGGATTAACTGGCTGTTTATTTTAAGCATTTTTTAAAAGATTTTTATCAATGTAAAGGTTTACAGTTGAGTAACACTATAGGTTTTAAGCATTTTTTAGAATTATAGTGACTTGAATTTTCACAGTTGTGCAAAATTGGGGGAGTGGACCGAATTATTTAATGATAGTTGATGTTGAGATTCGAAAAGTTAAAACTTTATAAACCATTAAAACACAAATTGTCCATATCATGCCACAGTAATAAAAGTAAGTACTGTTAAATCAACAAATCATACCTGTTTTGATTATTCATTCACAAGTTCATTTGTAATAATCCTAAATCACTGGATTCTGACTCTAATTAGTTCTCAAGTAGAACTTTCTTTATGTTGTCTATCATTAAATTTCAATAATCATTGATGGAAATGTTTGTTGGATAGTGCATATATGGTGAAATTGAGGTTTGCCAACATTTACCAGTAAAATCAAATCCTTCCTGAGACATCATGGATAGTTCTAGGGGACAGATTTATGTTGAACCAAGCTGAAGAAAAATGCTTCAACTTTCCCAGGCCAACATTTTTCATAAATTTCTGTTGCGTGAAAATTTTTACTTTTCATCCTGATTCAGAGTGAAAATAAATGTCAAAATACTGACCCCTCCTATGGGACAAAAATTGTGATTTTCAACTGGCTATATTCAGAGGTGATTTGTAAAAACATTTATTATACACAAATAATTGGAGGATGATCTAAGGGTATCAGATGGTGTAATTTACATGTTGAGAAAGCATTACCCCCATTTTACAGATGGGAAAACCGAGGCTTAAGGTGGTAAGTGAAGGTCACCCAGCAGGCCAGAGGCAGAGCTGGGAATAGAATGCAGGTCTCCTGAGTATTCAGAATGCAGGTCTCCTGAGTATTCAGAATGCAGGTCTCCTCAGTATTCAGTTTGCTTAGCTACAATTCCTAAAGAGCTAAGCATTGAGAGCAAACCACATTCAATGGCTAAGATGCACGCTACCAACTGCTCATCTCTTGGCTTCAGCAGCACTGTGGTGCATAAACAAATTGCTGGAAATAAGTCCCATTTCAGGTTGCTATGCCCTAGGGCCACTATTACTGGTAAGAGTTCCAGCTTCTACTCTTACTGTTCCAAATCGAAGCTTACGCACTAGTTTTTGTGGGATTGATCTGTTTTTCAAAACTGAGCCCCAGCTGCAGAGTCCAGTAAATAAAACTTTACAGAGATAACAGCTACTCTATATTTAGATGTATTTGTCTTCACAAGAAAAGATTCCACTGGATGTTCTGTGTTCATTTCAAATAGTTTTTCCCCTGAAGCAGACTCAAAGGCCAAGTTATTATTGCTCTGAACGAAAAATATAAATGTTTACTCTGCAGTAATGCTGTAGGATTCAGGCAAACTCCATGGTCTAATTAGCTTCGAAGAGAGCATCTGTTGGTAGAAATGAACCATGAAGAAATTTCATGCAGAGACATAATTATTTCAAATAATATGACGGAAAGGAAAACCAAATCAGATGCATTTTAACTCAGCATAACTGCCCATCATGAGAAAACATAGGCCCGGGTTCAGATCTCAGTATCTTGAGATAAACCTAGAGGAACTTCACTGAAAGCAGAGAGCTTCCTGCTCCGTAACCGAGATCACAATCTCCCCCCAGTCTCTTTGCTTAGTCTGACGGCTTTGGGTTGTGGAATCTGTAACCTTAATACTGAAACTGAAAATAAACCGATTAAATCCGTCCGGCATTAATGCATTTTCGCCCATAAAATGCTGGTATTGCTTGGCACTAACTATACGTTAAATGCAGCACAATTGAACCAATGTCCGATTCTTTTATAGCTACCTTGGTCCCAAGCCGGCGGCTGCCTCAACAATGGCAGATCCTGTGCCCGTGTGGACCAGATAGTCGCTTACCATGGGAGAAAACTCATGGGAGATGAACCTCTGCTGGAAACCTCAGGGATTTTTTCATATCCTTCTATTCACTAGGAGATCATGGGCCGCCTTCCATTTGCGTCCAGGAACCTTCTGTGTTGCCAAATGGAGCACAAGGTTGCAAGCACCTGCCGATAAGGCTTGCTATCAGCATTTCTCCCATGTAGGCCTATGTCCTACCCAGAACTACAGAGAGCGTAGCAGGTAAGGAAGGTGCATTCCATGTGATGACAAGGAATGTGTGCCTCAAAGGCTCCCAATCTCCAGCCTACGCCCATGCTTGGCTCCTTGCACCAATTCACGCAGAAGGGACTTTTGCGAAGGGTCTGTGGAGTGGTTAGGCCCAGCATATGAAATGTAGATATATATTAACACAGTTCAAAGGTGTAATTCACCCCTATCATCAGCTGATGCGTGTCCAGACCTCTACTACAGTACAATATAGCCTTGCCGATTCTCTCCAATGCCATGGAAAACTCTGGACTAACTACAATGTAAACAAGATAAACCAAAACCCCACACCCCTCAGTCGCTCAGGTTATTCTATTTGCTCTCAGTAAGGAAGGTATTTTGTGAGATTAGCCGAAGTGTTTCCAAGGTGAGTAGTCAATTAGTCTGACCATCTAAAGAGGCCTGTAATAGAGATGGATAATGTGCTGAGTAGTATTGCAAATGTGGCTTTGTTAGTCAAATAAAGGCAAATTACTTTCATTTCATCAAATGTGGAGTTACTGCTACATCTGATAATTGGATTCTAAAGTGTTTAAAGATTGTCAGCCAGTTAGGTTACCAGAACAGCTTTCATTCATACACTGAAAAGCAGTGGTAGTAATGGCCTTCCACATGCATTGTGTCACTCAGCAACTCCTGATCTACTTTGCTCGGCTAACAAATGAAAGCTTGCCTTTTTTCCTAACCACCAGTGCTACACATTCAACCTGGAGTCCAAAAATCAAGCTGTGTTCTTCCTGGCTTTCACATCATTATCATTAATGAAGTTCTACAGCTGGAATTTAATGAACAATTCAGTAGACGAGTACATCAAAAAGAGTCCAGCTGGATTGTTTTTGCAGTGTCAGAGGAGTAAAAAGTTGTATCTTAATGGAAGTAGCGATGACTGAATACACAAAGCGAGCAGACCTGTCAGGGGGAAACCTGCCATTTTTACGTAGTCACTTTTCTGCCCAAAGCCATTGCTTAGCATTGCTACTCTAGCATTTGTATGCTCTGAAATGTGTTGTTATAATATGTCAGAAACCCTGCCAAAATAGGGTGTATGTCAGTATAAAAGTGCAGCGGTGATCTCTAATACCAGTCTGTCCATGGAAAAGGCAGTAACAGCAACGCCCCAGGATATGTCTACACTGCAGTCTGAGGTGTGACTGCTGTATGCCCCGCTCTCCCTGAGTTAATTCTGATTTAGGACGCCACTGCCTAGGGTGACCAGATAAGTGTGAAAAATGGGGCTGGAGTAAGGGTAATTGGCAGCTATGTAAGACAAAGTCCCGAATATCGGAACTCTCCCTATAAAATCAGAACATCTGGTCATCCTACCCAGCAGCACAGTCGGCAGCAAGGCTGATAACCGTTCAGGTATGTTACATCCCCTGAGTCCCAAGCCCATATTGCTTCACGTTGGTTGCTATCATTATTGGAGCTAGCTACTCAAAGTGACGTCTGCCCAGGGTGCGGTAACATCTCCAATTACGGCGCAAATGTCCGTGGGTGGGCTTGTCTGCTCAAGGCGAAAGTCCAGCTTCCTCACCCAACTCCCGTCTCCTGCTCAAGTTAAGTGGGATGACGGCGCTCAAGGTGGCCCTGCGATGAAACGGGGGTGCTCCGATTAGCAGCGGATGGCTAATTTTTGAGTTCCCACCTCCCTCCTGCCATACGAGCTTCAGACTTGAGTGCCAGCCTTCTACCCCCAACAGGCTGACTAGCTGGAGTTTAAAGCACCACTTAACTGGAGCTGAAGATTTGTGTGTGAAGACGGAAGTCCGGTTGGGGTGGAACTCAAGTTACAGCGCAAGTAAAGAGGGACCCGTGCACTGTTTTGCAGCATGAACACTCTGCTCCCACTCGAGCTGGAGTGAAATAACTCGCGTGCACTAACTGTTCTGTTGCACTGAAGACAAGCCCACAGAGCAGGGGTAGGCAACCCCCGGCACGTATGCAACAGTGGCACATGAGCCCATTTGGAGCGGCACTCGGCATCCTCTGTGGTGCCACAGAAATTGCCACTCCTGCCACCAAAAGACACTCCAAGTGGCTTCTTTCGGGGGCAGCTACAGTGTGGGGGTCCCTGCCACGTCCATGCCCCAGAAGAAGCCACCCAGGGCACCTCCCCTCTGTGGTGTGCCATCACCAAAAGGAGTGACTCCAGGTAACAGGAGATAGGGTCCCCAGGCACGCTGCTAAGAGGAGCCCTCCAGGCGGCTTCTTTCCATGAATGGGCTGTCGGCACCAGCTGAGGGTCGAGGAGAAGGGGCCGGCACAGGGGTCGGCAAAGGTTGCCAGCCCCTGCCACAGAGTGTAGGAAAAGAGATCCTAGGGTAAATAAATCACATAGGCGGCTGCACCTGTGAAATAGGAGAGTCTTTCTGTCATACCACACAACAGGTGAATGAAAGCAGGGGAGTAGCTAGCCATTTTCAAAACCAGTGCAAACCCTGACTGTTCATCGCGCTATGCAACGAGGTACCCATAATGGCCCCAAGAGACACTTGTTACTACACACAATCTGACTGCTGACCTAGCAGGTGCAATTACATAGTAAGTCAATTGGGCCTCAATCCAAGAAATCCACATCAGAAGCAAACATCCGGCCCGTGTCTTTTATGTGGCCCGACATCTGGGACACTTCGGTAGATGATGCAATGGCCAGTCACTGGGTATTTTATTAGGACTATTTTATTTTGCAGTAGCACCCAGGTGCCTCAGTTTAGATCTGCCCCTTTTGAACAACTGCATACTAGACAGCTGCCTGCCTGCCCCAAAGAATTTACTGACTAAGAAAGATTCCAGTCCTAATACTGGAAGGGAAGATAAAGGGCAACGAAATTAAAACCACCTTAAAAGGAGTCATTTTTCCTCAGCCACAATGTCATTATGTGGAAAGCAAATAACCACATCACAGCTTCCTTCCAGGTGATCGATTGTGAAAATCTCAACTACCAGGGCCTGCTAAGGAAACATGACAGGCATCGTTTTAACAATGCATATGATTCACTAGCACACAATTATCTACTCACCCCACCGGCCGTGCACACGCAGAGAGACAAAAAAGAATTTAGCATGACAATTCTTGAACAAACACATGCAGGTGATAAGAATTGAGTCTCCTAGTCAGTATCTGCATTGTTCAAGGAGACTGAGGTGAGGTGCGCTGAAGGTAAAGGCACGCAGAAATAAAAAATACAGCACAGAACTCAGCAAGCTGCAAGCAAACCGGGGGGAGGGAGGGGAAATTGTAGACGTCACTCTTTTTTGTGCACAACAGAAAAATGCAATCCTATCCAAATTCAGATCTCCCACCTCTCTAGCACAACGTCTCTCTACCCAAGGCTTTTATAAAGATGTCTTTCACTATGTTATCAAGCCCTCTGACTGGTTTCTACCTGAATTCATGCAGTTACAAAAGAGAGCTTATGCAAATTTGCAACTTACTGCTTTTTTTTGTTAGAGGATGTTGGGGCAGGGGCTCAGTCAGGTGCAGATGATCACCCACATGAGCAGAGGTTTACAAAAAGAGGAGCTCCCGCTTCCTTTCTAGGAAGAAATGGAAGGAACTACCTGCCAGCCACTCGGCTAACAGCTGCCCTGTTTGGATGGCATGAGTGTTTTGTTTGTTTTCATAGTGTTTGCAGATTTGTGCAGCTTCACGTAGTGAATGTGGTCGGAAACTTTGCCAGTCTTTTATTCTGATTGTACCAGAAAAACCTGTAAATAAACCTGAAACCACAGAATAAATGAGCCCTGCTGTGTTTCTGTCCTGTTCCACGGATTTTGACATACGTTTCCAGAAAGTTTGGCTTACAAACTCTGCAGGAGAGTAAGACTTCCATACGGGATCAGTGTCTCCATAAAGACTTTCTGTGTAGATATTCAGTACAATATTAGTCGGAAGGATTAGGCCATTATGTTGTTAGCTACGTTACAGATGCACATGTATGAATTTCAAGTCCCTTCTTTTGAAGGTGCAAATAATGAAAGAGCGAAGTCCTCAGAGAGGACTGCCTCCTTGAACAGTTCAAATTTTAAAGTGTATTTGGTTGTAAGCAACATTTTATTAGCAATTAAAAAACCCAGCAAATTGAAGAGCTATTAGATATTAGAAGTGGTGGAATTTGAATTAGCCAGCTGGCATTTTATGGACTAACTTGTTAATGAGAAATAATCAAGGGCTAGATACCCCATCTGGTATAAATGAAGTTGGAGTTATGCTGTATTACATCAGCTGAGGATCTGGCCCCAATTCTTTACCTAGTAGCTGCCACAAAGCAGTGGTGAGAGAATGGGTCTCATTCTGATCTCAGATGTGGTGGTGTGAACTGTCATGTATCTTGTTATAACATCAGCTATTGATTTTACAAGACACACATGATATTAGCTAACACATAAGAGATCAGTATTGGTCCTGTGGGGGCTGATAATTTTAATCAAAATGTTCAGAAAGACACACAAGAGCACATTCCTTCATTAAGCTGTGATGAAGGTTTTTATTCTTCTTGGGAAGGAAAGGTATATTTTAGTCAAAAATAAAATGGGCAGCTAGAATGAATTTTTGCCATTTTTTAATATCAGCGGGTCATTTACTAAATCAAAATCTTGCTTATCTTCCCCTGAATTTAACTGCCTTACAAGATCATCTGTATTACAAGTGAAAATCCTTTGGACAGAAAACTATAATTTCCACACTGCTATGGAGAACAGATGCAAAGAGAATGGGACACTTCATCAGTCACTTGAACATTAGCAAAAATATTCTCTCTCACAACCTGGAAATCTCTCTTCTCCCTCCACTTATTTGATTGTTTCCCTCCAAACTTTTTCTTTTTTTAAGTGCCGCTCCCAAGACAAAGTGAGCTGTGGAAGGAAGCAAATCTCGTTCCCATAGAAACCTTGGACTCAGAATGGTGAAGCTGCATTAGTGAAGGCAACATTTGTACCATCCAGGGATCTTTGTTTTCATGGGATGAATGACGTTAGGGTTTCACTTAACTGACAGGTTACTTCTGCCTTAAAAAAAGAGATGCTAGCAGGGTAACTTTAGAGCTGTCAAGTTTAATCGCAAACAATAGACTCAACCAGTTCTAGGGACTGTGTGAGAAGTCTATAAAAAGAAAACCACTCTAATGAACTTGCGCCCTGAGAAACACATGAACTCACGTCAACTCTCCTTTAGCTACCCCTGCTTAAATGAAAAATTAGGTCGCTGCAAAGATTTGAATAACGTTCCCTACTAGATCAATAGCTCTTGGAGCTGCGATAGCTTTTAAACAAAATTCTCTACATTGCTAGCCAGGCTAATTATTGTCAGGGGTGCTCTTGTCCCAATGGGAGTTTTGACGTTGATTTCAGTGGGAGAATAAAACAGGATTGCTGCCCTAGGGAAACCCCACAGTCAGCCATTGTGGAGGATTCAGGAAACAGCAAGTGACTTCAGCATATTTCTGAACTAACCGCTTGCTTGTTCCATTTTAAATTCATCAAGGAACAGAAAGCCAGTTTGTTATCTGTATTGAGGGCCCAAGTCAGGGATCGGGACCTCAATGCACAAGGTTCTCTACTTTGCAAATAGGATGAAAAAGCAGCTTCTGCCCCAACGGGTTTAGAAGCAAATGAGTAATTTCAGGTACTACACAGGCCCTGTTTTGCAGTTTCTCAGCTTCTTGATACGAAGGATTTTTTTTTCTTTCTCTCTCCTATTGCTTGATAAGGACCCATGGGGGAAAAAACTAGGGACATCAACTGATGGGTGAACTTGGAAACTGATTATACACCAAGTGCATGTCAAATTAAAAAATAAGGAGTTTCTTCTTCTCTAATCTCATTCTGTCATAGCTATTTTATGGCCTTCATATTACATGTTAAAAAATGTTCAGACATACGTGTGAATTGTAATGAGATGGTAACCCTGTTGGGTATTGAGTTGAAACACACGAAGACTTGATTGACTTTTACACTACAGCTTCTTCAGAGCATTACAGCAGAGCAGATGGCCCTTAATGTGGGTACGATTTAGGGTTGAAAATTCTGAATTCTGTGTTTTTACCAAACTGTTCATTTAAAACACAATTTTCAATTACATAGATTCCAAAAGAGACCGATGATTTTTTTTTGTCAGCAATTGTCAATCGCAGGGTGCATTGCATCTTCTCTCACTAAAAGGACCCTTTGCAGTGCTAGAGAGCTGGAAAAGGGATCTAAGGCTATGTCCATCCTGCCCAGCACTTTGAGAAATGGGGTGTGAATAGCAGAATGCATCGAAGTGCTTCTCTTTAACTGGCCTGTGTGCATGCTGCCAGTGCAAATCCAAAAGTTCCTAGCTCAAAAATAAAAAGCACCCAAAATGTATGCTTTTTGGAAAAAAAAGTCACATGATTTTTAAACCAGTCTTGTGGTCTTTGGAGCCTGACTTCCTTGGAGCTGACAGTGCTGACGTTTACTGTTTGTTAGTACAGGGCCTCACACAATGGGTCCGAACTTGGTTAAGGCCTCTACAATAACAATGCAAATGAAGAGCGCCTCAGTAATATCACCTGGATATTACAGTAGGCCCTACCAAAATAAAAGAGACTAAATGCTCCCTCTTTGAATTCCATTTCCCAGCTAACAATCCTCAGGCTGAGATCGGAGCCAGCTGGTACAGTTTGAACCCACAGGGACCACCTAGCACCAGCTGCTCGCCCAGACGGCAGTTCCCCAAATAGCCACTCAGAAGTGGGAGGTCACAGCGCTCGGACACGCAATTTCAGTAGCACTAGCTGCAGTCAGACCTCAGTCGCTCCGGCGGCTCACCCCCATGGTGATGGTACAGAAGGAGGGATCCTGTTCAAGGGAAACCCTGGAGGCGTAGAATAAATGCTCTTGAAAGTGCATCAATTTGCTAAACGCTACAGCCCACAAAGGTGATAACGGTTAGAAAAGGAATGACAAAACCCTGCCATATGCTGAGGTTACATTTGCCCTGCAGAGTTATATTCAGAAGGGGCCATTAGGTCACCAGGTCTGACAAAATGCACAGCGCAAGCCAGAGACCTTACCCCTGTCAGTCAGTCCTGCAGCAAGCGAGTAACGTCTGTCTGCGCAGAGCCCATCCTTTTAGACAGCAGCCCTGTAAAGTGAGCTAGGAAGTTGCATAACAGCTTCCATGATCTGTAGCTATACATTAGGACTGATTCAATCAGACTTGCTTTTCTAAAGGGCTGCTTCATACATGGGGTTAAGGACTCAATCAGACACGGTGAAGGTTGCCCCATCCCCTGCTGGACTACACAAGTGGGCTGCTTGGATCTAATGGCATAAAACAAGTGAGTGCCTATGGAAACCCTTGATCGTCTTTTCTAGCCCCGGGACTATTGTGAGGCGAAACCACCATGCAATGAGAACAGCATACACTGCCAGGTTCCCATTTACACGCAGCCCCTTTATTTACACAGCCACAATTTCTTCATCACAGATTTTGACCTGCAGTCTCACACAGAGCTCACGCCAAGTTCAACGCCCAACGCTTTATTTACAGCGTGACTGTAACAGAAGAGGGTCCCCACAGCTCAGAGTCTCACATTCTCCCAAAGCACAGTGAAAGGAGATCTCACCTTGCTGAGACCCTGGGTTTCTCTGGCTTCTTCTCTCCACAGTCCACCCTGCCTCTTAGAGGTCCTGGACTGATGCGCTGAGCCACCTTGTGAATTGATTAATCATTCCAAACTTAACCAATTATCTCTCTAATTTGCCCCATGTGGGGACACTTAGCAAGTAGCCTACGGCTATTCTCACACTGTCACGAGGGGCCTCAGCGCAAATGAGCACCTGACTCATAGCGTTCAGCTAGAATGACTTCGCTAAGGGTTAACAAATGAAAGGGTAACAGGAAGAACATTTGCAATATTATTTTTAATAAAGACAATGAAGCTACCCTGGAAGCCTGAGGAGAGTTTGCAGGCAAAGCATGATCAACAGGAATGAGCTCTCGCGTTATCTCGCCAGCGAATCACCTAGAACAGACCTGCGCTCATTCAGGCCTAGACTTCTCTGCGGGAATCCAGCTGATTGTTTCTGGGCTTGTGATGTGACCCCTAGGAATTGGGCTGAGCCCAGCACCCACATAATTCACACGCTCTAAGACACCAGTCACTGGCTGGCAATTCGCGGCTGCCATTACAACCGACTGTTTTCCCTGGAGTCCATGACCGTCCCCAGCATGTCAATGCCCCGGTGTATTCCTAAACGTTAAATTCTTGCCTCCCGACTTCTCAGGGGGAACGGCGTTCTACACGGAAGGCAGAAGGGTGGTGTTTGCCTTAGAGAGACGGGAGCTGCGATTTAAAGAAACCGAGCTATGATCCAGATCAATCAGAAATCATTTTGCTAATGTTTTGTGGGCATCTCCACTTTTAACTACTGAGATAGCAAAGTGCTGTCGAGATTGTTTATAAATGAGGCAGAACCCCCGCCCCAAGAGTCATTCTTGGCATTATCCCGTACGCTGCAACGATGGCGCAATGCCTGACTCTTGCCTACCAATGCTTGATCGGATGGGATTCTTTGTCCCTTTGCTGTAATGAATTCTAATGACTAAAATGAAATATTTATTGTAGCTGTTCAGACTGCAGTGAGTTTATTCAAGGATTCATTTCCACGGTTTATTGCTCACTGCTGCTTGCTCAGGGAAACGCTCGAGACAAACACAATACGGTACCGGGAGAGCGAACAAAAGGGTTTCTTTTGTTCTTAGGGTTCCTTTATAGCTGCTTCCATTTTCTCCACTGGTGCTTTTGTTGCACAATGGCTCAATGCGCGTGCAAAATCATTATCATGTATTATATGTATGGCTACAAAATAAAGCTCAGCCCTATCACCAGCCAACGCACATTTCATGCTTGCTGTTTTGAACGTTAGCAGAAATATTACGTGAGAATGAAACAAGCCCAGAGGATTCTTGCTCCTTGACATATCTTAAGCCAGCATGTCCCGGTGTACTACAGTGCTGCAACTTGTGGCGTATTTGCACCGGTGGCTTTTTTAGTATTCAGGTCTGATGTGCAGGGATGTGACTTTTACACGGCTGCCGAGTAGGGGGTGGGGATGGGGGAAAAGGAATACACAAGAGAATGTCCCTGGTTGACTCCGCCAAAATTCCCCCAGTGGAAAGGTGTGTTTGAGTAGGTACTGTGTCACTCTTTAAAGGGAGAGATGATGCGGAAGGGTACTTGGGACAACGCTAGCCTCTGGGGAGAATCAAGCAGGGATAAACTCTTGTAGCTCTTACACGAAAGGGATGCAAGAACTTCTTCTGTGGCTGGCTCTAGCTAGCACATAACCGTGAATGCTTATGTTTTCCCAAAGGGACCGGTGGTCTGAAGGTGTAAGGGTGCTAAGAAAGAAGTCTGACAGCTCCAAAACCCACTGGATCTTCTTAGTGCAGTTTGGGCCCTCAGGTGTCTAGGACAGAGCCTTTCCGTTACTACAGAAATCTCTTCATCACTCCGCGTGACCTCGAATGTACAGAGAATAATATTTTTGCCTTTCACAATCCCACGGTGCCTCTCCGGTGTCTTTGTTATCTCCTGTGCCACACAGAGCATTTTAATGAAAAACAATAAATAAAAATAGGTGGGTTCTCAGGCGTTTGTGCCCATTGCCTGATGAAGTCTCAAGCGAGTGTCTTTGAAAAAAATCACAGCTGGACAGCAATTCCTGGGTAATGAATTACTTGGGTCCTTTTAAGCGAGGACCTGTGCAATGGCATCAGAAGCTGAGAAGGAATTTTGTCATGCACGAACTGGATGAGTTTTCTCCTGCAAGGTTTTGGATTCGAGCAGGGAGTGATACAACTTCTAGAGGAAGCATAGTCTGTGGTTAGGGCATTGGCCTGAGATCTGACTTCAGTGCTCTGCCAGGCGTCTCCCATGTGACTCTAGGCACGTCTCTGTGCCTCAGGTTCCTACCTGTAAAATGGGGATAATGGCCCTGACTCACAAGGGTGATGTGAGGATAAAGACATTAAAGATGGTTGAGGCACTCAGATTGTATGGTGATGGGAGCCAGTGAGAAAGACTGATGCAGCACAGACCTCACCCTTGTAGGAAGCGGCAGCTCTGAAGCTATGGTGTCTCTGAGGTATAATTGCCCCGGCCTCGTCCTTACGAGGAACTGTGCCAAACTAGCCTGGGGAAATCACTGCTCGAATCAGGTGCCAGAACTGGGATGGGGAGGAGAGAACATTTCTAGTGAGCCTAGCCACATCACATAGCTGGGGAGGGCTTTTATTGAGCTATCATAGGGGCCAATTCTCTGTTACATTCAGGCCCTTTGCACTGCCTGGCAGTCTGAAGTGCCCTTAAAATAATTATACATGTAATTGGCTCTCATCTTACAGCTCATTTACACTACCAGAAATGATGCACGGAGGCCTGAGATTCAGAAAGAATCAGACCCTATGTGCTTTATTATTAATAATTATTATTACTTATTTGAATCGCTGTACCACCTAGAAGCCCCCGTCATGGGCCGAGGCCCTCACTGTGGTAGGCACTGTATAAACACAGAACCAAAAGATTAGCCCCTCCCCAAAAGAGCTTACAACCTAAGACTATGTATTTTAGTACGTATAATATGGTGATGACAAGTCTCTAGATTGCATGGTATGTCTCGCCATATTTGAAATTGTTCTTAAAGCCCCAGCTCCTGGAGTCAGGTGATTATGTGAGACTCTCACAGGGCTTTTTCTTTTTAATACAAACATTCTAGCTTTTGTGACTGCCAAGAAAAGCTGAAAAATGTGAACCCTAGAAGTGCAAGAGCCAAAAATGGACCCGACATTTATTATTTTTTAAAAGTCGTGCAGTTTTTAGTCCATCTCATGATTTTCAGGCACATGACTCATGAGTTGATCACTTAGGGATGGCAATACCGATAACAGAACTACACACAGAACTTCAATATATGCAGTATCTATGTGACTTGCAACTTTAAACACTCAACCTTCTTTCTGCTTACTAATCTCCCATGGCATCTACTCTAACAATTCATAGAGCTGAGCAGTTTTCAAGAGCCACCTTCTCCAATTCCTCCTCTTATGGAACTGTGGTGTGGGAAAATATGGTCTGTCCCTGTAACGGAAGAGCTTTCCCAACAAGAGCAGTGGCAAAAGAGGACAGGCATTTAAAAGTATGGTCAACTTTTTAGCGTTCTCAAAGGAGAAGGGCTCCCCTGCAAGCAAGCCAGAATCTTTAGCTCAGTTATTTGACTATTATTAACCCAATCCTGTATAAGTAATAAGTAGTGAATGTTGTAGGTAGCCATAACTTTTCCAGACTAAAAAGTTTAAAACAAAAAAACATCTTAACAAGTTTCATCCTTCCTTCTTCCATCCCTCTCCTCCAATAACTGCCTTTTCTGAACGGGAAACTTGCTCTCCTGAGAACTTTATACCCCCAGAGAGGAGAGATTTCCCAGCTTTCTAGTGTTACTCGGCACTGCTCTGGCGAAGGCTTGAAGTTCACGACGTTTTTGTGTGTGTAAAAGAAACTCCCAAATAGCCCCTGAGTAAGGCAAGCTCTGTCTGCTTATCCATCTCTGATGCATTATGAACATACACATATTCCAAAACCAAACAGAGAAAGATTTATTGCACAGCCCAAGTAATAGGAAAGAGCTGAAAAAGCTTTTCATACAAATCCCATTGAATGGAGGGTTTTTACTATCTGTATTTGCAAAAGGAAGACAAAACCCTGTTTTTCTTTTGTCAAAGCTCTGGTTTTAAATTTTTGGAGAGGAAGACTCTTCCTGAGGTACAAATTCAATCGCTCTGGCGAGTTAAAAAGGGATTGGAGCAAACATTTTTATAGTGTTTAAGCTAATTAACATAATACAGGATTCAATAAAAACACACCTTTGCAATGTCACTGGTTTTCTATTTATCATAAAGGTTATTTGCTTAAAGGAAGGAAAGAAAGAGTTGTCATAAGCAGAATTAGGAGGGGCCATGAGTTAATGAGCAAAGGGGACTTTGATCTGTGCACTGATAGGATCCATTTCCCCCTTATCTTTCTGAAAGTCTAGTTTTCTGGACTTCCAGCTGAGACCTCTATATGGCACAATACAGACAGACACAGCCCAAATGGATTGGAGGCAAAAATCTGCCTTTGGGCTTGGTGCGATGCTGACAGATCCAGTTCCAGCTCGTGCCAAGGCCCCATGCCCCACTGAACACTGACAAATGTGGAGCTGGAAGCCCATCTGGCTCACCTGTGTGTTCGTATTTACACTTTATGGAATGCTTCTAGGCTGTTACATGTGAAAACCCTCCTTATAGCATCTGCGTCTCATGAAATGTTTGTTGTGTAACTGTAAAAACGTTTGCTTAGAGTGGGAATCCCCCACAGTTAGGGGAGAAGCATTACCAAATGTGAAATACTACTTTACCAGAAGAGGCGTTAGCTCCTCCTCAACGAAAGGAAGCCTACAGACGTCAGTCAAGCCATTGCGGACAAAAAATGGCATATGTCGCTTCCCCCCACTCCTGGAGAAGATAAGCGCACAAGCCCACATCCCATCACAGCTTGACTGCTGGGGGAAGGGAATAAAAATAGCCCTTAAGAAGAAACTGTTATCTCTATGCAGCTTGAGTGGCAAAGATTTCTAAGCATAAGCAAGGGATCCCCTGCTATTTAGCTTGCATTGGCTCTAACAGACATATTGAGTTTGGTTATTAGACGTTCCTGTTACCTTTTGGAACCTCCGACTGTCACTCATTTGTATGTGTATGTTTATCTGCTTAAACCTGGTAAATAACTCATTTCTGCTTAAACCTGCATAGATTGCAAGGGGGACCCTACACTGTGCCTGTGCTGGGGGACTATCTTCCCCGGCTCTTTAAGGCTATGTCTTCACTCAGGTGCTTGGTACCCGGGCACCCAGGTTAGCCTAGCCTAGCCCTGTGCAAGTGTCTACAGTGCGAAGACCTTCCCGAATTACTGTGTCCTCACTGGTCCCAGCAACACAGCCAGGTAAGTGCGACACTTTTAGTAACACATCCCATAATTCTTTGTGCTGCAGCAAGCCAAACCCTAGTGTTCTTTTCCCATGTTGTTGGAGAATGTGCCCGTTCTTCTCACCATAAGAAGAGAATTGTGGGAAGGTACGAGAGAGTTATCAGTACTCAGAGGACGTAGACTGCATCCTCATTGCAAAGTGGGTGTATTCCAGCCGGAATGAAAGCAACACACAGGTTGTAGGTTACACCCAGCCAGCCTGTGTGTAAAGCACCATCACGGTTGAGTGAGAAGGTTTTGTATGTAGATGGGAGGAGGGTTAAGACAACACCCCACTAAAAACCTGCATTAATCCTTAGTGAAGACATACCCTAATTGGCTATCATGGCTACAGCAGCCTACTGGAGGCAGTGTGACTTAGTGGGTAGAGCACTGTACTGGCACATGGGAGACCTGGCTGCTATCCAGTGCAGATGGTGACCTTAGGCAAGTCACTTCACTTCCCTGTGCCTCAGTAGCCCCATCTGTAAAATGGGGAAAATGAAACTGACCCAGTAAAAATTGCTGCATACGATCTGGTTGATATTATTATTACTCCCATAAATCTCTCTTGCCTCAGCTGCACTTATCACATACGTGGCTCTTCTGAAAATGTTTCTGTTTGTGCCTATACTCACCCCTTACCAACGGCTTAATGGGCCTACTTTGGAAAAGCAGCCCTTTAATTAAATACGGCAAGCTACACCATTCTGCCTGGATATAAATAAGAGTGCAGTTTCCACTCCTAATCACACCAGGCCGGATATTTCGGTGGTGTTAGTCCGGATGAATGTAGCTGTGTTCAAACAGCCTTGGCTCTTTGAAGACATTCAGCTTTCCTGGTGAGGCAGACTGCCAGTTAAGACAGACCAAAGGTGGGCTCCGACTTGATGCAGGACTGAACCGCTGGCAGGAAGACAGGGAACTGGAGGAGGCTTGGGGAGATGGAGGGTCTAGTCCTGTCTAGGCATTGATGTATTAGGTGAGCTTCCGCAGATCACTTGGACCCAAACCCACGAAGGGGCCAAGTCACCTAATGCCCAAATTTAGGCCCATTAGCTGCCTCCTAAACCAGGAGGTACCAACCCTCTTACTCTAAAAGTCCCCTGGGTAGCTACGTTTCTGCCTCCAGTAGGTGACCTGTCACTTATCTGACGCCAAAGGCCTAGGGCGACCCTCCAACTAGGCAGTGCCCCATCTATTTCCCTGTGCGGCCCAATCCCTTTAGCCAGGTCTGAGCACGCCTGACTTCACACAAAACAGTCGCAGGAGGGAAAAGATGGCAGCGGCTTCCCTGGCAATCCTGACGTAGGAGGCTCCAGTTCATTGCTGGACAGAGCTCCCCCATCTCTCAGCGGGGTGCCCCAAGCATTAGGCTATGGGCAGGGTGATGCGGGGCTCCCTTGGTCTCTTGTCTTAAAGCTGTTCTGCTGCGGATAAATAAATAGGTGTTGGCCCAGGAGTGTGAGAATCGGCTTAATAGTTAGGGCACACAGCCATGAGGTCCCCATAGGCTCCTGCAGTTCCTTTCCAAGCACTTGTGCTACGCTGCGGAGGGGAAAGCTCCCTTTAGTGCGTCCATGAACCAGTCGCAGGAAGGAGAACAGGCCACTACTAGAGGACAAGCTAGGAATGGCTGTCCTGATACAGTTAACCCCAAGGGTGATTTACGCATGGGAGGAGGTGACAGGTCGTTATTTTCGTTGTTCTTATTTGACTTTGACATTTTCCAGAAGGCGCTATCCACCTTCCCACCTAAAAGTAGAAATAACAACATAGGAAACCTGCTGTAATTTCAGCAACATTGAAAGGCAGCAAATTCAATACTAAGAAGTGGGAACTTCTTTCACACAAGATGTAATTAGCCTGTGGAACTCCTTGCCACAGGAAGTCACGGAGGTCAAGAACTTAGCAAGATTCAAAGGGAGACAGGGCATACATGAATACCTGAAGTGATTGTAGTTAAAGCTAAACCATTATCTGGAAGGGAGAGAAAGCCTCATTGTGCTAAGGTTTAAGACAATCTCTATCAAGGATTAGTATGACAGACTACCCCACATCTGCCTACCGTTGGACATTATATAGCTGAAGCATCTGGTGCTGATCACTGTAAGAGGCAGGATACTAGATTAGATGGACCTCATGTCTGAACCAGTCTGAAAATTCCTATGTTCCTGGAATCTAGTGAAGGGACAGTCTGGGACAAATACATTAATGACTCATCCCCTCTGTAATCTACTGGCCTCTCTGAGATTTGCACTGGGGGGTAAATCCCCAGTGAATTTTCCTGCTCGTTTCTTACAATAACAGACTTCTAGGTCTGTTCATTCCCTTTGACACAGCTGTCACCGGCCACTGACAGACACTGCACTAGACGGACTGTTGTGATCCGGTGTGGCTGTTCTTAATTTAGCAGCCAAAGGGTAGTGAGGGGACATTTCAGGTTCCTGAATAGTCCAGAATGCAGGAGGGCAGGTCATTGCCCCTGTGATGAGTCACCTGGTCGCAGACGCTGACCCCCACATTTCCAGCTCCACGTCTGTGCCCATTAGAGAGAAGTGGTCAGGCAATCCCACTGGAAGAGATGGACACTGTGCGAGGGGTTTCATGCATTTGGTCTCGACCCACAACGAACAGCAGTACGGTAGCTGTGGGCAAGTGGAAACAGCTCTTGCAAGCCACCCAGGGATCAAAAATCATTTGCAGCAGCTTGCTCTCTTGCTTCCAATGTACTATCTTCTCCCTTTATGGTAGTACGTTCATGAAACACAGAATGGGCAGCACATCAGTTTAAAAATGCTTCAGCTCATTTTTCTGCTAAGCAGATGAACATTTTTCATGTTGGATTCTAGCATGCAGATAGTCGCTTGCATTTAGATTGGCTGGCTAGATGCTTACAGTGCAACAATGCTGGACTGTGCTTGCTCTGCGAGATGAGGGAGGGAACCTAGAAACAACCATACATGACTAAATGTTTCCATGCTCCTTGCCAGCCAATCAGAGCACAAAAAATTAAATAGGCATGCCTGAACAGAAAGGGATGCATTAAGAATGCGTCTCTTGCATCCTAACTGGTCTTGAAAATAATCCAAAATGTATTATTCCCAGTTCTTCCTTCTTTTCACAGACAGCAGGATGTCAACAACCACAGAATTAGGTTCAAGTTCTGGTCTCAGTGACAGAATACATTTGCAGTCACTTCATTGAGTTAACAAGAGCTAGTTCATAATGGGATCAGGAACCTGACCCTGAGACAGTGGGCACCACAGGTTAAGAACGATGCCATTAGGTTTTTTGTATTTTTTGCTTATTCCCTAAGGAGAAATCTTACAGTATTATCAGAATTGCCCAGCCAATTCGTACCTACAAAAAAACCCAACACCACACAAAACAAAACAAAAAAACCCAACAAACCACTGGTAGTTCTCAATAAAAGCCAAGCTCCCCCTCTCACCCCACACTCTTTCCTTCCGTCAATATAATGCACTGTATCATGAATAAGTCCTCATCTCTCCACAAAAAGCAACTCAATTAGTCTAAAACTACTTCTCTTAATCCTCTAGCTAATTAGACATTCGTTCAGGGATTTACTTACTGCGTGTGAACACACATACACACGCGTGTATGCATGATCTGGAGCCTGATCCGAAGTTAATGGAGAGAGTCCCACAGATTCAGTGGGCTTTGGATGCATGCATTATTAGCCTTAATGCTGATGACGATATATTTTCATCTGTAGCTTTAGCTTCCCTTATCACTTGCCCACCTTCCCAAACAGCCAATTTGAGTCCACTGTTTGAAAAACATAATTTGAATTGTTTGGATTTTTCAAAGGATGGAAAAAATGTGTGTGCGGGGGAGAGGCAGAAGTGTGAGGCTGCCAGAGAGGAACGTATACAGTATCTAACATGGCCAGTGTCGTGCTTGTAATTACATGTTCACCCCCACAGGAAGCAAAAGTTCGTCTCTTCTCTCTGGGTGAATTAAGTGCTTCTGAGAACCAAGAAAACAACAGCACTAGGCATAACCCAGCCAAGTTCAGAGTTTCCCTAATAAGCCGATCAGCAAAACTCCCCTTCTGTACAAGTTCTCCCCATTTACTCCGCCAACAAGCCCCACTTCTGACCTCAGAAGCAACTCTCGCTGTTCCTGCTGCAGAGGTTTGGCCACGTGTAAGTTACAGCGGTGTGATATTTTACGTTGGAGTTCTGCTCTCAATATTTAACAGACCTCTAAAGAAGAAGTGGCTCAGTTGTCGTTATTTATAAGAAAAGAGGTTCAGAAGTGACTTGTGATTTTGAGTGCCTCCATTTTTAGGTGCTGAGTTTGACACACCCTGGTTTTTCAGAAAGTGCCCAGCATCTGTCCTTTAAAACTCAGTCCCCTTTAAAATGGGTGCTGCTTTGATTACATCCAGGCTGTCTGGGTTGTAGGCTCCAGCCTGCCCCTCAAAGGGGTAGTGCACACCTTCACAGGCACTCCCAAAATCTTTTCAACATCTTAATTCTACTTGAGTTGCGGTAGCATCTTCAGGCCAGAACACTGAGCAGGGCCAGAAGAGTGCTAGGTGTTGTGCAAAGTGATAAAGAGAGGCATTTCTGGCCCTCGCACGCTTACAGTGTACGACTTCAATTCTGGAAACTGCTTAGGGACCCACTGAGGACCATGAGGTGCTGCACAAATGTCTATCCGTGTGGAGCAGCTTTCAGGATCAGAATCTAATTTAAGACACATGGCAACAGATGTTTATGCTGAACAAAGAAGGGCAAAGGCACGGAAGGATGGGGGCAATGCAAGTGAGATCATGCAGAACTGTGCTTGGCACACCTGGGTGGTTCAGAGGGCGGGTTAGCTAAGGACTCCAGGTGCTTTTCCAAAAGCCATGGTTTTATTCCATGAGGAATTTAGGTTTTTAGAGGAAGGTTTTTGTTTCTCCTGCCATGTCAGATTGGGGGCAGTGATTTTCAGGGCCACCCTGCTTTTTTTAAAACATGCTGTGATTCTCACTTCTACCCTTATTGCTACTCTCCCAGAAGAAAAACAAGTTGAGTCAGAAGTGAACTTGCCAGGGGCTAGTACCTGTTGTAGGTAGCCCATGCAGGCAGAATCCCAAAAGCTTCCCTCAGCAAATGTAATGCTTATGTAAGGTTGTCATTCATCTGCCAGGCCTTCAAATCAGTAACAACTGGCCTTGAGAAGACTCAGTACAAACATCTTCCATGCCCACAACAAACCCCTAACAAAGAAGAAATAGTCTCAGCCAGATCCTTCCAGTACACTGGTAGAAGCCTTGAATAACTTCATTGGCGTAAATACAACTGGTCTGGACTCACAAAAACCAACAGAATGCTAGCAACCATTAGGAAAGGGAAAGAAAAGATCTTTATTCCACTGTATAAATCCATGGTATGCCCACACTTTTAATACTGCCTGCTGTCCTGGTCGTCCCATCTCAAAAGAGGTATATTAGAATTGGGAAAGGTAAAAACAAGAGTAGACAATGGATCAAGTGGTGTGTCCTGAATGGACATTTTTGCCTAGGACTAGGTGATTTGTGTGCTTGAAACAGCTTACAAGCAGAACTACCCTATGACCATAGTAATAAACCAAACTCACAGAACACTGTTCTATCATCGGGGGGATTTAAATCACCCCATGGCAATGCAGGTACACCTAACACTTGTTACATGCAGAAAAACTGCATTAAAAAAACCCATAAGGGCTGCAAAGTCAAGCACTGAAAAGTTAAGAAATGCCAGAATTCAGGCTGGCTGTGGAATCTTAATTTGGCCTCCCTATGCATAAGGGTTATGTATTTACATATTTAATTATGTGATCATGTAGCATTTTTTCCACAGGACTATTGCCTCATTCGGTGCACAAAATGGATGGTTCTTCCTTAATGAGCAGCGATTCAATGTTTTCTTTCCTCCTCTCTGTTTGATGTGTGGTCCCAGACCTTATTTACCACACGCGATTCAAACCCTGCTGTGAATATAGAATGATTAATTTTCCCATGAAAATCTATGGTGCTCACCGTAACAGGCTCTGAGTGCTTCACAAACGTCACTGAATTAATTTTGCAATAGCCCTGTGAGGTGAGAGGGTGGATCCCCATTTTACAGATGGGAAACCAAGGACCAGAAATGTGTCTGCACTGGCGTCTTAGGTTGACCAAAGGACGCTTAAGTAGACCTACAGAACTCTGCGTCCACACTGGGCTTTTGTTAAGTCGACTGAAGAGCTTCCTTAAGTCGACTTAACACCACCTCTTAAGGTCGACCTAAGGCTTAAGTCGATCTTATTAAGTCGACTTAAGTCGATTTAAAGCCAGTATAGATGGGTATGTCTACACTACAGGCTCTGTTAAGTCGACTTAAGAAGGTCGACTTAAGTCGACTTTAAGTGTAGACGCTCCGTTAAATCTACTTAACAAGGTTGACTTAAAGTCGATCTTGTTAAGTCAAGTTAACTGAGTCGACTTAAGAAGTGTAGACATAGCCAAAGAGACTAACGTCAAAATTATCCACTAAATATGGGTGCTCAATTTGGGCTGCTCAAGACCTAATTTTTTTCAGACTCGTTAGCATTTATACAGCACTTCTGCAAATCAGCCCTCAGAGCCTCAAGTCACACACCCAGTAAATATGGAACACAATTAATGACCACATGTGAAAAGTGTTGTGTAAATGACTTACCCAGCATCACACAAGAACTCTGTGGCAGAAACTGGATAGAATCCAATTCTCCTGGGCAGCATCAACTTGCCCTTAACCAAGAGAGCCTCCTTTCTCATCCTGCAACCCCCTGCTTCATTCACTACAAACCATCCAGCTTCTGCAAGAAACGAAGCAGAAGTCCTACAGACAGCCTCCAGCACTACACCGCACTGATTCATCCCTAGACAGGCCCACCCTGTGCACTCAATGAGGCAGAGATCCTGTGGAAAAAAAATACTCTGTGCTCATCTAATTAAAGACTGCACCATAATGCACAGGTGAAGTGCAGCTGGGCATATGCAACCTGCGATTTTTCAAAGGCTAATAATTTGGCTGAATGTGGGGCAATTTTCATGGAGACAGCAAAAGGCACATTCATGTCACAAAGACCACCCCACTGCCAAATCCTGCTGTAAACCAAGGGCTTGGTATGGGGAAAAGAACCATGTTTTTCCTTCGCATCGTTTTCTGGACTGGCAGAAATTTCAAAGTCCGCATGGAGATTTCAGCACACAGGATTAAAGTCTGGCAAAGTGAAAAGCAACTGAGGAGCAGGTTTTATAACAGTGCTGGGCAACCTTAAGAGTAGGCAGTGGTACAAGCCCCCCTTCTGACAGATGCAAACTGATAGCTGTCCGTTTGAAAGAAAAGCGTTGCCAAGAAATGAAGAGCTGTTCTACCAAGTGCAGAGACTCCACAGAATATAAACAAATCAGAGCGCAGTTCTTTCACTATATCACTGTTTCGTCATTCACAGTTACCATTCAGTAACCATTTAGTAAATAAAGATATGGGCTAGAAGTCCAAAGAGGTGGAGGTCTGAAGAATAAACTGGTCTAACAGAGCTCTTTTGACGTGGTCTCTGACCTCAAAACAACAGATGATCTGAAAAAAAGAAACCATCTTATCCTAATTAAAACTGATTTTCAATCTATTGGAGCCTCTGTTTAACTATCCTGAGGAGGCAGGAGCCACTGTGAACTGGGGAATGGGATTCACCAGAGATAGTGACTTGTGGCGTTCATTGACTATATGAGAACAGATCTGGCCTTGCACCAATAACCATTAAGACAGACAAATTCTTCTAAATCCCTTTACAGTGAGGAGAACATGAGTCCAAAACATGAACTCTCATGTGTCCCAGGACACAAGAAAGACAATTTTTCATTACAAGTAGCCTAAAATGATCTGTACCTTTCGCAGAAAGCATTTGCTGAAGATGGTAGGGTTAGATGTCACCGAAATGTTGAAAGTTTTCCGAAAGCAACTGTGCAAATTTTGCCTTTGACCTTGCATTCATGAGTCACAGGTTATATATTTACTAGCTCCTTGTTTCAGTTTAATATCTTTAATATTCACCATCTGTATCTTCTAAGTTGGACAGTGGCTCCTTTTTCAAGTAGAATACAGATGTTTGAATACAGAAGCCAACTTTTTTTTGTGTCTTGCCTTCTATGTATCCTGCTGCAGCCATCTGTACTCCAGAATTGCAAGTTTTGGGGCGCTCACCGTACATTCTCTTTGAAAAATCTTGACCCATTAATATTTGGATTTCATTCTCTTGCTGATAAATGCTCATGAAATCTCTTTGGATGTTGCAAAACGCTGCACATCATTGAGTTGGCCATTGCTGGAGCAAAGATGGGGAAGGAACAGATGCCAAGTAGGGAAACAATATATTAAAAAGATGAAAATGGTAGGATGTATATAGGAATAATTAAAAAAAAGAAGAGGGAGAATATTATTCAAAGTGGCTCTCTGCCCTTGAGGATCCAGATGAGAGCTGCTTTGATACCAGCAGGTTCACATGATGCTGAACAGAAGGTCTTTTGGTATAAAGTTAACACATCACAGAGTGGACAAAAAGGAGTCACTTATGAGTCTACAGGAGCATAGGAAGAAAATAGAACATGCCTGCTAGGCAGACTTTTGTAGCTCTTGCAGCTTCACCTTGTAGGGTTAATGTAATAATCCATTTTCTTTGAGGGAAGACGATTATCTGATTGCTTTTGAAGGAAAGTGTCGAGAACAGTTAGCTGGAACAGGATAAAATTTACAACTCAGTAGATTGCGGTTACTACATTTGCTCCCTATAGATTGTGGAAGTTGCATATCTTTCTAGTCTTAAAAAGAATTCTTTGAAAATTTAGAGATGCTTGGGATGTGGGAAGAAGGTGAAAGTGACACATTCTTTTTAGATATCTCCTTTTAATTAAAAGCCAGTTGTAAAAATGTATCATCATTTGGGCTTAATTTTAATTGATGGTGCTGGAGCTTTTTGTCAGTAGGGGACTGCCATCAAGAAGTCATTTATTAAACTTCACTAACAGAGACTTTAAATAAGATACAACATTGGGATATAAACTTTATTAATAATTCTTTGAAGCAGTCAACAAACAATAATTAAAATTAATTTTCCTAAAAAAAATACAGAAAGCCCGATCTTGGCCTTTGAAGTTTGACTGTGCAGCATGTCTAATGTCCTTTACTTTTTCTTTCAAAAGTAATCAGATAATCAATTTAGTGGATTAACAATTGTCAAAGCTATGCAAAATTAGTGTGATGTCACCAGACAGATGCCTGTGCAAACTTCCTGAAAATTGTATTTGGGGTGGCTGTGTGGCCGTAAGCTGCCTTCTGTAGAGCAAAATGATGCAGGATGGTTTTATCCATAGAGCCCTGCAAATCTGTGGAAATTGATGTGGATCTGGGGACCATTTTTGTGGATCGCCGATCAGATACAGATATACATTTTGTATCCACGTATGGTCTATTTATTCAGTCTGGGCATAAATTATTTCTCTAATTTATAAAGAGTTTTCAGAATAATCCAATTCCTTACATGCAGATGTATCAACTTTTACATAACTCTTATTTCTAATTTGAATTTGCCCAGTACAACTTAGAAATAAGGCCCACATTTTTTTAGCACTCAGGATGATTGGCCATTTGAACAAATTACCAAAGCAAGTGGTAGATTCTCTATTTCTTGATGTCTTCAAATCGACACTGGTTAAAGCATACTTTTCAGAAAGGCATCCAATCACATGTCATTGGGGGTAACTTGGTGAAATTTAATGGCCTGTGATATTACAGGAGGTCAGACTAGATGATCTAATGATACCTTCTAGCCTTAAAAACCTATGAATCTCTTGCCCCTGATAGCCTGGGTCCACAGGACTCCCCAAAAGTTACCTTTTAGACCAAGTTCTAAGGAAGCAGAGAGAAAATGTGCCCATCTTTCCTTCACCCTTCATCAAAGCTCTGGCCCCATAGCAAGGCTTCAAGGGGGTTCAAATGCCAAACTGGTGGCTTTCTCAAGTGGCTGGAACTCGTGCATTGACTCTGCGGATATTTTTATTTGTTTGTCTAGCAGAGACCAAAAGCACCTATATATTCACATCATACACATTATTGTAATAATCTGTGGGCAAAATATGTCTTGTGAGGTACCATTTGAAAACTAACAACACGGATCATTAATATTCTTGTGTAATGTACGAAATGTGTATCAGCGTTATGAAGATAAACTGAAATTATGACTAAAATGTTTTTTACCAGACAAATTGAGGGAGCTGGAAGAGTGGAAAGACAAAGTACCAGCTGACACCTCTAGACAGGTGTCAACAAAGTTGATTGGCAATAACCTCTCAAGTTGCCATTCTTTCGCGAAGAAGTGGGGCAGGAACAAATTGACGTGCACTTTAGCAGACAACAACATGGAACCTCTTTCAGCATAAGACTCCATGTCTTTGTCTTCACAGCTGAAGTGACCTTTATCTAGGGGCAACCCTCAGGAAACTTTATTTCAAAGGGTGATGGGACTATAAAAGTGAAGGGCAAAACCACCCCAACCTCTCTCTCTTTCTATATTTCACCTAAGAAGAGGTAAGCAGATAAAGGCGCCAGCCCTTTGACTTTGGGGAATATTCTTACCTGGGCATTAGGTCAGCCTGTTGCTGAGAACCTGTGGTAAGGATTTCACCTTGAAACAAGTTAGGCTTGTTAAGTGTTAGCTACTAGAAAGTGAGTTATCTTTCTTCCTCTTAACCATTTTCTGACTTTAAAATCTCTCTTTATAGTGATATAAACTGGTTTTATTTTATATCTATATGAAACCAGGGTTGTGTTTAAGCTGAACAGTTTGGGAACACCTGTTAAAGTAGCAAACTCTTGAATATTGAACCTGTAGGGCTAAAGCATATCATTTTGTGATGGTCAGCTAGTTGGCGCTCACAGACTCCCCCCATGAGTGCCCTGACCAGGAACTGATGATGACCTTCATGCCCAAAGCACCAGCTGGAGCCAGTCTCCTGTGGGAGGTGGCTGGGGCCACATATAAGGTGTTTTGCTGTTTTGCAAGGCTTAGCTGTGATTATTTTTTTTATTTCTTCCTTCAAGTTACCTCGGCCTTGAGCCTGAGCGTGTGAAGGGAAAACGGGCTTGATCACCCGCCTTTTCCTGAAATGCTGTATGTTAGCATAGCCACTGAGAACCTGTGGACTTCACCATAGGATCATGGACCAGGCTGCCTCAGTAACCTAGGACCTCCTTGGGGTCATCCGCAGTCGTCAGGGGTCCCCGGCTGCTGAAGGGACATAAATTCTCGCCACTTATTACTGTGTTTGCTTGCTTGGGGTTATTCCTCCTGGCATTCAATAAAAAATCATCCATCTTTTCAATGGTCTTTGACTGCGTCTGGTGAATCCACACGAACCTACTCCTTGGGGTACAGTTTGGGGGAACAGACCCTTTACTCGGTTAAGTGGCCTTTAATATTTGAACTGCCCAGGAGATTTTGGAAAATTCAGGACTGGGGATGTGTTGCGGTCACCCTGAAAGTAGTAACCAAGGCTGGCAGAAGCCAGAGGGTGACTGGAGAGCTGCTGCCAGGTTTCTGGGATCAGAGTGGCCGGCCAGGGTAGATACTCAGGGTGTGACCTGCATGTTGTTTGGCTGTTTGTGCGTAGCCCAGATTGTGAGCTATGACAACAAAGTATTGTGAGGCACCCAGGGTTGTGAAGCAGGTGGTAACACAACCTTTCCCTGGTCTGGATATGACATTGGTCTCCATCATTGTAGTATCTAAATATCTGGAACTCTAATGCCTTTATCCTTAACACTTATGTGAGATAGGGCACAGACTATTATTCCCATTTTAGAGCTAGGGAACTGTGGCACAGAGCCTGAACTACTAGGGTACCCAGGAAATCTACAGGGGAAGAAAGAATTAAAACTGGGTATCTTGTGAACCAGATCAGCACTTAAACCACTGAATCAACCTTCTGTTCCTACACATGGGGAACAATCTCTATATTAGCCTGAGAGGGAGTCTTCTTAGTAGCAGTCTTAAATGTTAACTTTTGGTGGGAAATGGTAAACTTGCACCTTTTAAGTTAAAGCTAGAAATCACATGTGTTGACACTCAGCATGGTTTCAAATGGCTTAAATAGCTTTATCTTAAATGGAAAAGGGACTGACTTAAGCAAAATTAGTATAAGCAATTTCTAAAGCAACTTACAGGGGTTCACACAGAGCTCTGCATTGCTGTAACTAAACCAGTTCAAGTCTGCATGCCATCAAAGCCATCAATAACTATTCCTCCCAGGACTTAGGGATTCCAAAATGCTGCTTCCAAAGCAAATGAAAATCTGCATACTGAAGTCTGGCAGTGGTTCACTCAGTGAGACAATCTCCAGTTTAAGACAATTTATTTTACAGTGTGACGTTTTTGAAACCTCACTCATTAAGTTCTAATAAGATGATGATAGAATTCTCCGTCTCATTGCATAAAACAGTGTCCTCAGACTGAAGTATGCCCCTAAATGAAGACTCGCCCATGACATTTCTCTTAATCTGGCTTTCTAATTGTATTTTTAGGAAATTCTAAGACTAACGTAAACAATACAGTGACAAACTGATCATCTGTTTCGCTCATCTGTCAAGCTGAAAGATTTTCGCGGATGCTGGACAAAGAAAAGCTTGCTATGCATTTGCATGTAAACTGACGTATCTTTAAGATATTTGTAGCTAAACACTGGAAAACATTGGCACACGAAATACAAACAAGCAGTGTGATAACACAGCTGCTGCCATTTGTCTGTCTCTGACCCAGCGTGCTAATTTATGGAAATTCCTCACATTGTCAGAAGACGCCCCTGGACTTCAGTGGGGTAAAATTCAGTCCTCCTTACTAGAGTATTCGAGCACAATCTTTAGTATATATATCTTCAACAGCCCTATGAGGTAGGAGAGTGTACAGATGGGGCCAGTGACTTGTCCACGGTCACACAAGAAAACTGCATCTTGAACCCAGGTCTCCCTAGTAGTAGGCTATTGAGCTAACCATTGGATCATCATACGACTTAGGCACTTTTTCAACTGCGTGATTTACACCTTGAGTTACCCGCCTGGGTGTGGGATTCAGAAATTAGCCAAGCTGTTACTTATCTAGGCCAAGATTTTCAAGAGGGACCTCTGCCCATGCTGTAAATCTTAAAGGGGGCTGAATTTCAGAAGCGGGGTGTTCAGATGTTTCTAGAATCAGGTTCCTTTTAAGGGGTCCTGTGGCACTTTTAAACACTAACAGATTTATGTATCCATGAGCTTTCGTGGGAGAAAAATCCCACTTCATCAGACACTTTCTTCAAAACGTCTGACAAAGTGGGATTTTCTCCCACAAACGCTCAAGCGATAAATAAATTTGTTAGTCTTTACAAGTGCCCCAGGACTCCTTGTTTGTTTTGCTGAACTAGACTAACACAGCTACCCCTTTGGAACTTGTTCCTTAATTGCCTAATCATTGAATGGTATTTCACATGTAAAGCCCTAACTCCTGGAATCAAGTGATTAGATAAGTATCTCAGCTTTCATTTTTTTAAAAAGTCAATATTTAGCCCTCATGATCTCAGAGAAATGACTGAAAATGTGACATCGCCCTGCCCCAAAAGGCTCAAAATCCAGAAGGCCAAAAAAAAAAAAAAAAAAAAGAACTAAAACACAATGTATTTTTAAATGTCATCCTTTTATACCAGTCTCACAATTTTTGAACATTTGGGTGTGGCAATACCTCTAGTCACTGTAGAACATTATGATCAAAGTTAAAATAATGGGTTTTGTTTTCTGGCACCAGATTCTGCCCACAGATATACATGAGCAGCTCTCACTGAAGCCGACGGAGGGTCACATGCCCATAGCTGATGACAGACTCTGGCCCACAGTGGAGGTGTGAGATTTTGATGGGAGTAATGGATAAAATTTTCAAGACTGCCCAAGTGATTTAGGCCCCATGAGGTGAATGAAGTAATGTCTTTTATTGGCTCAAACTTCTGTTGGCAGGTGAGAAATTTTCGAGCCACACAAGCAAGAGGGAGAAGAATTGTTCTCCTTAACCACCGATGACAGGACAAGAAGCAATGGGCTTAAATTACAGCAAGGGAGGTTTAGGTTGGATATTTGGAAAAAATGCCAACTGTCAGGGTGATTAACTACTGGAATGAGTTGCCGAGGCAGGCTGTGGAGCCTTCATCATTGGAAGCACCTGTCAGGGATGGTTTAAGACAGTACTTGGCTCTGCCACGAGTGCAGGGGACTGGACTCGATGATCTTTCACGGTCCCTGTTGCAGGGTCTAGCACCAGACTCACCAGCAGGGCACTTCCTGGGGGTTTTGCTGGGGAATTAGGCTCAAGTGGCTCCCCTGCTGGCAGTCTGTGGTTCTCCTTGCTCCACACACTGGACTCTGGCTCTGAGTCCTCTTCAGGGTCTTAGCTCTCCGGCCAAGCCCACTGTCCACCCCTTCCGGGGTACAACTAAACCCACCAGCCCACTTTGCGGCAGTGGCTGTGGTTAGTCTGTGTCCAGCTTGAACTCGTGCAGCCCACTAGTAAAATGTTCAATGGGCCAGCGAGCCTGTGTCAGTCCTGTCACCCGGGCCACCATGGAGGGACCTGGGCCCGTCCTTTACTCCAGGACTCAGCCCAAGGACCCTAGGCGCCTCCTGTGAGGCTCTGACTCCCGCCAGTCTCTTCACAACACTGCGCATCAACTCCCTGGGCCACTTTCCCGCAGCCTGTCACACACTGCCTCTCACCACCTGGAATCCAGCTGCTGTCCCTCTAGGCCTCCTCACCTGGAGCGCTGCTCCAGCCACGGCTACTTCTGGCCTGCCATTACGGAGTCCCAGCTGTGTTCCTCCAGGCCTCCTTGCCTCTAGACTGCTGCTCTGGAGCCTCTGCCCTTCTGGCTGCCTTCCTGATCTAATCAGTTCCCAGTGCAGCCACTGTGAGCTCTCCAGGGTGCTGGTGCTGGTGCTGGCTCTGGCTCCTCCTTCAGCCAGCCAGCCAGCTGCAGGAGAACCTTCCTCCTGGGCTGCCCAGACCAGTCTGACTAAGTGGCCCCTACAGCTCCCTCTTATACTGGGCTACTTGATCCTGACTGGCTCAGTAACCCTCCCTTCTGATTGGCTTCTGCAGCCAGGTCCCTTTTTAACTCTTCGGAGGCTGTAGCGGTGCTGCCACACCTGTACAGTCCCTTCCAGTTCTGTGAATCCATGAAAGCACTTCTTTGTGGCTCACAACCTCTCTGGCTCACTAATAGACATTGGTCCTACAAAAGACATTGCCTTTTCCACTTTGTCACTCTAATATCCTGGGACCGAAACAACTGCAGCAACACTGCATTAAGCCATAGGACTTATGGCTTAGATGCAATTGAAAATTTGATTCATTATCTTTATTTCAAAAGGCTCCTAAGGCTTTTTTGCTATCATAAAACCAAACAGCTGTCTGAGCTTGGGAATTAGTTGGTCCAAAAAGGGTGCCAAAACATTTGGCTGTTGGGCTATCTGCTCCGGGGGGGGGGCTCCTGATTTTGCAAATGTTGTTGACCCAATTATTTTTTTCTTCTGCTATGCAGCATGCATTTCCAAGTCAAGCTGTTTCTAGGGCTCTTAAAAAAAAAAATCCAAAGCACTAAAGGCAACTTTTGAAAGAATGGCAGGATTTCTAAACGATATAGCATTAAACAATGTATTTGAAACATGCTGTCATACCATTTTACTTTGTTCGTATAGCACCTAGCACAATCCCCCCCCAGTCAACACTGTATACACATAATAAATTATTACGCTCCAAATGAATTTTTCATGTTGTCTTCGGTGGACTACAGAGAGGACATGGGATGTATCACTATTAGCTGCTAAAGGAATTGCCTGGTAGCTCAGGAGTAAAAGCATGTCTTTTGGAGATGAAGGACCAAGGCTGGATTTAAGGACAGAATCAGGCCAGCTACTCTTTCTCTCCCTCTCTGACCAGCTAAAGATTGGCTGGCAACAGAAAGACTGCAGAAGGCAGAGGTAAGGAGGCAGCTACTTGCTCGGCAAGCACAGCTGGGCATAAAGACTCCCCTGAAAGGGTGACCATATTCACAGGGGACAGCATGTTAAGGTTTTGTTCTTTTTGTTTACTCTCAGAGTAAAAGTTACAGGTTTTAGACACTCCTGTGCAAAGTCATTGTTCCTCGCTTTCCCTGCCTTGTGGTCCCTAAATAATTACGGTATAACCCCAAATATCCACAGTGGGGTGGGCCTCCGGGGCAAGCATGCATAAAGACCTGAGAATAAACACAGAAAGCTGAAGTCTTTCTTTCCTGGAGGTTATATGTAAAATATCAGAGTTCCTGCTGTGCTAATGGAGCACAGAGACAGAACGCAGTAGTGCATTAGATGCTTGTAACATTCTTTTGGAACACTGCAGTACACCTTATATAGCTCTGCACAGACTGACTCTGTCATTAGGGGCACAATGTGCTTTGAAATGAGAATGACTGAAATTAATCCCAGGTTACAGTAAATAACGTGAAAGAATGACTTGGCAGCCTGCGGCAGTTTGAGATACCTTTAAAGTAAAATGAGTGTCACAATGTCACAACACTTGATGTCTGAGGGAGCAGGAAGTTGAGTGTCATTCAAGCCAGTGGAATCTCTGAGGGAACAGGGATGTTTAGGCTGGTTCATACTGTGCTGACTTGCAGAAAAAATACGTTAGGGTTCCTGTGAGGCACATCACAGAACGTTGAACATGTAAAAAACCACCTTTATGCCACCTGGACTCTGGATTTGGCTGGAGACACTGATCTCCTTTAGGGCTTCCGAAGGGCTGCTCTGCAGCATGGAAAAGGTGTAGTGGAAAGCAGTAATGCCCATCATCCCCAACACGTGGGCTGCAAGTGGTAGCAACATACGGCCACGTACATCATCCCTTTGCTGCTCCTGCAGTAGGGGAATTCCACCCCCATGGGGAACATTTGTTGCCCTGGGGTCACAGCGCTTGGAGGTTTTCTGATGTATCTAAGGAGGGGCAGGGCTTGGTTCTTGAAATTCACAATGGTCTCCTGACAGTCTGAGTCATTTAACCTCTTCCTCCACAGCACTATAAGATAGGACAGCTGAGTTGTCTCTCTAGGCGAGGGCAAGAGACAGGTGGGTGAAGAGTCAGAATTAATAAGCCAGGTAGTTACTTGTTAGAGGAGCACCTGGACGAGAAGAGACTGGTGAAAGTAACTAAACTTCTTCCACAGATGGTAATCAGACAGCTATGCAATAAACTATGTCTACCTAAGTTAGGGAGCCGGACTGGTCTAAACTTAAATAAAGTTTCTGGCCCCTCTGTTACACGACCACCTAGTCTGTTACAGAACCTGAGTCAGCTGGTTGAAATCCCACCCTCCATGGAGTCCAACTGGGACCATTCTCTGTACCAAAGCTATGGTTAAGGCAATGACCATTGATGACCCTTATGACAGTCTGTCTGGGAAGCATCTGGCATTACAATAAGCTGCCTTGATCTGTCCTGGACGTCTCCACGCAATCACAGCTACATACTCAAAATGCAAGCCACGCTTCTCAAAAGGATGGCTTCAAGAAAGTGAAGGACACTGATAGACATATACTAGTCTGTCCCACCAACTACTGGCTCACGTCTTTTTCCTTTCTGGGGGGAGTGGCTTATGCTGCAGGAAGAATCCTGCCAATTAAACAGGGAAAGGTTGCCAACCCCAACCATTTAATACTCCTGAATCAGCCCCTGCCCCAAATCACAAGAGTTTAAAATGACTAAATCTAGGGTTCTTTTTCTTTGCCTTTGGCATCTGACCATTAAGGCGCACATTTTCAAGCTTTCCCCCACGGGAGGGCGGGAAACTTACTTTTGTTAAATGGAAGCTGAGTTTCTCACATATCAACATGACTTGGAAGAGATGGGCCTCTAAAGAAAACACCAAATAGCAAGAGTTACACATAACTCATGATAAAATGGCTAGAAACAGCAACACCAGCAATGTGACTGATCATGATAAGTTACATAGGCAGTAGGGAGACATTTAAGTCCTGGGAGTGGAAGGGAAGAATGTTCCTTTCAACATTCAGATCTCACTGTACGTTGCTAAGGACATACGCCTCCCCTACTGAAAAACAGCTGGCAAACGTACATCATCAAGTCCTGACTAGACGAGGTCTTCACGTGTAACAGTATTTCTGCTCCTCGAGAACTGAAGTCGCAGCAATGTGAGCCATAAATTCTGGCACTCACATACATGTGCCTATGTCGTCATTTCAGGGATTTGTAGCTTGTAAATGAAATTTGACTTTTAAACTGCTCAGCTCATGTGCGTAGCAAGTCTAATACGCTTTAAGCTCCCCCCAAATTCTAACCGCTTTAAGCTATTACAATCTCTGGGTTATTTTACAGCAGGCATCCCCATTAACTATTTAACTCTGATAAAGTCAGCGTTGGACATTACTGAGGGATTAGTTCAGAGCAGGGCAGGGGATTGAAGCTACATGGCCTGTTCTCTGGCTGAGAGAAGGTGAATGAGCTGCAATACTTGCTCCTCTGTTAAACCAGTCATCAGACCAACCCACTGCCGCTATTGCTGTGTTGTGTTCTACATACAGCTGTGGCTGGCTCGTTCCATCAAGCACATGAACGGATTGCATATCATCGTGGGCCAGGAATTGTGTGCGCTCCGAGGAGGAAGGAGGAAGAGCTCCTCCAGGAAGTGAAAAGAGTAGGGAATGAACAAAGCAAGCCACTCAGGTTAAAGAGAGGTACCACCCCTTGGGGAGGGTCCGTCTTCTGGTCCCAACTGGGGTCTCCGGAAACTTTTTGGATACACAGCCTGAGTTTAAACTGACTTAGGCCCTTCATTGTGGCTCCTGAGCTAACAACCGTTATGAACTTGTAACCGCCTGGGAAACCCCGTTGTGGGGTTTGTAGGACTCCTGACACCTACCAGAGCATTGGGGTGGAGGCGTGGTGGTGCCTGGGTTAGCCAGGGTGTGGGTTTTTATATGCTGTCGCTAGCGCTTTTACCTTAAGACTAGGAGCGCTTGCTGAAAAGGAGCCATATGGGAACGTGAGACTGGGGGCAATACAGGGGTCTCAGGAGACCTAAGGCAAAGCGGAGATGCTGGCCTTTTAGGCAGTCTGGCTTGCTGGGCCTATTACAGTGCAGCTCAAGGAGCGATGCAGCTTTGAAACCCCAGGACAGGGAGTCATGAGAGGAAGGACTCTGTCCAAGAGAGGTGACAGCTGGGAGTGGGAAGCTTTTAAGTGGGGACCCCGGAGGGGGACGTACAGGCCCTTAAACTGGGTATGACCAATTCCCCCTCTGGGCTCTGTGGGGGCCGCTGAGAGCAGGGACAAGGCCTCTTTCTCGCACTCGGTGCTCCCACGGCTGGTTATGAGTCACTGTTTCCACCAGGGAGTCAAGAGGAGATGGAGTCTACAGGGTTGATGGGAGAGAAGCGGGTGCAGTGGGGAGGAGGTTAATGGCGACGGGGGTAGAAAGAGGAAAGCTGCCACTGGTCCTTTACCCAGACCACCCCAAGCTTTTCCACCCCTCAGCAACACCCCAAGAATCCCAGCTCTCAGTTTCCTTAGCAACCCCGCAAGTGCTCCATGCTGTTTCCCCATGGCTCTCCCAGTCCCCAGCCCCAGCTACCCTTAGTTACCCTCCTGAAGTGTGGGAGGTTCACAATCCGCCCTTCCTCCTCCCGCTGGCTACCCCCAGCTCCCATCCTCCTCGCTCAGGAAACAAGACACGTCACAGGGAGCTGCACCAGGCTCAGTCGCTGTGAGCTGGTTAATGACGCATTTTGCTAACTATGGGGCACACTTTTAACAGCATCGCAGAAGCTAGAAAGGGAAAGGCTCGACTGGATCACCCAGCTCCTAGTCAGGGCAGGGATCCTCTCCCTTGCACAACACTGTTGTAGGGTTTTACCTCGTCTAGTTATAAGTACTGCACATGGCGGAGGACTTTGTCAGCTTCCTCAGTTGGTTATAACACAGCTTAGCAGGCCTTACTGAGAGCAAGCAGTTCTGTAGCCGGACAAGTCTTGTCCAGCCGTAGTTTTATCCCACTAGTCAGATATAGGAACCTCAGGGTCCACCTAATCCACTGACATCTCTGGCACTGGCCAGCACCACATGCTTCAGAGAACGGACTCCCTGGAGGAGGCAGTGATGGGATAAATTGCCCTGAGGGAATTGTTCTCCTCATATATTTCATAATCCTGCCAATCACAAAGTCGGCTCTTCAAATCATGGCTGGTACATTAGTACAATGGATGATTTGAAAAGTGTTTGTTAATTTATCAGGTATATTGCCGGGAGATAAAATGCTATGAGAGAACAGGTGGAAATGATTAGAGCCCTGCGCAGATACAAAATTTCTGTCTGCATCCGATCTGCAAACATGGTCTGCAGATATCCACAGATATAAAGCGGGTTGACGCCGATTTGCAGGGTGCTATACATGATCACTTAGGGTTTGTTTTCCATGCAGTGTTAGCTTCAGCTATAACCTGGGTTTTGCCTCTAACTCAACTACTCTGCACACAAAGAAATCTCTAGTTCGAATTAAGGGCTGTAGTAAACTCAAGCTACCTCGACTCGTCCCGAGTCACTCCACACTTAACTTGAGTGGAGCGACTCAAATGTACTAACTCAAGGACCTGTTCCGGGTGTGTCGTCACTATCAGGGTATGCGTACTAAAATTGGCTGTGTAGACATTGTGACTCGGGTTCTGGAAAGCCCGTCTTCCCATTACCGCCTCCCCAGGTTCGAGCACCTCATTTCCAGCCCGAATTGCAGTGTGAAAGGAACATCTACACAGGTATGTTTGGCACGCTAGTGCCAATTCAGCTAGCACATGTCTGTGGACCCAAGCTGGGAGGTCTCCAGTGGAGATTTGGGCCTTTATTTTACTTTATTTATTAATTATTATTATTATTATTATTGCAGTAGCACCTATAGGGTCAGGATTCCTTGCTAGGCACAGTACAAACAAATAGCAGAGAGTTGGTGCCCTGAATTGTTTACAGGGTGAGTGTAAAAATAATACAGAGGGCAGATAGACTAGATAGAGAGGAGGGAGGAAAGACGGTTACAGTGAAATCACACTGGGCAGCTCATCAGCTGACAGACTACTGCCAAGGAGATTTTATTTTGCCAATTTCAATGAAATGCCTATTCTTGTTACGTACTTTATGTGTATGTGGAATGGAAGCTTTTGTTCTCCTCTAAGGCCTAATCTACACTTGCGGCAGTTTTCATCGTCAGCCGAAGGGAGGTAAAATACCCTGCATATCTCCCTTCGACTTTGTAACTCCCACTTACCTCCCTGTCCAGACTGCACTAAGTCACAGGGAAATGCCGTCCAGTTGACTTAGCGCTACTCTTCTTAAGGGGCTGGAGTTACTAAGTCGAACTCCAGATCAATTGAGCACGGCTTGCCTGACCGCTCAATTGAACCCGGAAGAGCAAACCAACGGCTCTGAATTTGCTACCATCAGTGTAGACTAGCCGTAAGACTTTAGTTTACAATTAACATTCAATTTTTAAAAGGTTTACTTTAAAACTGCACCCCGGAAACTTTTCTGAGAAAAAGGTCCTTTGTCCAAGACCGTTTGATCATATTAAAGAATAAATACGATACATAGAATCATAGAATTGTAGGACTGGAGGGACCTCACATAGAAATAAGTCTTTTTAAAAATCAACCACTTCTATACTGTTAATTTGTAATCAGCAGGACTCATACAACAGTGGACTGACAGCTGATTTTTATAAGAATGTTGTTCTTTTATCAGTAATTCTTTAATGCTTCACTGTAAAAAAGAAAACATATGCTTGGAAAAATTCAAATCCAGCCAAAGACACACTGAAAAGGATCTACAATGACTCAAAGTTGTTTATAAATAAAAAATGTAAATATTAAAATAGAGAATTTAAGTCTGCGTCTCTACCCATCTGCTCTGGATTCTGAGATAAGGAGAGCAAAGCCTCCTGTGCAATCCATCATATCCCCATAGATGTCTATTTTTCAATCAGGTTCTAACTGAACTTTCCTTCTGTGTTCTAGGCAACTGCACCTGAGAGTCGGGCTGGCAAACCACCAATTTATTTGTTAGAAAGCGATACCGGCAGACAGAGTTATACGTCCCCTTAGCTGCAATTCCCTTTCAGTTTCCTTTACTGCAATTAACACAGAAGAAGTTGTGAAAAAGACAACACAGCGAGCCTGCTGGATCAGCCAGCACAGGCACACAAGAATGATTTATCACAGATTTGAACTTGTGGCACCCGTGAAGAACTTGTGAGGTAAGGCATCTTTATGACCCAGCAGAGATCTAGGCTTACATGCTCTTATACAGTCATGTCCCTGGAGAATTCTTTGATCCGTCTTGTCTTTATGAGATGAAGACAGTGCCTCTCAGCTAGACTACTTTGCCAGACAAGCACTGCTCTACCAGTGAGTGCTAACCGCCACCCAGCCTCTACCACTTGTGAAGGCTGGAGCGTGAATTAGCTGAAACTCAGTCTGACTGTCATGTTTGACGACGTATGGCTGAATGAAGGGAAAGAGTCAGAGGGACTCCACACAGGGACACAGGAGTTGCATGGGGCCTAGAAAATCCAAGACCACCACTGTGATGCAGAATGCAATGTCAGAGCCTCCTGGTTAGAGCTCTCCCTTGGGATGTGGGAGACCCACATTAAATTCCTGTCTCAGGCGGAGCGGGAGATGTGATTCCAACATGGGTCTCCCTTCTGTCCCCATTCCTGAGAGAGGGCTTAAACCGCACATGCCAGGCAAGTGCTCTAACCACTAGGCTCAGAGCTACTCCAATGGGAGGGTTCCCTCAGTCTCTCCTGTTGAAGCTGTTGGTGTGGGTTGGTGAAGGGGTTGGTACAGGAGGCTCATTTTCTCTCATTAGCCCAGTGACCCTAAGCAAGCATCCACAATGAACAGTCTTTGGGCCAGAGACAGAGCGAGAATGATAACGTGGCTTAGGGGGCTGAATGCTGATCTTCCCCAGTTCAGGGAGCAGTCTGCAGCTTTGGTGGGAGGCAGGCATCTGGATGTCTGGAATTACACAGCAGTGCACAAGTCCGGGGGAAGAAGAGAGACAAGAACAGTTTTACAATGAAAAACATAGGTGCTGAGTAAGCTCCGACGCTTGTCTGGTTCGGTGGAGGTTTGTGGATCACAGTGGTCCTGAAGCCGAGACTTGATTTATCTCTGAAAACATCTGCAGCAAATGAGCCCAAAACAACTAAGCAACAAACAGCTGGATGTCTTTGCTATGCAGCCGTCACTTCCACAACGTGCAAAACACTGTCAGGAACTAAATGACTAAGCCGCTGGTTATATGCACTGCACGGCTCCGGATAATTCAGTAGCCCATGGTACATTTTACACGTAATGATTTAGAAAAACATTTAAACTGATGAACAAAATCTAGCAGTACCATGAAGAACTGATCCAGGAAATGACCACGGTTCAGAACCAAGGCTCTGGTCCAGCAAAGCACTTAACTGAAAGCCTGTCAGAGTGACGGCTCACATGCATAAAGTCACACGTGCTTACGTGCTTTTGCTGGATCGAGGCTTAATGTTGCAAAAAGATGGCCAGAAAAAGGCTCTGAAAGTTAGTAGACTGATGCTGACAAAGTTATTAAAAGGCATCCCTTGAAGAAAATGGAGCTTACCACATTACAATCTAATTGGGAGTACTCAAACGGTTAAAAGGTAGGCGTGTGCTTAAGCGTTTTGCTGAGCAGGGCTATCAAAAAAGATATACTGGACCATTGTGACAATGACAGTAGCATAAATACACTAGAATGACCAAGGTGTGTTATAAAGAGAATGGTGATCAATTGTTGTCCATGCCCACTGAAGGTAGGACAAATTGGAATGGGCGTGATGTGCAGCGAGGGAGATTTAGGTTGGGTATTAGGAAAAACTTTCTAACAATACGAGTAGTTAACACTGGAACAGGTTTCCAAACAAAGTTATGGAATCCTCCTCACTGGAGATTTTAAGAACGGGTTCGACACACCTCTCAGGAATGGTCCTGCCTCAGTGCATGGGGGATGGACAGGATGACCTATTGAGGTCCCTTCCAAGCCCCACATTTCTATGATTATTATTACAAGATGCTGTATCTGCAGATCTGTACAATCTGTCTATTTTACTACTGTTTAACAAATAGTACCGTACCATGTAATTAAAGCACTGTAAGGTACACGGAAGGGGACACACTTAAGGTTGTACGTTCAGCTTTAACTTTGGTATTTCCCATTTTTGAGTGCTTAACTATTCAAGTTCCATGAATGTTATTTTTAACATATTATTTCCTAAGCGGTGGTTGCTTGGTTTTGTTTCAGGAAAACTCAAAATATAAGGAGACTCGGTCTCCAGAACTTTGAAGCATTTTCGGCTTGCAAGGTCTAAAGGCAAGCACAGCATGTAAATTTCATAATGTCGTCTCTGCTCCTCAAACCAGCTACCCTCAACCAAAGTCACTAGGGCCCGGCAGCCCTCACTAAGAGAAAACAAACCCTTAGGGGGCAATTTCCAAGTCATCTAGTGGATTTGGATACCCAATTCCTGACAACCTTAGCTTTGAAAATCTCAACTGTAATCTTTCTTTAGCAACTTGTGTATTAAAAATGCCAAGTAGAATTTCAAAGTTATTTAACTCTTGGTTTCTTCTTCATTAAGGCCTAAATTCTCAAAGGCTATGTCTACACTGGCAAGTTAGTTCGAATTAAAGAGGTTTAATTCGAACTAACTAAAGCCATGGCTACACTAGGCTTTCATTAGCTCGAATTAAGGGCTTCCTTAATTCGAACTAATAAATTCAAATATGCTATTCGAACTAAGGGGTTAATTTGAATTAGTTAGTTCGAATTAACCAATGTGGCCATGTTAGTTTGAACTAATTTCTTAGTTCGAACTAATTTTTTCTAGTTCGAATTAAGTTAATTCAAACTAACTAAAATTAGTTCGAATTAGTTAGTTCGAACTAACTAATTCGGACTAATTTTAGTAAGTGTAGACATAGCCATAGGTATTCAGGTTCCTAACTCCCATTGATTTCAATGGAACGTACGTACCTTTGAGAATCTGGGCTTAAGCAATTTTGGTATTTGCTATGCTGACACGAATGTTTTCCCAGTTCATCTGGCATCATTGCAGTTCACAATCATGAGGCTCCATCTGTTTCCTGGGAGATGTATCCATGCGAGAACTGCCCAGTCATATTGTGTCTCTCAGTGAAACAAGAGTACACTTCAGTATTTTGTGTTTACATAGCACCTTCCACCCCGAAGTGTCTTACACATTATATATACAGGGCACCACGGAACCGAAACAGTCTCTGGGTAAGAGGCAGGCAGCTAGATGCCAGGCAGGATAGCAGCATGGAGATGGGAAATTCTGAACAAGGACAGCTGCACAAACCCTGTAACCTTATGAAAAATGTGCGTAATGAGCTCTGTAATTACCCCCCTCCTCCTCCCCACACACACCCCTCACAGTCCAGAGAGCTTCAGCTTTTATGGGCTGATCTTAAAAATCACCAGGAAATTGCATGAAACAGTCAATCCACCTGAAGGATGAAAGACTGAGCCCACCCTACCGATGTTTGGGCCAGTCACTTCGGAGTGAGTAAATGTTTACAAGGCTGAAGTATGAAGACATCCCACGCAGCAGCCTTTGAAAGGTCCATTGCTATTTTGGCTACTTCACGCTTGGTGATTTATAATTCATTTTTCAAAAGCTGCACCTGAAAGCTTAATGGGATTTCTCTTTCAAATTTCCTTAATGGATTAGCCTCACCAGTGAGCAGAGGGACTTTCTTCTTCCATCTCAACACTATGGCTGCATCTACACTGGTAAGTTAAGTCGACTTAAGCTTGCTTAAGTTGACTTAATTTACCCTGCGTCTACACTACAGTTTCCTTAAGTCGACTTAAGCAGCTTGCTTAAGTCGACTTAAGGAAAATAAAGTCACCTTAATTAAAATTAAGGTGACTTTATAACACCCCCTTTCAATTAGACCTAAGGCTTAAGTCGACTCCGTAGAATCAACTTAAGCCAGTGTAGATGTGGGGTAGCCCTAAGTTGACTTAGGGCTACCCCAGGGCTACACCAATGCCCTCCCTGCCATGGTCCCTGTCCCCCTTTGCCCCATTGTACCTATGTACAATGGGGCAAAGGCTGAGCCCCTTGGCATTGGGCAAGGGGTGCCCCTCTGGACCTCCCCTAGGTCCCCCTAAGCCCCTAGAAGTCGACCTAGGCATCCAGTGTGGACGCTCTAGGTCGACTTTTTAAGTTCCTCTTTAAGTCGACTTTATTTTTAAGTGGAGACACACTAAGTCGACTTAAATTACCAAGTGTAGACATAGCCTAGGAGCCCCCTTCAGAACTAATAGGTGCTGTACAAAACCCGTACCAGGATCCAGTATCTACCCTAAGCAGCTATCCTTTGCAAGTAGTTTACTGTCTGATCAGTAGAGCCCTGCAAGTCTGTGGGTATCTGCTTTATATCCGCAGATCATGTTTGCCGATTGGATCTGGAGACAAATTTTGTATCCAAGCAGGGCTCTACTAATCCCAGTCGTGACACCTACTAAAAGGGTTTAAATACATCCCTGAGCCTCCCAATTCAGGCCTCCCATTTCCTTGTGTTTCTGGCAATGGAGGCTGGAAGTAAAGCCTGTCTCTGACATTTCTTTTAATGGTCACTGGTGGTGCAGCACAACCCCCCCGCATCTAGCAAGCCATGTGGATGGGGTGCATTTATAGTACCCCCCACACTTACCGCCATAGGGAGGAGATCGAATGGGTGGGCTCACCACATGAACACTAGCCTCAGTCCACTCATTGTCACTGATCGCGTCATGCCTCCAGCAATTACAGACCAGACTCTATGTCAACTGCAGAGAAATATCATGGAGCATGCCAGACGCAGCAGGACAGATCCTCAGTTGGTGTACATCTCCATAGCTCCTTTTAAATCAATGGAGCGACACTGATCTACGCCAACTGAGGAGCTGACCCAATGAATTCAATGATGCATTACCATTTGACACCAGGTGCAAAGCTGTCTCGACTTCAAAGGAGCAACACTGCTTGACACCAGCAGAGAATATGTTGCATTGACACCCTGGGCCCCCTGACTTCAATGGATCTACACAGCTAAGAATCTTGCACGCAGTCTTTTAAAAATAATTTTGAGGGCTTCAGTTAATGAAACTGGAATAGCTGACTAATCCGACCTACAGGCTAGGCAGGACACACGCTCCCTTGTCCCACAATTCAAAACTTAAACTCTGAAGGGTAAAGCTCGGATGACTTTGCTCTCTTTTGAGTTGCCTGCACGGAGCTGGTTCTTCAAATGTCTTCCTATTCTGCAGGCACAAGCGGTCTTAGCAGGTGGGCAGGAGGGACATTTGCCCAGGGTCCCCCGGGGCTGCAGGGAAGGCAGTATTTTTGTTACAGGATCTCAGTGTTATTTAGCAGAATTCCCCCTGCAGGACAAGAGAGCTTTTCAGAGGTCAGGGCCCCAGTAACACGCACGTGCCTAACTTTAAACAGATAAACAGTTCCACTAAAACTTCGCATGATCATGACCAAGGAAATCTGCATTAGTTTGCAACAGCATCAATGCTGGCAGTTCACAGCAGGCGCTGTGTACTTTCGCTTTGTGGTTTATATAAGGCTGGTCATTTTGTTTTTCAAAGTTTGTTTTAGTTGGTTTGGGTTCATATGCTCAGGGGCTCCTTTGCGATTGGCCATCACTTTGCTAATTATTCATTAATACAAGACACAGTGCATTCACGACTTGTAATTCAGAATGACCTTTGTTGTGGTCAGCGTTTCATAGTAATACTGTACATTAAATTCCAGCAGTGGCGGCAGCTGTAATGAGGGAACTTGATGTATTTTGCAAATTCACGTACACCGGATGTACTGTGTGCTTTCTATGGCAAGTAAGGCAGCACAAACCTAAACCTTAGGGCTGGATTCTTCTTTATAGTAAGGCCTCTTTACACTGCCTGATGTAACTCCATTTATGCCCTCTTTCACTCTGCCAGGTGTAAAGCAGCCTCAGTGTGAATGAGAACCAGACTGGTCAGACATTCAAATATGCCCCTTTTGGCCCCGCCCCCGGCACCTGCTGATGGTGCGGTGGGCGGGGCTGGCAAAGGTTGCCAACCCCTCATCTAGATAGTATGCAGCTTCCTCTCCAGTTCCATATTTTGCTTTATCGTGATGAACAGCCTGATCTCCAGCATAAAAGCCGTATCAATCAATGTCTGCATAACATTCATACATCAGAAAGACAACACTGGCTTTAAATAGGTACCAGCAACTGCAGAAGACTAGGCGCTTCCAGAGCTCTGTCTCTGAAGAGTCCTTTATCTCCCTCAGAAACGGAAAGGCCCTAAATATAGGACTTCTATTAAAATTTCATGATTTCCAGCCACTATTTATCAAAGCCAGGGAAATAGGGTGTTTCCACGGTGAATGGTTTGACATTCATTACTAATAAGCAAACGTGCACTTTATTACCATTTTTGAAAAGAACAGTGCTCCCTATCCTCAAGGAACATAAACCGTATTAGTACTAGGAATTAGCATTACATTCCATCGCAACTCAAACACGTTACTTCTGCCATCTGGCCATGCTCGCATATTTGACTAGGAACGGGGAGGGTGGTCAGAACTCTGCGGGGATCTGTACTGTCCTGTTTGGAAGGCGAGGCTGGGTTGATCGCTTGTTTTGTTTTTCTTTGGTATTCTGTGTCACACCCAATTTTTTGATTACACGCTTTCTGAAAATTTGCTAAGCGCTTCCCTCAGAGTGAAGATATTTTGGGGGAGGAGACAGAAGTACTCAGACACCCTAGATGCGTATCAGCTGAGAGTCACTGATTTCTGGCGTAGAACATGCTATAAATGCACCGTTATTTATACATAGCGGCAAGTCAAGGTAACAAAAGTAAACCTGAACTCTGTGAAAATACATCACATGTGCTGCAAAACATTCCAGCAGCTGTTGCTGCTATTGACTGGGACAGTTCTTCACTTTCAAAAGCAAATACTAAATTCCTTGTTTGAAAAGCAAAAACTGAATCCTATTCCCCAGAATGCACTCAACAGACAGTCTTACTTTCCTACAAATGAAGTGGTACTTCTGCAATGGTGTCGTCCTTGACATGTAAACGTTTCTACATACCAGACAGACAGAACGCAGCAAATACTCCGTTGTTAACTGTTCAGAGCATGGCCTGGAGACTGAAGAGTTCTTTATTATACAAACCAGGTGGAGAAAGGAAAAAATCAACTACTTCTCTTGATACTTTTAGTATCAGTGTGCTCCTCTGGCGTGAAAAAGCTGCACTGAAAAAGCAGGTTGTTTGTTGGATGGAGTCTTGAGAGTTAGGCCTTCTCCTTGAGATTCTTCAGCTAACAGCCCCTGAAGATGCTATAGGTGTGCACATGTGTTGGACAAAGATAAGGTCATTTTGGCTGAGATTATGCAGGTCATTAACACCTGTAGCTGGTCTGGCCATGACTCAGAACATCCTTTTCCTTTTAAAAGAGATTAATAATACTGTAAATACACACTACATTTTTTTTAAAAAGCTCCTACATAGTAAGAATGTTGCCACTCTACACTCAAGCACTCAAATTTCAGCAATGCCAGAATGAAGGATGCCTGCCCAACTTTAATTTGGCCCCTCTGTCTGTGATATAATTATATATATAATAATATATAGGCTATAATATTCCTGCACACCACCCTACAGGAAGTCTGCAGCACAGACAGGAAACGAACATAGCTCTCTTGAATTCTAGTTCCGTTCCTTTTCCCAAGACCATCATTTTGCTGATGAGGAAATGATGTGAAATTCTGAAGGATGGAAGGAGCTGCAAAGAGAAGGTGGTATTAATTCACCAGGTGCCAGTTTGACTCCACCAGTCAAAGGTATTCTCCATTATTTGCTGCTGACCTGCACTGTGACCTTCTTGAAGGACAGAGGAACTTCTTCTGCCAAAGTGGAGGCTGAAATTGTGGGAGATGAGACCTACCCATCTTAGGCCTTCCAAAGGTCTCCAGCAAGCCAGGGAAAGGCAAAGATGGCATTCCCAATACTGCTAACATCAAAGCAAAACTTTTTTTTAAAAATCCCCCGAAAACCAGAGGCAGAAAATCTCCTTTTTCTTTAAAAAATAATAAAACCTTCCATGCCTTCTTTGTCCCCCACTGAGAAGCAAAAAGAGGGCAGAGGGCCAAGTTTATTTAAGCTCTCGAGGTCGCCTTTAATACTCTTCCAAAATAATATCATCACAACGTTAGCAAGAAGCTGTAAAATTCTGGCAACAGTGGCGTCATTTTAGAGACATTTATAATGCTTTATCCCTTCCTGACCTCCCGCTTACCCCTGCTTGTCTTTGAAGGTGCCAAGGAGAAAGTTTTCATGATTAGTGACAGCAACACTGTGGTCTTCCTCATGTAAATATTTTATTTTTAGTATTGATCCCACAGTGGTCCTGTAACCTTATAAGGGACATAAAAACTGTAGGCCAGATTCTCAACCAGTGTAAATCAATCAATTTAGTTCCACAGACTTCAAGAGAGCGAGGCTGATGTACTTGACTAAAGCGATAACTTAAAACACGAAGACTTAGCAAGATTGTGAATTCCAAGTTAGGAAATTTCAAAATTGATCCTTGATTAACCTAGCCAACCTGCATACCCCATGCCCACCAAAGCTCTGTATACCTTAACAAGCAAAAGCAATAATGCAACATGATTTATAGTCCACCAGAGAAAAGACGATACTACACATATGCAATATAGCCCAGGGAACGTTGCCAGAACTTTGGAATCCCCTTCATGCGAGTGCTTGAATTCAAATAACGAAGGCTGCATTAAGTCCAGTCCGTTGCTTTAAAAATCTGAAGACATTTAGAAGGTGTGGGGAGGAACAAAACTAATTCGAGAAAAAAGAAAATCTAGATGCAATCAACTTTCACTCTTTCCCAGCTCCACTCGTTTTTGTCATTTGAGCTTGAAAGTTCTTTGATCCAAATGCCAACTTACGCCGCTGTGCATGCATTTACAGTGTGTCTATGTTTAACTCCCTGATTCAGCAAAGCACAAGCTTGACATTAAGATCATGAACACCCTGAGACTATTCCCAGGCGTAAAGTTAAGCATGTGCTTAAGTGTTTTGTTGAATCAGGAACACTGGAAGGAAGGCATTTTCTCTTGTGCACACTCAGTGCGCTGTTTTCAGATGGCTATGTATATCACAGAATCATAGGCCTATAGGACCAGAAGGGACCTTGTAGGTCATCTAGTCCCGTTTCCTGCTCTGAGGCGGGTCTAAGTATTATCTAGACCAGCTCTGACAGGTGTTTGTCTAAATTATTTTTATAAACAATCGGTGCTGGCTATTCTACAACCTTCTTAGGTAATTTGCTCCGGTGCTTAACTACCCTGACAGTTAGGACATTTTCCCTAATATCTACCGGTAATCTATACTGCAATTTAAGTCCACTGCTTCTTGTACTTTACTCACTGGATAATGAAAACAATTTATTGCTCTCCTCTTTATAACAACCTTTTATGCACTTGAAAACTTATATCCCCTCTCAGTTTCCTCTTCTCTAGACTAAACAAACCAGTTTTTTCAGTCTTTCCTCATAGATCATGGTTTCTACACCTTAAATCATTTTTGTTGCTCTACTTCGGACTTCTTCCAATTTGCCACATCTTTCCAGAAGTGTGGTGCTCAGAAATGGACAAATACTCCAGCTGAGGCCTTATCAGTGCTGAATGGAGTGGAAAAATGACCACACTTCAGTTAAGAAATTCCAGAATGAGATTTTCTTCTTTTGCAAGTGTTCCATTGCCAACTCGCATGTGGTTTGTGGTCCACTATGACACCCAGATCCTTTTCTGCAGTTCTCCTTCCTAGGCAGTCATTGCCCATTTTGCATTTGCTTCCTGAGTTACACCTTCTCAGACCTCAGTGGTGGCTATGTCATGACTTTCCAACCCTTCAACAAGGGCTGGGCAGAAGACAACAACTCCATTTGGTGCTGTCTGTGTTATTTTGAAATCTGGTTTTATTCTAAATCAGACTGAACCCCCTGCCCTCACCCAAAAATGAAATTCTCAGAAAATGGGAATAGAGCTCAGTTCCAGAGAAATCTGCCTGGTGGGCTACTGAAGAGCTGGGACTCCCTAGATTTCCAGGCTACCTGTAAGCCCCAGTCTACCAAGGAGATGGGAGTCTGGAAAGCTAGGCTTCCCAGCAACCTGCAAGCTGGGCAAGATAGGAGGAAACCAGGGAGGTGTCTGACTGAACTTCATCGAAAGTCACTGCAAAACATTTTGACGACAGGCAAATACCAACAAAAAGTGATTAATCTGAATTGTTCTGACCAGCTCTAACCATAACCCTGTCTGAAAAAAAAAAAAGCAGTTAAGATTTTGATAAACTCGGGGAAATGTATTCCCACTCCCATCTAACATGAAAACGGCGGAAAGAATTTTGCTCAGGTTTCCGAGAAGCGTCACCAACTCAGTGAGTCGAATTTCAGGCTCCAATCCTGTAAAGAGATCCAGCCATGAGAGTGTCAATGAAATTAAGGGGACTTAAGGCAGGGATCAGGGTCCATTTGCACAAGCTACTTTACAAAAATAGAGCTAGGAATTTTTAAACCTCTAGAGCAACATATTTTGTCTCTTCCTACTTAAAAACCTGGAAAAATAATCAGAAAACTACAGCATACATGCATGTAAATCTATACAAGTGCAGGGCTATTTTTTGTGCATGACTAGAAAAAGAATCATGTGTTTTATCAAGATAGTAAGCGCCATCTTTATCCCAATTATACTCTATTTGTTTTAAATGGGACCAGTGCTCTGGAACCATCAAGAGTCTTAAAATGGGATGGTATTTTAAAATGGGAAAGTCTGAAAAAGGGCTGATTCCTTACCAATGCTGCTTAGGCTTCGAATCAAGTTCAGAGGACACACAGCCTTGTTACCCTGGAAGAAGCTTAATTTACAGATCATCACATTAAAAAGCTCCACATGGTGGCAAATGAATGAAACATAATAGAAAACAGAGACAGAAAGGCTTCTTCCTGCAATTCACCTTGTCCACTGCTCTGCCAAGCCCCCAAAGGTTTCTCCACTGATTTGTCCAGTCAGTGATGATTCAAGTGAGCCACTTGCCTTGGGTTTTTGATTTAGCAACGGATGGTCGTTTCTCCTTTCTCCATCTTTCTACTTATTATTCTTATTGTCAGATCCTGCTCTTCCTCCCAGTGCTCAGGCAAAATCCAACTGGACTCAGTGGGCAAAGATTTCAAAACTGAGCCTTTCTTTTTCCACACGTGCACTGATGCTAATGAAGGGGACTCCTGTGTGAAAGTAGCTTGAAATCAGAGAGGGAGCTGGCCCAGGAAGAGAGCTGCTCACAGAAATCAAGGAGAGGAGAGGAATTTCCTCTCTGTTCCCTCCTTGATGTAACCCCAGGTTGGGTTATAGTGTGGGTGTCACAGGGTCAGAGTCTAGTCACGGCTCTGCCCTTGACCTTCTTTGTGACCTTGGAAAAATCACTGCGCTCTATTCCCCGGTTTCCTCTCCCACTTTTGTCTGTCTTCACTAGACTGTAAATGCTTCAGGGCAGGAATAGTTTCTGACGTGTCTGTACAGCACTTAGAACCATAGGACCCTAATGTGACACCAACAATGATCTATGCCTTTCCATTTACTTCAATGGGCGCGGGATCGGATCCATACAACCCTGAGCCAGACAACAATTCTGCTTTCAGACGAAATAGATCAGTCGGCGTCATGGCGGGAATCTAATACAGAAGCCTATGGACTGCATGAGAGAAGCCAACAGTTGCCCATTTCCAGAGCAACTTTTTAAGCCACAGTGGAGCAAGCCCCTCTGTGGGACCAGCCTGCCAACGCACCCGTCAAGCAGAAAAGGGAAAAGCTCATTTGTTTCTTTGCCACTATTTAATTTAGGGCAAATAACTAAAAGCACAGTTGAAACAATACAAGCAAATTGGCTTGAAGAGAATGATTCAGGCCGGCGTTTGACTCTGTTAGGAGTTTTTAAGGGATATTTCTTCTTATTGATCCAACCCTGCAGTCTGTGAAAGAAATTGGAGTCCTACAAAACAAACAGTATTGTCCTACCACCATAAGGGTTATAATAAACAAGTGTATTTTGCACCAGCTTCTTCTGTTTCTGTGCAGGAAGCTAAATTCCTTTTGGGGGAAATCCTTGCTTCACAGAGGCTAATGGGAATTTTGGCAGTGACTTCGGCCTGGATTTCACTCTTGTTATTTATCTTATCAGAAAAAAATATACTATTGTATGCCCATTGGGGTTGGGTTGTCTTATTCTGGTCCAGCTGACGTGGGCAGAGAGTTTGGCCCATAAAAGTTTAGCTCAGTTTCAATGCACAGAGCACAACTGGACTTGCCTGATTTAGAAAAAAAATTGTGTGGCTGGTAAGTTTAGATTTAAATATCTATTGCCAAGCAAGAGAGTAAACCACTGTCCTTTTTCACTTCATTGCTGTGGTGCAGCTCTTGTTTACAAAGACAATGGCGTAATTCAGATGAATTCAAGAAGGAACAGGTGTTTTTCCTTCAGAGTCAGATAGTCAGAGGTATTGGCCGGGGACAAGCAGCTTATAATGAGAACTGCACAAAAGGATCCTCCAGATGTGTTCCTGAACAAGTCAACAAGTCTTAGAAGGGTAGAACTGTACAGATGGCAACATGGGAAGATTGTCAAAGTACTGGGTGCACAATCCAAACACACACTTCATTGGACTAGAAGGTCCTTATGTCAAGTCCTATTTCTTTTCTCACACCAACATCTCCTAATGCAAAGTCTATTAATGCTGAGTGTGGCCTTTGTCAGACCTCAGGCATTGTATCTTGGCACATGCATCTACGGGCTACATCTATAGCAGAAGACAGAAAAGGCACCACATTGCATTTGCACATTAGTCCTTATTTAATTGTCTATTCAGGCCTATCAATACACTCTGGGTTACCTGAGAGCAGGTGAGAAAAAGCAGGATGGGGGTAAGTGATAATAGGCGCCTATATAAGAAACTAGCCCCCGTCCCCAGCCATATATTGGGATGGTCCTTATACAATTGGGACAGCTAGTCACCTTCATGTACTCTGTCCTATCCCCTTTCTGTCCTCCTGTCTCAGAATAAAGTCAACATTCCCATGCTAGAGAAAGTTTCCTCATCTGAAGGGGTAGCTTCCCTCAAGAAACAAGAAAGGAAATGTACATTTTGTACAGAGTCTTCATGCCGTGTGGCGGTGATGGGGGTGGTGAAGAGATGAGAGCCTTTTTCTGCAGCAATCTGCTTTTCATTAGCATCTGCATAAGAAGTATGCCTTACAGAGCAGCAGTCAGTGCCGACAGCTGACATCCTGCATTTGAAGGGGCATCTAGAGGTTGGAGACATTCTCCTGAGATGACAGACCCATCCATTCCAATTATTTCCATTCCTGTTGAGCCCAGGAAACAGCTATGTGTGAGGACTACCCAAGCAGCTCCTCAGCTGCCTAGCCCAAACCTTCTATGCAGAAAATGAAACTAACACATTAGTCATCTGCCTTCTGTTCTATGGGAAATCCATCCGCTTCAACTTCATCCAGTCAAGGCAACTGCAAGCACGATTAAGAAAATACATCCAGTAAGAGCAGAAAAGCTCCATGGCTTCCTGTCAAGTGCAGCAATCTTAGTTGGAGACACCAATATGCAGCAACCACCTTGGAAAATCGTAATGCTGCCCTTTTTCAAGTACAGACAGACTTGGAAGGGTACTATCCAAAAATGTCAATGTCACCATACACACAAATCAAACCAAAAATACTTCTGCTGTGGCTAACTGAAATTTACAAATAGGCAAAGAAAGAAAAATGCTGTTTGAGAACTTAGTTTGATTCCAGGATATTTACATTGCATATTTTGACATGTGATATTGACAATTTGCATTTTAAGAGATATAATTCTTTAACTTTTTGAATCTTACCATCCATAGTCATTAAGCAATTACTGTCTGACCCTCCCCCCGCATTTCTTGCAATTATGAACATTTCAATGGATAAACATAGATATTTGTTAAAATAAATCCATATCCACCAAAAATATTTAAAAAATAAACTCCAATTTTGCCAAGCCCATGTATAGACTGCACTTTGTGAGAGCCCAATCAAATGTGGCAAAGATGCAGCTATTTGTAATATAAGACTCACACATTTTACTTTTCAATTTCATTGATTCCCAAGAGCAGGACTCCATTTCTTTTTACTGTACCCTGAGCTGTAATAAGAAATGGACTAAGCTCCTGAAAATACCAGTACAGAGAAAATCCACTTGCATAATGTGCAGCTTTCAGCCTTAATGGGTATAAGGAAACAAAACACATCTACAGCACAAAGCAAAGAAGGTTGGTGAAAGTTTCTCTGCTTCATCAGGCTAGAAGCAGAATGAAACTCAAGCAGCAAAAGATGCTGAGTTAGAGACCGAATAAACATTATTTTACAAGTCACTAACACCGGAAAATGGGTAGGGATATCACATGGATTCAGTGCTACATTAACAGGGTGATACAACAGATAAGGACCCACTCAAAAAGTAGCTTTCCATCAGATCTTGAGAATTTTCCAGCCGTGGTGGTTTGGATATTTTCAGTGCCAACTATCTAGACTCCAGGGAAGTGTTTGCAAATCTTTCATCTGCTCTTGTCAAAGCAGAAAATTAAAACGTAATGACAAAGAGCTTGCACTCACAAGGATAATCATCCTTCTGCTCTCAATTTTGGCATGCCATACTGCTTTGCTTATAGTAAGATCATCCTGTACAGGTGACTCAGTGCAATTAGCAGGCAGGCTTGTCTATTGGTGGTCTGCACTGTGGGCTTATTCCTCCTGCATCCCAGGTCCCCCAATTGCTTAAAGATGTCCACCACGACATTTCTGATGGATTAGTGGGTGTGTCCCCTGAGCAAAATCAGCCTGCAGGAATGCAGTTTCCTTATGTCTCCAGACAGCCACCAATATGGCATCATGTAATATTAGAGGGTCAAGTCCAATGGTTACAGAAGGGTGTGCACCTGAATTCCCTGAACCTCACCATGCTCATCAACAGAACCAAGTTCCCACAGCGCAGGGCCCACCAACGACAAGTAAGCCCAGGCCCGGCCATAACAAGAGAAACAAAACCTTCAGACATATCTTTACTGCTATGACGATCAACACACCTTGTGCCCCTTGTTGGTCCCAGGATATTAGAGAGACAAGTTGGGTGAGATACTATCTCTGATTGGACCCACCTTCTCTTGGCGAGAAAGACAAGCTCTACTGCTTGCAAGTTACGAAAGACATAGTTGTCTATGCTAGAGTGACAACTTCCAGAGGGGTAGCCGTGTCCATCTATTTCAGCAAAACAAATAAGGAATCTTGTGGCACTTGAAAAGACTACCTGATTTATTAAAACATAAGCTTTGGTAGGTTACAACCCACTTCTTCAGACGCAATGTATGACAGCATGGTGTGTCTCATCCAGTGCAGGAAATGTCCAATAACAAGAATATGAAGGAAACCAGATAATCAACATGCTCTCAAGTAACTCTTACAGAAAAATGATAAAAGACGAAAACGCCTTATCGCCCGGTGGCAAACTTTTCACAAAGCGATCATTCCCTATTGGACTTCTCGGTCCTTGTCCTCAAAGGAAACCTCACCGTACCTTCAAAAGACAAACTCATTCCATAACTTTGCTAGACACTAAAAATCACAGTCTTAATAAAGACACTGGATTTATGGCTTATTACAAAAGTCTATAACTCACTACCTCCCCCCCCACCCTTTTGTCCTATGATTGCAGTGGTATTTACTGGCCACTTCATCTCAAATAGCCTTCACAATATGCATTAACTTTTTTTGCTAAACTATCTGTTCCACCTTGTATGTAACTGCAGCACCAAGTAGCTTTCCCAGTCCTGAAGAAGAGCTCTGTGAACTCCAAAGCTTGTCTCATTCACCAACAAAAGTTGGTCCAGTAACAGATATTACTTCACCCACCTTGTCTCAACGAAATTAACTGGCATTCTGACTAAACCGCCATGCAGCTCTTTGGAAACATTTGTCTACCATGGCACAGATGTAGGTAGATATGACTAAAGAATTTTCTAACTCTGATTTAAATTAGAATATGTGTTAAATACTTTCTGCCATTATGTTGTGGCAGGGAAGTTTACTGGCTCTCTAGTCGGCACCAGACCTCTTAGCTACCTGTCCAGGTTCCAAGCAAGAACCTTTCTCATGTCTTGGAGCAGGGGAGGCTCTAAAGTCCTGATTCGTGAAAGCATCTTTGTTCAGGATAATACTTCAGTGTGTGCTTAATGGGATCCCCAATGCACTTTAAGGGCATGCCTAAAATAAGCAAATGCTCAAGGATTGGCCGGAACAGTGGGGGATTTCTACAAATGCTTTCCTGAACAGAGACCCACCACAACGTGGCCTCAAGCTCCTTCACATGAGGCATTGGCTCTGTCAGCGTTTGTCACGTACGATAAAAAGAGTCATGTTATGTATGTACACCACCTGAATGAAAGAGAAGGGACTTTGCTGATGAATAAATGTAAAACTACAATATTACAGATTATCAGTGTCACTGGCATCCAAGGCTATGTCTACACTGACAAATTAGTTCAAATTAAGGAAGCTTTATTCGAACTAATTAAAGCCATGGCTACACTAGGCTTTCATTAGTTTGAATTAAGGGCTTCCTTAATTCGAACTAATAAATTCAAATATGCTCTTTGAACTAAGGGGTTAATTCGAACTAGTTAGTTCGAATTAACCAATGTGGCCATGTTAGTTTGAACTAATTGCTTAGTTCGAGCTAACCGGTCCATTGAACTCAATGTAATTCGCTAATTCGAACTAAGCAAGTGCCATGAATGGCACTTGCTTAGTTCGAACTAAATTTTTCTAGTTCGAATTAAGTTAATTCGAACTAACTAACTTTAGTAAGTGTAGACATAGCCCAAGAGTCTAGCCGGTTTTCCACAGGAAGACCATTCCATACACAAAAGCCACGCAAAAAGGAAGACAAGCTTTCAGAGGCAATGAGGAAAAAAATGCTCCGCTAGTCAGGATATCAGAAATGTACCAAAGGATTGATTTTTAAATGGTTAAAAAGCCAGTGAATTAACTTTATATTCAATCTCCCATAGAGCTAATAGCCACCACGCAGACTAGAAGTGTTAATATGAAAGTTGGGAAAAGGGAATGAACTGTGAGCTTCTAATCAGCTTTCTTATTGGGTGAACGTACTGAGGTTGCTTTGGACAAGTCAGGCCTGGATGAAATTAATGCATCCATTAATATCTTCAATTTCTCCTTTTGCAGGCCCACTCTGATTCATTTCTAATTCTGTCAGGTCCCTCCTTCATTAAAAGCTAGGTGTTTTTTCTTTGCAGCTGAATTCACAAAAGATGGATGCAGGGGATATTTCTTTCCCTGCTTATTTCAAATAATTTTGGGGAAAAAAACCCCAAACCTAGGGAAATAGGATTTAACAATGAAAACAAGAGAAGGGAGATAGCATGCTAATCTTTCTTTTGCTTCAAGAAATTGTAAGTACGATAAAAAGAGTCATGTTATGTATGTACACCACCTGAATGAAAGAGAAGGGACTTTGCTGATGCCTGGCTACTGCCTTAATTAACTGTCTTATTTTGGTCCTCCACACAGGGGATAAATAATATCACCCAAAGGGAGCAGCCACTGGAGAGAAAAATTGCTGTGGGTGCTTATGAACTATGGATCAGGCCCGTATACCCTATATACTTCCACCTTTTCTAAATAGATCATCCTTTTAAATTTCAATGCACTGACTCTTTCACAGCAGGAATAGGAACATGCCTGGAGGAGAAGCGTGGCTCTGTTCCAGAAGAAAGGCAGGCAATGTGTTCCATTTTCCACCCATTTCTATGCGGAAGTCTTGTGTGCTTTAGAAAAAAGCATGTTAGAGCTCGTTTGTTATCTGGGGTAAAGCAGGGTCACTCCGCTGATTTCAGTGACATCAGGTAGGGATCCAGTCTGTAAAGAAGAAATGCTGACCAACACTTAGCTACAGGAGAACTAGTGGATGGAAATATTATACTCTGCCTTCTTTCATTGGCATTATGGAAACCTACAAAACATTAAACCATGTTGATGTGACATCAAGGGGGTTGTTCTCATAAAGTTTTCCCTGGCTATATACCGCATACGTGAGTTTAGCTTCCTAATGATTCAGAGAGAGAAAAGTATGACAACACAGCTGCATGCCTGACAATTAATGGCCGAACAACCAATACAATGTTAACAGGCAGTGATGGGGTCATGCATGCAATGCCATGTTAGCATCAGTGACATAATAAAAAATAAAAATCAAGGGCTATGTCTACACCAGAAAAACTTAGGGTGACTTTGTTAAGTTGACTTCTTAATAAGGTCGACTTTAAGTCGACTTAAAGCCGACCTTCTTAAGTCAACTTAACAAAGTGGACTAAGTCGACTTAAAGTTAAGTTGACTTAGTCCACTTTGTTAAGTCGACCTAACCACCCTTAAGTCGACTTAATAAAGTTGACTTAAGGGTTACTCCCCGTCCACAACATTCTTAAGTCGACTTAAGGAGTCGACTTAAAGCTTAAGTCGACCTAATGGGCGGTTCTTATTAGGTCGACTTAAGCTTTCATTAAGTTGACTTAGGAAATTTCTTGAGTCGACTTAACGAAAGTCTGGTGAAGACAGGGAGTAATTTAGGTCGGCTTAAGGGTCCTTAATTACTAGTGTAGACATAGCTAAAGATGCTATAGCCTGTAGACTCCTGTTAGTGCAATATGTCCTATGTGAGAATTGTACAGACAGAAAGGCCAGAGCTGGGAATAATGCAGCATTTTAGGTCACTGTGAACAGCGTTTCATGGGCTTTTTGAGAAACCAAAAGCTGTAAGGCCAAGATTTTCAAAAGTGACTCCTGATTTTGGGGGCCCTCAGTCTGCGGTGCCTACCCTGAGACACCTTAAAGGGGCCCGATTTGCAAAAAGTAAAGCACACCCATCCTCTGAAAGTCAGATCCTTTTAAGGATTGAATACCCAAAAAGGGAGGCCCTCAAAAGCTGCTTTTGAAAATCCTGGCCTGTAGAAACCTCTAACTAAAGTTCAGGCTCTGACGATAGTTCTGGCACAAATACTGGAAATGGAAAAGTACACAGTATGGGGCGGGATGCGTGTGCGCACATGTGTGTGTGATCAGAGGTTACAGGACAGTAATGTCCAGTAAAGATCCTGCCATTGGTGTGCTGTGATTCCAACTTATTATACCAACCTCAATCACCCCCTCCTTGCTTGTTTTCTCCCCCTTCCGGCCTTTGTCAGGTGCTTACGACATGGAACTTTAAAGCAAGCTTTGTCTTTTAATTTCACACATGTACAGCGCTTGGCAGAGCACAGGATTCTGAGGGAGGCCACTGACGGCTGGCACAACACAAAAAATAATCTTATTGTTATTGACTGAGATCCCGTTGGTGACCCTCTCAGTGTGTCTTACACATTTAAGAGCTTTATCTGGGATCCCCCATGCAAATATTTTCCCAGAACTCATGGGGGGGTCCAAACACCATCCTATAAATAAGTGCTTTCCTGTGCCAGGAAAATGAAGAGGAATATTCATGCACATTCTTTCATCTTAAAGTAAAAATGGTCTTCTTCTCAACCTTGTATTCGTACATGCCCTGGCTGAGATGGTCCCTAAAATGTAATGATATGAAGAGGACACAAATACCATTGCACCGATCATCTTCACAGTAACTGTGCACTGACATGTACAGGTGTGATTCAACTCCCACTAAAGCTAATGGGAGTTGGACTGGGTCCTAAACATGGGAAAGAAACAAACAGCCCACTCACCAGACAAACACAAATGCAGAAAAGAATGGCTTTGGGGCTATTAACAGAGAAGGACACAGCTGATCAGCTGGGAGGGTTGAAATAAGGAGATCTATTATATTGGTAAAGAATGACTTTGGGGCTATTAACAGAGGAGGACTCAGCTGATCAGTTCGGGGGGGTTACTCTTTGGTTTGGGATCAGAAAATTTAGTTCTAGACTCATCGCTTGGTAAACCGACCTTAGCTACAGAACAAGAACTGCTGGGGTGAAAACAGAATCAGCTTCCCCACCCTGCCGTGCCAACCTGCTTTATCCTCGGGGGTGTAGGAATCAGCCTGCTAAACTCAGAGAATTTCAAGTTTGGTCAAGTCAGAGTTCAGGCAAGAAGGTGCAATTGCAAAAGAGGGGTGGAGACGGAAGTTGGGGGGGTGTTCAGCAAACCTTTGGGAGGCACAGGCTTTGCCGTTCATGTGAAGATTGTGTAGCTTCGGCGGCAATGTGCTTATTCCAATAAAGCCTGATCCATTTAGGGCCTGATCCAAACCCCACTGAAGCTAATGGAAAGACTCCCACCACCTGCCATGAACTCCAGACCAGGAGCTGGCCGCAACTTTCTTCGCTTGCAGTCCTGTGCAGGCGGTTCACCAGCCTTGTCCCAGGGGTGGGAAAAGATAGAAGCCACATCAGGGATGGAGCACAGGTGAGGTAATGGATTACAAACCCAGAAAGGTCCATTGTGATTGATAGTCTGACCTCTTGCATAATTCAGGCCAATTGACTTCCCTTAACTAACTCCTTAATTAATAGAGCATGTCTTATAGAAAAGCATACCGTTTTAATTTAAAAACTGCCAGCGATGGAGGATCCACCACAACCCAAGGTAACTGTTACAACGGTTAACTATCCTCACTATTAAAAATGTGTCTTACTTCTAGTTTCAACCTCCGGTCACTGGATCTTTTATACCTTTGCATATTAAACTGAAGAAGCTTCTATTCAATATTCCTCTGATTATACCTTCAAGAATGTAGGAGCTCTGTTGGCCATGGCATCATACTGGGAGCTTACGTTCATCTGATTAGCCACCATGACTCCCACAGGTCTTTCAGTCACCGCTTTCCAACTTTATCTGCTAGATTGAAGTGCCCTCTATTATCAAATTTCTGTTCCCCATATAGGTACTTAGAGACTGTGATCTAGTCTCCCCTTAACATTCGCTTTGTTAAATTATCTGACTGAGTTTGTTGAGTCTATTACTAAGGCATGATGTCCAATCCTTTAATCATTCTTGTGGCTCTTCTTTGAACCCTCTTCAACATATCAACATCTAATATAGAGAGTCAGGATAGACAGCAAGCCAGGGGAAGAGACAGGGAATAGGTTCGGGTCATTATTGGGATGGCAGTCTGGGGAACATGCAGCATATATCTCATATGTTCCCCAAAATACTTGCACCAAAGGCTGAAGGTGGAATACTGACCCAGCTGAAGTCAATGGGAGTTTTATAATGGACACGAAGGGGACCTGAATTGAACCTTCTGTCTTTTGCACAACTATTTGGGGAACACTTGAGATTAAAAGTAGAAATAAACCATCAGCTATCTGGGATACACTGGAGGCCATACATGAACTCTCCACTATCCCAGCATAAGTCCTTAGCAGTATCTAGCTTGAAAGCCTCGGGAGTCATTGGTGTTTTCATAACCAAACTGGTACAGTGCAGACTAAGGGACACCTTTTAAAATATTAAAGCAATCAAGCAGGATATTTTAATGACTGTTTTTAATAGAGAAGTGAAAAAAGCTCACATGTCCTAAGACTGGCATTTAATAAAATACTTTAGGAAAGATAATTTGAAGGCAAATCCTATATTGCGTGTAATGCAATTGACATTTTCAGACATAACATGGGATAAATTCAGAGATGAACGAGTGGTTTTGAGCACACTGATTACAAACAACATTTTGCATTTCTAGACACCTTTCATCTAATGATCTCACAGTGTATTACACTTGGTTGTTCTTCTCATTTTACCAAGAAGTAATGCAGAGGTGGGGGGTTAACTAACTTGTCTAAAATCATATAGCAGGGAACTGTACTGGCAGAATTGAGAATACACCCCAAACGCGATGGTTCCTAGCCCTCTTGCTCTAAACACAAAATCAAGAAACCTTGCCTAGGCTGCAATTCCCAATTAACATTTGCTAATTATTAGTCATCTGGAAGGAGACTAAACAATATCATCCTCTTATGCTGTTGAACTAATAAAAAGCCCACAACTGCTGACTCACACCAGAATGTAGGAGTAGCTCATTCAGCAGATTCATGCTCCTTTGCTTTTCCAGTGATAACATCTCTTACCATTTCATCATGAGCGCAATGTTTTGCCTTCCAGCTGCATTTTCCTCAGACTCTTTGTGGCATTTATTCCCATGATCTTTCCCCACTCCTTACAAAGGGTGTGTGGATATCAAATGTTCCCACAACATTTATAAAAAAAATACTATTTTTGCATTATTTCACAGAGCAAACTGCATGGGTCCCAACTGTGTTTTCCTACAGGCCAGGGTCTTTTCAGCCTCTCTGACTACTAGAACTGGGCAACATTTTTTCGATCCAAAAAATTGTATTTGGGGGGCCTGAAACTATTTGCCAAATTTAGGTTGAATTCAATGATTTAGTTTTGTTTGGGAAAAAAATTCAAAAGAGTCGAAACATTTTGTGTCATCTGTTTCTTTTCAGAGTTGATGTGAAAAGGCCTTTTGAGTTCAAATTTGGACAAACAAAAAAAGTCAGAGCTGGAAAAGAAAATCCTGAAAAAGACTAATCAACATAAAAAACAAAAGAAAATTGTTCTGAGTCGACTCAAAGTGTCAGTTGATTCAAAATGAATTTTGAGGAATTTGATTCAATAGAAACATTTATTTAAAAATACTGTTTTGGTTTAAATCAAACCATTTTTTTTCAGATTATCCCCCCAAACTAAAAAATGGACCATTCGCTCAGCTCTATTCACTACTACGCTGCGCTCTGTGCAGTCATCCACACCAGTGGAACGTGTGAAGACAGGAGTTTAAAAGGCACTTACGGGAATCAGGCACACAACTCCACTTAGGATTTTCAAAGAAGCCAATCTAAAATCCTACCACTTCCAAAAGTCAGGGATTCAACCCTGCTTTGTGCTGGTGATAACACAAGATACACAGATGACAATTGGGAAACAGTCCCTTCCCACACCATGTGCTTTGCCCAGAAGCAGGAAAGATGGGTGTTTGCTAGAAGGCAGGTCTATGTCAATTAGTTAAAATAACTCCCAACTTGCCTCATGTCTGCCAGGAACCAGCCTCCTCACAATCATCTGAGTCCTCCTGGCAGGTGCTGGTCCCTTCCTTATAGAGGGCCCAAGGGCAAGTGGCTATCACAGACCAACAGCAATTACTGTGGGCAAGGACTGGGATTTGATGGTCTGGATTCTGAGTAGCTAGCTGTGGAGGAGTTGCCTGGCAGGTCGGCACAGGCAAGTGGGAAGCGTGCCAAGGTTTAAGGTTCATACAGGATGGTTGTAATACCTACTAATGTTTCCACGAGGCTCTGCGTAAAACCAGCAATCTCCTCCTTTCCTTCCAAGGATCAATACAAACATTACGTTTAATGCAACTTCAATCTAAGCTGCTTTTATGGAGGTTTCAAAATAACATTTTAAGTGTCCTTTCCCCTGCACCTATACAGCTCGGTCTTTATATTTCCCTCGTGGAATTTATCATCTTCAGCCTGATCCAAAGCTCACCGAGGCCAGTGGAAGTCTTTCCATTGACTTCCGAGGGCTTTGGATCCAGTGCTGGATTTAGGCACAAGATAAGTAAGCTACATCTTAGGGCCTCAGATTACGGGGGGCCTCTAAAGGCCAGAAGTGTCATGTGACTTTTGTGAAGCCATTTGGCCTCCATCTTACTATTAGAGCAATCTCTGTAAACAAATATAAGAAAATGTTTTGAATTGTATGTGGTCAGTTTCCCTTGCTGCTTCCATTTACTAAGTCCTGATCTTTGTAATACTCTTGTGTTGCTATACAATAGAAGTCTTCAGTTTCATATATGCTAATTAAGAAATCATGAGATATTTAATAATGTAAATAAGTTTTTTTGCAAGTTGCAAAGTTTCATTTAGATTATTAGTTGTTCATTGCATCTTCACCTATGTGTATATGCAAATATAAAGATTTACTGTTTATTTTTTCATTTCCCTTTCTGTTAGAATGTAATAGACTCTTTTTCTCTTTATTTTGTTTATTTTTTTGTCATAGTATGGGGCCTCTAAATCTTGACATAGTTTAGAGCCTCAGAATGTCGTAATCTGGCCCCGTGTGGATCAGACCCTTAGAGAGAGTAAACTGCATCTTTTTCTCCATTGCATTCTTCACTGCTTGCTACAGGGCTCAGAGAATGCACTGAGTTTGCTCTGATTTGTCCTGACTGAGTACTAAAAGCTCCCAGGCGATTAATAATTACAGAATCATAGAAGATTAGGGTTGGGACCTCAGGAGGTTAGCTAGTCCATCCCCCTGCTCAAAAGAGGATCAATTCCAACTAAATCATCCCAGCCAGGGCTTTGTCAAGCTGCACTTAAAAACCTCTAAGGATGGAGATTCCCCCACCTCCCTCAGCAACCCATTCCAGTGCTTCACCACCCTCCTAGTGGCCAAGTTTTTCCCAATATCCAACCTAGGCCTCCCCCACTGCATCTTGAGACCACGGCTCCTGGTTCTGTCCTCTGCTTCAACTGAGAATACATTAGCTCTGTCCTCCATGGAGCCCCTCTTCAGGTAGCTGAAGGCTGTTACCAAATCCCCCCTCACTCTTCTCTTCTGCAGACTAAACAAGCCCCGTTCCCTCAGCTTTTCATAAGCCATGTGCTCTAGCTTCCTAATAATTTGTGTTGCCCTCCGCGGGATGCTCTCCAGCTTGTCCACTTCCTTCCTGTTCCTGCGTGTGTAAGTGTGGCAGGGTGGGCCGTGGGGGGAAAAACTGGACACAATACCCCAAATGTGGCCTCATCAGTGCCGAATAGAGGGGAATAATCACTTCCCTTGATCTGCCGACAATGCATCTACTAATGCAGCCCAATATGCCGTTAGCCTTCTTGGCAATAACGTCGTGCGTGTCCGTGAAATTCAGTCCAACCATTTGGCACAGCAATAGGAAGGAGATCTGACGGTGGATCTAGCAGACAGAGGTTCCTGCTCAGAACTCAGGCTGGTGGAACAGCTGAGATGAAGAGGAAAAGTAGCTGACTGAGAACCATCAGGAGATTAGGGCTTCTACCAGGCAGCCCTATAAAAACAACTCACTGGGAAGCGGAAAGGGGAGGGATAAAGGTTAGTTTCCCCACAAAGCTGCCAAGATCCCCACCACAGAGTATAGGATCAACTTTTCGGCTGGGATTGGGAAAGCTAATTAGGAGACACGGATAGCCAATTCCCTTTAAAAGTAATGGGATCTGGGAATCTTAATAGTACCACAGGATTTACATAGATACAAAAATGCTCATTAATACTTTAGGACTAGATCCTGCTTTTAGTGCCCTGGCATAAATCTGGGGTTAATCCACTACTGTCAATGATATATGTTTTGGGTTCCTTCGGAGAGCAAAAACCAGCAGCCTTTAATGATCACTGTAGTATTTTCCAGGCAAATGTGCTGCTGGATTTAAAAATTCCCAACCCCACCCATGCACCATCTTGTTTGTGATCCAGGAAGTGAAACGTGGCGTATGTTAATTGTAGACGCCGAGTGAAATGCAAAGTGAAACAAGCAGCATAGACAGCCAAAAAGGAAACCAGGTGAGGAGAGGCCAAGTGATTTTAAAATCTAAGCTTCCCTGTAAACCCGGGTGCAGAGATTTTTTAAATGATTGTGTTTAGAGTATTTCTAACTCAAACCTCTCATAAACATTTTGGAGGAAAGCTCTCAGTCAAAGACCTTTGATATTTTCTTCTACGCCACTAAGCGCTGGCTTAAAGTGAGTCTAACTCGCTTCTCCGAAATGGAGAAAGAGTAACACTGTCAAGGGTGGTACATCCTACAGCCAGTTCTGTGAAAAGAATTGAAATATGGCTTCCTGGCCATACCAGCAGGAGGCATTTTTTTAAAAATGTAGCCACGGAAGTTCCACCTTCCTGGGGCGTAGAGTGAGATATCTCACACTGTCATGGTGGACAGTTCTGGTTACAGGCCTTCTCTGGTCCTTCTACTTTCTAGAGTCACTTCCTTGTGTTTCACATGGGGGCTGTCGGAACCCAGCCCTTCCACACTCGGCTGACAGACAGAGCAGCCCCCCATTGCAGCTGGGAGTGAGCCTCCCTGACCGGGGAGACAGACTCATCCTAGTGGGGAACAAGGCTGTGCCCCAAGAACAGCAATATGGACGTTATGGCTCAGATTGGAGCTCAGAGAGCCCAAGCTTCAGGGCCCACGCTGATCTTTTTGGCAGGCTAGTTTGGGCCCCTCATTAGGGTACGTCTGTTTACCGAGGCTGGGAAACAACGCGACTAGTTTACAGGTTTTTCCCTCCCAGTGGCAGCACTGGAACAATGCCAATTTGCATCAGCAGGGACTCCGGGCCAGCGTGCAGCATGCATTCAAATCCATCCCCAAATCTTGCTACTGATTTGGAAAATGTTGGCATTGTTATAGCAACGCTTGGTTGATAACTAGGATACTCTTACAAGACACACAGGGAATATTATTTGTTGTTAGCTCCCTGGAAGGCTTCTTTTCTTGAAGAGTATAGTACCTATAACCCTGCCTCTCTTCCAACCAAGAACCATGGTAGCCAAGGTTTTCTTCTTGAACTGCCTGGAATATACAGCTGTATCTCTATGATATGTGGCCAGGATCCCTGGAGCGAGTTTTGTGGTTGCTTGGGAACATTTCCTAAGGTGTTCTAAAAATTCCTTTTAATGCAGATATTTTTCCCCTCACATTATTTTCTTTATTGCCAAGTTGGAACATTACGAGATCATTGCATTGCCATAGGGTCAATTTTCAAGACTTCTGGGTCTATGACATTTTAGTCCTTCAAATCCCACTGCCTTGAGTGGTGGTGGCTACCTAAAATGCCCATGCAGAACTTTTCTATAACAGGTCAAGTTTCACCTGTGCATCTGAAACAGTATTTTGATGTTGTCAGGTTCTCTCTCTAAGCAATGTACACGTTCATACTCAGCTTGCTCAGTATGGATGACTGGCAAGCAGGACTTAACTAGGAGGAGGCGGTGAGGATGTAAATAGTACTGCAGAGTGGAGCATTGCTGCCCCAAAAGAGGCATCAGCAGAACAGTCCAGCACCATGGCATGATGTCTTGCAAATGGATAAATAGAACTCAATGTGCCCACTTTACAGATGTCCAGGAGGAGACACCCTGAAAAGAAGCCATAGTCATTGCTTGCACTCTGGTGGAAGTGGGATTTTCTCCCACAAAAGCTCATGAGATAAACAAATGTGTTAGTCTTTAAAAGTGTCACAGGATTCCTTGTTTGTTTTGCTGAACTCAACTAACACCGCCATCCCTTTGGATCTAGTGGAATGAGCTCTTACACCAGGGGGGTGGGGAGGTCAGGAGAATGCAGCCAAGAGATCCATTCGGAGAGTCCCTGCGTGGGGATGGCATGTCCTATCACTTTTTCTGCTATGGAAATGAACAGCCCTAGGGATATTCTGATTGTTTTTATTCTTTGCAAGTAAAACGCCAAGGCCCATCCAACATCAAGGGAGTGGAGTCTTTGTTCCTTTGCAGAAGTATAAAATTTGGGGAAGAACACAGGTAGGTAAATGTATTGGTTAAGATAAAATTCTGAAGCTACGTTAGGGGTGAATTAGGGGTGTAGATGTAAAAAAAATCTTAATCTTATGGAATATGATTATGGATATATAAATATATATATAAATATATAAATCTTATGGATTTCCCATTATCATTCCAAGTTCATCAACCCTTCTTGTTGAGGTGATGGCTGTAAGAAAGTCAACCTTCATGGAAAAGAAGGACAGGTAGCAAACAGCAAGGCTCAAAGGAGGGCCTTGCGAGTACTCACAGAACAAGGTTCAGGACCCACTGGATGCAGAAATGAAGGTTCTTATTAGGTCTTTCCAGAATCTATTGGTTAGTGGATGTGGGAAGATCGAGTAGCACTGAGGAGGTGAGAGGTACACACTAATCATCACTAAATGGACTCTCAAGGAGTTGATGGACAAACCTGATGTCTTCAAAGAAATGCTATAGTCTAAGATGAGAATAGCTGAAGTCCCAGGGAGAATGTCTCTTTGGTGTACCCAAGACAAGAAGCATTACCATTTAGATAGGTAACATTTTCTAGCAGAGTCCTTTCTACTATTCAAAAGATGTCTTGTATGGCTGTGGAGCAACAATGAGGCCCGTGTTTATTGGCTTTTTTGTCATGCCTCTGCAACTTAGGGTGAACTAAATCCTCAAGTGCCAAACTGGTAGATTTGCTTACAGTCAAGTCCAACTTCTTTGAAATGGGCCTTGAGGAAGACTTAGTCTTATGTCTATGAGAGAGCTTCCTAGATTCCCAACAACCCTTCTGTGGGAGTAGATTTTCCTACATCAGAGTTGGACTTTGCAGGTGCTGCACTCCTTGCTGAATCAGGCTGATGTAACAGGTGGCGGGGGTCCCTGACCTGGATCTGACTGGGGTATCATGGCCTTCTCCATGAGGTATCTGTAAGTTACTGCTCTTCTTGAGTACAGTTGGGGAATGATGGGCAGATACTGCACCTCGCCATGATGAGAGCTTACCCAAGGTAATATAGGTAGCACTCATGATCGTCCTTGACTGAGAAAGATCACAGGCAGGAAGCACAGATTTTGAAGCCCCAAGTACTGGGCGTGGTCTGGTACCCGAACAGGATTTTGGGGTATGGTGTCTCCCTGGGAGACTAATCTAATGATAACTTGTAAAAACTAAAAGCTTCTTGTTTTGTAGAACAAAGCAGACACTAAAGGTTCTGATTTCGACAATGTGGTAGTGAGAAGGAATTGGGAGAGGTTGTCGGTCCACCCTTTCCTTTATCCCTCGTACGGAGCCATGAGGTCAGACAAGGCACACGTGGGGACCAACCTTCAAATTCTCCAATTCCGGGTGCATGGTGCCCTGCGTATCCCACAGTGGAATACAGCAGGAACCGTCATTCAAAGAAGAAGTAAAATTATGGCGTCCATCTATTATTCATATCATAGCACCGAGAGACCCCATCTGAGTTCCAGAGCTCATGGTACTAGGCATTGTACAAATACATACGAGGCCAGTCCTTGGCCTGAAGCGCTTATGTGAACATGACACACAACAGCAAGCAAGGGAGAGGTACTGAGAGGGAAGTTTCTTACCCAAGGTCAGCAGGCAGACCAGAAGCAGAGCTGGAACAGAATGAAGGCTTCCAGATCACCAGTCCAGTGTTCCGTCCAGTAGGCCATTCAGTGAGAAAAGCAATTGCACCATTTTGAATTAATAAACCAAGCACCGAGCTGCTATGTATGTATGATACTTCAATAACTGCAGTGTGTTTGTATTTTGCCTCTGCTACATGTGTGTGTTAAGGTAGAGGTAGTGAAGGCGCAGCAGAGTTCATTTTAAAAACACTCGCTGTCCTTTCTACAGAGGGCAGCCAGAACAGAGATTGTACTTCCGATACCAGACACAAAGTTTATTCTTCAGTGCCAGTCCTGGCTGCTGTTTCCAGTTCTCTTAGCTGATCTTTGTGTTTGTACCGAAAACAGTGCCATGTGCTCAGGAGAGATATGTCAGGAGAAGACAGAATACAAACTAATAATCAGCAGGCGGGTCACTGGAAGTTTAATGGCTAGAAGCCAGTTAGATAATTATTTGCAAGCTGTTGCTGCACACGTGGGTAGGCGCATGGGACCCTGGGCTGCAAGCAAGAGGCACAGATGTTTTCTTCCAGTGTGCTGGAGATTAAACAAAAGCAACATAGGAAATGATCAATCCACACTGTGCTGGGGGTTACCTTCCTCCGTTTTCTCTATGTTATACAAGAGAATGAAATAGAACTAACAGAAACCAATGCAACCTTTTCCTTGTTTCTAAAGCAACAAAGAATTGTTCATGAGACCTCCTCTCAGCTGAGAAATGCCATTATAGTTTAGATATAAAATGCAGGAGAATGGACATATTGTGTCTTCAACTGTAAACACTTCAGGGCAGGGACTGCCTTGTTTATTTGTGGCTGTGGCTTCTAGGATCCAGCAACACAAAGAAAGAAAGAAAGAAAGAAAGAAAGAAAGAAAGAAAGAAAGAAAGAAAGAAAGAAAG